>JACXIV010000040.1:417402-1128298 GCA_014737475.1 Bombus confusus | reverse complement strand
TGAAGATCCTCACCGAGAGAGGTTACAGCTTCACGACCACGGCTGAGCGAGAAATCGTGCGCGACATCAAGGAGAAACTTTGCTACGTCGCCCTGGACTTCGAACAGGAAATGGCCACCGCTGCTGCCAGCACCTCCCTCGAGAAGAGCTACGAGTTGCCCGATGGACAGGTGATCACCATCGGTAACGAGAGGTTCCGTTGCCCGGAAGCCCTGTTCCAACCTTCCTTCCTGGGTATGGAATCCTGTGGTATCCATGAAACCGTCTACAACTCCATCATGAAGTGCGACGTCGACATCCGTAAGGATCTGTACGCCAACACCGTACTCTCTGGCGGTACCACCATGTACCCCGGTATCGCCGACCGTATGCAGAAAGAAATCACTGCCCTGGCTCCATCGACCATCAAGATCAAGATCATCGCTCCCCCCGAGAGGAAGTACTCCGTATGGATCGGTGGATCCATCTTGGCCTCGCTGTCCACCTTCCAACAGATGTGGATCTCCAAACAGGAGTACGACGAGTCCGGACCTGGCATCGTCCACCGCAAGTGCTTCTAAGGTGGTGCACCCATCACAGGGGATCATGATTTTCACCTGCTTTCTTTTCTTTTTTTTCTATTCGTGCTCGAGCTGTGACCCTTTCACATATGGATTCACCGATGCCAAGGCGAAGAAAGAGAGAAGAAGGTAGAACGGGGGAAAACGAGATTTGGGAAAGGAAAATTACTGAAGTGCCTTTATTCTACACATTTATCAGACTGTACTTTACTTTTTAGTTTGTACAACATGACTGTTTGTTATTGACGTTAATTAATTTATTGATAATAATCTCCTCGGCCATTGCAACAAGCCCTTCTCGGCCTTGTCAATATGTATACGCTGACTTACATGTATCGTACAGACACGCACACATACACATACAGATACAAAGGCTTTCTTGAAATCGTAAGCGCACGTAATTTGGCATTTGCGATACGCACGGGGTGGTAATCGACGAGAGTGAAGTATATGATATGGGAAACCATGACCAGGCGCATCAACGTCGGCTCATATTGCTGCCTGGCGTATTGTTCTTATTATATCATATAATTGATGATAATAAAACTGTATTATATAATAATTCAATGTCGGATTATGTGAACCTTATCGTACGTGATATTTCTGGCGATTACTCAAAACAATGACATAATGGACGGGTACAAATTACGGTTTTATACATAAAGTTCAAGAGAATTATTGTGTTTTGGGTTCTCATGACATTTAACTATAGTGTGCTCTGGCAGCTGGCCAGTTTGTGTGCAACTTTAAGTGACTATACATATTTTCATTTCTTTCAACAGACTATAGAATTACACAGTAATTAAGAAAAATTATGAATAATTCTCTGTTCGCTTATCATTATTATTACAATTTATGTGACACCGAGAATTAGATATAATGTAAGCGTTAAATCTGCAAGAGGATTAGATACTCTATATTAAGAACCGACGATACTTTGATCCAGAAATAGATCTACAGGCTACACCTGTTCAGCCATAACATTTTACAAAGACATTACGAGCCAATTAGAAGACCACAGCAAATCCTTTAAAATAGAAATAATTAAATTTATCAATTCTCCGTACGATTTATTCGTGGCACTTAATTTCACCGTAAAACGAAACATCTCATTTATTTCCTTGTCCATTTATCTTTCTGGATACGTTTTTCATCTTGAATATATTTACCTAAATTATCTAGTATTTATCTATTACTCGTTTCGACATCAAAGGAATTATCTCCAGCATCAACGACCGTACTTTAATCCCACAATGGAACCATCTCTGATATCTTTCAAGTTCGAAGACGGTCGATTATAGGCTCTTCTTCGAAGGAAAATCCGTAACCCAAGACGAGCGATAAAACTGTGCTACAAATAAAGAAATAACAAAAATAGAGTTGTCGGTACGTGGATGCCGTGGCTGTCGGGGAGTGCATGCCGGGGTCCCCGGGATTGCCTCCCTAGCCTTACAAGGCCCCCGGGTGACTTACGCTTATTTTGACGCTTCACCAACTAAAATTAGAGCCCGTACTCTTTGGGAGTTTTGGGACGTGTATGCATACGTGCGTGCACCTGCATGGGGTGGAGGTGCTCCAGTTTAGCATGACTTTATCACACTCTGTCCCTCTTCACGAGACAGCCACGTGCTGAAAATGCTAATGCTGGAAAACAGATAGCTGTACGAGCAAGCTCGATGAGGATGTATTACGAATCGTTGCTTTTTACCACTTAAATTATTACCATGTCGTATGACTTGTCTTTGTATGAAATAGCGAATCATGAAAAATGACTGTACAGCATAATTCTTATTTCTATTATACGTGTAATGGAATAGATGTGGAAGGGAAGAATCGATAACTTATTTTTTCAAAGATAGAGTCGTTAATTACTTTAGCTGAAAGGAAATTAAAAAATTTATTATCAAGCGTCATAAATAAGATTTATTCGATAAGTTAACGAACAGTTTTATTTTCTAGTTATGTGATAATATAGATATAATGATCGTGGTTTAAGTTACAGATAAATTATGTTCATTGAGAACGGACAGAAAATTATTAGTTTCTCGATGATTATAATGAAATTATCTTGACTTTCTAAACACAGGTATATATTATACGTATGTACCTAATAATTATAAGTAATAATAAGTAAGTGATTTGAATTTTATACTACAAACATGTTCTCTTTTTAACTGTAATTTCGTTTTTAACGGAATATATGAAACATTTTGCTATACACAAATATCTTTAATAAATTTGTACGTCATACACGTTATACTTATAAATAAATAATAAATATATTATTGCAATCTTAAATAATGTCAATTAATTGTTAAATTATAACTTGTATTGTTATTTTTAATTTCTAAATATTTTTTTAAGTATCTTGATAAATAATTTTAATGGTACTATGTTGAGATAATATATATATGGTAATGTAACACATAACGTATTGTTTTGTAATATCGTAATTAGACTGCGAATTTGTATGCAAATTTATATTCTTGACGATATAATTAAGAAAATAGAACCTAGGTGAAGTATAGTTTTAGCTGTCAAGTATTATAGATTTGAACATTTTACAAATTCTTCCAATTTAATTCAAATTATATAATCTTGAAATTCAATTTGTATTAAATAGGTATGAAAATCCTGATTTAAATAGTGATATTACGTGTGTAATTCAGATACATTCCTAGATTTTATAATAAAATAAGAAAATATTAAACATATCTATGCACTCTATATTCAGTCATCTTCTACGTTCTACATATTTAAGTACGCATGTGTCACACACTTGCAACGGCGCATACATATGTAACGTGGTTCTTTATCAACAAAAAGCGAAAAATAATTACTCTCGTAACCTCGAATTCGACACACAATACCAGGTACGTTTTATAATCTAAAGACTTTATTAAAATGCAATTTAACATCATATCTCATTTGTATAAACAGTTACAGTGATTATTACTGTCATGTGTATCGTGTATCCTATTCTATTCAAACGAGAATAATCAAGCGATGACAAAGAAGATCGCCATTCTTTCTAAAATGTAATCTATGTCTCATCGTATAGTCACGAAAGAAAATAAAATGTTGATAGAAATTCAGATGTATTTAAGTATAAAGGGATTAAGTTAATGATCTGTGATTATTAATGTGTATCTGTGAAACGAGTTACGTTCGTTAAGGAATTTTATGATCCAATTCGAACGAGAATAAAACATGCCGAGGTTGCAGTATAAAACATCAATATGTCAATACAAGTAATATAGGAATGTTTTAGAAACATAAGGTAAATTTCATAAATTATTAGACATTTTAATAGGAGATAAGTTTCATTTAAAAAATAATTTAACAATTACAAGAGTATTTGATTTTCTAACGACATAATTTTAAATGACACAATGACTTTTTTTATGCAACAATGTTATGTTAATTAAAGCTTACTGAAAAGAAAGCTTTTTATGTTCCCAATATTGAAATTATTATAAAATTATTATATGAATAGCATTTCTGTACTTACATCTGAACAATATGGTAAGTTTATAAAAGAATAAAAAAAAATATATATTTTTTTACAGATTTATATTATATTGGCACAAAATGTAATATTAAAAGTAATATTCTTATATTATGTTTACAATGGAGGAAGTTATACCAATGAGCTGGTTGAACCAGATATTGTTGATTTTAAGTATATTAGTCACATTGTTATCTGTAATTATACAAGAATGGGCTGGTCTGACACCATTATATATTTCTATTTCATGGGCTATTTTTATTATACTATTGTCAGTATGGCTCAGTTGTTTTTTATTTCAAGTTGCATTAAAAGCTAATAGGCCACTTAATATAAGGTTTGTTAATAACTGGTTATATAACAAATTTGTAAATAATTTGAAATTACAAATTGATTCCAAAGAGAAAAGTGAATGTACTAGTAAATATGAGAATGAAGTAAAAACAAATAAAAACACAAATTCGACACAAGTATCTAAAGAAAAGAGAAAGGAAAAAGTAGTAATTACATCTAGTAGAAAAGATACTTCTTCAAAAAGAAAGAGAGCAGTAGAAATACATAATTTAGTAACAGAAATAAATTTAAAATGCATAAAGGTTTGGTATAAATCTATTAGTGATGATAAGTCATTCCCTAATGAAGCACAAGAATTGCTAAAAAAGTTACTGACCAAACTGTTTCATAAGATCAGTTTAATAGACAAAATAAAGCTTACTCATAAGCTGTTTAATGTGTTCTTATTACATTTAAAAGAATATCACAGGTATGATATTTTATATGTATGCTTATGAAGTAAATTATTCAAACTATTTGTATTATATTATAGAGCATTACGACGGGTCAAGAAAGGAACTGCACCAAATATTGAGGAAGCATTTAGGTATTTACATCCTGGTTCTCGTAATATGCAAGCATTAGAGCATATGCTTTATCGAATGGTTACTATATTAGCACAAGAATTTTTACAATGGGAGTTAACAAGTTCATTACCATGTAAACTGTTACTATCTATCTTAGCAAAAAGATTATTAATAGTCGTTGAAACAGTAAGTTCTCCAAATTGGTTATTTCAAAATTTATCTGACTTTTTACTGCAACAAACATCCAAAAATGTTGCCGAAGTTCAAAATAAACAGGAAGAAAATATTTCACGTGTCAAAGTATGTGCAGAATTCTATTATGCTTACTTTACTTATCATTGATTGTTACGAACTAATAAAAGAACTATTTCAGAAAGTTATATCCAATGCGCTAGGAGATGGTATAACATCTGCAACAGCAGCTGTAATTCCACGATCACTACCAAAATCAAAATCTGAATCATCTACTAAACCTTTAATTAAGCATAAGAATACCTCAGTATCTATAAATGATAAGAGACCTACTTTACGTTTAGATAATTTAAGTACAGAACATAGAGGTCTATGGGGTCAAAGTATAGTAGAGATAGATGCTGATATAGAAGGGGATAAAATATCTCCTGTATACGAGGAACCTACAGATTTTGCTACAACAATTGCTAGACTTAGAACTGTATTACAGCAAAAATCAACTGTGAATACACCATTGTAGGTACTAATATTTTTTAATTTTAATAAATAATTTAATAAATCAAATATATATTTATATTATATTTTTCAGGCATGTGGAAGAAAAATCTTATGTAGTATATGAAGGTAGTCAATTTACAAATTTGTCAATTCCTTGGACTGAATTTCATACGGCTCTTGATGGATCACAACAGTTACTTTATTGTATTCAATTTGATGATATAGAACAACGGGGGGTTGATCTATTTGAAACTACGACTGCTACAGTTAGAAGACAATACCGCGATTTTGCTCAGTTACATACTAGTCTACAAGAGGTGAATTTAACATTTTATACCTATTAATTGTTTTATGGTACTTTTTGATTCATTTTGTGTAATGTAAAATATATAGATTCCAGAATTAGCACCTATTATGTCAAACTTGGTATTACCAAAAGGTGGTCGTCTTGAATTAGAGAATTATTTGAAAACTTTAACTACACGCTTAGCTAGCGAATGTCCACCGCAATTGCGACATTTTTTACGTCCAAGTAGTAGCGCTAATAAAAAAGCAGATGTGGTTGCACCTCGATTTGACAAATTTTTGGTCAAAACAGTAAGTGGTGTTTTTAATACCCTAAGAACAGTCGTTCCAGGTTTTGAAATTGAACAAGAAGAAGAAAGTGTTCCGTTACCTACATTAATGCCTTTAGCTGACATTCCGTGGAGATTCGTCGAGAATATTAAATCGGTAACTAAATGCAAATTTTAACGAACAAAATATTTCAGATTAAATAAAATTTACATATCATTTCATTATATATAAAATTTTACCTCTCTTATTATAATAGAAAAGTCTAGCAACTGAACTTCAACAATTAATAACTGAAAGAACTGAATATTCTTGCGTGGATTCTGCTTACGAAGCTGTTGATTCAATGGAGAGTGCTAATGATTCTGCATTATTAACTCATTGGTGGGAAACTGTAAAAAGTTCTTATGAAGGTAAATATAATGTATTATAAAAATTATTGAATATCTTATAAAATGTTTCCTTTCTTTTGCTTTTATTTTCAGAGGATGTTGATGATTTGGATTCACATCTAATATTAACATGTGTTGCTGTAGATCTTATTTGTGAATTATTGGCAGGAGTTGGAAGTAATAATGCCTTGCAGCAAGAGGCAGTTATTCGATGGGTAAAGCTACTTTTTGGAAATGTTACTGAACCTATATTACAAGTAATAATTCATCTTTATTTATTATTTTTTATTGTTGCAAGAAGTACTATTATTTTTATGTTCAATTATGAATTTCATATAATTACAGACTGCTACTTTACGAATTTTTGATCAATTGGGTAATATATCACTTTATAACGTACAAAATAAATTTTCCGAGGAACCACTGAAACTATTAAAAAAAAGACTGCTGCAAGAATTATTAGTTAAACTTCCAAATGATGTAAAATTAGTATTTGGCGAAGATGACACGTTAAATATTTTAAAGTATTTACTTGATTCTTATGAAATAAAGAAGATTAATGTAGACTTAAACCTACAAATATTAGATGTTATAGCATCACAGCTATTAAGTACATGTAGGTCAAAACATAGTACAACTCTTTAATAATTTAATTTTATTTTAATTCAATAATAAAAAGGTTGATTCAATTCCTTTTCGCAATTTTGTTGAGCCATTGAACAAATTACAGGTATTAGAAGTTGCTAATTACTGAAATATGTTTTAGTTGAAAGGAATTGATGTGCCATATGTAACTAAATTTGTTGATTTAATAACATAGAATTATATAACATTTTCAAAAACGGACTATGTACCTGATTATATATTTAAACTAAGAATGCCAAGTATTTTTTTCATTAATACAAGACTCTTTATGAGTTGTATGATGTAATTCACGCATATTAGGTAGTATATGCATTTAAATTGTACATTTGTATTTAATGTTTAAGTTTTGTACAAATATTTATGAAAAATCATTATATTTCACAATTAATAAAAGTCTATCAATATACATCAAACGAAACTTATATGTACGCAAAATTTTAGGAAATTAATATATATTTATTCTTATGAATAATAACATCTAATTTATAATTTAATTAAGACTCCTTCCCTTTGTTTTGGCCCTTTTGTTTTTCTAATTGTGCCCTGAAACAAATAATTTTATTTAAAAATATTTTATGATTTGTACTTCAAATATAAATTAATGTAATTTCATTGCTTACATTATGTTATATATGCTATAAATATATTACAATAAAAATATCATACTAATGAGATTGAATTTTTTACTGTTTGATTATTTATAAACTTGAAAGCCATGTACTTTTTAAAATAGTGTTATGATAAAAATTACCTTAATTGTTGATTAAAATCATCTTCTACATCATCATCATCCCAGTTGTCTTCCCAAACACTAATATCTTCATTGTCTTCGTCAACTGCAGTCCAATCTATCAAGTCACTCAGTCAAATTGAGGTTAGAATACTGCACGAACCATTTTTACAGAATTATAATAAGTGTATAACATTAAATTATTGTACCTTCTGCAGGGAACTCCTCAAATTCATCATCTTCTTCTAATAGCCCCAGATCAACTTTTGCTTTATCGTTCTTGTTTTCTGACATTGTGAAATTTTATAATTATCACGTAGAAATATCACGTAGAAATGTCACTTACGGAGGTAGGGATAAAATGCATTTGAGTCTTCTAGAGACTTTCTTTGTGGCATAAAAGACGACCCTGCATGAAATAAACATTCAAGGCTACCAACTCTAAATTAAAAGGAGAATTCTATGAATTATTATAATAAATACCAATTCTCTTAATTGAAGCTGATTAAAGTATTGTACAGTACACCTGATTAAATTTTAAGACGTTATACGTTTTTGAAATATTTATTTATTATAAAAATTGAGATACAAGACAGTATTTATTCCTATGCTCCTAATAAGAAATATGTATATATGTATAAGAAGGGTGAAACAAACAATATCAGCATTATGTATATATAAATTGTACAATTTATACATTTATACACATAATACAAAAAATAATAATATAATCATTTATATTAAAAAATATATATATTATTATATGTAATAATAATAATAACAATAAATAATAAAGCTGGACCGATGAAGATAATATAATTATTTTAATCTTTTAAATACATATACCGTAATATAGATTAAATAAATATACATAATATAAATTAAATAAATGAACTGTAATTATACATTTTGTTAAGCAAAGAATATTAGCAATTGGATTTCTCGAAATCATATCCTCAAATCATCATAGGCATTCAAAATCAGCGCTAAAGAAAACTAAATCTTTGTTATATCACTAGATTGCGCTGACCACTGATAGATACTTAACATTAATTCACTATCTTGTTTGTTACCTTCAGGTATAAAATACTATTATAAGCAAAGAGTAGGGATACAACTATTATATCCATGTATACCCCTGCTCTTTGTTATACGTGTATGTATGTACATCACTGCTGTACGATGAAATTATATCACAGAAAGTATTGTGTAAACTGAAAAGCGTAAATTTCAAATCTGTAAATTAATTATTGATATTGTATAATTTAACGTTATCAGATATACGAATTACCAACACTTTTAAGGCATTAAAGATATATATAACTAAGTATATGTTTGATTACCTTATCGTGTACAACGGAAAGTTTCTTGTATCCTTTTTTTCACGTGACGCAATGTAGGTAATCGTACATGTTACGTTTCACCGGTGATAGTTCAATTCATCAGAAATTAAAATTAAAATTGGAATTCTTGTCGATAAGCAAACGAGTGTAAAAGAGTGCTTACCGGTGTGTCGCATCGCAGTGGGGCGAGGGGCAACACACCAATGTCGTAAATGGAATAACCAATCATTAGGTACCTTTTTTTCCTAATCTCCCTGTGTATGGTGGGGACATTCAGTTTCGTAATGATGAAGTGATTCGTAGTCGTAGTCTCATAGTAGTCATTGAGTGTCAAGGAAGATAACTGTTAAAGCACAATGGGCTTGGAGGATTATAAAGAACTTGTGGCATCATGTGCCTCAATTTGTACAATGGCTCAAATGTCAGCTGGCACGTAAGTTGAGGAAATTAAAAAATTTCGATGTATATATTTTTTTTGAAGTACAACGTTCGATTTCTATTAGAGATACACGTTTTGGAATAGAAATGTATTACAAACTACGTGAGCGTGTAACTGCTCTTTGACATTGACATTTATATTCAAACTACTTTTTTAATTTTCCACGTGATACAGCGAATAATCGATTTCTTTGTTTCTTTCATATATTGCGGCAAAATTGAGAGAAGTTGTGTGACTTCTATATAAAGCCATCAATTATAAGTTATAAAATTTAAAAAATATGTATATATGTATTAATAAAGTCCTGGATGCGATGATATAATTTAAATCGTAAATGTATGTTTCTTTTAAAAGTGTCACATCGTTTTTTTCATTATTGCGGCATTAAAATATTTAAACCACTTTATTTGCGAATGTGCGCATGTGCCGCTCATTTTTTTAAATGACTAATTATAATGTAACAAATATGTATATATATATATATGTTTTCATAAACTTGCCATAAAAATAATTAGGTATATTACATATGAAATTTTTATATTTGTTTCACCCTGACCTTTGTAAATTAAAATAGCAAAAATGATAGTATTAATTATATATTTGAATTATTATTGATGTACAATAAAAATATCTATTTGATATTTTTTATATATTTATAACACGTGAGGAATGAATGAAATTGAATAATTAGTACTAAAGTAATTAATAACTAGTAACTAATTAGTAACTAAAATTAACAAATAATTACTTTTTATATGATTAATCGTAAATATTTATACATAAACTTTGCAAATTTCATTCTAATTATTTGTACGTGTACCTAATAATAATTTTAGAGAAAAGTGCTGAGATAACATGATTTATGAATATGTGAAGTTATCTAATAGCATATAATTTATATAATAGAAATATAATATACCAGTTTGTATAAGCAAATTGTATATATAATATATTGTATCTACCACATCTAGATTTATAAGTTATTTGAAATATTAAATTTTTGTACTTTATCAATGTAACTTCAAAATATTGTAAAGGTATAAGACAAAAATTGTACTTGTGATTTTATATACAAGTTGTTTAAATTGTTGATATCAATTTAAAGTATATTAAGTAAAAGAAAATAACATTTTTGATTGTCATTTAATTGTAGATTGATATGTAAGGATATTTATCAAAAGGGCTCGTCTAAAGGATTTGATCCCATGCCTTTTTTGGGTGGCATAGGAATGTAAGTGCAGTACTTTATTATTTAACATAGATGACATAAAGATAAATAAGCAGCGTGTAATGTTATTCAAAACGTATTACTGATTGTTTTGTTCTTGTGAAGTAAAGATATATAAATATAATATTAATAATTTTGTCTATAATAGAAATATTTCCTGTTGTTGTTGTCTGTTCATAATTGTGAAAAAGATATTATAGATAATAGTATAAGAAGGAAATACATATATACAGACTATTCAGATAGACATGTAATGAATCAAAAACTTTTTATAGGTGCATCTTGATGCTTCAATATGCATGGATTGTGAGGGATCCTGCAATGATTAATGTTAATGTTTTTGGATTACTCACAAATACAGCATACATGGCTGTATATTATTATTACTCACCACACACGGTACGAGTTTATATTTCTAAATTCAAATGCATGATGTGTTACCTTCTGGCATGTTACTTTCTTCCCTTGTAATTTGTTTCCCTTTTTACTTTCTATGTTTGAATGTTTCAATTAATATTCTGTTACGATATACACCATAGATGAAGCTGTATGTTTCGCTGCTAAATTTTAAGATACTAAAAGACTGTTAGAAGTATGTAGCTTTAATTTTTGCATATATTGCAATTTTCCTTATTGTATCATACATCATGTATCATACAGAATGAGAGATGGAACAGAAGTAAAATATTACTACTGCAGATATCAGCTTAAAATTTTCAATTGTTAAATGGTGCAGAGAGACTAAAATTTTAGATTGTAAGATATTGCGGACATGAGTGTTTTAAGACTGGAAAGGGTGCTATGCCCATTTTTTTATTTAATAAGATGGCATATTAATTTTTCGATATTCGGACAGATTTTATCAAACCTAACAACTTTTATCTAAGGCACTGTTTCAATTGTGCATAGTTAAGGAATTATAGCGGAAAATAACTTGCGCAAGTGGAGCTCCGTGAAGATGTCGAAAGATATCAAAAAAAATGTATAGTGCTTGAAAAATTATTTTGTTAGATGTTCAAAGAGTTCCTCATTCGCTTCCAAACACGCATTTATCTTGTGATAATAGCTTTGCGAACTTCGCGAAAAAATGCTTTAGATAAAAGTTGTTAAGTGTGATAATATCTGCCAGAATATCGAAAAATTAATATCCGGTTAAAAAAGAATAAGGGTAGCATCATATATCATATATCCCACAATATCTTACATCCCTAAAATGTTAGCGCCTCTGCACCTTTCAATATCTGAAAATTTCAAATAGCTCCTAACACTTTATCTACCCTGCCCTGCATACAAAATTATAATATTTTCAGTTTGTTCGGTTTTTTTGTTCATTTGTTCGTGTTTTTGTGAAACCAAAATGTAGCTACATCTAGCAAAGTCATGTATCCATCAGTGGTGCAAAAGGTGCGACAAACATTCGCAAACACTTGTAGCATTTTCGAGATAACGTGTACGTGTATTCAGTATTTGTTAATCTGTTGCACAGCCGATAGATACGCGGCTGAATATATAACGAGACATTGTCTTTATTGAATTACGAACAATTGTAATAAAAAATAAAAATACATCCCGCATGAAAAGATAAGTCGAAAAGAAAGAATTTAAAATTGTTTCATTTCACCCTTCGCTTTTGAGAAAATCAAGTTTGAAAATGTTTGCGGTACACGTACATTCAACCCAGCTCGGCGGATTTCACTGTGAGCTATCTTCATCCATGTTACTAGACGTTTCTAATAATAGTTAACAATTTCAGATGACTTGAATGTTGAGGGCATAAAAGAAAGTGTATATTCCATGAGTGTGGAAATTGTACAACAATGATAGGAAAGATAATAATATCGACAATGTTTATAAATACGTGGTCTTCAAGGGTAAAGACAGCCTACTATGAAATGCACATTTCCAAACTTGATCTTCTCAGAAACGAAGCCTTCGACTAAGAAGTGTTATTCTTTCTATTCGACTTATTATCGATAATTATCTACAAGAATGCCCATCTCACCGATTTTGGTGGTTTTTGAATATATTGTAGAAATTCAAATGTCGAACAACTGCTTCCTATGTATATATATAACACTCGCTCGGCCATAGTTTTCAAGATATTCTCCAAAAGTTATCGATACTACAGTGAATTCTGTTTATAATTGTGCATCCGTAACAGCCTATGCGTTAGTATTGGCTGCCGGCATTCTTGCGGCGAGCAGGTATAACGACCCAACCGAAAACTAGCTCTTATCTTTCATTTCTGGTACGTATAAACGAGAGTTTGGAGAGCTTGGCTAAAGGTCCGTGCACAACTGCATATGCGAGACTGTAAAAAATGTGTGTTATAACTTACAATGCATTGGATTTGGGTTTGAGTTAGTTCTTTAACGAGTGGAGTTGTTGCGTAAAATAATAACGATTATTCTTTTCGTAAAATAATATCAATTATTTATTCACCTGCTATTTTTATAATTAATTTGTTATCATTTCACGTAAGCGTTGCCAGCCGCCTCACGGTAGCCAGATTTAAAAGACTAACACGAAACGAAAACCTAATATGTAGATTGGTGTTCTTAATTGAATCATAACAGACGCTTCTTGCAGCCTCGCGTGCGCAGTTGTGCACGAGGCCTTTGAAGGAGGATTCTCGTGCCACAACAATGGAAGGAAGTGATTTTGATAAACTTTTTTGTAGACTAACTACTAATTATACGGGACTAGACGTTTTCGCGATGCATAAACGTAATCTTTTTTATGTCAATTCTTCTTATCGTGTACTAGATTTTTAAACAGCCACGTTTAGTAATTTTTTAAACTGAGAAACTGATCGATTACTCGATTCAGGGCAAAGTTGGTTTGAATTTCTCCAGGGATTGAATCTCAAAATTCTTAGTTATCTGAAATTTAATTAATACTTAATAAATTTTATTAATACTTAGTTATACTTATCGTAAATAAGTAATCAAGTGAGAATTTATAGTATATTTTTTAAACAACAGAAAAAGGTAAATTTTTCCTCTGAACGCTAGAACTTTCCAATCTTTCGTGTTTTCCTTTCAAAGGCAGGTTCAATCAGCAGCGTGATCTATCTGCCTTTAAGAAACTTTCTGATGACTGTGACAGATGCTATACTGTACTCAAACAACGGTTACATTGTTAAAGATGATCACAAGACTCGTATGATATACAGGGTTATCCACTTAACTCGGAACCGTGCTCGCGAGAATATATGAGAATGGCCCACAGTGTAACATATACGCTTACTACTACAATCAAATATCGTTCGTCGTCTATGAGTTGTTGCTAGAAGTATAATTAGGCGAGAGCGATTTGGTAGTCGCCAAAGGATTTTAAATTTAACGTCACAATAAGAAGAGGACGTTGATTTCTACGATACGTTCAAAAATCATGAAAATCGGTGAAGTAAATTCGGCGTACCTGTAAATATAATTATCTTATTTTTTCACGTAGAACCACACCCTATCTGGTTGTACTATCAGTTATCGGACACCCTGTATATCGATAGTCAGACAAAATTAAGACTTTAAGTAGAACACCCAAGTTGGCGTTTTGCGAAGAAATTTTGAACAAATATTTCTAACCGTATCAGTGTCTGAATAAATATTTTACATCAAGTCTTCCACATTTTTAGAAGGATACGCTTGCTTTAATAGGCAAGGTAGCAGTGTTTGTGGTGGCCTTCCTCGCGTATGCACAAGTGGAAGATCCCGAGAAGCTCGAATTTAGATTCGGTTTGATTGTGACAGGATTATTTTTCCTCTTAATAGCGTCTCCTCTCCTACATATCGTAAGTAAAATTCCACGAACGTAGCGCATGTCTTTCTCAGTGAGATATACATATAAATTCAATGCAAAGTCTCTAACAGCTCTAACAAACTTAATATCCAAGAAACGAATGATACTAGTATCATTGTCCGTTTGCATAAATTTGTTTTTACTTATCTTAACTAGCTACTTACTTGCTTATCTAGCTTTGTTTTTACTCGGTTCTTAAAATTATTCGATAAATATGTTAAGTGTTAAAAATAATTATTGAAAGATTAGTGCATGTGCATATACATATACACATATATGCATAGATATTATATGAATATTTTGTCTTATCAAAGTAGTTCTGTCGATGATACACGTCTCTTTTCAAATAGTTAGCTATTTTTTTCTGCAATAGGCGACGAGAAATTTTGCAATCGTTGAGCAACAATTCCGCGTTGCGACAAGAAGTTGTAAAAAGTTCTGAGCCGTGACAAACCATGCGAAATCGTGTAATCATCCGAATAGAAATAGCGCAATCGGATCGGAAACTTTCAGATGTTCTTATCGTAGAGTTTTATTGCCTTCAGTAAGATTTCGATGAAATTTATCGAGCTTCTTTAATCACGATCGCGATGTTTTAAAGAATTTAAAATTGATTTTATGTTCTTTAAATTTTCTCGGCTAAATTAGCATACATCTAACAGCCGTATTATTGTAGTTGCGTTACGTATTGCCTCAATTTCTCGTTGACCGAGATGTTCTTTGCACAGTATTTTACCAGATGAGATTCAGTTTCAAACGTGTAGCAGTTTCTGTGTACTTTCTTGAGATATTACAGATCTTAGTATCCAGTTTATTCACACACAGTTCTAAACATATTTCTTCGTACTCTTTACTTTTCGAACGAAGAATCAGTTTAGTTACCGAGCGATTTCTTTGTTGAACGTATTTCCATTTCGAACGAATGCGACACAAGGACGAGTTAGAAAAAGGTGCTCTAATATCCTCAAACACAATGTTTAAGAAACACTGCACAATACAAGCTATTATTTTGTTCGCACGAAACAAATAATACGAATCAGAAGTTTCGTTAATAATTGTTTAAACGTTAGACATTACGTTTAATGATATTTAGATTGTATGAATTAATTGTATTTACGAAATTTGTTTATACGACTGTAATAATCTTTTGTTTTTTTATTCATCAGAGGGAGATCATAAAGACAAAAAACACGGATATCCTTCCGTTTCCGCTGATATTTATGGGCACTATCGTTATATTTTTATGGCTATTGTACGGCATTATAATTAATAACGTGTTCATTATCGTAAGTAGATTTCCTGATTCTTATTCCTTCGTACTATATAAGCTACTAAAAAATTCGCAGATTATCACTCGCTAATGTATCATGTGTTTTTAAAGTTTCAGAACTCGGTAGGATTTGTTTTGTCTGTGGCGCAATTGTCGCTGTTCGTGATATATCCATCGAAATCGAAAGGCAAAGCTTCCAGCCAAGAAAAGAAGGATTAAGAAAAGTGATATTATAAATATTGGAATTGCGTAGAATGTGTTGTGCCTCCAACTGTTACAATTTTTCTACACGCCTACAAATTAGAAACTAAAATAAGCTCTACAAACATGAATTGGATAATAATTAACGCCGTTAGCCATCGATGTTAATTGTTATATCTAGACGATTCTTATTAAACGACGAATTTTCTAATTAAACATACATTTTTTAAAAATCCTGAATATTCTCGAGCATAAAAATCTCTGTATAGGCTAAGAGATTGTTTGATGCTGTTATTTTTACTCGTAATCTTTACCAGATTAATTTGTACAATTACCGTTACACGATAAATCAAGTCACCAATTTTCAATGTAGCGTAAAATACGTATTAGCGTAATTTAAGACATATTAGAATGTACATATAGAAATCAAATAATTGAAAGTCAACCAGAATTTGTGTAAATTGCGGAAGTTTTACAGCGGAATAATACTTAGATGATCATAGTCGGAGCGCTTTGTCAGCTACTAAAACAGTTGACAAATTTATAAATGCTTCTATCTTCTAAATCATCGATTGTATATTTATGTTTAGCAATCTTCATATTCCGTGCTACGAAGTAACTTCTCTTCAAAATTGAAATGCGCGAAAACGCGAAGCTTATAATTTTATCAGAGTAACATGTTTAATTAATTAGTTAGATATATCTTTTAATCGCATAATCTTTGAATGACACTTTAGACTTAAGTAAAAAAGTTACGGTACACGAATTTTCAGTGTACTGAAGTTTCCATCGTCGATGTTCTTGTACAAAATATGCTTCAAATCTTCTCCAAGTCTATATTACTTTTAGTATCCACAGATTATTAAACGATATTATACTTTTACATCTTATTTCTAGTTGCACGTTTAAACTTGGTATAATAATCCATTCTTTGTACGTGTATTAATAGTACGCGGTACGCAAAAAGGGGAGATCTGTCCCCTAACATAGTCATTCAGCTGTACGTTATATTTAAAACAGGAAGGTCTTTTCAATTGATTAACAATGCTCTAAATGATGGTAGATTTTGGTAAGCGACCATATACGTTGACTCTACGTTGTTAACCGTAAAGTATCGTTAAATCAATTTATTTCTAGTTCGGTCGCAATAACCGAACGTTTCCTATTATTCCTTTGACCAGCGAGACAATTATTTCGTAAGAATTTTTTAAATTGATGAAAGAAAAAGAAAAATAAAACAAATTTTGAATATAACAAGGATCGCTTTTGCCACAAGTCTTTCAATCTTATCATTTTAACTGTTCACAGGTCAAAATGGTTAACTCCACTTCTTGTTAAATTTTAGCCAACCGTTTGATTGCCCAAACGATTCGTTGCTTACGTAATTTCATCGATTCCCTCGGCTTGTTATCTCGCGGAGTTAATCGATCCGGCGAGTAAGCGGTTCAGCCGTATTTTTAAAAACGATTTATCTTTTAAAATCACTATTTTCTACTACTTTTTTTTGGATACGTGTAAAGATCGTAGCGATCGATCCGTAGCGCGATAAATCTTATCTTATCTGTATTACTGCTCCGAAAGTCACGGTTACCGACTCCGCTAACAGAGGTGCGCGTTTCTTCTTCCATTGAATTCATTACGTAAATTCAATTGTATGTCTACTAATAAACGCGACAGACAGTAGTATATTTCTCAATGACTGACACGGTCTTGGTACGATGCGGAGCGTGTGTGCGCGCTCGGATCCGCGCTATTAAGAATAACCAAAGGTGATTACCATTTTACTTTCTACGAGGGCCACGTTACACAGCATGCAAACGCAATATTCTGTTGGCAACTGGCCGCGGTTCCCATGCGATTTACGTCTGCGATGGCTCGTTAGTAGTCGCTCTTGGTATCGGCTTATTATATGAACGACGTACATCATCGCTTGACTTTCCGATCGAGTTTGCCGGCTAATAACAGGAAACAGTGACCTTCTATTTAGTAGACAGTAGCATGTCTGGATATGTGGTGGTCAGTAAAGTGTCCGATTGTTTGACGTGCAGCCGGCGCTCTATGATTTCGCACGCGTCACATCAAACCAAACGGACGAACAATTCAATTATTTTTCCATTTCCACGACGGATCTCGTTTCGTTTGTTATGTTACAGAAACGTTCGAAACGTTGCTCTTCTTTTCGTCTTTGTTGGTAATCTTGTCGAGCAACCTGGCAAATTAGCAGCTTACTCGTAGTAAATTAATAAAAAAAAAAGGCGCCAGTGACGCGAGTTTTTTCACTTTTGGAAGTTTCGCCACGAGTAACGCGATGTAAATGATTTCCGTGGCAACGCGTGTTTGACTCGTGCTACCCTGAGCAAGCATAATTGCACGCGTTTGAGATTTTAATAATTTCTCTAGTTGCTTTGATAGCCTCGTTGCCGAGGGATAGTCTAAAGAAGAAGATGGGACGAGGTAAGCTTGCCTCGGTCGATTTTCCATAATGAAATACTCGAGTTACTTGTTCATGTTTCGCGTTGGTGTTATCAGGTTTGTTCGCGTCTCAAGTGTTCCGATGTATTGAACGAAGCGAGGTATTGCTGGCTATTGCTCGATCGAAACTCGATATTTTATGTATTTCGCGTGAAATTAAAAGATATTGATAATCGTAAGTAAATTTCGTAGTTTTCGTTTGCGTTCGAAGGACGAGCGTGCGGCTTTGTCGTTTGACGAGTTCTTGGAACGCAGCGCAAATGATAGTAGTATTATTGGAATTTCTAGCTCACCAAATTTTTATTTGGTGCATGAAAGGATCATTCATCGAGCGTGGAGACTAGGTTCGGTAAAAATGAGTCATTTGTCACGTATAAGTGACGTTAGTGTGGGCAAAAATCCATAATCAATTATCGCATAACTAAGATACCATTTATTACCGCATCTAGCGTATTCATTAAATTTAATTTTAATTTGAATCTTTGACTTTGCGATTTTCATCCATCTCCGCGACTACGAAAGTACTTCGCCGAAGGAAATTTTTGTCAGACACGGGAGTTAAGAAAGTTTGTATTGATAATTATCGGTAAATATTTCGTAGGTCTTGAAGCATCGTTGGTTCAAATGTATCAACGTTAAAGTTACATTGAGAAATAAAAATAATTTGGGATATATGCTGTCTTTCCATTCCATTCTGAGAACGTTTCCAGCGATCCACGTAATTCAAGAAAACTGGCTCTGTAAAAGGTATCGAAATAAAATTTGTCTCCTTCTAAATAACTGTGTCGTTTTTGTACGTATATTATCATCAGTATCGTTCAATGGAGAAAATTTTATTCTTAAAAGTTTGAAAATATCGAACATTTTCGTTATCACGATTAATCTCGATTTAAGATTCCGTTTTTAAAATATGACTAACGATAACATCGTCTTTGTCTTGAGAAAACTTGAGAACAATATTATTCCTCTTTCCCATATAAAATCTATCGCACGAATGTTTACACTCCGCGGAATTTCTATATACAATACCATATTATCATCGATTCAAATAAATAAAAATCGTACGAGTTCTTTTTTACACTGTATATAAATGTATATAACGAAAAACGCATGGAAAGTATTTTCATGTAACAAAAACATAAGTCGATACTTGTATTTCGCCATTTGCATTTGCCGTTTCAAATCCACGCATGATACTATGATATTACAGATTCCATATTTATCTTAACGAAGATACGACAAAATTTCTACTTTCGTAAATTAATGTACCAAAACATAAAAGAAGCATGATTCACGTTCGACACATTTGTCCCGCGATTTACGTCACGAAACTGTGACTGGCTATCATAATTCAACAGGTTAATTGACTCAGGGTAACGCGACAAAATAAAATTAATATCTTTCTTCGATCAAAATTAATATCATTCTTTCTCCTTCGAAGAAAATATGCGTACACCCAAGGATACCTTCAGACGATCGCTAATATTTCAAGGTTTCCAACGAAGATAATTCGTCGATGAATTTCGACAATATCGACGATACACGCGCGTGTATCGATTCTTTTAGGTTAAGAATATCGAAATACGGTAGAACTTCGTTTATACGAACCTGTCCAACCGGGGAAAGAGTCGATTCGCACGTGTCGACGATTATAAAAAGTGGCCCGAGCCAAAAATCTAGCATAAATGAGTTTATCGCTTATTTCGCGTTGCGTCTATCTACGTTACCCTATAATCCGAAACCATCTTTGCAGAGTAGTAGAAATCGAGTCGTAGGATCGAGTCGGTTTTGCAGAAGACGATCGTTTTGCGTTCGTTGATCAGGATTCGTGCGTCAAACGCAAAGCTGTAAATATCTCGAAACGAAAAATAAACGACTTAAGCCACTTTTACAATCATCCACACGATGTAACCACGTCGTTCATATGACAGGAGTCCACCTATTCCTCCCCACCACCTACGATTTTTCCTTCAATTGATAGCAGTTCACTTACGTATGGGAGGATTTCACGGAACATTTCCTCTCTAAACGGGTAACAATGTCACGGACATGTATCGACTGCGAGACACTAGAGCGTGTCACAACAGTCGCACAACGCGTGCCTCTACTGTTTACATCTTAGTGACGTTCGTAAAAACGGTTCGTTTGTAGCTCGGGTAACAGGAGCACAGAAGAAAGTTCGGTTAATACTAACCTTATCAGATCCGGTCGAACGGGTGGTTTCCAAATTTAATTTAAAATCGTACATTAATTTACATTCGTTGTTATTTCTTTCGTTCGTCTAAGTTTATGTAAATTCTTACATTAACAAAAATTGAGAAATTGATCGATCAGATAACGTACAGCTTTGGATTAATTTTCAACTAAATTTTGAAACCGCTGATTCGGCCGGGTCTGGTAAGGTTAGGGTTAATCGGACATTACTAAAATTTCGTTCGTACAAATGGAGTTCGTATGAACGGAGTTCCACTGTATTGACAATATACAGGGTGTTCCAAACTTAAAGCACAAAAACTACAAAGGCTTAATCTACAGGAATGCAAGAAGGAGAAAAATATGCCGTATAACGTTTGTGGATAAACGCATCGCTAGAGAATTGCAAGCAAATAACGATCGTATGTATGAAACAGGCAACGACGTACATCGCGGCGCACAAAAGTTACCTGTATCGTTGTTTCAGAGCAGTTACGTCTTTCCATCGTGCGGTGTTTCGCGTGGTTAACGGTCATGATAATGATGCAATAAAAAATGATTAGGTAGTATTTTTAATTGCTCGTTTGAAAACGTTGTCCTTGCGCTCGGACACGAGCTTCACGTCGATGAAAAATGGAATTAATAACGTCTGGCACTTCCTGAGATTTTTGTCGACTTACACGAACTGCGCTTTTTTATTGCTCGCGCTACTTCTTCGCGCAAACTCGCTTCCGTGAAATAAAACTTTCGTTTTACAGTTCCCCGCGAATAAAAATCAAGAGGTGACCTTGGACGCCGAAAATCCGGTACACCACGATTTTCTATCCACTTTTCACTGTACTCGCCAGAATTGTACTTGGAAGAATTAACGCAAGGAAATTCTTCGAAATTGCGAGATGTTACAAATTCTGTCGTCTTATTATCGTACGAAAATTTTAAGAACTGCTGCTTTTTTGTTCTTTGCGCTAGTTCTTCGTGCCAAGTACACCGAAAGGCGGATATGTCGTGGTGGATCAGTTTATCTCCGTCTGTGTCACGTAATTTTCGTGACTCACACACACACACAAGAGTAAAAGAAAATAACACTACTCCAATCTCCAGCAATCGTTATTCCTTCTATTTATTCATGGTTTTAATTTATAACCGGTACAATTAGTTGATTGAAGAATGATACAGCGCTATGTAACTCCTGGCAACTCGACTCTCCATTAACGACTCAACTATATATCCCCTATACGTGTCCTTTTTGTCTTCTGGTATCACCGCCACGTCCGTGTTCCGTACCGTCTCCTATCGCCGTTTTTTTGATAACTGCCTTACCGAAAGACCGACGATATAGATCAATGGGCCGCTTCGTCCATCGAAGTTTCCCGACCTTTTCGGTCTGTCGGCATTTAGACTTTCGCGCAACAATGTATACAATTCGTCGGGTATTTCTAGACAATCTTTCGTTATATTTTACTTTGAGATTTACTGTATAAAGTTGGGATGGAAATCATATAATTCGGCCGTTACGAGGATGTCGCATCTGCAAGGTCACCGGATCTTACGCCCTTGGTTTTTAGGAACCGCAAAACGAAAGGTTCATTGTACGGAAGTGACTTTGCACGAAGAATTCACGCGAGGAATGAAAAACGTAATTCTTGAAAGTCAACGAAATTCTCAGGACCCACGATACGCTAATTGCGTTGTTGATCGATGCGAAGCTTCGAATCCGGCCACGTCTATTGTCAGAACTATCAACGACGTGACTACACCGACGCCATGACACGGTCGACTTTCGTGCGCTGTAATGGAAAATCGATCGTCGCCTATATCGATTACTCGTTTGTAACTCTGTAACACAGCGTTCATCGACAAACTTCCCGTAACATTTTTTCCTCCTTTGCTGAGCTCTTGCTGCTCGACGACTCAAGTATGGAACACCCTGTATATTGCCAATAATCCGACCGCATCCTGAAAGTTTCGGAACTTCTCGGTAGCAAAAAAGATCGACAAAAGGAAATTGCAAGAAAAAAAAAAAAAAAAGAAAAAGAAAGAAAATAAGACAAAGGAAGAAGAATTCAGTACGGTGGTTTTCGGCGCTGACAAACGTGGTCGCACGAGGGAAGTTCGATCGCAGCCGGAAGAGTCGCGTGGATGGCGCGCATCCACGAAATTCGTGTCCGCGCACGGCTTCCCTTCGTGATTGATCCCGAGTGTGCGCCTCGGTTGCTTGTTAGTATAATGTTCACACACAGGAAAATAGCTAGGTTAACGTGAGTGTGTTCCTGTTCTGTGGAGGTGGACTCGCTGTAACACCTGCTGCATCCCTTGATCGTCTCGTCGCGGTCGAGTCATGTGAATCAGCTGATGGTTCGTATAACAGAGCGCACGGCCAGATAAAGATCGTAGAGAACGATGAGAACTGCCATTGCAGCCGTGCAAATGTAGTTTCCGCGATTCCAAGATACGCGTGCTCGGGGCAAACGCGCTCGCCAGGCATTTCCCAACGGTCAAGCGTTAACGATCCTACGTACACGTGCTCGCATTGCCTTCTCACCACGTACGATATAACGTACAAGAGATTTTTTCGAGATTCGACGAGCGTGAAGATAAAGGAACATCGCGCCAAACGAATACGATTGGTCCATTTTTCTCGATCTTCCGACTTTTGTATGATTTGCCGGCTGGAAGAAGTATCGTATTTGCATTTTAGCGGATACGAGATAGTCGGGGGGCAATGACAATTTTCGAGACACGAGAACTTTGCAAATGGGTGGTGAATTTCTACGATGTTTCGCAAGAAACGAACAATAATTAGCTTGGGTGTTATGTTAGTTAAATTGATCGATATTAGTCCGCGTGGCTAAACGATATTCGCATTTTTGAGTTAAAGTCTGATTTTTCAATTCAGTCGGAATCGACGTAACGAACTAAACGTAAAGAATTAAACAATTATTGTTGTGTACAAAAAATATGGAAAGTATGGTTTATCGTGTTTTTCGAAAACAGATTGCAAAGGGCTGTAACGAAATGATTCTCTTGATCGTCGAATTAGGGATTCCTTGATTCCGAGAGAATTCGTGGAATAATTTCGTTCGGTGTCGAGTCTAATTAAGCGTTCAATACATATATATCGCTGTATACTTGTATTCGCCTAAATATAATATTCAACTACGACGTTATTTGACGTTCCGAATTGATAATACGCCGGTAGGAACGCGATTATAAGCATCCGATATTCCGTATGTTAATCGAATGAGAAATAATCAAGTCGTAATTAAAAAGCAATTATGCGAGAAGTTATTGACGAAATTGTTAAATGAGATCAATCGATCGCAAGATATCTTTTTACGACGAAATAATTCTGCGCTTAACGATCGAATACATATACTATAATTATAGTCATACGTATAATTATTAGCAGTCCTATACTCTTGATTAAAATATAACAATTAAATTATAATTACGTTATCGTAAATACGAACGTTTCATGATCATTTCATCACGCGATACACGGAATAAAAGTAGTGTACGGAACTAATTTCCTTAATGTCAGGATCTCGAAAGGTTCTGATTGATTAATTAAGCGCGGATTATCATTCTCGGTAATCCTTTACATTTAATCAGTAGCATAAAAAGAGCGGTCTTTTATATAAATCGATTCGTAAATTATAAACTTTGTTTCGTATGTTCGATATATACGGACGTTAATTTATTTATTGCAAATAAATGTTCCATTAAACGTTCGTACAGTATATTAGCTATAGCTAATAGACATTATGTACCAATTAACGTCATTAACGATCGATACGAGGAATATTTCTGTTGAAATTTCTTGTTCGTGGGACGAATATTTCTCTCATCGCAAGATGATGCGTGTCCTGTTGATAATTTATACGCGATTCATAAGCTGGTGGATTTTCAATTTTACAGACAAGTTGATACTTGGATCATGTCTCGTTAGACCGAACGGCATATTTCTTTTCTAAAAATCGTTCTCAACCTTTCGCTCGCTACCTTATTTTCACTGACGTCGTCTGCATACTGGATCGTTTAAGTCCAGTTTTTTTAAGCACAGTTTCTCAGATTTTCGTGCTTCAACAAACCCCCGAGACTTCTTCGATAATACTCTTCCAAGTTTCTGTAGTATCATCCAACAGTTTCTATTGCTACACGTTGCTTCAATCGTTTCGAGAAAGAAGCAAAGCTTAAAGGAAAAATATAGAGAAACTACTGGTCGAGAGCGACTCGGTATATAGCTGGAGGATTAATTGAAAATAAGCGCGAGTTGTTCGTAGGTTTCCACTTCTTTGTTTCCAATTTTATTCAAATTCGAATAAATTCTCCGATTCAAATTTAATCTAGTTTTCCTTTTAAACGGGAATGTACTATATATCGAGGATTATAAATAACAGAAAGCAGCGGAAGAATAAAGGATATATATATATATATATATATATATAATTTCGAAACTTTTTCCTGAACTGTCAACGAGGTCGACGTAATTTTTCATTCGCCTTTTCGAGGCAAGTTCGTAAATTATAGATGCCACGGAAAGTAGAACATTTCCCTCTGCGTTCACATGGCAGAGGCACATCCAGGAACGGCAGCCCTCTCTCCCATTAGACTTAATATCAATTTAGAGCACAATACAGGGAGTATTTCGATGCCGTGTAATTTGCTTGAACGTTCGTTAAGTATATCTGGACAATTATAACCGTATCCAATAACGACGAGGTCGCACGAGTCGGTCGAATGGTCGCAACACGCGCCCTTAAGGATCTTATTAGCTAACAAGGCACGCTAAATTCTGAATTTTCAAGAAGCATGAACAACGACGAAAAAAAAAAACGAGGAATAAACAAGAAAAATAGCAGACACGTACGTTCGTATAAATCTGCAACGATGTAAAATTGCACGATGTAAATTCTCGGAATTTTCCAATTGTACGTCAGTTCGAATAACTGGAATTCACTTTTGAGAAACTGTGACACCACGGTAAAGTAACGCATGACACGCGTACGTATCTATATCACGTCCTTACGCTTGTTTCAAGCGATAAATCCAAAGCAATTCCCTCTTTCTGTTTTTAATTATTTAGCGCCGCACCAACCGCTTACGGTTTATTGTCAGCGACGTAAAGCTCGATTCACACCAGCGGCCAAAGGTACGTCACGATCGATCAAAATCTGGCACTTTGTCGAGGCATTCGCACTGAACGACGAGAAACGATCGAATGCCAATTTCGAGCCACGATTTCATTTTGCCAGATGCGTCGCAATATTTTTTGCGACCGAAATCATATACTTCGCTGTACTTTTATCTAAATGCGATTAAATGCTCGTGCTTCGAGTTTCTTTTCGACCGTCGATCGCTAGCAAAATCTCTACGCCGCCCGTCGATAGGTTTTCATTTGACTTAACCGAATCGCTCACGGCAAATCCTTCTCGTTGGGTTACGTGTAAGGAATTTCGTGCCAGACTGATCTGATCGTATCGTAATCGCTGGTGTGAACGAAGCTTAAGAAGCAAGTTCACAGTTTGTTACACGGTTTGGCGAGCTTTAGGTAATTTAGGAGTCTCGGATCGTTTCTCTCGTTCTTTCAGTTCGGCTTTACGTCGAGTTACCGTCTTCAAATCTTATTTATTCGCTTCGTTACGTGTTCGTTTATACGTTTCTAATCGTCGTGAAATTCGTCGCGCGAAACGCTACGTTTTACCGCTGTTTGTATTCTTTCCATTCGCTTGCCTTCGCCGAGAGAAACGCGAATAAAGCATAATGGCGAAAAAATTCTAATAGGAATCATAAAACTGCCTCAATGTATCACGGAGGGGAAGGGAGGACGGTTTGTATTAATTTGTAAGTTTGTAGGGAGGAGAAAATTTGGTTGCAAAGAACGCATAAATCCATATAAATACGCACGAAGAGGATTTTCCGAGGGATTAATTATTCGTTCATACACCCTTGGTAACGAGCGTAGGACAAAATCACTGCGTAACCAAAGTTAGGTATTGTACAGTGGTGACAGATGTTGTGAGATTGTCTTCGACTCGTATTTACAGAAACTTTCATATGACGAAAGTTTCCTCTTGGGAGATTGTAGCTTCGATATTTCACTTTGAAACGTTTTCAAAATTATTCAGTAAGAACGTATCAGAAATGAAAACTGCACGAGTTCGTAATGCGTTTAATGAAAAATGCTATGCACATTAATATGGTTCGATTCAAGAATTCTGGTTTGATTCTTCTAAGAACGTTTCGCAAGAAAATTTCGCAAGGAGTAGTTCAAATAAAAATGAAATATTAAATATAAATGTCGATGATTATTAACGAAAATAAAGAACTCTGGCCGATTTCATCGCGAGTCACCTCGATCTAATCGAATTTTTCATACATCTTTGACGTCGAAGAAACGAATATTAAACGTACAAATCTTTCTTACTTTAATCATTGATTTCTTTAAATGCACTCATGCGAATTACACTTACGCGTTAAAAGCGGCGATTATAAAATATAAGAAAACATTCATATTCGATTAAGAAAGCTTGTCTTCTTCTCCATTCCTTACGAGTCTACTTACTAAAGGAACTAGTTTTCAGCAATTGATATCATGGACACATATATCCTTAATTATAATACATATAAAATCTTCAAAAAATATTCATATCCGACAAAGTTTCTTCTCCATTCCTTACAAATCTAGTTGCGAAATAAAATACCCCTGATAATTGATATCATGAACACACATATATCGAATTATAATAGATATAAAATCTCCAAAAAGTATTCATATTCGAGAAAATTTCTTCTCCATTTCTTACCAATCTACTTATAAAATAAAATACCTCCGATAACTGATATCGTGAACACATATATATCGAATTATAATAGATATAAAATCTCCAAAAAGTATTCATATTCGAGAAAATTTCTTCTCCATTCCATACAAATCTACTTGCGAAATAAAATACTCCTGATAATTGATATCATGAACACAGATAGCTTTAATTGTAACACATATAAAATCCCCCAAAAATATTCATATTCGAGAAAATTTCTTCTCCATTTCTTACAAATCTACTTACGAAATAAAATATTCCTGATAACTGATATCATGAACACATATATATCGAATTATAATACATATAAAATCTCCAAAAAGTATTCATATTCGAGAAAATTTCTTCTCCATTCCTTACAAATCTAGTTGCGAAATAAAATACTCCTGATAATTGATATCATGAACACAGATAGCTTTAATTGTAACACATATAAAATCCCCAAAAAGTATTCATATTCGAGAAAATTTCTTCTCCATTCCTTACAAATCTACTTGTGAAATAAAATACCCCTGATAATTGATATCATGAACACATATATATCGAATTATAATACATATAAAATCTCTAAAAAGTATTCATATTCGAGAAAATTTCTTCTCCATTCCTTACAAATCTACTTGCGAAATAAAATACCTCTGATAACTGATATCGTGAACACATATATCTTGAATTATAATACATATAAAATCTCCAAAAAGTATTCATATTCGAGAAAATTTCTTCTCCATTCCTTACAAATCTACTTACAAAATAGAATACCTCTGATAACCGATATCGTAAACACACCTATCGTTCCTCGTAACACGCATAAAATCCCCCCAAAATATTCCTATCCTACTAAAGAAGTTCGTTCTCTTCTCTACTCTATTCCCTAGAAACCTGCTAACAAAAAAAAAAAAAAAAAAAAGAAGAGAAATTACTATGAAACGATGCCGCGAGCACGTCGTATAATCAATTTCATCGTGCATCTGCACCACCAAATTCTACCTACCATACGAACGTACGAGTTAACGTATACAGTGTACGATATTGAAAATGATGCTCGATGGTGATTGTTCGAATGCAGCAAGCGAGGGAGTAGCCCCGGAAGCGAAGTTGGATTTCGTTTCCCAAAAGGCGGCCGAGATCCGCAGCTTCTGACGTCGCTGTAGTCTTGACGAGCCGACGACGAAAGGAAGAAAAGGTGGGAGCAGGGTGAGAGGGGGATGAGTAGGATAAGACGGAAAAAGAGGGAGTTCCTGGCCGGCCGACTATTCCGTACACGGCACACTGTCCCGCAGGACACGTGAATCGACGCTTTCACGAAATGTGTAACGCGCCGCTCTAACCAACTCGAGAGGATCTCCCTTTCGGCTTGCCTGGCCGACGAGGCGCACGGCCGCGCGGATTTTCCACCACAGTTTTAACGACGATTCGTTTTCGTGCGCGCGGGTAACGCCGCGTCTTTCCGGCCGCAACTTGCAGAACGAGTGACGCAAGTGAAGTGACACGCAGTCGATAGATCGCACGGTCGAGAACCGTCCCGCAGAAAGAATCTCCCCTAAACGGTCGCTATTTACCGCTTCTTACACCCGTGTTTCCGGTTCTGGGCTTCCGACCTTTCGATTCTGCCGTCCAGACCAGTTCACGTAAGTGAGGCGAATGCTTTTTACCAAAACTTTGTACGTTCGCGCGGTGGACGCTTCTTTTCGTCGCTACGTTCGAATCGCAGGCAGAAGCGAAGGAATCGGTTGAGAGATCGAACGAGAGATCGCTGTTACGCTGTCGGAATTTTTAAGGACTTGCGACTGTACTTGGCGAAGTTTCGCGCGAGTGACTCGATTGCTTTTTACCAAAATGTTTCTTCGTCCAGCCTCTTCTTCGAACTTCCTAAGAGATCGTGCAATAGCTTTTCGATACGTTTGTTCTTAGGATCTTCGCGAGTTATACACACGGAGAAGTTTCATACGAGCGACGCGTATATAAAACTATTTTCGATAATTTTCATTTTTCGCTTTTTATCGATATGTTTCATCGCGCACGCTCTTCTCGTTTCCTATTACCTTTTGCAAAAAGAAGCGATATCGACAGATCGAACGATAGTCGTTTGATACACCGTCGGTTCTTTTTTTTTTTTGGAATTTTTTTTTTTTTTTTTGGATTTCACGCGAGTGTCTTTTCCCACGCAGAGTCTTTTCCTATCGAAACCTCTTGAAAAAGGAGGAGGGAAAGAAGAAAAAGAAATCGAAAATTCGTCGTCGATTTCTTAGAATTTTCAATTACTCGGTCAAATTTGATGCGAGCGAAGAGCTCGCCTTCTTCGAACGTCTGTCTCTGCGTGTTTCTTTTAATTATTTCTTGAGCCTGTTTCGCGAAAGCAAGAGAAGAGCAGCGCATTACCAAGAGATCGAACGATCGCTATTTGATACACCGTCGATTCTTAAGATTTTCGCATCACGTTACTACACGAAACAACGATGTTCTCCGTATAACCGCGCTTTGTAGTTGACTTTACGATCAGTGAACAGACATTGTGTTGATTTCTAACGATGTTTGGAGAAAACACGATATTCGTCAACCGATATACGTAGCAGAGTTCATAGTTCTAACTGGAGAATCACGTGTACGTACATCGAACACAGGACATGTGTAAGGTGTGTTACGAATATCAAAGGTTTCCGATTCATATTCGTTATGTCGTGTCTAATTCTATTTAAATACGTGGCTACGCGCGTATCGTTATATTATTTCATTGATACGTTGAAATTTGGCTGTTTAAGTATATTTATTCGAAGAATTTGTGAAAGAAAACTATGCATTTACGAATATTCAGGTTTGAAGTAATTTTCATAAATTTGAACGAAACGTCTCTCAACGAGATTTCATCGATTAATCCTCCGCTTCGATGCAACGACATCGAGATTCGTAGATATGAATTTTGTTCTTAAAGCGCGCAGGTATATTTTCGTGTAAAAGTTAAACTACGAATGTATTTGTTCAGGCGGAACAGAGATCCTTGATAGGATGTTTTAGAGAAATTGATCTTTAAATAACTATTACTTCGAAGACGTTATAATTTTGTCCAGGCCAGTGATTAGAATACTATCTTTTCATTTTTTCTAATTTCCATATTTAAAGTATCGATAGTTATCTAAAATCATTAACACTTGTAAAAGTTTGTTCGTCTCGTGTCGAAATCGACGCAACTCCAAGAACGAAACTCGACGTGATTCGATTAAAATTCTAATAGTAAAAAAATTGGAATTTTTCGATATTCTACCGAACAGTTGAAAACAATTATTCGTCGAATGTTCGAGTATCCTCCGACTATAATTATTAAATTAAATAACGTCGAAAGCAACGAAACGTTAAAAGTGGAATTACTCGAAACGCGTCGATTCAACGATTGTCTGGTTCGAATCTTTGCCTCTGGCTTCTAGGAAATTTCTAACGAGAACAGAAGTTGTTTAACGCTTAGACGGTTCAGCGTTTCGATAGACGAAGCACGAGAACGGATTACTATTTCGATATCGTTTACTCGAGGTTAAAAGATGAAAATCGTCGTAGCATGTTCGTGACGTGTGCTTGAAACAAAAACAAGTATTCAAGACATGCATGCATTTATTACGCGAAATGCAAAAACGTAAATACAACGAGAACGAAACGTCGCGGTGTATCATTGAGCATGCAAGAAAATGAGCGTCGCGGAATCGTAGACCGGTCGTTAAAATATTTCTGACTGACAAAGGAATAAAATCCGTGAACCTTCCGAAGAAAAGGTTCTTACAATTACCAAAAGTAGCTGCAGTCTCTTTCTCTTCGAGCAGATGTCTCGCGCGAGCGTTAAACTTGCGCGTTATATATGCGCATATCAAACATCTCCAAACTTCTCTATCGCTGAGATTTCAAGATAACTTGCAACGTTTTCGCCAAATACCGCGATGCTAACTACCTTGCAGGCAAAGTTCGCAAAATTTCTCGAAATCCAGGAATTTTTCAACGATACTGCGCGCGTTGGAACGCGCGTGAAAAACAGCTACGCGAAATAACGGGAACCAAGTAAAATCCAACAGATCAGGTAGCGGCGAGGCTTGAAGAAAATGTCCGATATGTGTTTGCGTTTGAGTGGTGTAAATTATAATGAATTACATCGCGCGATAAATTATCTTACACGGGGAAATTTCCTCTTTATCGAAAATTCCAAAAAGTGGCCAAACGAATGAGATTGCTTTTTAAACGCGTTAGAGTCGTAGAATTTGTTAACGACGCTGTACGTTGGAACGACGTAGAGACGAAAATCTGCAGAAAATTGCCAATGTGTATTTCCATCGAATGGTACGCGTATAAACGATCCTTCGCGTGACCATTTCTCTTCCACGCAAAGCAGACGAAAGCTTCGCGTAAAAATTGAACCGATCGTAGTCGGCGTTCACAACAGAAAGTGCTCGTTAAAGTAAAATCATTAATAGGGAGGGTGTTTATTTCAGGATATTTTTCTAGTGACTCCGCGGTCCTCCGCTAGTCCATCGTATAAATAGAAGTTGCAGATGCGGCTGCGAGATACGTGTGCTTCCATTGATCGTTCGAAATTTATCGTGAGAAAAAGAAAGGAAGAGAGAGAGAGAAAGAGTATGAGTATCGATGGTATTACGAAATTCGAGTGATACGTTTTGCATCGCGACGGTATAATTTCATCCGCGGATACACGAAACGCGAGTGACATTTTCTTCTTTTGTCATCGAACGGGCCATTTCGTACCGGTGACGTTTCAATTTCAATTTCGTCGACTTTTCCCATAATCTGTAGGATAATGTGACACAATTGACGATTTCAAATTGATAATTTCTTGGAATTCGACGGTGCTGCGATTTGCTTGCCGAGATTCACCGAACCTGCATGATCGTAAGTAGTTTTTCGAAGAGACGGTTTTTGGGAAAAGGCATTTTTTTTTTATGTAACGTTGGAAAAGTCGATAGCTGTTGTCATTTATGAGAGTATCTTCAACGTGGGATCGATGAAATTTGGGGAATTTAAGGATCGATAGATCGCGATGTAGTTGAATTATTTTTCATGAAATTTTCTAAATCGAGAATAATTAACGCCTATTCTTTAACAGAGTAGTCAGAATCGACATTCTAAAATTCTAAAGATAACATTCGTTAGCTTCGCTAGTTGGAAGTTTCGTAATCGTTGTTTAATTCTTTTAAGCGTCTTTTCTCGTATCTCGGAAACGATTGTTAAAGTTATAAACAGCTATGTCCCCGGGAATTTCGAAACGAAAATGAACATTTTCAAAATTATTAGTGGAATTAACGACTCTTGCTGATTTTTTAATAGGTCATCGTGACCCAATTGATTATTTGGTTCATCTCCAATGTTAACAGAATAAATATCAAGCGTGAATATTTCTCAGTTGGTTTCGTGGAAATACATAATTGCATGGGACGAGATAAAATTAGCAGATAATGTAATAACTGTATATTTTTGGAAATTGTGCAATATCGTCTCCACGATCTACAACTGCCACGTTTCATTCTCTGTATGCGCAAGACGTAAAATCGCCTGTTCATTTAATTATTACAAAAGAGAGTCTTTACGTGGTAATTATTTCAAGAGAAACAACTCGCAGCGCAAAGGTTTAACGAAATACTAAAAAATTAACGCGCTGCGATTGAAAGTTAAAGTAAAGTTGAGCGATGAAGTTGAAACGTAATTAAAATCGAAATAAGACTCGAAAGTAAAATTCTAAGGCAAATTCGACTGCTCTTTAAATTTACCGAAACCATCGAACTTTCAACCGACGCTACGTGTTGTCACTAAAAACGTCAGACGCTGTAAATTCCAGCTCAACGAAATAACAAGTGGAATACGATATATATTAAAAAAAAAAAAAAAAAAAAAAAAAAAAAAAAAAAAAAAAAAAAAAAAAAAAAAAAAAAAAAAAAAAAAAAAAAAAAAAAAAAAGAAATAATCTACACGAAATAGAATCAACATACAAACAGCGACCAGTAATAAAATAAAAAAGTATCAAAAAGACAATGATCGATAAAGTAATTTCTCCGAGTCAAACTACGGAAGAGCGTTGACGAACGCAAAAGTAAAAGTCTTTTCCTCTTTATTTGTTTATTTATTTATTTGCCGCCACTTAAAAATTGGTCCGATGGACATTCGGTAAATTCTGCCACGCTAGGAAAAGTAAAAGCGATGGCTGAAAAGTCGCGCAGCTACGCTCGGCCACAAAGGAAGGTGGACTCTCGTTTTTCATCCGCGGGCGAATCTATCCGCGTATATCCATCGCTAAAGGTGCATACGTGAGCGAAATTGTGAACGGTCTAATAATAACCAGGCTCTTACTTATATGGACGCTTGATTTTAATTCAAGCAAAACCGTCGGCCAGACCTCGTCCTTTGGTGCGCGGGGTCAGTGATCATCATAATCGAAAAACGCGAGGAGCATCCGAAAGCGGTCAAAATCGTCCCGCGTATCGCTCGGGAAATATCGTTCCAACGCGAATTCCTTGATCTTCGGTTATTTTCGTCGGTTATGGTAAAAGGACTTGGTCCAACGGGCCGGAATAAATCGCGACAAGTGAGAAGATCTCGCAAGTTTATTTTCCGCGATAAATAGAAAATCGAGATTTTTTCATTATCCGGCCTGGTCTGAATGCCAAGAAGCCATGTAACAAACAGTTTGCTTAACATAGTTGGGTTGAGCGAATCGGATTGCGTCGCATGTTTGCATACGGCTGGCTCGTGAAAGTATCCCAACGCTTTTAGAAACTTTTTATATTTCTTCTTATTTATCATCGCGCAGTCTTTCCTTTTCGGGTTAGACATTTTTTATATTTTCAGTATTTTTTATTCTTTTTACTTTTCCATCTGTATCATCGGTGATATGTCAACGTACGAAGCGACGTAAAAATTTCCGTATTATCGAGTCGACATGTTGGCCGATCAGTTCGGAATAATAGCTTTGCGCGAGGAGAAATTAAAAATAAATACAGATATAGATACTTAGACGTACTGTGACTTACACATACTATATATTACTATGACAGATATCGTACAAAGTACCATTATCGTTCGTATCTTTGACGGCTCATCCGATGATTAACAAGACTCCAGAAGACAAGTTCCAAACGTACGATTTTTTGAATCAAACATCGATAGTTCGTAATGTTCCGTAAGCTCTGTAAGTGTCGTCTGTAATTTACCGAGATCTCGAAGGAATCACACGTAACATTTACATTTATCGTAACGCTTATGACATTTTTTTACCTTGCTATAACTACTTTCTAACATTTATATTTATACTTATATTTACTGTGTTTTATTTGCCAGCAGTTAATATAGGCGAGATTCAAAATAATCGACGAAGCGGAATTTTCTAATTAAATTTATAAAATTATTAACGCGCAGTAAGAGTACAATGCAACTGTCTAACATATAGCGGACGAGATCGTTCGCAATGTATCCATTCTTCTAACAAGGATTGGAAATTGTTTAAAAAATGATCAAACGTAATTAGACTGGAAGATCGCTTGAAATTAATCGAAATACGCGATCCTTTAGAAACTTTCTTCTGTATAAAACATTTTCGTTCAAATCAAAAGTTCATTGGCACCGTAACGAAACACGACCATCTTGATCGCATTCGTAACAATTGAAACGAATCTGAGAAAATGTGTATAAACGTTGCAAGATACCTATCGGACGTGCGTACTTTGCAAAGATGACCAAAGTATTTGAACAATCGGTCGTTCGCTGTATCAATAAGCCACGATATCTTTAACGCTAATTCTACGTTTATGACTACTGCCACGTACCAATTTCCGACAAGGTGTATAAAAATTTGCAATAAATCGTAGAGGCTCGTTGCAGTGGCGACGAAATTTCAGAAAGTTTCGCGTAGTGCGCGTAACGTGTTGATAAAAATTCATCGCGCTAAGCGTTGGAACACTTTCGCGAGCGGCTGTGTCTATTTTTCAAACGGGATAATTAATAAAGCGATTGTAGTAAAAAGCGAGTATAGGTTGGTTTCCAAGAGCATCGTTTCTATCGAGACGTCACAAACCATCTAATTATGCACATAATCTTCGACAGTTGTCTGGTAAGTGTATCTGACGGAGCAGTAAAAATCGAAAAACGAAATTATAGAACAGACAGCGGTATGGTAATATTTCAATTGCACAGAAGATATTGGTGTAACTTCGTAAATTGAAATGTGGAGGATAATTTACGCTATCTTCTTGTAAGAAGCAAATTCGTGGAAACAAATCTCTCGGTTTTTCACACGTCGAATATTAATTCTACATGTACGTAATACAGTTGAACATTGGAAATTAATTATATCTATGTATAACAATATTATTCGTTAGATATAAATCAGAATACGCGCTATTATATTCCGCACTTTGGAGACTTCATTCGTCGTTAAATTATTTTTTCGTTGCATTAAGTGGCAAGAAGTTTATGGTTTTAGGAATTTGAGAAATTTACGCTGACATCGACGTAGAGATATTTTCTTTCTCAATAACGACGTATTTTCTGATGTTTCTTAAATTTTTCGTTTTACGATGTATCGCCGAGGCACGAAGTTGATTATTATCGGACTCAACCGGAACGTTACAACTGTGCGCGACACAGAGTTAACTTCTTACAACTTCTACGATTTTCCTGTCCCCGTATGATTTTTCCTTCTACAAATACATCGTTCTTTGTTTCAACCTGTCTTCGTTCTCGGATTTCTGCTTCTTTCTGTACACGGTGCATCAACTATTTTAAGAAGATTAAGTTGAAACATTTGAAATGTAAAGCATTTCGGAAATAAATCAAATGCACTGTGCTCATATCTGACAAGCATTTCATTTTAATTCCATGCTGAATCGTTATACAGATGTAAAGTGGTGAAATATTACGAGCTTTGTGTCATAAATCTTGCATGGCCCATTCGCAGAAGACTCTTCTGCCTCAGATGAAAAATATTTTACCGACAGCGACTTAAAACTTTGTCTTATATCTTATCTATATTGTATTACATCTGCAGCGACCAATATAACAATTATTCGATGTTTCACGGTAACGCTTTCGCTAACCATAATAACGATCATGATCGATCTTTCCGTTTTAAGCTTTCGTCAGAACGTCATACGCGATATTTATTTATTTCAGCTAAAATCGTAAGTATAGTAATCGTAAGTATCTCGATTACTCGGCGTGATGCGGATCGGGACTTACCTCGGATGATCGAAAATTCGGACAATACGGAAAGGTCTATTAGCGTTCGTAAATCCTATGATAAAACCATAGAAGTTTTGATAATGTAATATCGCACGCGCGTTTAGATTTAATTCGTTATTTATTCGGTTAAAAGGTCGATTAATCGCTTTCGCGATACCTGGCTACACTTTCGTACTCTTTGTGTTAAAATCTCGATAAAAAGAAAAGATGAAGATACGATAAAACTCCGGCTGAAAGGCACTCGGATTACCGAGACTGCAGTGTTAATTCCTGCGTACGACGTGTTAACCCACAAATTTTCTGTTACGCAAATACAATTAAGATTTAACAGGAAAAGAATTGGAATTAATCGGAATAGAAGCTAGTTCATAGACGCGAAGGTATTTATTCTACATTTATTGTTAATTATTATTTGAAACGAATAACGAGTTAGTGCGTACTTTAGTTGTGGCAATAGAAAACTATTTGATCATAGAGCTGTCAACGATACGTCAAATACGTGATATATTATCACACACATGATATATACGTGACGAATTAAACTATCCACAAAGTTCCTTTCGTTTTATAGGGAAACAATAGATGCACCGCGTTTTTTTTTATATTATTTTATCGAATTATCTACGATCCACTTTAATTCAACATAATTCAATAAAATAATACAAAACATAAAACTCGTCTGTTATTTTGTTCTATTACTACAAAATGGTCCATAAATGAAATAATTCCATAATAATAATTCCATAATAAGTCCATTCAATGGAATAATACAAAACACAAAATGTTGTGCATCCATTATTCCCTTATAAAACGAAAGGAACTTTTCGGACAGTCTACTATTTCGCTATTTATCGTGCCACTAATAACGAGTTTTCAACTCGCACTTCGGTACGTCAGATAGCAAGCATTGTTCATAAGCGAAATTGGCGAATCACGAGATAAATCGCGTGACTCGACTGGCGATCCTATTTTATCCCGTCATTTGACGTTAATGAAAAGATCGACGCGTAGAATATGAAATAAGAACCTCAATGTATCAAACTCTTCGATTTTAACATTGTCTGTCCTTCTTCTTCTTTTGTTTGTAGTAGGAACCGAGTGAAAATTAGCGAAGATGTACGGCCTAATTCTGGAAAACATGTCCGAGTACATACGACAGGTGTACGGGGAAGATAGATGGGAGGAGATCCGACGACAAGCATCCGTAGATCAACCTAGTTTCAGCGTTCATCAGGTCTACCCCGAGAACCTTATACCGAGATTAGCGAAGAAGGCTATTCACGTATGTGTTTGTTAATTTCCTTGAGTAAATGCATGATTAATGGTCGATTGTAAAAGGAACACACGACTTACAGTAGTCGGAGACAAAAATAAGTGGACATTTAGTGGAAGTAGGTATCGATGAAGTTTAATCAGACTAATACTAATGCTACGTAGCTACTCAAGTTATTTCAATATATACATATATATCGTTATAGTGAGTGTCGGGCAAAGTCTTATTTACTAGTTTAATCAGACTAATACTAATGCTACGTAGGTACTCAAGTTATTTCAATATATACATATATATCGTTACAGTGAGTGTCGGGCAAAGTCTTATTTTCCAGTTTAATCAGACTAATACTAATGCTACATAGGTACTCAAGTTATTTCAATATATACATATATATCGTTATAGTGAGTTGTGGGCAAAGTCTTATTTACCAGTTTAATCGGACTAATACTAATGCTACGTAGCTTCTCAAGTTATTTCAATATATACATATATATCGTTATAGTGAGTGTCGGGCAAAGTCTTATTTACCAGTTTAATCAGACTAATACTAATGCTATCTAGGTACTCAAGTTATTTCAATATATACATATATATCCTTATAGTGAGTTGTGGGCAAAGTCTTATTTACCAGTTTAATCAGACTAATACTAATGCTATCTAGATACTTAAGTTATTTCAATATATATATATATATATATATATATATATATTAAATAATAAATGGCAAACTGAAATAATATTTTAATCGCCAATAAGATTTCTTATTTAAAGGAGAGTCGTTTGAACGACGCCAGAGGTAATTTATTCGTTACGCCTTATTCGCAGATGAAATTTTATTTTCTATTTGCATTTAAATTGGAAACGAACGATAATATATAAATAAATGCCTTTTCGCTTTTGTCTTATCTGTTTCATTTCGTGCAACGAAAAGAAGGTGAAATTAACATTATCCTTCGACGGTCAGGTCGCAGTTCACACTTGCTTTTAAAACTAGTCGCCTTTCGAACAACTTGTCCGCAAGACTATTTTAACTTGGCTTATTCGGCACAGTTAATGAATATCATCAAGGATAAAGGTTTTCATTTAAGGGACGAAGGGAGAACACATCGGTGAGACGCGCGTTGTTTAAAGGTACAAAGTTGGAGAAAAGAAGACGCGCGAATAAAACATTTCACTAAAAGAAACACGCGCCCCTTGAAGCCATTCGACTTCTATCTGAAACATTCTCCGATATAATTAACCAGTTAGCTGTTGCGACCTCCTTGAAAACTCTGAAAAGCGTGTGCCTAAAACGCGTCGCGAAAGGTAAGCGACGACGAGTATACTCGTCAAGCGCGCAGTACGCGTGGCTGTTATAATATACAATTAAGAATTAAGAATTGTAATGAAACGACTGATTTGTTTTCTAATTTTATTGCTGAATTGCAGGACTCGCCACAACACGAAACACTGCCTTTGCTTCGTATACTCGTCGAAAACAGCTAAGCGGTTAATAACATCGAGAACATTTCAGCTGAAACTCTTAGGTGACTCATCCTGCATATTGGCAGGCTGAAAAAATACACGGACGACTTTCTTTCTACGTTTCCTCGCTAATGTTACGTTTACGTGACTATCACGTGTTATTTCACCGTCTGGTCCTTAATGGGTCAATTAGAAAAGCTTTACTCTACCTTATCACTTTACTATACCATCAGCTTTACCATACCATACCACTACCTTTATACCTACCCCTGTGTATTGATATCGTTTAATTCAATCGAATACATTTCTAACTTGTACTACAGGTACTTGGCGTAACGGAAAAAGAATTTTTCGATCAGATGGGTGTACACTTCGTAGGATTCGTTGGCCAGTACGGTTATGATCGTGTGCTTTCAGTACTTGGGCGTCACGTAAGAGATTTCCTTAATGGATTGGACAATTTACACGAATATCTGAAATTCTCCTACCCTAGGATGAGGGCGCCTTCGTTTATTTGCGAGAACGAGACGCGGCAAGGTAAAGAATCTCCAAATGAATTTACGCGATCTTCTCACGTGGCAAAACGATCAATCGGATTTTTATAAGCTTCGCGACGTCACTAGCGCAGCCACGCGATGAACGTTCAACGGTCGAAAGATAAACCACTCGTTTCCACAAGTTTACAAAAAAAATAACGCTTTTAACGTCAATGAGTAACTTGTGCCCGATTTCTCAATTTTCCCAGTCGACGAACGTGGCCCTGGCTGGCGTCTAGATCTCGCGTTTTTACCGAAACAACAAAGCAACATCGAGCACGTCGTTTATTAGCGAAAAAGTACTTCTTTCGTCAGCCCCTGTCGTCCTCGTTACTCGCAGTTTCATTGGTCTATAATTACGAAGCACTAGGATAGAAAAACACGCTATTCGTAATATCACCGGCTAAGAATAGAGTTCCTGGTCTACATTTACTTTTATTACGTGCGTTGCAGGCCTGACCCTCCATTACAGGAGCAAACGACGCGGGTTCGTTTATTACACGATGGGTCAGATAAGAGAGGTGGCCCGACACTTTTATCACAAGGAATTACAGATCGAGCTGGTGCGCGAGGAGATTCTATTCGACACCGTGCACGTCACTTTTCAGCTCACCTTTGATAACAGGGCCTTTACCCAAGCCTCGTTGACTATGACACGCGAAGAGAAGCATTTGCCAATAGGAGCATCCGTCTTGTTTGAAATATTTCCTTTTTGTATCGTTTTCGGGTATGTTCGCAGCAAGTTCATTTGCATCTTCGTTCACAGAGTATCAGAACACTTACGAAAGTTAAAGTAAACCGCGAAATTCTTAGCAACCTTGTCAGAAACTCTTAGGCTCACTGTCCACGAACGTCAGCGGAACCTCGTGTCCATCAGGTCGCTTCGTAGACGCGCAAGCCGTCTACGACCGCAGTAAGAAACATTTGGTCGCGTTATTAAAACGTCACGCTTTCGTCCTGTATCGCAGTTTATAGCTGCCAGGTGAATGAACGTGAGAGCACCGCTGGTTCGTCGTGTTCTGCCAAACTGAAACCGCGTAAATTCGGCCTAACGGCTCCCGTGATGACGAAAACGCGCAGCGACGTAGACGATCCGCCGCTGTCTCGTGGACGGATGTCTTGAGGACGTCTTCAGCCGATCGATAATATCGTCGATACTTGAGAACCTCGAAACATTGGCAAAGTTGACAATCTAAGAGCATACGAACACGCGTGTACGAAGCGACTCTTCGTGGACAGTGGGCTTTAGATTATCTTGCTTGAGACATAAGGAGTCTACATATTCCACGGTTCATCAGCTAGTTTGCAACTGGCTGATACAGCGTCAGTGGCGTGTCTAGACGCGACGAAGCTACTCGCAACGCTGACGAAACGTCAACAAGCGATTTCTTCTTCTCGAAAGCTCTTGGATTGCTTCATTTGGAACGTTGGAATATAAAAAATCTACATATTCCGTTGCAAGTAGCGCGTGTCTAGATCACTGATGAAGCTAGTTGCAACGTTGGCAGAAACGTCTCAGCAAATAATTCCTCCAGGACGCTTCTTGCAGCAGAAAACCTCAAGACTGCCATCGTTTGTACACAATACGATCAAGCATTTTTCTTAGTTTTACATTTTTGGCAAAGTTTCTATCTTTGCCAACGAAGTGATTTATCTTCTTATCGATGGATCTGCGCGTAATTAAGCTTTCGTTTTTAGATCAGACATGATCGTAAGGAGTATCGGAAATTCTCTGATGGTAATATTACCCGATCTAGTTGGCAAAAAGATTACACACTTCTTCGACCTTGTCAGGCCACTCATCGCATTCAAATTTCACTCGGTACGTATATTTAGAAAATGTTCTATTTTCGTCATCTGTCTCTGTTCATTCTCTACCGTTCTTTTCCTTCTTCCTTGGTCCTTTGCAGATTTCCTTTATTTTTAACGACTCTTTGACGCGTTTATTTGCGTATTGGCAATACCAATTGTTTCCCTTTGCTAACATTCTCTCTGTTATTCTTTAATCTCTCCTTCCTTCAGTTTACTTCATTGTATCATTTCCATACTTCATTGGAGCTTGCCAAAATCTTGTCTTTCCTTGTTATTCCTCCTTGTGATCTATGTTGCGTTCTACGTTGTAATTTACATCCATAACTTTTCCTTTACCGTATATTTAAGCTACGAATGTTTGCACAAAAATTCACAAACATTTCTGAACAAAACTTGCTTATTATTTACAAAATGGGAAAAAAATGTACGGAATGGACGCAATAGGGAAAAAATGTAAGAAAATATCTTAAATCACGTGTTGTACTTAGATCTTCATTCGGATTCCGTTTCTTTAATTACGTTCATAGAAAATTAGATTGTAAAAATAAGCTACGGACACGTTCACGCAAATAATTATTACCTGTTCCTTGCAGATTTTAAACAGAACGAACAATATCTTCGAGCTGGTTACCGTGGAACCAATCCTCACAGATCGACCTCCGGATCGACAGAGGGACGAAATTTTATTGAGCGACGAACTCGAGTCGGTAGATGACAGAACCTTGAGGTTGAAAGGTATTCTCTTTGACATTTCCATCTAACAGTTTACGCTTGCAAAGATCGATTACTCTCTCACTCGATACTGTTATTTTGTTTCGTTAAAAATTGTAATATTACAGCATTTGTTTATATCGTGTATCGTACATCTGGATTTTTCGCACTATGTTTTAGGCTTTTAGAAATATTCCACTTGCAACGAGGCGAAAAATTCGTTGTTACGTCGAGGCTCGTTGTTTTTTGCTTAAATTAGATCGTGTATCGGTGTCCTTCGATATTATCACATCGAACATTGGAAATATTATTTCAGATAACGTATATCTACATATATATGTGCATATAATAGGTACGTGAACGGTTCTAGCGGCAAACAAGAATTTTCTTTATAATATTCGCGGCTAAAGTGGCAAACGTATGAAGCAGCGATCGGCGTTCTATCAGAAATTATTCGGTCGATTACTTCGGGCAGCCGTATATTTCCTAATTAATTTCTAATTAACCGAGCCTAGTAGACTCGACGATCGTACCTCTCGTTATCGGGCTGTAGTTAACATACCACGTTATTGAATAATATATTGCTGCAATTTGTGCAAATTTACTTGTTATCGCTGCGTTGTTACGTGCTTTTCCAAATATATTAATTATTTCGTTGAATTAATTAGCCCACCGACGCAAAACACTCTGATCCCTCGTAACAACTTTAACTTAAAAAGTTCCAATATCCGTAAAAACTTTGGAATTGATCTTATGTCGCCGTCAATTTCTCGATGCGTATTTTCTTTTAACTTAAATTCACCCATTGACGCGTTGCCTGAAATTGTAAAGCTACGGAACGCGAAGAAAACAATGATTTATGCAACACGAAGAAGACAGCGGTGACTTTCTATGTGAACTGTTACGTCGATCGAATTCTATTAATGGGCGATAGTGACAAAAAAGACAAAAAAAATTTTGCTTCTCTTACTTTATTTTCTATATTTTACGTACAGTCTGTTCCAAAGATCACGACTCTGTCTGCGTTACAATTTAAATTGTTAGCTCCGAGAAAGAAGATTTGCGCAACTGTAGACTGAGAACTTTATTCAAATATTCGGCTTACACGTTCCCTTGATCGTCGGCATTAAGACACGCGAAATAACGAGAAGAACCATTAAACAAACTATCGACACAAGAATTAGCGTCTCGTTTGAAACACCGAGGCCGTGAAAGACCCACGTGCTTAAGAAGAGAGAAAATCTTCGTCGACTAAGGCGATCGCTTCGATTGTGAAAATGTTACCTGGAAACTGGTAACATTACTACCAATACTAATAATACCATAATTAATGATACGATTACGTTAATAAAACATTAACAAACTGGTTTCTATAAATATAGCTTACCGCGTACACACGCTTTTGGAACAGACTACGTACGTATAAGAAGCGTAACACATAGATATTGCTATTTAATGGAAGCTTCTAGTTTGCAATTTAAAAATCACCCTCTTTTGGAGAACACACGTTATCGAGTAACACGCATGGTTTAAAATATTTCGCGAATTCGAAGGTGTGAACGTTTCGGGCGATTTAATTCGAAGCGAACGCAGCAAATCGCGTGTTTCGTGAAAATAAAAACGCGGCCAACAAAGTAATTTCTTCGCTTCGATATTGACTGTTTGAAGCTTTGTAACAAATCTGCACGACGTTCATTAGGTCAGATGATATACATGGACAACTGGAAGATGATGATGTATCTTGGTACGCCCGTTATGCCAGATTTGAATTCCCTGATCGCAACTGGTCTCTACATTAATGATCTATCGATGCACGACTTTAGCAGGTATCAGTGCATTTCTTTATTACTTCTCCCTTCCTAAGTTGTCCCAATGTACTTGCTGTTTCGTTTAAATTCGAAGAAAATTTTATCCAGGTATCGTTACTTGTCATTTTTTTTTTTTTTTTTTTTTTGTTATAATCTGCGTTCGAGCAATCTATCACACAATAAGTTGACATGGATATTATCGATATTATTCAACTTACGTCGGTAAATCTGTACGGTAGACGCAAACAGCGACGTCTGTCAATTTTTGGCATTCTTATTTGGTGTTCGATAATTTTGTGGTCAGGTTCACTGGATCATTGGGCTGATTGTTCGGCCGTTGTTGATGCAATTCGCTAGTTACTTGTTGCTCATATCAGGTCGTTGGAAAGTTTCTTTCGTTTTATAAAGAAACAACGGATGCACGACGTTTTGTGTTTCGTATTATTTGATGGAATTACGTGTGATCGTAATAATAGAAACGCAAGAAAATGGATCACACGCGATTCAGTAAAATAATAGAAAACGAAAAATGTCGTGCGTCTATGGTTTCCTTATAAAACGAAAGAAATTTTCCGGACAACCTAATACATCTGTCTATATACTTTTGTAATATCGTTACCTTCTTACTTTTATTTGTCACCGCTTGTTACCTATGCTTGTAGCGGGCGAAAGCCTAACGCGAGAAGAATTATGACGAAAGGAAGAAAGAAAAAGTAAGAGTTTATCGAGGATTAGCCAGTAAAATCATTCAACGTTATTATAAAAGTACGTAGATTGTTATTTTGCCAAGGTTAAGAAATAGATTAGAACAATGAACGTATTACGAAAATTGAAAGTATAAACAAATAATTTAGCAAACAAGTAATACAGTTTATTCCAGTACTATAGGGTGCTCCAATTCGTCCAAATTCCACAAAATTACAGCATCCAGAGAGGAATAGTAAACAATTTCTTGGAATTCTTTCTCGTAATTACGACGCGAATAGCGAGAATCGATTAAGAGGAAATTACAGACAAACGTTGGTCCTCGATGGCTTAATTACAAAACTTTAGAAAGCTCCTATTCTTTTCTTTCATTTATCGAGCCCCAGAATGTTACCGTTTCGGTCGTTGTTCCTAAGAAAAGTAGCAATGAACTTTTCACGATTCCGAACAAACGGCGCTCTACCAATTAACGTTCACTGCGAGACGAACTTCGTACGCGATATCCATAGAGATTTATCAGCACGATACATTGTCAGACGCAATTATAATCACAGTCAATTTTACATTTCGAACTTTCGCGGTGACCAGATGTCGTGATATTGGCTTTTCCGCGGCACTTGCACTTCCACTTGCACTCGCACTTCGTACTTGCATTTTGCACTCTGCACTTGCATTTTGCGCAAACGTTTCGCACACATTGCAGTCTACTTCTTGAGGGCAGACCTGGACCTGCAATGTGTGCGAAACGTTGCAAGTGCAAGTTCAAATACAAAGTGCAAGAGCAAAGTGCAGGTGCAAGTACAAAGTGCAAGTGGAAAGTGCAACAGTTAGACGATTGCTGCGGAGAAAGCAATATCGCGATAATTAGGATAGAATTGATTGCACGGATAGAAGGCACGTGTCCCTTCTGTTACAGGGATCTGATGCTTGCTGGCACACAGCAATCGGTGGAACTGAAGTTAGCTTTAGACCAGGAGCAACTGAAGAGCAAAAAGCTGGAGGAGTCAATGAGAAAGTTGGACGAAGAGATGAAACGCACGGACGAATTGCTATATCAGATGATACCGAAACAGGTGGCAGATCGTTTGAGAAACGGCGAGAGTCCGATAGACACGTGCGAGGTAAGAGCGACGGGTTCGAACGAATCTTCGTTGCCTGTTGTACGCTAATAAATCGTCTATCATCCATCGAATACTACGAAAGTACTTGTTTTTGTCACGAAGCAGCCATCGATGTTAAAGACTGTAGAAGTCGAGTCTCTTTCTGAATTTCGCGAATGATTTGTTTCATCGCCAACTTTATAACGCGATGATTCCATGTACGAACGTACGTGACAGTTGCGAATCTCCGAACATTTTAGCGTATTATTTTAGAAATTCCTGCTCGTCTAAAGTCATCGCTAATTATTTCCCAACGCGACGATCTCGTCCATTTCGGTGACCTTGAAATGAATACATTATCAAAGCGGACACTTTGAACAACGTTTCCTCGCCAATTTCCAAACTACCATCGTTTCAAGGTGCTTGAAATCGATCAGCGTGCATGATTAACAAGTTATTCCTAGCTACGTTTTCTGAAACTACGCGCCGTATCCTCTCATTACGACTTGAAATACTCTCATTACGACTACCATTTACGCTATCGTAGGTGAAAGCGATAGATGTGGAAGAAGAGCGATCATCTTTGACCGTGATTGATTAACACGTTTCACTATCATGACTATTTCAGATGTTCGACAGCGTTTCAATTTTATTCTCGGACGTAGTGACATTTACAGAGATCTGCAGCAGAATCACACCGATGGAGGTGGTGTCCATGTTAAACGCGATGTACTCCCTTTTCGACACATTAACGGAACGGAACCGGGTGTATAAGGTATTCTTAGGTAGTAAGAGTTAGACATTTATTCGTCCTGAAAATCATTGTCTTGCTTTCTTCGAAAACGCGACGCGTGATCGTTAAAGAAACCGCGCGCCTTTTTCAAAATTGCTTGGAAACCCTGCTGCCTTCTTCTCCGATTCTACTCTTCTATAACGTTGAAACGTTCAAAAAATACCACGATGCGTAACATTCGAGGCGTCGAATATTTCGGCGGATCGCGAAGAAATTATCGTCAAAGGTTTCCTTTTAGTAACGCACCGATTAGTAACGCTTTGAATAATTATTTCGTCGGAACATCGGAAACGTTGTATTCTTCGCGAAAGAGGAGCAGATGGAAAGTTTGTAGAAACTTGAGAAGCGCAGCACGGTTAGTTTGTTTGAAACGTTCGTTTCCACGTATTCTGATACTTCTTTTCATACAGGATATCCAACATTTCACGTATATTCTATGACAACCGTTGCAATTTCTTCTGCCAGGTCGAAACTATCGGGGACGCCTACATGGTGGTATCTGGTGCACCAGTGAAGGAGAACGATCACGCAGATCGCGTCTGTGATATGGCGCTCGATATGGTCGAAGCGATAACGGACCTCAAAGACCGATCCACGGGTAAATTATACATTAATTTGCAAATCGTATTTCAGATAAAATTTTGTTCGCGTTACGGAGATCCATATATTTCGCGAAATATTCTGAAAAATTGATTTGCGTAAAGATACCACGTATATTCAATTCCATTTGAAAAAAGAAACATACACTTCGCGTTCGCTGTGTATATGGATGCTAGTAAAAGTGACATTGTAGAAAGATTATTAGTTATTTATATAAATTAATATTCCCTCGATCTTTTCTTTCCATCCCCATAGCGTCACTCATCCTGTATAGGAAAAAACCATTCTGCCAGCTATAAATTCTTTATAAAAGTATCTGCTCCTCCTCCGCCCACGCTTTCGCCTCCTAACACGTCCATAATACACAAATACTGCAAATATTCGCGTAAATATTCAAAGAATGCTTAACACTGTATATACACAGTGATAAACGTATTTTTGCGAATATTTCGAAGATTTGTTCATTTATTTTATTAAAGATGATCGATCCATAACACGTCCATAATACACAAATACTATAAATATTCAAAGAATGCTTAGCACTGTATATACACAATGGTAAACGTATTTTTGCGAATATTTCGAAGACTTGTTCATTTATTTTATTAAAAATGATCGATTAAAAGCAGTAGCTGGCGTAATTGATACCAACGTATTGAAATTACACGATACGTTTGTCGTCGATCGTATCGAGGATTAATGCAACTTCCAGTCAAAGCGATCTGTATTTCTTCAGGAAAAAAAAGAAAAGAAAATGGAAAAAAGAAAACAAACCTGCTCTGCAAATTTGTTAGATTCTTCGGTATACGAGAAGTTTCTCTCGCATCGCTCGAAATCGACGTTTCATTTGACGAAAATAAAAATAACAATCAGAAATACATTTTACGAAATTTACGAGCGTCCAAGAAAGTAAGAAAATTGGAAAAATAAGAGAAAACTAGATGCTTTAATAATTCGTAATTAAAAAACATTTGTTCATTTATTTTATTAAAGATGATCGATTAAAAGAATCCCACTATTACATCTATATTAGGTTGCCCCAAAAGTTAATTTCGCTTTATAGGAAAGTAACAGACAACATTTCCCGATAGAACAAAATGGATCGTGAGTAATTCGATAAAATAATACAAAGCGAAAGACGTCGCGCGTCTATCATTTCCTCATGAAACGAAAGAAGCTTTTGGGACGATCTAACAAATAGAGAAAAAATTATTCGGAACGACGACATACTTCGAAGTCGTCGAAATCGCACGTGGCTCCCTTTCTTTTCTTTTTTTTTTCTCTCTTTTTCTAGCGATTATAATACACTCGTAATTTCCTACTTCAGGTCTTCATCTTCAAATACGAGTTGGTATCCATAGCGGTGCTGTGGTGGCCGGTATAGTAGGCTTGAAAATGCCACGGTATTGTTTGTTCGGCGATTCGGTGAACACGGCATCCCGTATGGAGGCAACCAGCCAAGCGATGCAAATACACATATCGCAATCCACGCGAGAACTATTGTCACCGTCGTATAAAGTGAAAGAACGAGGGGAGATAGAAGTGAAGGGTAAAGGTACGGATTGACGTTTTAATACGAACGAAAGTAGCGCGTTCGATGAAATAAATTCGATGCGAAATATTGGAAATATCGTGGAGATCCAACGATTTAAAAATTTTTAAAAATCCCATCGAAACTACTGCGAACGTGGAGATTACAGAATCGCGCGTGTTTCAGGTACGATGAAGACTTACTGGTTAGAAAAAAGGGAGCACAGATCGTCGTCGACGAAAGGAATCACCATTCAAGAACCGCCACAGTGGAACGCGAGAACCACCGAGAAGAGAGTATCGGCGGGGTTGCAAGCTGCTTTCATAACAGCCACCATGTACGAAAATCAAAACTGCTTGGACACGTTGTCCAGGAGAGGCTCGAAGATAGGCTCGCCAACGCCTACAGATTCGACGTTCATCCCCGAGGAAAGACGAATTTACTCGCCTATCACGTTTCAAGACGTTGCTCGCAGATCAGTGGCAAATTCACCGACCAAGAACGCCGACTCCAAAGGTAACTAAACCGCTGAAACGATGAGTCAGTTATTCGTAAGCACGATTATACGCATAGGATGCTAGAAAGAGTGCGAAGAGTGTGAAATTTCGATGGCTTGTAATTTATAACAGCTACTCGTTGGGAGATGTAAGAAGGTAAAAAAAAAAAAAAACTCGGTAAAGATAGAACCGAGAGTCAAACTCGCAGCTTCGCATGATACTTTTCTACTTTTGTATTCTACCGTTCGAGTTTCGTACTTCACGCTTCCGCCTGGATTTCTATTTTATCCTTATTTTCCGAGTTTACGCGCCGAGAGAAGTTTAGATGGCGGAAGCACCGAGAACGAAGGAACACGAGACGCTCTGAGCTCGAGTTTCAGTTGTTTTAACACTAAACGTACCGACGCTTCTTGTTTACTTATTGACCGCTCGCGATAGGCAGCACAGACTAGAAATTTTTCTTAAAAAAAAAAAAAAAAGTAAACTGGAAATACACTACCGGCCAAAAGTTTGGGTACACCTACTATATTTGTATTCCACGCGCAAATACAAACTGTGCGGCTTAATGTTTCATCATTTTTTAATACTTGTGCATCCTTTGTATAATTACACTGTTATAAAAATACACAGCTTTTTTTTAACCGCAAATTGTAAGCTCCTACAATACCTAATACTGTTTGTGATATCACATTTCTATGACCGAGCCGTTCAGCTTTGCCGTTGTTCGTTAGTCTGTGACCTACTACGCACTAAAAATTAGAACAGTTAGTTTCAAGAATGCCAAAACTGTGTGAAATATTAGTAAAGAAAAGAGGTGGTTACTTTGATGAACGGGACGTGTAGCAATATATAACGTCTCTTTATTAATACTTTAAAAAGATATCTCGTCTATTATAACGTATGTTGAGCATTTTTATATCTATGTACGTGAACAAAGAGAAATAAAGCATTTATGTCGTACTAGTACAAAAAAAAAAATTAAGAACATTTCGCGAATTAGTGTGTGTACCCAAACTTTTGGTCGGTAGCGTAAATACCGAAGGAATTATATGCATATTTTATGAAAAGTCATAGATTACGAAGCTATTTGATAACGTTTAAATATGGTCAAATCTGTGTGGGAATTTGTAGTAGGTTTAGTGTCAAGTGTAAACGTTAATCGCTTAAGCTCGGTGGTTGGAAGTAGACCCAAACGGCGGAAGAAAGTGAAGGATAAATAAAAGGAAGCGACAGAACCGGAAATTAATTAGAATCTTGTATTTGTACGAGGCAACGATCCAAAATACACGGCAGAGTTTCAGAGCTGATGTAACTATACGTTTACGCGTACCAGCCTGTCCACGTTTTATCGAGCGATTCTCCCACGAATCGAGTAATTGGCAATCTAAATTTATCCTGAAAATGGTTACCCAACGATTCGCCGATCTCGACAAGCCGCTTCTCTTCTTTTAACGCGAGCTAAATGCGGTAGCTTTCACAGCACGGCCTGAGAATGGTATTTCGAGTGAAATGGGAGACAACTAAATGCCACTAAAGACACCTCGCAAGAAAACCCGAACAAACTCTTTGGCCAACCCGATAGTGTCGAAGTGGTTATCGCTTCAAAGAAAACTCTGCATCTGATCGGTTTAACCCTCTCGTAGTTTTTTTAGTAATAATTTAATTCGAATGGAAAAGAGAAAGGCGACTGGCAAATGTATTTGCGAAGTCATTGACGAAATCAAGGTTCAGATATTTACAGTAAGAGTTAGAAAATATTAAGAGACGATTGTTTGTGGAGATGTAGAGTTTTAGGGAGGGTGGTTAACGCTTCTAAGTAAACTCTAAATCTGTACCGACTAATTTTCTCAATCGCCAAAGCCATCGACAGACCATAGACAAAAGACAACAACATGGCAGACGATAACACTGCTAACGCGCGGATCTGGACCAGCTCAAACTGTATTCATATTTATACGTACGCTACTCTGTTAAATATATTTTACTATCCTACAATTTATCCACGCGTTCTTCTATCTACATAACCAATAACCACAACGGATAGAATCAGGTCTTCGGAAGATCATTATTCATTAAAGTGGCCCTTAGCGGCGAAAGATGAATAATTTCTCCCTTAAAACCTGTCTACTTGCAGAATGCAGGTCGAACTCGATGGGCGCGGTGATGACCAGGAACTCGGAGATGTTCAGCTGCCTTCTCAGCGACACCGAGGAACACTTCAGACAGCACAGGGACAGTTTGTCGCCCCGCGCGGAGAACCGCTCGGCCGGGATACATCCGAAAGCAGAGCCGAACGTGACGAGCTCGAGTTCGTCGTCGGAGGAGTCCCGCGACGATAGAGCTGCGTCCGCCGATACTGACGTCTCCAAGCGACAGAAGAGCAAAGAGTATTACACCACGTTCCACAGCGATCTCAGCAACTCGCAGTCGTTGACGCACCAGGATCAGTGCTGTCCTGGCTTCACCATGTCGAAGAGCGGCAAAACGCGCCATCAGAACAACGGATGCTGCATCGCCTAGTAGGGGAAGTTGCTAGTCTGTCGATCGATTTGCCTTCTCCACGAGTTGCCGCCCTCGTTCCTTCGACGGTGCGTACACCGAGCGTGATCGAACTCATGCTTGCGAGTCTACGCAGTGTCCTGCGCAACTGGGACAAGCCGTAGCTCTGAAACGGTAGAAGATAGCCAAGAAAATTCGTCGGACAAGATTAATCGAGGGCGTTGGCGTTTCGAAGATTCCGAGATCACCTGCTTGAACGCCTGGCAGCATCGTCCAGAGAGTAACAGCCCAAGTGGCTTTGACACGACGACCGTGCAAATGCATTCTGAAGAGACTCTTCGTTCCTAACTTTGGTAGATACACTTAGGCGCTTTTCGTGCTACCAGTTTCATTCGAGCGATTACGACGTACACTTTCGGTGCGAGTTCGCACGAGCATCGACTCGCGTCGTTACTCGAATCATCGTTTCCTGCGTCTCTTTCCATTTTGCGGAGGACATCGCGTGTCTGATCTGGCGATGCGTCGTAATCAGACCGATGAGATTTTCTGCGATGAGAGACGGGCGGCCACAGAACTGCCGCATCTTCGTAATCTTATCGCAGCTTGAAGAAATAGGGTCGATATTTTAATTACGTTAAGGGGAAAAAGCTACGATTGAGAAAAATACATCGTTTAATTTTGTCTAGCGAGATTCTCTTCCATCTTTTAACGCGTCAGAACGACAGCTTGTTCAAGTTGCGCGGGACACTTAGCGTATCCTTCAATTTTCATCGGTCGAACACCGACGCTCTTCGGACGGTCTGGACGTCTCGGAAGACGAAGCCCGCTTATATTTCGCTGATAGTCGCTGTTATATTTCGATCGCGGGATTAGCGTCGCACAGCGTTGCTCCGAGGTTGCGTCAGTCGTTGGAAACTGTCGTTTGAAATATTTTCGTTTATCGAATTCCAGAGAGATAAATTTCCACGTTCCGCTGGAATTGCAGTTTTAACTTCGTCGCGGTGACGAATCGCACACGCTGGCATGAAAGTGTGAACTCCGATAAAGCTATACCACCGCCGGAGTGAGCTTCAGACACTTTCCGTGTCGGAGGAAACTGCGCTGTTTCACACAAATTCGATGTTTCTCGTCGTCTTCGTTTCCTAGCTGTTCTGCTATAAATCTATCGTTTCGTTCAGCGTGCGTATAATGTACGAATATTAATATTGTACGTTATCGTTGAAAAGGTGAAATCGTTACGTAATCCCATAGAACGTACAAATTTGTAGGAAAGTCAGTTTCGAATTCCTGTACCTTGGAAAGCTCTGCGTGCGCAATTTTATTCGAGGAAAAGATACGGTGGCATTGATTTCGAATTAATAATGAAATTGATAGACGATTCGCTGTAAATGTAAAACACGAAAGTGATTTCGAGTTGTCTGATGATGTATGTAAAATGATGCCGAAGAGAGAGAGAGAGAGAGAGAGAGAGAGAGAGAGAGAGAGAGAGAGAGAGAGAGACAGACAGAGAGATTATCCTAGTAAATGAATCACATTTTCGAAAAAATTCCTTAACTTCTCAGCTAAGATACACGTTCGTCGATGAACTTTTCGGGAATCGAACGATAGATCGTCCTTCATACGCAGCGTTGGAATTTTTGAATTTACGCGCAGATACGTAGACATAAATTTAGAATTCTAAGCGCTATTGTTTTAAGAAAGTATTTATTATAGATATGTTACAGACGTAAGAAAGATAAGCAAAGTAACATTTAGATAGTAGTTTAAATTATTGAATTTTTTAATGTCGCGAGTAGATGTAACATCGATGACGAAAAGAAAAGATCTCAATGAATAAAAAGAAAAGGGTAGAGATTTATTATCATTACCTTCCTTTTAATCGAGATTGTATCCATTATAGATAATAGTAGTATCGTGTCTGTAAATGTTATTAATTAGACCGCGGATATTTAAGCAAGTTCATATCTTTCTAAATAATTCAAATGAAACCTAGGTAGTTTACTTTATCTACTAAATATAATAATAAAGAATAAAATACTTTGAATATTTTGCGTATATATTCGCCTATGTTCGTTTTGTGTATTTTTGCATTCTCAAGTTTCAAGACTCACGATAGTATTTGAACACTTACTATTTTAGACAAATTTTATGTCCATATCGTATCTGTTGTATGAAACATTTTGAAACTTCGTTGGTACTATAATGAAAGTTGTTTGATAACGAAAGGCCATTAGCACTACGATACTTGTCACGATTGTATTGGTAACATATGAAATCAGTCCGAGTATGTGTATAAAAATTACAAAGTACTTATTGCAAATACGTTAACGAAAAATTATAATTACCATATAATAACGATAGTAATGATTGTTAAATACAGTCTCGCCGAATATTCAGGTTTAATAACGCAACGCTTAATCGACCGTTTAAACACTTTTGTGATCGCGATTCTTTGCGCAAAGATAAGGCAAAAGTATGGAATAAAATTTCTCCGTTGTCAGATCAGTTTTCGAGAAAATCGACTGTGAAAGTTTCTCGAGTATACTCGAACGTGGCTGATTCGGAACTGAGCAGGGCTGAACGATCGACGAGAGGTTATTCCACGTGTGAAAATACGATATCTTTCCATTTGAAGCTTCATTTCGAAGAAAATAGGACTTCAACGCGTTTAGCTAAGAATCGCTCTATCACGTTGAATCTTCAAATTTATTCTCCTCGCAAACGAGGCGTCTTGCGCCTTTTTATTTTACTCTCACACGTACAACGACTATCCGCAGATTATTTACTCCTGTGCAGCCGAATCAGTGCAAGTGGCCACGTTCGATCGTACTTGATACATTTTCCAACTCGATTTTCTCCAGCCACTAAAAACTAGGCCGAGAACGAGCAAATTTTACTTCGTAGTCTTCTCTCGTTTTTCCACAAGCGATCGCGTGTCGTTCGCTCGTACAGACATTTTCAGATTGATTTCCAACGTTATCAATGTAACGATGGTAGTCGAGTTCCGTAACAGTGGCAACAACGTTTCAAAATGTCAAATGTTCGTATAACGCACGCAATACATCGTCCGCGAGTACTGGAATACTTTTCGCGACTCGGTGTACGAATAACATTGTTTGCTGCACGTAAAGTACGCGTTTAATATTTCGAACGACAGTTTGCAGCGACTTGCCCAGCGCACGAAAAGGGAACAAACAAGAAACGCGGTGCTTCGTTAGTTTCTACGCACGAGGTTTTAGCGGAAATTAAAAGTCGACCGTGTGCGTCGTCGATCGAAACCGACGTTCTGCAATTCGCAACGATTGCAATTGAAAAGTGTCTTAAATGAAATATATATATATATATAGTATATTCTTGTCACGTAAGTTAATATGGATACTTGTATCGTACATTTTAAATCGAATAAGAAGGAGAAACTTACGGATAGCTTAGGTTTCTTATGATACTCGTCGCGTGTGACTCTTGCAGTTTCTCAAATCCGATGGTAATCTTTGTTTCGCGAAGATGGTTCGTCGCGTCGATAGCTTTAAATCTATTTTAAACGAAGGTGACGTTTATCACCGATCGATCGAAACGGATCGAAGTACGATAAGATGAAACGTAACGAAGCGAACGAGAAATTGATCAGATAAGCAAACGAATTAGCGGAGATGTAGTTTCTTCTTTTTTTTTTTTTGATAATTATTTTTAAGTTTCGTCCGTGAAGAATATCGCTTTGCCTGCATTGATCGACTAATTAATCTTGATCTCAAGCGTTAATTCGTTACGATAATATTACGAAGTTAGAAGTATTTTCTGTTCTAACTTGCACCCGATGTTATAAATTACCGTAAAGTCTAATAGATCCATTTAATACATTCGATTGGCACGTAATCAACGAAAGATCACGAGGTTAATCGATGCTTTTCTTTTACATTGATCTGTCGAATCTTCATTGTGTTAGTTCAATCAAAAATAACACGCTGTAAGAAGTAACACAAATGATAGATACGTTAAGTACTTTCGATATAACTATGGATGTATCCCTTAATATTTATGCTGTATTTTATGAAAACAATTCGAGAAGAAACTTCTATAAATTTAATATTGTCCACTAAGTGAAAATAAATTTCCTCGAATTGCACGATATGTCTGTTGGCTGTCGACGAACGATAAATTCTCGAAGGAATAGCAATCGTTACGTTTACAAAACGATACGTACGACTTTCGAGCGAATCGAAAGAAGTATACTTGTAGTAGACGCGCGAAGAAATAATTTCGAAGGAAAGATTAAAAGACCAAATATGTATACCTAAGGACATATTTTGTTTTTTAAAAGGAAGATAACGAGTGTTAAGAAGTCGTTGTGTATTTTCAAGCTGTTCAATTTGAAATCTACGTCCGAAGAATTGTATACAGAAAGTTATCCTGTTTCTTAAAATAAAAATGACGAATATATGTAAGAACTTGTTATACGTGTAATTTTTACATTTGCAATTGTTTCTTAATAACGTCACTCGTAATAGCGTAATTACCCGCGATATTATCTTTTCGTCTCACCGTGCGTATCACGAAATATGAGAAAGATCGTGCCATAAAATTATCGCTCGACGACTAATTTTGTGGACTTTGTTGCCTGCTCCGGATCTCAGTGCGCTTGAAAATCGTTCGTTGTTACGATTATATAAATATCGAGAATAAAAATGTATACTGTGCGATACTCACCACCTTCCACTGAGAGCTCTTGCATTTATTCTAAGACGCGTCTCTGTTCGTTTCTTGAAAGAAGAAATTAAGAATCGAGTAATGTCGCGTGCACATTCACGATGCCGTTTTATTCTGCATTATCGTTCACATTTTACTGCTTTATTCATTTTCTTGCACGTATTCCGATCGCTCGCGACTCGCGATTTCCGTCAATTTATAGGACAAATATTTGAAATACTGTGTCAAGTAGTCGTTATTCCGCGATCCAAACGAAACAGTATTTTAAACGGCGGGTAAAATTTCGCCGAATAAAATATTTCTATTTACTACGATGTAAAGCGTAAAATGAAAATATTTTAGCTTCGTGTCACGAGTGATATTTTAAATATTTCTCGACGATGAAAATACAACGTTACACTGCAAGAATCCATAACACGTGCAAACTAATCTTTTTTCAATTAGATCTTCTTCAGCTGGTCTTTGGCTATTCTGCACGTAACAAAGTTCGTCGTTCGAAGCTTTCATCGCTCGAACTACAGACTATTCCTTTCTCGACAAAGAATCGATCCAATGGAACTGGATGGTCTTTCAACCGGAGCAGTCGACGTATTGTATTTTCAAAATAATCGTTTCGTGCGTCTGTACTTTGTGACGCTTTGATTTCGCCAATATTTATCGCCTAAACATCGCGATAATTCCGATTCTGCGATGTCGCTGTCAGCAATATCGTGGCTGGATTTTTCCAGAATCAAAGGATCTGTTGAATCTGTTTCTATATCTTGCATTCTGCCTCGCGAAAATGAAGAACATCGAAGATGGTATATTCGAAGTTGTTGTTTCTTTCAAATCTTTTGACGCTGTTTCTTCAAAAGAATTACGTTTACCTTCCATTAAATTGTCCGGAATCCAGCGTAATATCCTCGTCGGATGGCTGAGAAAAATAAATTGAAGTAAACGAAGTATCTCGACTGTAGATTTCTTAGTATCAATACATCTAAAAAGTTTTCCTCGCCAATCGAATATTTTATTCTCAACAATACGATCCAGAACAGTCTATATGCTATTCACAACTCGAAACAATACTTTACACAGCAGTTGTCCGATGCTGGCAACTCGGATATCTATTCATTAGGACTCGATGCTGTATCCTCTAATTATAAGTGGAAACTGGCGTGTTTCTTCGCGGAATGTCTCACTTTCTTTCACGTATTTTCCAGATTGCGTGTTCCAGCGTGAATAGTCGATCTGAAAACGCCACTTCAATCGCGCGTTTCTCCTTCGCCTTTGATCCTCTATGCAGAAATAATAGGTTCTCGGAAGAATTTAATTAACGCAATTCAGTCTTCGAATTAGATAGATCGTCAACCGTGCTTTCACCGATTGCTTGCAATCGTTTGCGTGACAATTTGAACCAATCAATTTCGCGTAGTTGTTCCTCGAAGAAGCGACTGTGAAACGGAATATCTAATGACAGTAATCGTCTCTGTTGAACGAACCTTCAATGTTCTACATTGATAGGTCTGTCTGAACTTCATAGGCCAGTGGTTGGCGAGTAGTCGTCGAAAAGACGTTGAAACATTGATCATCTCGGCATGGATAGTGCTCAATACGAGTACTTGAAACTCAATAAGTACCTTCTATTTACGATCGGCATCTGGCCGTATCAAACTATTCTGCAAAGAAGTTTGGTCGCGATCGTTTTCATTCCCATCATTACTGCTCAAGTGATCTTACAGGTATCGATGCGCATTGTGAAACAGATACAGAGTACGTTTTAACCCTTACCGGTCGTTGGCTTTTCATACGTGATTCTCACTATGATAGGTCGTGGCTGCTTTCGGTAAATATGCGAAAAATCTTCAGTATTACAAGAATAACGTTTTTGTTAGAAATTATTTATTTTTTAAAAGCGTATTACGAATATACGAGTTTCAAGTAATTATTTAGAAGTTTTTAAAGTATGATATTTTTTGAAACAATCTGCAACGTGAAGCAATTGGTTTTCAAGACAGGTTCACTCGTTGTCACCTCCTGCGTGACGTGCGACCGTAGCGACGGAGTACCGTTGTCACGCGACAGGTGACTTACGACCGCTAAGGGTTAAATACCTATGATTTATAAATACATATATCTGCAGAGCTATTTTATCCGCCGCAACGAACCTCGAATCATTCGCACTGTCTCTCGTTCACGCCTCCACTTATTCCACCGATTGACCGCGTTACTCGCTGTATGCTCTCCCGTTCGTTAAAACCTCGCGAAAACAAATGGCGATATATCGTTAAAACAGCGCGTATTTTGAATTTCATTCTGCTATCAAACACAGTCTTGTAAACAGTCTTATAATAAAGTGGCGAACGATTCGATGAACGATTTAAAAAACGATACTTTTATCTGCAAGATTTCCTGCATTTTCGGCGTCGGATAAAAAAGGAAACACGCTGTTTCATCTTCGTCGACTTTCCCTAGGAAAGCAATGTTAATAGCTGGCTTGCGTGTAACGACGCTTAAAAACTAGTACAACTTGTGATCCGCGCAATCATTTTATTAGGTCGTTCGGAAAGTTTCTTTCGTTTTGCAAGGAAGTAACAGACGCACGACGTTTTTTTTTTTTTGTTTTGTATTATCTTACTGAATTACGCGTGATCTATTTTCTTCTACTAAGATAAAGAGCAGGATATTTGACAGATTAGGTTTCACGTTTCTATAAAGATGCATTGTTGCGAAAGACGCGTTCGTAAGAGAACGACACTTTCCGGACGACCTAATACTTCGATGTAGCCTGTACAATCCGACGTGAAGTTTGTGTTATGTAGTAGGTATTATTATATGCTAAATGTATATTACTAGGAAATTTTCATTTCTTCTCCGGTGGAACGTTTCACCGAAATATCGATTTTATTGGCATTTGCATGGGTTTGCTTGCTTTTAGGGTGGCGGTATGGTGACCGCCGTAACTGCCAACGACATTGACTCGTTTCTGGAAAGTTTCGCGCCTTTCATGATCAGTTTGATGTGCCTCGCAAAGTATATCAATTTCTTTTACAATTACAAACAGGTAAGTTTGTCAGGCGGCGCCTGCCGCGTCGAAGCTAAGGCTAACGTTCACGCGCGATTGCACAGATGAAATGTTTGCTGGATATAATGCGAGAAGACTGGGAAATTTATAAGAAACTGAGAAACGAGTACGACCTTCTTTGTGCACAATACGCGATAGGAAAGAAAATTACTATCAGTTTCGTAGGTAAGGCGACCTTGCAACTTGCGATACAGCGTTTACAAGTGATTAATACTGTGAGTATCTCGTACGTATTAACGCTCGAATAACGTTTCTACGAGTAACACATACGATACAATATATCAATGACATTTGCGTGATGTAAGCTGAACGTAGATCAATTGTAAGAAAATTTCAATGTCCTAGAAATGTCGGAGAATATTTTATCCATTTCATTCCGAACCTATTGCTTTATCGCTCAGACATAATATCTACGTATTTATTGTCTTTCGCTCTTTGGCTTCAGTTTCGACAATTCTACGGTATGTAACTGCTATCCTTACGTTTACTTATTCTGATTTTACTTTTTATCGAAATTTACTCTGTACAAACTCTGTTCAAACGTGACGGATAGACTTTCATATCGCGAGCATTTTTGAAGATTCTATCCGACGATACGCTTGTTGCGATTCTTTCGGGATTATTCGACCGAGCGGAAAGTTTTCTACCGAGTTCCTGTTATCGTTCAAATATTCCAAATCGATTTAGAACTTTCGACGAATGCCGCTACGTGCAGTAGCTGGCGTGATTGATACCAACGCGTTGAAATTACACGATACGTTTGTCGTCGACTGTATCGAAGATTAATGCAGCTCCCGGTCAGAGCGATCTGTATTTCTTCAGGAAAAAAAAAAGAAAAGAAAATGCAAAAAAAAAAGAAACCTGCTCTGCAAATTTGTCAGATTCTTCGGTAAACGAGAACTTTCTCTCGCATCGCTCGAAATCGACGTTTCATTCGACGAAAATAAAAATAAAAATAAAAGTCAGAAATACATTTTACGAAATTTACGAGCGTCCAAGAAAGTAAAAAAATTGGGAAAATAAGGGAAAAATAGGGGGAAAAGGGAAGCAGACGAAACGGTGGTTTAATAAAATTTAATAAAATTAATTCGTAATTCGTTCACCGCAGCTTTTTTATTCGGATTGATAACACCGTTTGCGGCGATGCCACTGCTGCTGAATGCAGCTGACGCTTTAGGACTCTGCAACATATCCGACGAACGACCGTTGGCGTTTCGTGTTGAACATTTCGTGGACGTGGACAAATACTACTTCCCTCTTTTGGTGCATTCGTACATTGGTACTCTAGCGTACACCATGATCGTTTTGGCTATCAACTCGATAATAGCTGTCTATGTTCTACACGAGAGCGGACTTTGCGAAATTTTAAGGTAACCGTACAGCTGCATCGATGGAAATTCCCATCGAGAAACTTTCGATCGATCTCCGTGCAGTTTCGTGGCCTTCCGTCGCGTGAATTTCACGAAAATTTCGTCGTTAGTGCGACTACGAATAGGGCGAAAAGTTGATAAAGTCGATAAAGTGTTTTGATGTCAATGGTATGAAAAAGTAAGGTGACATTGAAAAGCTAAAGTACGATGTTCAAAAAATTGTTGCGCAGTAAGAAAAAATTGATGGATTTTATCGAAAATGCAAGAATAAGAATATCGTTTGAAAAATTATTGAAAAGTAAGAGACAATTAACGAAAATTGTTGGAAAGTAAGAATAAATAATTCTTCTGCGAAGCTTCGTTTTCGAGGCGATCGATATGTTTCATTAAACCTTTGAATTGTTAAGAAAGGTTTCTTTTAGTGGCATATCGAAAATGTACGATATTCGTGCAAAAGGTGCATAAATTTTTATCCGTAGTGTTTTTATATTTCTGACGACTTCCTCAGATTAGTCCATAGACACTGAAAGGGTTAACCTGAACAATTCTGAATTTCCGAAATTAATTTCCTCTGAAAGCATCGGAAGGTTCGCACATTGTGACTCGATGTTACAAGAGGCAACGAATTTTACGTTTTTAACATTAGCCAATTTAAAAACGAGATTTCAACATTTAATCGAACATTAACATACGCGAATTGGTTTCTTTCATGTGCTTCGTTAATCGAAAATTTCGAGATCTTCGCCATACCTTCTCGAACGATTACGATAAACTACGAACTTTAGCGAAATTTATACTTTTACCATAGATATCAAAGATTAGCTGAATTGCACGTTTAGAACCTTCAAATTGTCACGCACAGTTAGACAAACCAATTAACAAGGGACGCTGTCTGCGTGCCTATGAAATCGTATTTTTAGTACGAATCGAAAGAGTGCTCTGCGAAGCTCGTAAAAATATTTTGAAAAATGCTATTGCGACCGATTGAACAGCTAGCTCCATTCTTCGTTTATTAACTTTCTTTTATGAGAAGCAAGCTACGGAGGTTTATTTCGTACGGTGACTGCGTGTTGCCACATCGTAGTTGAATATTATTTTTTTAACGAAGAGAAGCTCTATGCGTTCGTTAAAAAATATCTTAATAAACAAAGCGATAAAAATTCGCGAAAATAGACGCAACTGCTAAATTAATCGCAGATTTTTATCCATTTAGGAATATAAAGTTCGACTTTAAAGATGCGAAGATGCACAGAACGTGCATAACGCGCAAAAGTCTACGAAATGTCCAAAGCATAGCACTCGTTATAATATTTATGGCAAATAAAACGATCTTTCCTTCCTTCTTTGATGGCACTCATGAAAATATAAAATTACATAAATATGCACAGTGCGCTGATCGTCGATAGCATTGTTTAAAATATTTTTGCCACCAAACGAACGATCGTGTCGAACGATCGATGCAATTGCATCGTGAATCGACCAACGTTCCTTATAAGAAGACAAACGAAGGACGTCTCCAATCGTCAAATTGTTAATCGTCAAATCGTAACTGTTTAGATTCAAGCTAGAAAACTTCGTGGAAAACGACGTGATGGACGTAGAACTGCATCCCAGTAAACGCGACGATAAATGGTATCAGAACGCCAGGGACTGCGTGCTATTGCACAAGCACATAATCGAGTCAGTTATCATTATAATTGTTATAATAGAGTTCACGTTTCTCTTCGTTTCTAAGTGTTTCCAATGAAATAAAAATATCCATCTTTACATCTGCTAATCAAGATTCGCTAATATACTCGAGGACGCAAATACAACGTGTTACTTGCTTCAGATAGGATTCAACATGATTTGCGTGAGCTTCACGCAGTTCCAGGTCGGTCGGTTTGCAATTCGGCTCAAGCTAATTTGATCGTTTGCGAGCAAGCGGATATATACGTTAATTGTTTGTCATTGCGATTAGGCGGTAATAAATATAGAAGAAAACGCAGCCTTGGCTTTTAGATATATCTCGGTGACGATTTCCTTGCTGTGCGATCTTCTATTCGTAAGCTGGCCAGGACAGCAGCTGTCGGACTCCACCGAACGTATATTCGAATTTACGTAAGGATTTTTCTTTAACCTTTTCTATCCGTCAACTTTCTTCTGGCGAATGAAACGCGCCGAGGAAGCATCCGTGTCGATTCAACGCGGAGTGTGTCGTAGTTTGGCGTTCAAATTTTGTCGGTGCATTAAACGGGTAAAATCAAGAAAGAAAAAAAAAAAAAAAAGAGAAAAGTTTGTACGAAAGTATTTGCAATTCGAGGCTTTAGTAAAACGTTGTGACAGAAATATGAAATACTATTCTATATATATATGAAATACATGATATGATCGCGTCGTATTAGATTTTGACGTGCAGCTAATATTACAATAATTGAAACTAACGTTTCCGATGAGATGATTTCGTTTCGAAAACTTGTCGATCACGTATATCTCTAAAAACGATCGAACAAACGACAATAGTTTCTTCTTATCCGTGTACTTTTTAACATCTTCGATATGGAAAAATATAAGACAGACGGATAGATAAATCATTTAATCGTCGTAGATTGGAAATTTGAACTACACGTGGCATACAAACAAATTAGAAAATTATTCTTCCGTAGCGTATAAATTTTAATATTAGGATTTTTGTAATCGCGCAGATTTCTTTCCTTTCTCGGTGATAAATTTCATGTTACTTAATGCACTGTTGTTACTTAATTTCATCCGAAGTAGTTGATTTCTATTAGTAATACTTGATAAATAGATTCGTGAAATACGGTAGACGATAAATCAGACTATGTAAATTAAAGTACAAATTGTAAATTAAGGTACAGACCGAAGATTCAAAGGAACGTACGTATTTTCAGAACAAACGGCAAATGGTATCAATCATCGATTAATTGCAGGAAGCTCCTACTGATGATGCTATCAAAAAGCATAACGCCTCTGAAATTAACAGCCTACAAATTCTACACTTTAAATTTAGAGAGTTTCAGCGCGGTAAGATTTACTTTCTACATTGATCATTGCCCAAGTCGTCGCGAAGTCATTCACAAGTTTAACGATCATTCAGGACCATGTCATACCATAGATAGATCATAGATACCAAATTTGACACATTTGTCAATGTTGACGATTAAATAACGTTAATCGAAGAATCACGCAAACCATTGTCCGTTTAATTAACGTTCACTCAAGAGAAGCTCGTAGTTCATTTTTATTCATACGATCAAATTTTTGTTGGATCGCTCCATCAAAAAAAAAAAAAACATTTTCACCGCTGCTAATTTATCAAATATTATTACTGTATGTATCGTACGTGTGTATAATATTATTATCTTCAGACACGAAGCAGATAGTTCGATTATTTGCTATATTTGTGTTATCTTTCACGTTTTAAGGTTGCACGAACATCATTTTCGTACACCATGGTTTTATGCTCCGTTCAATAATTGTCCAGCAACGAACGATGATTATTGACTATTTGCAAAGAGGAAAGAGAGTTGTAAGAACAATGCAAGCGTCTGTTGCCACGAAAGAAGCGTAGGTATCGTAAGGCTGACTGAACTGTGTACTTGAAATAAAAAATAGTCTAATTGTTACTCTTTCGATCTTCTTTTAATCATTATTTTCTTTTTGCTCGTTAACTAGATGTTATGTTTTCAGCTCAATCCTATTTTTCTTCGATTATTTTCTTACGATATAATTTTAGATACCACGCGAATGCAACGAACGTAGAAATACGTGGTTGATCGATCAATTCCTCCTAAGATCTTGTAATTTTTTACGTAATTTTTCAACATACGTTTATCGTCTTCTTTCCTACTTTCTTCACGCTCCGACGAAGAAACGTCAGAATATTAAGGGTTACCATGGTTCTGCCTGCCTTCGTCCATTCGACTATACGCCCACGCACATGTTGCCCTTCGGATTCATTCCGCCCTCCGAAGATTAAAATTGCTGCGCGCTGGTCAACGTCGTAGACTGTGACGAGTCGTTAACAAGTTTTTATCGACATTCGAATGACTTGTCCGATAGATAGGTGAACGAAAATCAATTAAGCCCAGGTGGGAGGTGGGGCGCGTGCCGAGCCTCTGATAGATCGGCGTTTTCGTTGTCGACAATCTATTTTTCTCGAAAAGGAATCGGCCCTCGGCAGCCATATGGCACGCCAAACATACGGTTCGTTTCGATAAACCTGGAACACCGTTCGCGCGTCTTTCCTTTCTCTTCTCAAACGTAAGATTCGGCGAGGCGAGCCTGCGACGAGCTCAGTGCATCGAAGCTATCAAATTATAGCGATTAGAAGAATTAAAAAATGTATGCAAGAACGCTCGTAGAAAACAACGTTTCCGACGACCAAGGAACAACTGTTGCAGGACCAAGGGAAAACTTATGCATCCACGTGGTCCGAGTTCAGGGAACAGAAAAATATTCCTAGGAAAACCTCGTCACCTTTTCATCGCAAAGGAAGTTCGCTGTTCCGCTCGTTCAACGAACGTTGCTACGTTGAACATGGAACGTGGGCTGGAAATTTGCGAAGCTGGTCGGCGGTGCGATTTTTGCGCCGAATCGTCGCTCGAACGCCGCACTGTCCCAGCGTCTTCTCCTATCGATCGACAGGCTTCCGGCCAATTTGCGTCCTTGCCGGGTTAACGGACTCGAATCCTTGGAAGGACTGTACGTGCACGACCGAGCGTTCACGGGACAAGGTTTTTTCCCATCGGTCGGCCGTCTTTATCCTGAAATCTGCCGCGCTAGCCAGGCTAACACCTTGCGGCTCCTTTCGTCATGCGCCCTAGTTGCTCGTTGGCGCAGGGCACGCGCCAGGGGCCCCTTTCACAGGGGTAGATCCCAGTGCGAGATGGATATCGCTAATTGTCTCAAGGCGATTCGTCCCGAGCAACGACCGTTGCGCTCTCATACGTTCCCCTCCATTTTGCCCAACCATAGGTCGTCCGCTAGTTAATTAAGTTAATTGAAGGAATTGAAACGTACTGGAATTTTGATTGTTTCTAAGATGGCAGGCGCGTTCGTTTTTCCTAATTTTTTAGCAGCGTTATTTCAGATGCTTCGGAGAATGGGTCGTATGGTTCGTTTTATGCGTACGCGTGTGCTGTATGCTGTTCGTGGAACGTGGAATGTACGGTATGCGACAGGCGGACAGAGGGAAGATTAAAAAATGCGCGAATTGTAGGAAATTGAATTATGATAGTCGAGAAGGATGATTGTACGACGTACGAACGTGTCTGTTAGAATAGACGGTTGTTATCGATACGTTTAGTACAAAGGAGAATGTGTACCGAGCAGCTGAAGAAGCCGTAACGGATACATCTTCGAATATGTATTAGGTTGTCCGAAAAGTTTCGTTTCGTAAGGAAATAATGGATGCACAAGCCTTTTTTGTTTTATGTTATTTTATTGAATTTTCTACGATCCATTTTCTTCCACTGGTATCGTTATGATCAGACGTAATTCAAGAAAATAATATAAAACGATGAACGTTGTGCATTCGTTATTTCCTTATAAAACGAAAGAAACTTTTCGGACAATCTAATATAAAAAAACGTAACGAAGATGAGGTTGAAGGCGCAATGGAGTAATTTCGCACTTTCGTATATTAGACACCTTTAGGATTTCGATTTTCATGTTACCAGGTTAAGCAGAAGAGAAGAAGTAACAGTTACCGGACTAATCGCAAGAATCGGTCGCGCAGAACGTTCTTAATATTGCAAAATATTAAATGAAATTATTAAATAACTGCAGCGTTACGATTACGAGATAGCAGGTAGATTATTTCTTATTCTACTGGCCGAAATATAATAATCGACGCTGTTTCGCGCGAGATAGACTAATGAGATAGACTTAACTGCGAAGTTAATTTCAAAAATACCCTACGAGGTGCGTAGTTAAAATCGAGCGACGAGCGTGCACGTCGAACGCAGTTAACTGGCTGAGAGACAGCCTTTGACAGAATAAGAAACCTCGTCAAGTTCCTAACGTAATATAAAACTAACGTAACCTCAAAAATAATATCAAATAGTATAGTCACCGATATCCAAACGGTGGATGCGACCGATAAATACCAAAGCAAAAGACGAAAAGATTTGATTCGATACGAAAGTTACGCGTGTACCTACGCAAGTACCGATAAAAAATTTTCTGTTGTCCACGACACATTTCACGGGATTAGACAGACGGTGCAACGTACGATACGCGACAACTATGAACCAAAAACCAAAGAGTGTACAACGGAATACAAAGAGTATATCGTACAACTGTCCAAAGCAATCAGCGTGTAGATTTCACATTATTATCAGAGAAATTCCCCGAGATGCTGTCGATAACCAAAGAAGAGCAAGTGAGAGCAATACGCCAAATTTTACAAGCAATGTCAAAAATAAGAACGATGCTTCTGCTCGAACGAGCAGACTCGAGGATGTTTGGGAGTAGAAAATAGGAAAAATCTCTGTGTTCATGGAGATAAGATCGCAATAAGCGAAAACCGACAGACAACTGTTACTATTCTCATTATTATTATTATTATTATTATTATTATTATTATATAATTTAAGAGTGTACAACAGTATGCAACAGCATACAAAGAGTACAACTGTCCAAAGCAATCAGCGTGTAGGTTTCACATTGTTATCAGAGGAATTCCACGAAATGCTGTCGATAACCAAAGAAGAGCAAGTGAGAGCAATACGCAAAATTTTACAAGCAATGTCAAAAATAAGAACGATGCTTCTGCTCGAACGAGCAGACTCGAGGATGTTTGGGAGCAGAAAATAAGAAAAATCTCTGTGTTCATGGAGATAAGATCGCAATAAGCGAAAACCGACAGACAACTGTTACTATTCTCATTATTATTATTATTATTATTATATAATTTAAGAGTGTACAACAGTATGCAACAGCATACAAAGAGTACAACTGTCCAAAGCAATCAGCGTGTAGGTTTCACATTGTTATCAGAGGAATTTCCCGAAATGCTGTCGATAACCAAAGAAGAGCAAGTGAGAGCAATACGCCAAATTTTACAAGCAATGTCAAAAATAAGAACGATGCTTCTGCTCGAACGAGCAGACTCGAGGATGTTTGGGAGTAGAAAATAGGAAAAATCTCTGTGTTCATGGAGATAAGATCGCAATAGGCGAAAACCGACAGGCAACTGTTACAATTGTCATTATTATTATTATATAATTTTCTTTCGTTCGTCACCGTAGATAATTGCTCCTGGAGGAATTCGAACGCTTACAACGTTTACGTCATCGTTGTACGTAAGTATACGTAAAGATACGAAAAACCTATTCGAAAAGATATTCGTGTCTACTAATTTTTTACGTTATTTCAGACGTCTCTTAGAACGTGTCGTACGATTTATTCTATGTATTTTAAATAAGTTGTATATTATTCGTTGAATATCATATAAAATTCAGCACAGGTGTAATTGCTCCCGGAGGAACTTGAACGCTTGAAACGTCGCGACGACTCGTCGACGCGCGTAGATGTGCTGGCTCCTCTTCGTCTTCGCTTCTTTTACGACTCTTTTCTGTTTGCAGCGACGAACAAGATACACGTATTACGCGTGCTCGTTGTATTTCCTGCATCACGAAGACATCTGTCGTCCGATCGATAGGAAGAAACGAAGCAGCGAGACTTTCCATCCCGCAAATTCTGAATGGTACGAAGGCCGGAAAATTGGAAATTCGAAGTAAATTATCACCGTGGAATCCGCTCTGGCAGTTTCCAAAAGGGGAGGATCGGCGTTTGTAATTCTTCACGAATAATAACAAATGTTTCCTCCTTGTTATGTGTACGCTTCGACGCGATTTTCGCTTGAAACTGCATTTCTCAACTTGTCAATCGTTTTCAGATGTAACAAATTATACTTTGTAAAACGCGACGAAATAAGGAAAATTGCTTATAATTTAGCGTAACACCGACTACGGCGCTTTGCCACGAATAAGTCGTCGATTAAAAGAAAATTACCGAACGTCCCTCTCCAGCCCAGATAATTTTCGTATGCGATAAACCTATGTCGAACGCGTTCCTCGCAAATTGCACGTATTCTCCGCGTATATTTGCATATTTTATAAACATCCGCGGTCTAATCACCAGTGTCTCCACGGCGGAGCCAATAGAACGTAAAGGGTCGATAAGAGACAGCGTATTACGTTCAGCTTCGCTCGCAAACAGCCTGCGAATTTTTATGCGTTTATGGCAAAGTCCGAAACGCGCGTACCGCGTTCGACGTACAAAAATATGAATGATATTCAAAGTTGGATACGCGTTGAAACGCGTCGATATTATTGCCGGATTACGTCTATCGTTCGCGTATTTTGCGTGCAAGTTCGTGAAAATGCAAAAGGAAATGTGCAACTAAGCACTGGAACCGAACCGCTGGAATATGAAAATAAGAAGACGAGAACCGTGCAATAAAATAGAGAATAAAATATACAGCGCGATACTTAACACTGAACCTACCGCGGCGGTCAAATTGACCGCTTTCAAATTTCTACGCAAATTTCACCATATTTAAAAGTCATCAGATCGCTTCGTAATCTGTGACTTTTCATATAATACAATACAGGGTGGGGCATTTTAAACAGGTCAGCTGAGTAACTCGCTTGTTTTTGAAGATAGGAGAGAAGATAGGAGTACTGTGAAACGATTTATTTTCTATTGCAGTCGACTTTGGGTGACTTTGAATGACTTTCATAATAGGTCATTGTATTCGCCATGAAACATTCTATGAGAATGTAAGTAAAAAAAATATACTGTTCCATTTAAAAAAACAGAGTTGACCTTCGCATCTTCTTGACGCCTGCACCTACAGAAAAATTGCTAATACCAGATTACGAGCCACCCGATACCAAGTAACTTTGTTCTAATGTGTTTCTCCTATCTTCAAAAACAAACTAGTTATTCAGGTGACCTGTTTAAAATGCCCCGCTCTGTATATTCTTCGGTATTTATTTCCAGTTTGCTTCTTTTTCTATGAAAAATTTGTAGTCTGTGCTGCCTATCGCGTCAATAAGTATACAAGAAGCGTCCGTAGGTTTAGTGTTAACAGTCGAAACGAATTTCTATTCGGTAGTGTTAGGTTGTCCGAAAAGTTTCTTTCGTTTTCTGAGGAAATAATAGATGCACGAGATTTTGTGTTTCGTATTATTTTATCGAATTACGCGCGATCGTAATAATAGAAACGCAAGAAAATAGATCATACGTGACTCGGTAAAATAATAGAAAACGAAAAATATCGTCTATTGTTTCCGTATAGAATGAAAGAAATTTTCTTCCATCTTTACGTTATTCTTACTATCGTCTTATTCTTTATACTATCGTTCCATCGGAAGAAAATAGATGATGCGGTAAAATAATATAAAGACTAGCGAAGATACCATAAGAAAACGGAAGAAACTTTTGGCACGATCCAATAAATACAATAAACGCGCTCCTACAAGAATAGAACGATAGAAACGTGGAAATAAAAATTCCTGAAATACGCGGTTCACTTGCAAGTTTTCCGCCACGTTTGCTCTTTAAACTCTTGCCGCGGATCACGGAGCATCGAGGGAAATTTAAATCAACAGGTACATTCGCTTCTCGCGTGCCCCTTATCTAAATCAACAGGTTACTCCTTCCCCCAGTTCTTCAGGAAGTGTTTAGCCGCCGCGTTATACGGCCGATAAAGGGCTCGGACACAGGAAAGGAGAAAAGGAAAAACGCGAGCACGACGAGCGCGGGTCGCGGTGGTGGGTTTGTGCGGGGTAAAACGGTGCCGGCGAAGACGAGGAGAGGGTAGATGCAGAAGCAGCCAGAACGGGCCACCAGGTGCACCTACAGAATGGACATAAAACGAAGTGGGAACCATATGTTGATGCGGTGAAGGACGCCACGGCACGCGCCACACTCAAACTCCAGCTTTTACGTCGCGAGGATCGCTGACTCCTCTCTATTGTTGACACCGCTGCTGCCCGATCGAACGATGAAAGGATCGCGGCGCTTCGCGTACTTGGCGTGTTTTTAGAATCGGTAGAGGAAGGTGCGGTAGAGGCCGATGGACGATCGGCGGTGATTTTTCCATCGACGAGCACGTGTTATTTGAAAGAATGACTTTAACGTTTGCTGCGATTCGAGGGAAGACTGCCGAAGCTGGATGACCGAGAAGACATTCGTCGAAGCTTCGTATCGAGCGAAACGGAGGTTGACCTGTGTTTCAGTTTAGTCGAATCGAGTTGCACGGATAATTGTAACGCGCGTTGTTGATTGCACGCGATCCGCGAATCTCGTAACACGCGCAACCGGTTCCACCGTCCACGCTATTCCGCGATCGCGCTGCAAATACATTGCCAACGTGGAAACCTTGTCGATTAGTATTTTTACCAAGCAAAGTAACAGTGTTTCCGTAAGGTGCAAGTGACAGAAGGAAGAAGAAGAAGAAGAAGAAGAAGAAGATTAGTCGTCGGTCGTCGTAGTGATCCTAGGAAGCCTAGGAAGTCTAGGAGAGTTCTCAAGATTCTGCGCCGTTGAGAGGAAAGCGTCGCTTGGAAATTCCACATCGCCCCATGGAACAGCAAAGAGTTTCACCGACGTGGTCTATCGAATTGCCGAGGTTTCGCGGGTGCCTCGAGAATTAATCTATTTTGATGAGATATCGCTGGAAAGTAGCAAAGCGAGGAAAAGGATGGCTCTATTGTCGAATCACCACGAGTACCCAGTTTCTACCGAGGTGGTAACATCTACGTACCCGACCACGACGAGGACTTACGACACTTTATACCCGTCGCCGTACAACTCGCCGAATTACGACTCTATCAAGGTCGCGTACGGCGAGAATTACGCGCACAAAGGTGAGATCACCCCGCAGAAAGCAGCAGAGACGATCAGTTATGGGAAAGAGGTAGTCGGAAAATATTCGAGAACGCCGGATTCGTACGAAAGGAGCTCGTTTAGCGTTTTGACACCTGTAACGCCTCAAAGGTAAGTTCGTATTTTCGCTTCCAGTCCTGCGAGTGCTTCTCGCCTTTACGACGTCCTGTCGTCTTTACGATACTTGATGATTAGCTCTGCTAATTGCGAATCAGCGTTTCGTGCGTCCTTGTGCGAAATCGCGTATCGTAGCTTCGTTCGAACCAAGCAGCCGTATACGTTTACGTTGAACGAAAGTCGCGCGTATCAGATTGTCCGGAAAGTTTCTTTCGTTTCATGAGGAAACGACGATAGACGCGCGACACTTTTTGTTTCGTATTATTTTACCGAATTACGTACGATCGTAATAATAGAAACGCAAGAAAATGGATCATACGTGATTCGGTAAAATAGTAGGAAACGAAAAATGTCGCGCGTCTATCGTTTGCTTATGAAACGAAAGAAACTTTCCGGGCAACCTGATAATTATTCGAATCCGGTCGAAGTTGAAGTTTTCTACGATGTTTCATTTCGACAGAATAAGTCTGGTAAGTAAGTGATTTTCTTCGTTATCTTCGTCCAGCCCTCGTATAGACTTTATCGCAATCGAGCAGTATGACAAAACGTTTAACGCGGTTGTTCTATTTTGTAACTTGTCAAATATAAACGTATCGTATCGATGTGTATAATTGCGACGATACCGCAGCAGAACGTTGCGAAAGCGTCGAGATCATCGCAGACGATGCGCTTTTACTCGCTTCGAGCGAGAAGCGACAGTAGGACAGTTCCCAGTTTTTCGTAAGTCGAATAACTTGGAGATTAAATTCTTATTGCCTGATACGGGTATTGGTATCGCAACAGCAGCGCTATTAACATAACGACTATAGAAATGACCAGGTCGAAAAAACGATCTCGATGATCCGCTACAACGCGTGTGTATTTTACACGATGTTAATACAACTGGAGAACGAACGATACGAGGTAAATAATGGAAATAGCTATAGTAGTAACGTATATGAGAAGGATGTAGAGCAGCATTTTCGTTGCGAATGCGACTCGTAACATGTTGATCGCGCGGCTAGAGTAATCGCATTATAATCGATATAATTTTGACAGGTACGAGCCACAGCACGCGATAAATCACACCGCCTCTCCGGGAACGATGCTGCACGAGGACAGTTCCGTGGAGTATCAGCCGCCAGCCTATTGCTACGAGACTCCGCCTCAAGAACAAAAATTTCAGACCCTCGAGGCCGGCAAGCCAATGCAGATGATCGTGGAGCAACGAAGCAATTGTTGGGAACCTGTTACATCGGCGCAGGTAAATCCGTACGGATCGTAGCGTTTAATTGACATCTCGCGATCTTACGACGAGCGAAAGTTGTTTCTGAAAAAATGATACAAAATCCTGAGGCTCAACTGACGTGGCTATTAAAACACTAAACCTACCACAGCGGTGAAATTGACCGCTTGAAAATTTCTACACAAATTTCACCATATTTAAACGTTATCCCAATGACGTTTCATAAAATATGAATACAATATATCCTTTGGTATTTATTCTAGTTTGCTTTTTTTTTCTAAGAAAAATTGCCTATCGCGAGCGGTCAATAAGTACACAAGAAGCGTCGGTAGGTTTAGTGTTAAGAACGAAAAGACGAAATGTTATACGGAAGATTTTGAACATCAGCGCCGTTACGAGACTCGACGATCGCCGTAACATGGGTAAAGTTTGGAACAGAATTACAAGATATTCGGTACAGGTATACGTTTCTACACATATATCCATTTTGTTCTATTGTTACAGAGAATGTTGTTCATCTGTCATTTCCTTCTAAAACGAAAGAAACTTCGGGGACAGCCAAATACACGTTTAAAATCTCAAATATCTTGGAATTTCTGTGTACATCGTCGGATTAGTTTCAGAGCTGATCGATAACGTGGTATCTCGTTAGAGCGCGAAGAAAATTTCCAAACTTTGTTGGCAAGCATTCTGCGCGATCGGAGCTGCAATTTTTGCCGCTAGAATTTCGATTCGCGTGACAGAAGCCTTTCGGACGAGCGAATTCAACCGGGTTTTTATCGAAACGTATTAGCTTGTCCGCAAAGCGTCTTTCTTTTGCAGACGCGTCTCTTGCAACAATGCATCTTTATATGCAAACATGAAGCTACATCTGTCGAACATAAAATAAAGCGTTAGATATTAGGTCGTCTGAAAAGTTTCTTTCGTTTTATAAGGAAATAATGGATGCACCACATTTGTGTACAAGGAAATGACGATAATTTCTTGAATTTACGATCATATACGATTGTTTTACGAGTTTTCGTTTTCTCGCTTATTTATCTGCACTCGTTTGCTCGCATCATCGTCCGTATTTCGTCTATGTTACATCTCTTGCAGCGACGCAAGCGTTAGATATTAGGTGGTACGAAAAGTTCCTTTCGTTCTGTAAGGAAATAATGGAATATTATTTTATCGAATTACGTATGATTCATTTTGTTCTATGGAGAAAAAGATCACAACGTCCGACGGGTTAGGTTTCATGTTTGCGCAAAGATGCATCGTTGTGAAAAACGTGTCTGCAAAGGAAAGACACTTTTCGGACAACCTAATACATGCGACGTTGGTCGCTGCAATTGCAGCCACACGTGCTTCGATTATTTTTGGCACCACGTTGGTATCTCGGAATGGAGAAAAAATAACGAAACTATTTTCCCTTAGTTTATCAGTCTTCCTACGCGTTCGCATTTAAACTGGGAACACGTTGTATAGTGTATAATTATTATTTAACAAAATTGGTATTTTTCTAAATTATCAAAATGCACAACGCTGACTGTGTCAGGTTGCCCGAAAAGTTTCTTTCGTTTTACAAGGAAATAACAGATGCACGATGTTTTTTCTTTTATATTGGTTTATGGAATTATGCATGATCGTAATAATAGAAATAAAAGAAAATGGATCGTAGGTAATTCGATAAAATAATATAAAACGATAAATGTTGTGCATCGATTATTTCCTTATAAAACGAAAGAAACTTTTCGGACCACCTAATATAAATGGCAGATTCGTCAAATCTCGTTTCGACACAGGCCGCTCGAACGCGTGAACGACGTAAACGAAGTTGGACGTAACTCGTCTGAACGAAGCTTCGTCTTCTCGATACATCAACTTGTCGGATCGAGAGGCGAATAAGGGTTAACGAACGAACTGTCGCGAATGAAAGATTTACATTGACGGAGGATGTGTAAATTGCTTTTGTAGAAACAAGTGTCGCCTACCAGCAGCCCTCGCAGAGGAAGACGACGCTCCAGGGACATACCGCCATCGCCAAGCGTGTTGAAGCGCCGGCGTTTGGCCGCGAATGCGCGCGAAAGACGTCGAATGAACGGCCTGAACGATGCTTTTGATAAATTGCGCGAAGTTGTACCGAGCCTCGGGGCGGATCACAAGCTCAGTAAATTCGAGACGTTGCAAATGGCGCAGACCTACATCGCCGCGCTGTGTGACCTTCTTCAGAGACACGATGGCAAGTGGCAGTGAAAAAGAGGCAACTGCCAAAGGCCGACATTCCAGTGTCTGAGTTCTACGTATGTAAACTATCGCTTACTGGTATCTAGAAATTCGCTTGTCGCGTATTTCAAAATATTTTCGAGCCTCGCGATTTCAATCGCGTCTTGCGTTAACTTCGTGTTGACTAATTGGCGACGAAATTACGATTCACCGTAATCGTTGATACGTGTCGAGTAATAATCGTTAGAACGTAATACGTATAAGTAATCCGCTGACAATGCGTTTAGATTTTTAAGTCGAAATAGTTAATATTTATTATACGAATATGTGTTGTGTGTATTGCGTTATTAATTAATCTCCATGTAATTCGTACTTTTTATTCGTGCATCGTACACGACTACGATCACAGACGGCTAACAGTCCAAAGAACTTATATATATAATTAAATTATTATTCAATCGTTTCTAAATGTCTACGTATTATCCTGCTCTATTCATACTACTGTCGTTGCGATATATACTTGGTATCATTGCTAATTTTCCGATACATACGCAGAATTTACCGTAGAATTTGATTTGTTTAATGTAAATTTAATCGATACTTTGGCGGATAAAACGCGCCAGAAATGATAGGAATAATGGAGGAGCGTAACTGAAGGGATAATAGGATAATTTAAAAGATCGGTGCCATTGTCGTAATACCTAAATAAGTAGCAATTTCACAGACATAGTAAACATATGGTATTTATATTAAAAGTTAACGCCAGATTTTAATAATTATTTTTCGCTTAAGAAGCTCTCTAACTTTTTACTTCTTATACTAATCGCAACGTTCTAGATCATCTATTCGTAACTAGCAGCACGTTCTTCTACTCCGATTTAGTTTACGAATTAACGTTCGAGAGCAGTGCTAGTGATTTATTGTAGATTTTAGTTTATTGTACATTTATACATTTATTGCGTAGCTAGTCAGGAATTTGAAAAGTGCGATTTCAACAATATCTCGTACCGTCCATTTCTTAGAATAAGTAATACACGAAGCCAAAGAAGAATCTTTGAAAGACGCGAAGATTGCAGGATGTCGAATAACCGTAAGTGATAATTTATAGATTTTAAGTCGTTTGAAAGAAGATGATTCGTGTGAATATTATGTCAATACGTTATGCGAAATTTATATCGATGTAAACTATTGTAAATAAAATGCCTGAAGATTCGAACGAAAGATTTCCTCGTGCCTTGAAATTTCAAAACTGAATTAAAAATGACAATCTCTTGTAAGTCATTACGCATTGCGTATATCATTCGATACCCTCGTCGATCCAAATTTTCCCAAACCAACGAACCGGCAGCTGTCTTCAAACGAAGAACGACCAAACTTTTCGATCGGTTCGAAAGCGAAAAACGAGAAGAATAAATTTCCACGCTTCTGGATAAATTAATCTGCCACAGCAAATTTTCCAAATTGTCAGTTTAGTAGACTAACGACGAATATAATAACTTAATAAATTTGTGTATCTATAGAATACATGCGATTGCGCTCGCTAATACCTTGCCAGGGAATGTAACGATAAGTAATGAACAAACGAATAAACAAAATTGATAAGTTTGCCTTACGCATTCATTGTGAAATCGACGTAAACAATGTTTCGTATCTAGTCGATGGAAGATGGCTGTTTCGATCGTTAATAAAAAGCAGATACGAGATATAACACAGTTGTATTACCACGTAGAAAATAAGGATAGCGGGAAAAATAAAGCGAAAGAGCGGAATCTTTTGCAATTCGTAAGAAAAACAGTAAAAATATTATGTACGCGATTTCCAAAGTAACATTAAGCAGCTTGCCCTGTCGAAGTCTTGGAATTTCGTTCGTTTTAAATTAAAAAGGAGCGGTGGTTAGAGCTGGGACGGGAAGAAAAGGACGACAGCGATCGGCAATCCTTTTCCACGCGGCAGATTGGCGAGATTGGAAGAAAAAAATGTCCGTTTGGAGGTGCGTGGGCGGACAGCGGCACGTGCCGCACAATAGAGCTCGTTAGCGGTTTTGCATGAATTCTCTCTGGTCTCTCTCTTTCTCCAAACGAAGATCCACCTTTCTGTAACAAACAGGGATCCCTACCAATCCTAGATGATGATTAGAGATCATTAATTACTCGGATGGGCACGTGCCGCCACTGATAGCCTTCGTGAAGCCTAAAACGAGATCACGAGATACATGGAATGGGGTAAAATTCAGAAACAAAATATCGTTCCAGTAGAAATAAACCGAGAAAGATAAGTTACTTATGTTAATGAATTAATTTATTATCGAGGAAATAATTTACTCGATTCGTCGGTTTTTCGCGATTCTGGACCGATCAACGAGTGATCTTTTACGACCGATTGTTATGAAATTAAAAAATAATGCAATTTTTAATCATTTCCCTGTTCGAATAGAAATTCCCATCGCCCGACCAAATACGCACGTCGTCTCGCTCGTGTATTGTCGACTTTCTCAAAAATTGCAACCAGTAGAAGCGTATAAACCTACGTATGGAAGGTAATTAGAAACGTTTTAATCCATCTTGGAAAATTCAAACTATTTACATAGACCGATATCTGCAAAAGTCGTAAGGCTCGATCTGATAAGTTCGAGCGAGTTGCCAGTCGCTTATTGCAGTCGTTGATACGATCGTATCACAACTAAGAGAAAGTTGCGATTTTATTTATCACCTTTCCCTGGAATTACGCGAACCGAACAAACAGCAGTCGAGGTTATCTAATAGAGACACGCGTGGATGAATGTGTAATAGAAACATATACCGAAGTAAGTACAATTATAATTACAGGTACAGTGTATGCTGATGTAGATCCTCGCTCTAGCAGTGTTACATTACGACTGAAGGTGATAGGCAGCACGTTGATATATTTACAGCGAACAACATTACCAAAGAAATTAACCTTGGCGCGTAACTCTAACTGAATGTTACAAGAGACAGCGATACAAATCTACTCGCAGCTCTTTTGTTTTTAGACCTTGTGACCCAAAGAACGTTCATGTTCGAAGGCACGATAATATGAACGTCTCCTTTTTTTTTTTTTAACTTTCTACTTCGCTAAATTCTATTTTCTTCGTAGCGGCGGTGTCCAGGCAACGGGTGTACAAAATAAAAATGTAGAGTTTTTCTAGAAGCAATTGCTCCGACGATAGCAATGATCGTGTGGGCAAAACGCGTATGGAATTAACGTCGATAACGATAACGATAAAAAGCAGATGGAACAAAGGACGAACCGGCATAACGCGGCTATCGTGTTTCCGCGAGGCGTTCGATGCAAAATCGTGAAAGTCGAAAAGCGAAGAAACACGCATGCTTTTTTCTGTCGATAAAGATTTCGTGGAAATTCGACTCGCTGTCAGAGAGACGTACGCCTGGACGTTGCGTGTAATCGAATTAGCGACGCGAACGAAGAGTGACAAAGGAGCACGATGGTGAAATTTCTGAAAAAGACAACACGTTTCAGTCGTAAGTCGAACGCCGAAACGATGTTCGCCTGAAAACTGAAACGCGTGTTCGGTTTAACGGAGTACGCGGGAAAGGAACAGAGCGGAGAATTCACGAGACGAGTTTGAGCGAGCGCAGAGGTCGAGTGTGGGCGTGACCAAAAGTGGTCGAGTTTTCGAAATTACTATTTCAGGTAAAATTCGTGCCGCTTACGATCTTTCACGCTGGTTTATTCCACGGCACAAAACAGCAATTTTCGCACTTCTCTCCTTGTTGACTGTTTGTTTGCTGCGTAATCCGATTTCAGTGTTCGGCCGAGCCATCGCGGTTTGTTTCTTTCCACGCGCGCAACTGCGTGAAATTTGCAGGAAAAATGTGCACGATATTATTTTAAGCAATCCAACTATTCTCTTATCTGGTCGATCGATACATTTCTTTTTGAAAAAAAAAAGAAACGTTCCTCTTCGATTTAATGTCTTGCAAACGACCGAAACAGACGTTGAACGCGCTTTTCATTTTCATCAATTTTCATCTCGATGCTTTTAAATAAACGTTTATTTCTTCTAACCTAGCTTTTGTATCTTTAATAATACCAATAACTTCGACGCGTAATGCGCTTCGCGTTAGTTTTGTCTACACTGATTACAAACGTCTATGTGGATAGAATTAATGCCGTAGAATTACAAAATATTATTGGAAATTAAATTCTAATACACAAAACATGATCTCTCTCTCTCTCATATTTGCTTTGATCAATCAATAAATATTTGAAAAGTCTGTTATATCTGTTTCTGTTACTTCACGTATCTACGTAAATGTGCATTTAATAAGATATTCTTCGCGTGGAAGTATATTCAATGCAACGGTGTAACGAGAGAACTCGACATTCGAGAAAAAGGCGTCCCAAAATCATCTTTCTAAAGCCTCGTCATTTCTCGCTGGAAATGAAACGAAATGTTGTTTCATTCCACGTTAGAAATCAAGTCTACGTACTATTGACAGGCTTCTCGGAAATATTGCGATTCTAACAGCAATACGTCCTTGTTCGAAATAGCTTCTCAATTGGACGTTGTATTGAAATGTTTTAATACCACGAAAGAATAACATTAAGAGTAAAATATTATTACGCGAGGATGTCGTTACGTCCTTTTTCAGATCTCAATATTCCGGCGGCCTTTGGACAGCAGCGTAAATTACAAGGTTGAAATAGTTGGACAGCAATTTCGTCATAGAGGGGAAACAGCAACGAAAGGGCGCTTTCAGAGTTAAACTCGCGCGCCACCGACGATTCCTCGGCAGAAATTACATCCTAATTATTGCGACGTGTTGTTCGATAACGAGCCGTAGCCACGGTCCTGTGCACGGCATCCTCAAGGAAGAACGATTCGTTCCAGGTGTGCGAGACCGAGCGTACCATTCAGAATTTTGTGACACCTCGCTACCCTTATGGTGTCAAAAGCAGCACCCTCTATGGAATTACGACCCCAGCCACCTGACTCCGTGTCGAAAGATTTTGCCACCGCTCTCTTCCTCTCTCTCTTTTCGACCGCAAAACTCGTTAACCCTTTTCGTGATTAAAACTCTCGTTGACCTAACCCGCAAGCAACTGGAACCCACGGGGGTTTGTGTTGGAAAAATCTAGTCTGACCTGGCTTCGGAGGAATAACACGGTCGAAATTCGTCTCGAGTACTCCCATGGCGCCGTGTTTCTTAGTTTTTTTGCCGGGATCCATTGTGTTTGTCCAGTATAACGCAGACTTTCCCGGAATCGAGGGAGCGGAAAGAATCGAGGGAAGAATCGAAGCTACGATTTCCAAAAATGGCACGGTGTCCTGTTCCTATCGTTTTGTAGAGATCTGAGAGATTAAATCACCGAAAATTGCATAATTCGATGAATTCTATCGCATCTTAGACGGGACGAAGATTTTTATTTATGGAATATCTGCAGACGTAAGGATGTACAGAATGCGTATAATTCGCGCGAAGGTATGAGATATCCGAGGTATAGTAGGTTTATTAACCTACGCGTCTAACTATCCTTCAGTTTAACCTACCTTTCGGTCTATTGACCGAAAAGCGCCATTTTTTCAATTATATTTGCACAAATATCCGCACTATAATTATAACGCGAATTATATTAAATGTATTATATATTATATTAAATATAATTCAATGTCCCAATACGTACACGATAGACGCAAAACAATTTACAAAAGTTACTATCCCGTTTTAAGCTTGTTTTTATCGCGGATATTAAACGAATGATAGAAACTGGAAGAATTCTTCCTTACCTTCCTCTAGTAAGATATAAACGCATAGTTACGCTACGAGCAACGAGACAGGGATTTAGACAAACATGGAATCCCGTTAAAAACAATTTTACGAAGAACGAAAAAAATGCCAAAAAGATGATGGGGCCCAACGTCGTTCACCACAAAGACGATCTTTCATCAAAGGGTAGAGGAGAAAGAAACTCTCTTTCTTCTCTCAAATATGGTGAGGTTGCAAACGCCAGGTACACAACACGCGCGGTTATAGTAAAACCCCCGGTAATGGGTTACTTCACTCGCGTAAATACTGAAAGATAACGAGGGATGGTGTCTCAAAACCCTACACACATCGCCGATTAATAAATCGCAAACAATAATTGTTGCGCAATTATATCGGTCGGTTTTCGGATTCCCCTCAAATTTTGATGTAGTCACGCCTCCAAACCCCAATCTCGAACACGTTTTTCGAAGAATATATATCTGCTAGTGAGAGAAGCAGATAAAGGAAGTAAGATAGCGAGAAAAGTCAATTATAATAGGATAGAAAGGAGGAGAGAGTTCATCCCAATACGCTTGCTGAAAAAGCGCGAATGGGGAAAGAAAATCGAAAAACCATAATTATTTCCAGTGACACCCAGAAACAAACAATCTGGGGGCGTGGAAAGTGAGATAGGGGAAAGGAAGTGTTACTACACCGAGAAAGTCGTTCGATGCGGATGTCGACGTCTCTGACCCCACCGACTTATACATACCGAAATCGTCCTTATATAGAAACTTGTACATAATGCGACCACCAGCGAGAAACCAGTTACACTTCCTGCGACATCTATGTACCTCCAAAGAAGTCTGACACCTTTGTTGGCCTACCACTAGGCGCAACAATAACGGCAACTGTAGAATTTGACGTACCTTTCGCAGACCGGATATAACAGGGAAATAGCTATAGTAAAAATGTATTAAAAAGATCTTATCGTTTAAAGGAACTACGACGGTTCTGAGTTAGGAAAGTATTCGACGTTTGAATGTCTGAAAACGCGAGAATCTGAATAGTTCACTGCAACGTACGCGTAACACATCTCTTCCGGAGCATTCTGTAATAAATTTCCGTTGACAAATGTTCGAATACGACGGAAAGCAATTACGAAACGCCCACCGGTTTTTTTAGTGAGCTAGGGAGTTGAGCACGATACGAGTGGTTCGCAGGCTAAGCTAATTAACTTGGCGTTTTGAGGTTTAATTAAACTTTAGCCCCGAACCACTCGACTCGTGCTTCTATCGCGTAATTTCGTCGATCTTTTCTACCTTTTGTCTCGGGCAATTACTCGATTTTACAAACGAACACGGCTCGTTGCTTTTGCCCTGATGCTACGTATCGCTGTTCTGCTCTGACGGTGGTACAACTCAAGGAAAGCAAACTCCAACGGGAGAGGCGTCTCAAAATTTACAAAGAAATCGTCGCGAGCTGTTTCAACGACGTTGCAAGATCGATTTAGCGCAAGATGTGACACTGTTCGCGAAAGCAGTTCAACCTTCCACTCGCAGCGTCGCGAAAGCTGAGCCACTGTTGTTGTAATACTAAGGCCAACTAGATAGCTGTAAGCAACAATTTCATTCTCCGACGCGTACACGTGTTACACGCTAAAAATGCAAACAGAATACTTTCATTCGCCAAAAGTAAATTCGAAATCGTTCGAGCTGCGCCACTATCGAAGCAAAGCGGCGGCGCATGGTTTCAGACAAATCTGCGCAATTTCCACGTAAGTCGAAAACGTCGAATGTTTCATTAAGGAATTCGTCCGTTTCATCCGCAACGTGTATCAAGGCGTAGCAACACGAGGGATCGTTCGTTTCTTGCCACCGCAGCTTTCCACGCCTAACCATCGTCGTCCTCTTAAAATCTGTGGTGTGTCTCACGGTGTGCCGAAACTGCTGAAAGCGTCGTCTAAATTACGCTTCGATTAGGATGATGATCCCGAGAGTCCGTAATATCCAGTTGTATTATATCGACGCAGGTATTCGAGCAACCGCAGAGGCGTCGTGATGCGGCGACAGAAGTAGACGCCAGGAGAAAAAAAGTTGGCGGCGAAATTGCCGAATTCACGGTAGGACATCGGCGAGAGCGAAACCATGCATCGTGTAGTTATTACAGTTTTAGAAAAAAATTAGACCGGACCGCGTTTCGACAGAAACGCAAATGTTCGTCCGCTTTCAATGCAAAACTCGTATCTCTTTCCTTTCTCTATCGTCGATCGACCTCCCGTTCGTTCTTTTCGCCTCGTCCGCTCTTACGTAACCGTGATTCTTCTCAACGCGTCAGTTGCTCGAGAATAAGAAACTCGAAATCTCCAACGTGTAACCGCCTGCGAACATGTAACAAATCCAATCTTTCGACAGTAACATTTACAGAAGAAGAAATTGTTTTTTCATCGACGATCCACCGAAGCTTCGATATAATACTTCGCGCCTATTACTTCGCACGTTACGCAGTATGGTGTTACGAAGACGAAGTCGTGGTCTTCAGCGAATTGTCCCGATTTTCTCATCGTAGAGCATCGAGATATTTCAGTTATTTACACGTGTCGCGAGCATTTTTCATCCAAAGAGCGGAAGCTTGATAGCAGTTTGAGCTTTTAGAAGGTTTATGAAAAAGGGACGAACATTTTACGTGTAACTTTCAGCAACCCTCGACTGCCGGCAGATTTTGATAAATAGACGTCGTGTGGTAGCTGCTCCAAGTGGTAATTTTTGTAAATTAAACATCGGTTCTCGCGTAATGTCCGCTCGTATTAATACAAGAGGCTTTTGATAGCCGTATTTACTTCCGAAAGAAAGCTCAATACGACTGCCGTGGATGAAGATTTGCCAGATTAAAGACACGAATTATTATTTAATCATCGGCGCGCTGCTCAATTTCGTTTCTACCGTCGAACCATATGTTTCATTGTCCGTATAAATTGTTACCTCGATGTCGATTTTTTCGGGCTGCAATTTTTTACCTCTTGTCATTGAACGCGTACCATCGTATTATCGACACGGCACGCGCCCTGTCCAAAATATGGCGAACAGATGATCACGATGAATACCCCGAAAGCTGTAGGTGCATTCACAGTAGACATCGAAATTTCGTGGACGATCGTTCCGGTATCACGGCTGAAAGATGAATAAGCTTCGTGTGCCGAACAAGTGTTTCGAACAGATCCAACCAGATCACGAACGAACAGATATTTTTTCTTCTATCAAGCATCTGGAAGCTCGTACGAGATTCGTTTTTGTCGTAGAAACGCGCACGACAATTACACGATACTCGAATGACACCTCATAAATTAAGTTGAAACTTTTCCTTCTAAATTTCACGATCACGATTTGTCAAAAAGATTGGCATAAGCGTGAATAGGCTGATACGTTTGATTCTTCGGCGATTATCGCGTCTGTAGTTAAAGCAAGGTATAGTTTAATTTCTCGTAGTCGTTTTGTCGAGCTCGATCGCTGTGACGCGATTTACATCTTGAACTGCGTTTCTAAATTCGCGTTTAGGGTCGGTGATAATATCCATGCATATTTTCACGAATGCGATCAAAGGAGCGGGACCTAAATCTGGACTTGGAAGTCAGATCAGTTCACAAGACACGACATTCTACGTATTTTTGGTATGAAGTTTCCACTCTACCCGATGGTAATAATTATTCAAAACGCTGTGAAAATTACACGAAGGTTCTTGCAACTTTGATTTCTTCTCCTCCAAAGTTTGAACGGTGTAGCCTAACGCAAGGTTAATACACTGGGCTCTGAGGACCAAAAATAGAAATTCGTTTCAGCTACTACGTGCTACGATAGATATCTATCTTCTGAAACTCGAAAATTTCGTACATTTTTGCATATTATACGTCGTACGAATTTTCGCGCTTTGCAGTTTCCCAAAAATGCACGAAAATCCAGTCTATTCGCGTCGGTAATAACGAGTCGCGATTATACCGATAATTATATCGACCGTATATTTAAAATTCGAGTACGCGACGAACAACGCGAACACAGTCTGCATCGTGCATTAGAAACTCAGAGAACGATGCTCGTCGATTCGTTTATATTCCTGTTTTGTCCTTTACTTTTCGTTCCAAAGCGCCGTATCAAAGCCATATAACAACTAGAAATTGCTAGTCGATGACAAGGTCGCTCGTTACGAAACAATTTTTAACTATCGATACGCAGTGACAGCGTTCTGCCGGCCAATTAGACGGTAATTGATCCCCTGCGCTACGTTTATAGTAGCTGGTTACCAAGCACGGTCACGCTTTGATGGTCAGGATGTAACCGATGCAACAGATGACACCGGCTTCTCGATGCCACCACCCAAGCCTATCACTACACCAGGGATACCGCATTTATTCTCCGCCCCATAGACTCGTGCCATGTGGCGATCCCTTCGTCCACGTGGAACACATCTTCCGACACGTCATCGGTACAGTTAATTTACGACCGTGCCACGCTCTGTCCCGAACGGATATACCTTTCGACTTTGGCCAAGCCAAAGGATCGGCTGCGTTCACAGGATCGACGAAACGTCCAGACTGTGGATTAGTTTTTTCGAGGAAGGTTTCAGAGTAGAGCGAGGTATTTAGCAGGCAAACTCGTCACCTTGTAAAGTAATTCGGATACGTTTGTTCAATATGTAGCTGGAAACCGTAATACGAAGTTAAAGTTCAAATTAACGCTTCGAGGACTGTGGAAAACCTCGTGCGACGCGGTATCTTCATAACGCAATCTCACTTTGCCACGGTTCGAGAATTGGAAAAATTGGAGCAGCCCGTACAAAAAAAAATTCTGCAAGGATCGTTCATCCGCGAGAAGGTGCGGAAATGAGCGCTTTTTAACATTCCGCCGTATCCGAGTGTACGGGAAATTCGATGAGCAGTAAACGCGTTAAAAGAATGCGCTACCGACAAGCGTAGCAGAGTCTGTAAGACTAAAACAAGCTTCTTCAAAGTAGGCCGCGTTCTGAGCGCTCGGAACAAACGCGTTATCTGCTCGGGGTTGAGTCGCGTGTAACCAAAGCCAAGTACCGTACTTACACGGACCAGGTAATGATGCAAGTCTTTATCCTCGCTTTGTCGAGCGGCACTTCGCACAGTGTCGTCGAAAGAATATTCGCGGCTACGTTCGCGACGATTTCTCAAGCTTCGACAGGAAACGTCCATTAGCGTGCCGCTTAAACGACGATTTATGGCTACGGTACCCGTTTCCTTCTCTCGCCCCCTTCTTTTCTTCTTTCTGTTTTTCTTTTCTTTTTTTTTTTCGTCCCTTCCCCTGCTTCCTCGCCCCCGCCTTGTTCTCGTTTATTCGACAATTGTTGGGAAAGTCGCAGTATCGGCGAGTTACAGGTTTACAGTAACGGGCGGCAGGTAACTGCCGAGTTTTCAGCTACCGAATCGGTCAGGCAATTTTAACGACGATGTAACGCCGGCGTCACCACCCGTCATAAAACACGATCATCTGCGCATCTGTCTCGGGATGGCTCGGCTAAGTGAAGTGTCGTGTTCGTGCACCGAAGTTCGACTACCACGGATTTGCCGATTCGATCAGCGGCGAGCTGTGCACGCGCAGGGAGACGGCTACCAACGAGTAGAATTATTTCGTTATCGGGTCGAGCAATTGCATCGTTCGTTCTAGGAAGTAACGGTATGTCAGATTATTAGAGTTTCGCGATGTTCGTTAGATGACGTATTTAAGATATTAAGATAACTCTGCGCCTTTAAATTTCTCACGAGTTCCCGAGTTTCTTGCAGTTTCGTTTCACGACTCCACTCGTTCAACGGTGATTGTGTCTCGGTTACGGAGCCGAAGATTAGAATACATTGTACGTACTTCTTATTTTAGTGGCAAATTCGAAAACGAACGATTGCTATAAAAATTTTATTTCGACGCGTGCAATCAAATGGAATAGAACGGTATAGTCACGCGCGAATGAGATAAAATCAAAAAGATACGTGGCATCGTAGGAAACTAATGCCGGTCGTTTAGTTATAATTGTAGCGGACTATGAACGAGGTAACAGCGAAAAATTACGCTCGTATTTCTATTACGTCTATTGCGTGTATATCGTGTAACGAGACACGGTGTCCAATAAGTATCATATCGGATCGATTACAACTAAATACAGGTTGAAAAATCCCCTTTGCAAACGTGAAAAATTTCATCCCTCTGTTTTATACAGCCTATAAAACACTTGACTGCTGATCCTCCCTCCTGTCATTCGAGTTTTCTCTTTTCAACTGCGTCGACCGACGCTAAGAAAACGTAAACTGCGTCAGAATCATAAACCGTGTCGTTGAAATTGTAAATTATGAATAACAAGCGTGCTGGTATTTGATAGTTAGCGCATACAAGTCTGTCTCGATCATCGAGAAAGTTATCGATGAGCACTCGACGAGTGTTTTAATTACACGTATTAATTAAACACCAGAACTACCACCGCAGTCGGGACGACTGGTTCTGTTACAATTTCATAAACGCGCCAACCCTCGATCATCGTCCCAGGTGGATTCATAATACCAAAAATGTACTACGTAACGTGGAATTCCTTTCGTGCGAAACTAACAAATCCACGGATGCAAAAATATTCCGTTACGTATTTTTTTACAGACCAGTCGTTTCGACCGGTCTCGGTAGAAACAGCTTGGCCTTAACCGCGACGAGAAAAAATTACCCGAAGCAGATCCGTGACAAACGAGGGATTAAGAACCGCCGGTATGGAAGGTCTCCTACGCGCGCCAATATCGAGAAGCTGGAACACCGACGAGTATCGGCAGCGTTATCGATCGTCTGGTTTCCTTGAAAGTACTACAAAACGCAGGGAAGCCAACGGCCAACGAAGAAACTTGTTTCTTCGGCACGCGAGAAGCTAATTTCTCCGAAAGGAAGTGTCTAGAGAAGCCAGCGAAATGACAAGTTCGAAATGCATGATTTTACGTATTGAATTCCGCAGGCGATACCTGTTCTCTGGCCGTAACGTAACGATAGGTTGGCCGCGTCGCGTAACGGCGTGGCAGGCTAATTTCGCCGAAACGAAAGACAGCGCGAGCGTGAGGTCCGCGGCAGAAGTGCGGCTCACGACGCGAAATAACAACCGAGAGACGTATTATTCGAGCGGGGTGCAGTTATCCGCGAGGGGCAACAAAGGGGTTAGCAGAGAGAGAGAGAGAGAGAGAGAGAGAGAGAGAGAGAGAGAGAGAGAGCGGCTAGAAATGATCGGTGTGCGTACGAAGGCAAAAGCGATGGGCAAAAGCGAAGGGCGAAAGCGAAGCGAGGCGAATCAGCGGGGCGTGACCGAGGCGAGGGGCAGGCTGGCGCAATTGCGGGCCACGTGCCGGTCGCGTGGCACCAACCGACGATTGGGCCGCGATGCGACGGCACGTCGGGACGACGGGACGCCAGGAAGCGCCCGCTCACCGTCTCTCGTAATGTCCTATTCCGACGTGTCATGTGCGAGAGATCGTTGGGCCCAGCGGAGCACGACGGCACGCGACCACGGAAACCTCTTCTTCCTCTCTTTACCTTTCTCTTGCTTTTCGTGCACCGCGAGCGCTGCCTGTTTCGTGGCTGGCCGAGCGGCTGTACGAGACACGGCGGAGCTGCCAGGCGGGTTTCTCAGTTTTCGACTTCTAATAAATTACGTAGGCGAGACTCATCCCACGAGTTTTGCAACTTTGTCGCGTCCAGTCAAAAGGTCGCATCTGCAATTTACGTTTTTCAAATCGAGTCCTGCGCTGTCGCGTAACGGGCAAATCCTTTGTTCATACGGGTATCCGGTTCGTATTAGATTGTCCGGAAGGATTCTTTCGTTTTGTAAGGGAACAACAGACGCACCACGTTTTCTACCGAATTTTATTTTGTTGCGTTTCTATTGTTACGATCATACGTAATTCGATCAAATAATTTTTTTTTTTTATTTGTTAGGGTATATTTACAATCGATTCTGGAAAGAATTTTCAGTAAACTCTGCTAGCGTGTTACAATGTCATGAGTATAAAGAGTTTATTGGATGTTTGATTCGATTGAATCTAGTGCTTAAATCTAGGGGGTAGTGTTTTTTTGGTCGTGTCAAGTAATTGAGCGACTAGAGGGTTTTGGTGGATCAAATAATATGAAACAAGAAATGTCGTGCATCCGTTGTTTCCTTAGAAAACGAAAGAAACTTTCCGGGCAACCTAACGTTTCGAACCTATGCGAAATCGACGTCTGCTCGTTGAACGGTCATTTTTCTCGAAACTAGCTTTCCACCGGTACTGCGGTATTTGGAACAGAATTTGAAATGTACCCGTAGATGCTATGAAAATACGCGATCACCGTCTCGTTCTACTTCTCTCGGAATTTTTCGCAAGTACGTTTTACCTGTGAAACTTTCGTGCTTCTTCGAAGGTACGTGTTTCGAGGCGACGTTTTGCCAACGGTCGAACTACCTCTATAGGCAAGCAGATCCGCTCTTTGCAAACATTCGCGGCCACTTAACGAAAAACAAGTGCGGATGTCGAAGCTCGATGGTTGCGAATTACGAGCTTAAAAAATGGATTTCAATACGCGATAGGGGAAAACGTTGCGATTTATCTGATCGTTTATTCAAATCGCCGGAAGAAAGAGTACTTTGATTTATTCTATCGATCCAAAACGATACTCGAAGCGTGCCGTGATAATTAAAATGCTGGAAATGAGCATTTTTTCCAGCAGCGATATAAGAGTGGTACGAGAAGACAAAGGAGAAGACAGAAACCTAGTCGGTGAATAAAGAAGCATCTTCCTGCAAGATTTTCCTGCATCTCGCGTAAATAATCTGATTAATCGTAGAGTAAGATACTACTTCTTAACCGATCTGTTCGTAGTACATCGACGTAAATTTTTCCCGAAGAACTTCTCGATGAAATTAGTAATAACGAACAGCAACGTCAAGATAAAAAAAAAAAAAAAATTACATCGTATCGGAACAATGTAAACGTGTATCGTTGAAACCCTTTCGCTAAATAGCTCGACTTTTGCAACGAACAAACTCACAGATTGTTACGCCTTTGTTAAACGCCTTTAAGCGGAGTCACGTTGGACGGCAAGAAGTTAGCACACGAGACATCGTGACTCTTGGAAATTACGTATCCGTTGTTCTTCATTTAGGATTTATTGCCGGTAACGGGAAGATGATGACTGTATGGTTATCTTAAGTATCGTCCCCTGTCTCCTTCAATCTTCCGTGTTTTCATCGCCATCAAGCTATCGTTATAAGCCGTGTGATTTACATTCTTTTACAAGCATCGTAATATTTTGCAAGTGCAAACGCGCGCTTACGTAAATGATACTGCGATTAGAAATCAAATCTTCGTCGTTTTCCTTTTTTTCTTTTTTTTCATTCCGTGAATTGCGCCTTCCGATGGAACATATACATACGCACGTAACGTGCGACAACCAAATTTTGAACGTGAGGAGAATTGTTTGAACGTAAGAGAATACGTTTCGCGATACGTTGCGAAGATACGTTTCAAGTGGGAATTTAAGTTCGTTGATTTGAGTCGATCGAGTTGGTTCGATGTAACTTAAGCTTAAGGCGTGGTTGATACGTTGGGAATTTTTACGCAAACGCGCGTCTTTGTAGAAAATTCGTACGAAAGGAAGAAATTCGTAAGAAGTACGCGGAATAAAAACTCGGATGAAAATTTGTTTTGCGTTTGGAAAGTTTCTATCGCGTGGATATTATTTTTGATTTGATTCGCGTATCTTCAAGAAGCATAGGACATCTCGTATATGTCCAGATTTAGATTAGACATGTACAGCTGCAATTTCAGAATTCTCGGACACGTTCTTTTGCTTCTTCAATTAGCGGAAATAATTAGAATGATTCTTGAGACGGCTGCGACTATTCACCGGGAACTTTCTAAGAAGATAATATATGAAACGCGCTAATAACCTTTTCAAGTGAAATTTCTAGATTGACGTCTCTTCAATCACGTCAAAGTAATTCCGTTCGATGTGATATTTATTTCAAAGGAATCAGATTCACAAAGAGGAGTTAATACCCCGGCGTCGATAATACCATAATCTCGCGATAAATCAAAATTAATAGAACGACGATAGAAAATCTGTGCGAGAACGTGTGGCATTTTTAGAGCTTCCTAACGGTAAGTGAGATCGGAAGACTGAGTATAAAGCGGAGATTGATACAAAATCAGCAGCACGGCCGCGTTACTATATTTTAGAAAAATTCGCGATTAAAATGCAAGGATGATTACGAAAACAGTAACGAACGAGTATAGAACAGGTGATCTGGTGTAACGGTGTCTTTTAGGTATAAATTTCTATAACCGTTAAGATAATAACCTTCGTATAGATAAATTATCGCTTATAAGCGTGGTATCGTTTGCTCGACGAGAAGGGAAAAAGATGAATTTTCTGCTGGACAACGTACAATGCGTTTGAATTTCTATCTGCTCTAAATCAGCACCTAAATGGTTACAGCGAAGAATCGGAATTATTATTTTCTATCTACCTGAAACGATTTAACGTTAAACCTACCATAGCGGTCAAATTCACCGCTTTCAAATTTCTACACAAATTTTACGAATTTCGTAAAATATGCACACGATATATTCTTCGGTATTTGTCTCTAGTTTGCTTTTTTTTCCTAAGAAAAATAGTTCGGCGTTAACAATAATTCTTCGTTGATTCGTCGTCTTTGATTAATTTAATTTCTCCCGATCGTATTTAATCTCACGCCGATTACGTTTACTTTCGAACGCGACGAGTACCGTTTTACAGCGAAGTTAATTAAAATCCAGCGAGGCGATGATACGCCTACCGCGAGCCTCACGACGCGTTAAAGTAATCTCAAATTAGAGAAACGCTAATAACGATACGAACATCGTAAAAGAAAAAAAAAAAAAAACGCGGACAAACCGTAATGTGTATGTTTAAGAGCAGCAAGGTGTTAAAACGAACGTTTCACTGGCCAATTCTATGTAGCACGCGACTAAAGCACGCGATTTAATTCCAGCAATTTGATTTACAGCTATCACGCGACCGTTGCGTACTCGTGGGTAACGACCCGTTGCGAACGAGCCGAAGAGGATGCCTTCGATGGAAGCATCCCACTATGCGCACGTGAATTCCAATGAGCCCGATGCATTTCGACCGTTACGCTCGAGACGGCTGCCGCCGCTTCTACCTAATCTACGAGATCTCCCGCCAAAACAGAACATTCTCTGTCAACCGTGACGTGTCGGCTCGCGATACAGCGAATATTCAGCTTTACGGAGCAGTAACATCGTTTTAACGCGTCCAGGTGAAATTTTATTTCGCGTACGACTTGATTAGCAGATGACAAATAAACGCGGATATATTAAAAAAAAAAAAAAAAGAAAAAAATACGATTTAGCGTCTCTTCGTTTTCCGATGATTTTATCGTATTGCGTTTAACGATCGAATTGAATTCTGCTGCGGTGCTGAAGAATTTTTTAGCAGGTTTCTGCTTGAATTCTTTGCGTTTCACGGAGGAGAAGACTTTTAACGTTCCGAGGGAATCCGTAGCATAAAACGAGGAGGAGAAATCTTGCGTGTTAGTAAATATTCTCTGGTATCTTCTCCAAACGTACGAAATTTTCCGACCGAAAACGATCGAAAGCACGCAACAGGACTAAGATTTTCGTCGTACGTTGCTCACGATTTGGATTCAAAATGCAAAAGCGTGGAACGTACTGTTAGCGGTACATTGTGCCTCTTTTTGATGCAAAAATCAAGTTTCTTTAAATCGGCTGCGAGCCTGGATAAACGCGACTTTCGTTGTTCAAATATCAATCTGATTGTGTCACGGTATTTTCGAACGCGTACGTCGCTGTGACAATTACAGGGAATAGAATCATCGTACATCTATCTACCTTATCTGTAATTTTTTTCATCTGATCACATCCTGCGAAAACGATCAAGAGAATCTCCTTCGGCGGAGCTACAGGCGTGTGCATAAAATCGGACGAAGGTAATAAATAAAACAAGAGACTGAATTTCTTCTTTCGACTTTCGCGTATTTCTTTTTAGACTTATTCGGTCGTTTAACGCGCATGAAGGCCTAAGATAGGTCAATTTCAATTTGATGCATAACCCTGCCTAATGATTTATAAATTGGCCTGACTCACCCCACGCGAATGCTGTCACGCTTCATCGCCATTCAATTTTCGGTAACGTGATCACGCGATCAATGAGCAGCCGTCTCTCCCTCTTCCTCCTGTCTCGCTACTCTGCAATCGAAAGAGGAAAATAGCAGTAATTACTTAGACGCAATATTCCGAACGTTATCTAACATCGAAATTAATTGCACGCAGTACGAATTTATGAGTATACTTATAGGAGCGTTGCGTGTAAATATAGTAATTACGTGAAGTGTGAAACAGGTTTTGGAATGTCAAGCGTGACCACGTTAGTGGAAACTCGCGTTTCAAACTATTTCAGACGTTTGAGCCTAGCGGACGAGCGACGATGCAGTTTGCTAAAGTGTAAGGTAAGTTTGCGTGTAAGGTAAAGTACGTGAATTACAGTAGAGTTTGTAAGTGTGAGCGTAAAATATAAATGTAATAAATGTAATTAAGCGTAGAGTGTTATTTATAATAATTTAAACGTCGATATAGAAGGTGTTGCAGAAAGGAAAGAACGTGGCGAAGAAAATAGTCGTTAATATTATTCGTAAAGAATATTACGTGCGTGGTTATTTGTTATTTCTCGTAATCCATCGTATCGAGTCCAATGCGTCCGGTGGATTCGAACTGACGCAACGATAAATCAATTTAATGTCTGCACAAATAATTATGTCGCCTGTAATATTCTAAATATCCGAGTCGTTATCGTTGCTGAGTACGCTGTATAGCTGATTTCCTGACTCTTACGCCACTAAGCGATTAAAGGAACGTACTTTGAAATAGAACAAGTCGAAGAAGTGGATGAATGGATTCGAAGTTGTTGACTTTGTCCACGTAATCTATAAATCCTTTCATAAGAAACGAATAATATTAGTCCAACTTGATCTACATTAGCTCGTATAACTAATGTTATTTATATTTTTCAAATGTCCAAGAGGATGACAAACATAATATTCCACCTTCAAAATCAAATTATACAAGTTGCTATTTCGATGGAAAGTAGCTGGGCGTTGAATTTTAAAATTACTTTTCTACAAAAATTGGGAACGTCTGGTATCGTATCGTTTGCTTGCAGCTCTCAAGCGCATACGACATTACATAGTAATGGATGAAACCTACCAACGCAAAGATATCGATGTACAAGCAGCTCGGTAAAAGACAAAAGTGGCCTTGTTATCGGCCAGTTTCTCTTCATCGCGCTGAACGAATCAATGACAAACTTCGTGACTTCCGTTTTAAAAATTATCGCCAGAATTGCCGATAAGACATCCGATTTTGAAGTACCGATAGCAGCGAAGTCGGTTTAATTTATCAGAGTACACCAACCGCTCTAATTAATCTGCCTGCCATCTTCACACGTCGCTGGGCACACCTTGCCTGTAATTACGTTACTCGTGCGAACTTCAAATTGCCCTCCACCCGATACACTTCCTACATTACATGCTATTTATTTACGCACATTTCGCGCATCAATACGAACATCGCGCGTCGAACGAAAGCGAAACTATCGTAGAAACATTAATGTTTGGCTCGTTGAAAAGATCATATGACGATTATTAATATTTCTTATTAATATTTTTTTTTTTTAACAGATGTTTCTGGTTTGTATGTTTCTTCGATTGTTCAAAATCTGCGAGATACTGTATCGTTTCAATCGATAAGATTTTTACTTGTTAGCGTGGGTGTGTTCAAACAGTTTATCTAACTGTTCGATATCTTGGTCACTTTTTTCATCGTACAAGAAATTTATCAATTTATGGAACAGAATCTCTCTTCCTTTAATATAACATCTCGCTCTTTCTCGATTAATTGTACTTGGTTTCGCAGTTTGTAATTCTCTTCGTTTTCTTTGTCGTCGCGTCGTATTTGCAATTTCTCAATTTCGAATTTCTGAAAGCGGTAATCTGCGCTGATAAGAAGCAACCCGGCGAGCAATTTTTATCGACAAAGTATCAAAAGGTATTACTTTATGCTCGCGTAGTTAATAATTATCCGCTCGGGATGCTTTCACGTAGGTTACGGCATTTATCAACATCATGACCAATCATTTCCCCATCACGGAACATCAACCCAATCACGCATCTAAAACCGCCAGGCGTACTTAATGAAATATCGATACATCTCTCGGTTTGGTGCACGAAGCGTCGAAGTTTAATCAATTTATATCAACGTTCACCAGCTAGAAGCAATAACTTTTCATGTCACTTTTTGCACTTTTGCTACATTTAAAAGAAAGATCAATGCCCGTTTTGTTTTTAACTGCTTCGCAATTAATCAGATTCAGATAACTGATTTAGAAATTTATACAGTGATTTTAGTAAAATTCGATATCTACGTATTTTGGTCCAACGAATGCAGCTCGAAGATTTTAATACAATTTTAATTTCTTATAAAAATAACGTTTAGTTTTTTTATTATTCACATATATTCGCCATCCATGTTTTATGGATATACGTGAATCTTAATCTTAATTTTAATTACAACCAGTATAACGTTTAGTTAATTCTATGTTATACCGCAAAGTTTACCTTCTATTTTTTCACAATTGCACTAAAAATATACCAATCTGCTTCTTCTTTAGAACTATTCTCCGTCATTTCCATATTGGAAACTTAAGCAATAAATTGATGTGTTATTCAGAAACTTGAGAATCGAACGATCACACAACAGTTGTCGGAATAAAAAATCAAACATCAAAATTACTCTACTTTTTATAAAAAAAAATACCGATAAAACACATGATGATATAAAAAGTACATATAGCATGATATATAAATAAATTGCCATGTAATAAGAAACACGTTCTTTTCCGCTCGCATTAATTCTATGTTATACCGCAAAGTTTACCTCCTATTTTTTCACAATTGCACTAAAAATAAACCAATCTGCTTCTTCTTTAGAGCTATTCTCCGTCGTTTCCATATTGGAAACTTAAGCAATAAATTGATGTGTTATTCAGAAACTTGAGACTCGAACGATCACACAACAGTTGTCGGGATAAAAAATCAAACATCAAAATTACTCTACTTTTTATAAAATAAAAATAAAACGCATATAAATAAAACGCATGATATAAAAAGTACATATAGCGTGACACATAAATAAACAGCCATATAACAAGAAACACGTTCTTTTCCGCTCGCATTAAACCAATATAATTCACCCTTCTTGCATAACCCACATTATCCTACGACCAATTACAGCGATGTAACTTATCAAGCTGCTTCGCCGATCCTCTGTGCACTCTTAATTCTCCTGCAGTATTCAACGTGTTAATAAAAGCTGATCATCCACGCTACGATATTTCCACGCTATGATATTACACCTCTGACGTTCGTCCAGTCACCAGGCTGACGAATTATGACGAGTGGTAATGGCGAAAGAAAAACGGGCATACGTTGTTTTAACGTGCTATTATGGTAATCACCGGTGGGACATAAATTAAAGAAAGTAGCGTGTTGCCCGAAGGCGTCCGCGTGTTCTGCGACGAGTAGTCAAGATGACGAGGCAACTGTCAGAGCTCGCAGTCACTTCCTAGGTGGCGATGTACCCGGTGCACCTGGTCACCCGTTATCCGCGACCAGGATAACGTCGATGCTCCTATGATTCTCCGATTAACGCAACTGCCGTCTCTTCTTACTCTGCTCGCCCCTTTCTCCTTGTCCTCGATTTGTCTCTCCACTAATTGTAAGAAATCTGCAACCACGATACATGACCGATCGCCAGGTACTTTCGTCTTGATCCGAGCAAACCTTCCGATAGTAGGCCTGTGTCAACGAACGCTGTGTTTCAGCCACGTCCGGATTGATCGTCCGCTGTTTCTTCCGACTCGAGTATTTTAAATTGTCCATTATTTTTTTAGAGCTCGAATATTTTTTTTCAGCGTCGCGTTGGTTCCGCAACTGGGACTACCGTTTTTTAGATCTGCGGTCTTTTATTTCGGTGCGTCATTAGTTTTCCTTTCGGCACGAGTTGTCTACTATTTTTTTTTTTTTAGAACTCGAGTGTTTTATTTGGCCATGTTATTAGCCTTTCAGTTGGGAGACGTCCGGTATTTTGCACAAGTTGAATATTTTCTTTGAGCGCGTTTCAGTTCTCCAATTGGGAGAAATTTTCTACTATTTTTTAGCATTCCAGCGTTTTATTCGAGCGTGCTATCAGTTTCCCAATCGGCGAGAAACGCGGAACTAGCATTTCGAAGCTCTGGCGTCTGCTCGATAGCGGATGCGAATATTAGATTTGCAATTTTCACGATGTTTTCTAAATTAATAATTTAATAAAATTAATATTTCCTCCAGCGATTCCATCCAGCGACCGAAACAAGCAGATACTATCGGAAACACGATCGAACACCGAGAAAACGCTAAAATATTCTAATTAATGGCACACACTCTTCGCTCTTGTTGACCACGTTTCTTCGTCGGCTACATTTTCCTGCCATCTTTCAACATCTTGATCTTATCACTCGTGTCATCTTTGTATGATCATTGAAAAAAGAAGAAGAAAATGGCACGTCGATCGAATCAAACGCGTTCAAATTCGTCTCGGCGTCAATGAATCTCTGGATCCTTATGAATCCTTGATGATCCAATATTATCAACTTTCCACCATTTGTCGATTATTCGTGTTCGCAATCTCTCGTTACAACGTCAGAGGATCGTTTCCTTGAAAATTGAGACACTCTGGCGCATAACACGGGAAGGAAAGCAAGCGAATTATGAGTTTCGGAAGACGAAGCATTGCCAACGCGTAACGTTTACGGAGAACCGCGAGGAGAGAGATTCTGCGCGCTTTCTTTGCGCGCGAATAAATAATTAACTAATGGCCAGAGTGAAATTCATCCGGTCGGAACGTAATGCTTTGGAACGAGTTGTCCGAACCGGCGATATCTCTTCGACGACTAAATCGCGCGAAACAGTACGAATAATCCACTGGCAAAGTCTGTTCGTTTTCCAAAAGACAAATCGTTGTTCATTTAGACGCTCTTGGTCGACGATAGGGAAAAAGTGAGGAGAGATAAGTGAAACCAAAGTTCAAACGTTCACGGACCACTTTCCCCGGAGCTGTTTTCGACTCGACTCGCGGTTCCCTCGCTAGGCACACTTTGTCGCTGAAACGTTCGGTTGGAAAAGCGACACACAGTAGAAACTACAGTTTTATTCCGCAGTAACGAACGCATTGTCGAAGAGGTCATTCAATTCGCGTCTTTCAAATATCTGTTTCATTCGGACCACACGACCATCCTACGTACTTTCTTCTTTCAGATTTCTTCTTGCAGGTATACGGTACGATACGTAGTATAAATTATTACGTATATTACGAAACAGGATGTTATGTAAGTATTTGCAAAAATACATTTGACGCGAAAACTGAGCAGTGATGATTCCTATGAAGCGGTGTAATCGCATAACGGCGTAGAAACAAGCGAATGGAGCAGAATTCGAGAAATATGGATGTTATGGGTTCGAAAGGTACGGAGATGTGTAATTTGTAAGTCACGCGCTGCTGTAGCGTTTAAAAGTGGTAATCGGAATACTTATTTGCCAAATTAACATATTAGAATAATTACATCCCTCGTGCGCAAGTACGGTAATTTAATATCGCACGACATAGCGAAGTTACCTGCGGAAAGATCACAAGCAAAATTGCACTTGTTGATTTAGCGACGTTCGAATGCTCGTATACAGACGTACATATACAGATATGCATATATTACTCTAATGGCGTAATTATTACGGTCGTTTGTGTTTGAAATACATCGATCCTGTCAGTGGCACGCGCTCGTTATATAATTTACGTTTTCGTTACGTCTGCAACGCTTCTCTCGTAAGATAAATCGCTAAAATTTAAGCGTTTTCGAAGAACACTGGATTCGCGATGATATGGGGAATTCGATAGAACGCAGACCAAGGGAAAGGAAGGATCTTCCGTTTTACGTTTTTGCGTCTATTCTTTCAGAGTAGATGAATTACATTTTATTGAATCTACGGCGGCTACAAAAACTATTTGCCCGCGTACGCTCATTTTCCAACCAGGTATTTTCCTAGCAGATCCTTCGCTTTATTTCCACAGCAATCGATGTTTTCTACCGAGCGCCAGGAAACTTAATACGCTTCGATCTAATTCATCGGTACGTGCGTAAACGTTACAATAAATACGACGCCGGTCAAATACCTTTTTTTGTTTTACACGGCCACGGTGTAAATTACAACGCTGAAGAAACTGTGTATAACTAAAGAAATTTGCGAAAAATAGTCAGTATTACAAGAATAACATTTTTCTTAGAAGTTATTTATTTCTTGAAGGTGTATTACGAATATACGAGTTTCAAATGATTATTTATAAGCTTTTAACGTATGACATTTTTTGAAACAATCTCCAACATCGAAGGAATGGTTTTCAGGAAAAGTTCACTCGTTGTCACCTGCCACGTGACGTGCGACCGCAGCGACGAAGTACCGTTGTCACGTGAGAGGTGACTTACGACCGACAAGGGTCAAGAACTAAATATCTTGGTTCTTAGAAGACAGACGGGTAATTTGGCAGGAAAAACAAAAAACTAAATTTGCTCGTCGCGGCGTCGAATTGTTATACGTACCGGTATACGAACAAACGAACGCGAATAAATACGAGAACGTAATAGATTTGCACGCACCGGTTAGGAGCGGCGGGTTTTTGCCACTGGCACGTTCTTAAAATACTGGAAGACACGGCACCTGCCTATTCTCGTCTCTTTACGAGGGGAATTACCACGGTACAAGATGCAAGAGGGATTTCAATTAACACTATCGATCTGCGTAACGACCGCAACATTCGTGATATCGTAACTTCTTCGGAACATCGAAACGTCCGATGTATCGTTCACCATAAATCTTTTTACTACTTCGAAAAATATAATTATATCGATCTACTTCGGCCGGGATTCGCATAAAATATCAATCTGATGTTAGATCGCACTAACGTTTCGCAGGTGCGCCACTACACCTGCGAATGAAACAAGGATGCAGGAAATTACACCTCACGAAATCATTTAATCTTTCTCTTTAACAATGTTTTCTGCTTCTCATCAGCATAGATATATGCCCTATCAGTTTCGTACATCATCCTGCATATTCATCCGTGAATCTTATTTTAAACGCTGAAATCCTCCTTTCTTTTCTCCCTATTCTACAGTGTCGCGTACCGTGTCTTACCTTTATTCGTATTATTTCGTATTATTTTACGCTAAACCTACCATAGCGGTCGAATCGAGCGTTTTCAAATCTCTACACAAATTTCATCGTATTTCAACGTTATCGGATCGCTTCGTAATCTGTGACTTTTCATAAAATATGCGTACGATATATTCTTCGGTATCTGTTTCTAGTTTTCTTTCTTTTCCTGAGAAAAATTTGTAATCTGTCCTGCGTATCGCGAGCGTTAACTATTTCTCTCGCTCACTATGATCTCGCTTATTATGTATTATATTTATTTTTCTCGTACATATATATATTATCTCGCTTTTCTCATTCTTTGCGCTCTATCGCGTTCTTCTGCGTTTCTTTCTAACATCAGGGATCACTGTGTCATATATTCTAATCTATTACACGTTGCCAATATAATACAACTGTGAAAGCGTGAATCCGCTCAGAGAGTAAATTAAGCGTCAAAAGATCTCCGGCTTTTCGTATTTTCCACCAGGTTAAGACTACGAGCGATCTTGCAAGGTCGCTGTAAATTCTAAGCTGAATACGACGATTTTGTCGATGATATTGGGCTTCTATCTAACATTAATACGTTACAAGATACCGTAATCCTTTACCGACCATAAACACGCTGCCGTGGTTTCACCGCGACTTTCTGAAACACCCTGTACAATTTCCACTCTCAAACGATTACTTTTCCTTCCAAAGCACTTTCTTAACGTAACGAGGCCTCGTTGGAAATTTCCTCGACATCGTGGCGCTCACCAGCGAAGATACTTCCCGGACGGGTTAAGAATAACCTGCTAACGATTTTCCGGCTCCTGTAAAGCTTCGTCATGCTTGCAAACTATCCTTCGCACGGTTATCACACGTGCAGATACTGATACAAGCGTAGGTCGCCGACTACGTGTGATTTTCTCTTCGATATGTGAACGCGTGCAGCGTTCTGTGTCTCTGTTGCGTCCGAGAAACGGCTACGAGAAGCACAGAACACGCGGATGGGATAATTGGTAGTTTTCTTTTTTAATACGAATCTCATAGCGATCGCAATTTTGTAAGATAACAGTCTTTCGAAGAGAACTCTTAGACATCTAATTTTCGTCGCTCGATTTCTTCCGCACTTGCAGCGGATCGCGAAATTATTCGGACTTTTAAGTTTCTACTTTCGTAGAAAACGTTTCGAAACTCCATTAGCACCAGTAATTAAAACGCCGTTGTATTGGTAACATTGGCAACGGATTTGCGAACGTGCATTATAAAAGTTGCAAGACACGAGGTTGCCCGAAGAGTGTCTTTTCTTTGCAGACACGTCTTTAACAACAACGCATCTTTACACAAACGTGAAACCTACCCTGTCGAACGCTGTGATCTTTATCTTGATAGAAGAAAATGCATCATTGTTTCCTTATAAAACCAAAGAAGCTTTTCGGACCACCTAATATTTATCGCAGACTGTTGCGGTTATGGGTTATATAGATAGAGAGAAAAGCGCGTGGATAAATTGTCAGATAGTAAACTATATTTAACGAAGAAACGTTGGTATAATATGAACACAGTTTGAGCTGGTCCAGATCCGCGCGCTAGCAATGTTGCAATTAGCAATCGTTGCCTGTCTTTTGTCTATGGTTGCCATGTGATTGTCTTTGTCTATGGCCTGTCGATGGCTTTAGTGAGTCGGAAGATTAGTCGGTATAGATGTAGAGTTTCCTTAGAAGCGTTAACCACTTCAACACAGACAAATTGTTTGAAGAATCTATCTGTTCGCTATAATCGATAAGCCACAATGTATAGCGAGGCGATCTTTCGCATCAATTGTACGTTTCACGCTACTCTCCTGTACACCAGTTCTTTGCTAAGTGTACGTTCGCGATAAACGTCGTGTACCTTCCAGTTCTTGTACCTATACATATTCGTATCATATCGTTTTGAATTCGACCGACACAATCGCGATACTCTCGTTACCGTGCTAACGAAATTTGAAAGAAGAGCTCGCGCGTAACGTAAATCGTACGAAACTTGCCCGGTAAACGTTCGAATACTTTAACGAGCCATCCATCGCGAACATAACGAAAGATCGCACACAGCAGTAGAAGAAAAGCGGACTTAAAGGTATTAGCAGCGATAGACGCGAGTCTGGCGAATAAGTCTCAATTCGAAGCTTCGTTAATTAATTGGCGATAATTTCGCGAAACGGTACAAGCCAGCGTTTCACCAGGTATCTTGTGGTATTCCAGATGCGCCAGCGAAAAGGTTAACCGCCTGGTGTTTTTCATCGCTTTCTTTCCTCTCGGTTGTACGCGTCTTCTTACAGGCACGTTGGCGGTGCTCGATGTGAACATAGCTTTAGGATCGTACTCGCTCGCAAATAAGTAATTAGCGCTATTAGACGCGCGTGCTGCGTCGAGCCGATGGTAATTAGAAATAAACGATCCGAGCGCTGGAATACGCGGCGCGATGCGCTGCCAACGTTCGCCGTGTGTTTAGCGAACAGCCATCCGTGCTTTAACCGCCTAATAAATCAATGAAATGTTGGTAAACGTCGTAGGAAAAGCAAGGAGGTACGCGTTTCGGTCGCACGCGTGAAAACACGGTGAACCGACGAAACGAATGGACGATCAGCAGCGATATAGTACGGCGCGAAGCGGATGAATAACGATGACTGCACGATAAAACGTTCGGTTCGTTCTTTCTGACCTACTTCGCTTCGAGCGCCATGAATGGGATGTAAAATTGATTTATTTCGGAAGCTGTCTCTTTTCGATGGAAAACGCAGAAGTATCTGGTAGACGATCGACGAAACGGAAGATCGTTGTCGTAAATGTCGTTCGATACGAAGAAGATCATTTGTATTTTCGTATTAGACGGCGTGTCAACGAGCAGGAAGACTTTCAACGTCTCACGGGATAAAAATTTAGCGTAGAATCTAAACGAGAAATTACACGCGCGTGTAGATAATTTATCGTACGTTATTGCGTGCTATTATCAGCGATTCTTTCTCAACTTTCTCAGACTGAAACTTCTCTACCGAAGCGATCTCGAGGGTAGGATATTAAAATCGTGAAAGTTAAGTACCGTCGCTTGCAGTTGCGATACCAGCAGCCTGCACCAACTTGAATTAATATCGCGTAATTAACCGAATGCTTACGATAATTGACTGCGCTCGAGGCTTCGCGCAAAAACATAATAAAGATATCGATTTGATAAAAAGACGAGTAAAAATTGATTATCGCATCGCTGTGACGCGTTGTAGGAATTGTCGTTGTTAACAGCAACGTGCACTAAATAATCAATTACTCACGATGCTATGTATCTGGCAGCGATGGACGGAACCACCGCGTACAATTTGAAGCTACGACAGCAGGATATTTCAAACGTAATTCAATGGATCTTAGAGGCAAAGAAGCTGTTTAATAGACCAATAAATTTGCCAAACATTTGACAGTGTAATTCGCGTGTACGCGAAGCTATTAACTAGTTGCTATGTAGCACTACTATATAGTAGCTGTTAATTATTGCTGCTAGAAAATCGAAGAGTCGAGCTTCTTATTCTCTCATTGATGTCGCCAAGCATTCTTGTTTAATGGCATCCCGGCGATGCCTGGTAGCGAGCACATCCACTATCTTTACTTCGTTATAAACGCCTGTGGAAAACGGCCGTGAATTAAACGAGCAGTGCCTACTACTCGGATCTTTGGATTTTATTGGTCGGTTAACAGATTATTACCGTTGTTAATTACACTGCGGCTATTTAGAACGACCGAAAAGTAACTGTACAGTATGTGCGCGGAAGACGCTTCGCACTGATGTTAACGAAACGGTACACCGAGTATCATCCTGCCGCCGAGTATTTTTACGCGTGTACCTAAACGATCGCACCTTGCGCAATAAAGATTCGAGCAGAATTATCGTACGACCGGGCTGTATTTTTCGACCAAATACTGCAACCCTTATTCACAAAATCGAGCTTCTTTTTATTATTATTACTATTATTATTATTATTATTATTATTATTATTATTATTATTATTATTATTATTATTATTATTATTATTATTATTATTATTATTATTATTATTATTATTATTATTATTATTATTATTATTATTATTATTATTATTATTATTATTATTATTATTATTATTATTATTATTATTATTATTTTCTTTTTCTGTTTTTCATGCCGAGGGACATTTCCTGGATTTTTATCGAAATTGACAAAATTTCATCGATCGACATTCTACGAATGCCATTTTTCGATAATTATACAGGTTGGGGCATTTTAAACAGGTCGGCTGAATAACTCGCTTGTTTCTGAAGATAGGAGAAAATGCATTAGACCAAAGTTACTTGGTATCGGGGGACTCATAATCTGGTGTTACCAATTTTTCTGTAGGTGCAGCTGTCAGGTTGGGGTTAGGTGACCTGTTTAAAACACCCCACCCTGTATATTTCCTCTGGTCGTCATTCGTTTTGTTTCTTGCAGCTTTCATCTTTATTCGGTATCTGTTTTTTTTTATCGATATCGATGGATTACAGACGATCCATCGTTTGGATAGAGTTATTTACCTTTAGAGGATTTCATGCTGATTTGTTGTACTTTACGCGAGGTGAGGTGCGTCGATAACATTTACCACGTCAAATATAGGAATACAAATTGAAATTAAAGACACTTTAGAACGAAACGCTGCTTTGTAGAGAATATCCAGCTGGATGGAGTAACGTTCTAAAAAATATACGGTGCGATTTAAAAGGCTCCTGGTTGCCTTGATATCCCGGAAAATGTAAGACGTTAGAAGATAAATTCGTGTCCGTCCGACGAGTTTCTCGAAACGCAACGTAAATCCATCGAAGACATATTTAGATGAAACCGAATGGACAATGAGTTACGTTGGATAATACTTCTCGTTCACTCAGCCTGTTTGTCGACTTAAATCTACCACAAACTGTCGCGGTCATCGATGATGACGCTACCCGCGGGATAATTATAATTTTTCCAATGCAGACAGTTCGTTCAGCGCCGAGGATATAAAACGAGGAAAGTCCTTTTAGCGAGCTCGACTTAATTTATTTCGTAATTATCGGCCGCGATAAAAATCTAATAGCCATTCTATATTCATGGCGGCTGGAAATACAAGAAACATATTTTTCTGCCGCGTGATTATCCTGGCGATCGAATCATTTCACGCGACTATCGCAGGTCGGATTCAACGGGATAATAGCGAAACGGTAATGTCATCCTCTGTTGCTTGGCTTTCTCAAACTCTAATCACTGATACGAACCGTTAGCCGTAGAAATTAATGAGTGTCTTCTCTCTGCATAAAACATTGGACAGCCGACCTCGTTGCGACAAAATTTATCATTGTTGCAATTTATCCTACCTAGCGTGAAATTAATAATTGCCCCGGAAATATGCTTTCGCCGGGTCTGCACGTCTACACGCGAATATTATTGAATTTTTTTACTACGAATCTTCAAACATTTCGCAAATTACAGGTATCCATTATTTGCACTGGTCAACGTTTGCGTTCAGTCGTAAATACGTTTTTACGCTCGCCGTGCGAATGGACGCGCGAGTTATTGTTACTTAGATTCCATTTATTGCATTCAATTATTTTATTTATTATTTATTAAACAATTTGACCAGCCAACGACCATTTGCTATTGATACCGCAGTGTAAATACGGTAGAACCTTGCTCAACCGAACTGCACGTAGCATCACACGCTGTTCGACTACGTACGTACGTTAATTGTTCCTGCGACTATTGGAAATGCGAACAAATTTCACGGAAAAGTTGTTCGATCCGGTAAAAGCTAAACCTACCGGACACTTCTCTTATACTTATGAATCGCTCGCGATAGGCAGCACAGACTAGAAATTTTTCTTAGAAAAAAAAAAAAGTAAACTGGAAATAAATACCGAAGAATACATTGTATGCGTATTTTATGAAAAGTCACAGATTTCGAAGCGATCTGACAACGCTTAAATATGGTAAAATTTGTGTAGAAATTTGAAAGCGGTTAATTCGACCGAACTCGTATTCGAACTTCCTTTTCAGTGTATTCGTTGAAATATCCAGACAGAAGGTTGCACGATCTCGGAAGCCGAGTTACAAATTGAGACCAACTTTTACGAGTCTTCTAATTCCCGATTTTCCTACAGATAAAAAGAAAAAAAAAAAACAAAAATGCGAATCCTGTGCGTAGACCCAATTCTACGAACCGACCGGCCGACCCTGCTGGCTACAGATCGGAAGAAAAAGAAACAAAGAAGGCGTTAAAGCGGTTCATTTGCGATGTCAGATAGAGTGTGAGCTAATCGGATGTAGATTCGAGTGTAGCCAACGCCCACGGTTGTCTACTTTTCCTAGGATTAACGATCCGTTAGTGAAAAAAGGGCAGAAATTGGCAGGACTGGAATGGTTTTGCGCCAAAGGCGCAGCCCTCGGGAAGGCTCGAAAACGCCGCGGCCAAACCTGTAATTAGGACACCTCGGTGTGATTCTAATTAGGGGCCCCGGTTTCCCATAAATCTCGCCCTGTTACGGGGGTCATGTTTGAATGAACCCCGAGGAATCTTAAATCATCTGGATCTTAAATCATCTGGAAAATCGAGGCCTCGTTGGCTAACAGAATTCAGATGAGTAAACGCTCGCCTTCGTTAAATCTGTTTGTGGTTCCTACTTACCGATTGTCGTCTAACCAAGGCAATGACGATAATTTCTTGAATTTACGATCATGCGCGATTCCTATAGGGCGTTTTCATGGAGTTTTCGTTTCCTCGCTTATCTATCTGCACTCGTTTGCTCGCGTCATCGTCCGTATTTCGTCTATGTTACATCTCTTGCAGCGACGCAAGCGTTAGATATTAGGTGGTCCGAAAAGTTCCTTTCGTTCTGTAAGGAAATAATGGAATATTATTTTATCGAATTACGTATGATTCATTTTGTTCTATCGAGATAAAGATCACAACGTCCGACGGGTTAGGTTTCATGTTTGCGCAAAGATGCGTCGTTGTGAAAAACGCGTCTGCAAAGGAAAGACACTTTTCGGACAACCTAGTACATGCGACGTTGGTCGCTGCAATTGCAGCCACACGTGCTCCGATTATTTTTGGCACCACGTTGGTATCTCGGAATGGAGAAAAAATAACGAAACTATTTTCCCTTAGTTTATCAGTCCTCCTACGCGTTCGCATTTAAACTGGGAACACGTTGTATAATATATAATTATTCTTTAACACAATTAGTATTTTTCTAAATTATCAGAATGCACAACGCTGACTGTATCAGGTTGTCCGAAAGTTTCTTTCGTTTTACAAGGAAATAACAGATGCACGATGTTTTTTCTTTTATATTGGTTTATGGAATTATGCATGAACAAAGTGGATCGCGCGCAATTCGATAAAATAATATGAAAAATAATATGGAAAATTGTTGTTCACCTGTTATTACCTTACGAAACGAAAGAAACTTTTCCGACAACCTAGTACCGTGTATTTCGCTGCACGTGTAATTAATATAACTATAAGAATTACGTCGCTTATAACGTTAGACGGTATCGTCGTCTCACGTTACATACGGTTGTTGCGTGAATTAAATTGACTTCACCTTTGATTCGACGGAATCCAGAAGCGTCTAGAAACGTTTCGATAAACTCGAGATTCCACGCGGTGTATAATTCCTTACGAACGCGGTAGGTACGTCGGAGAGTGATTAGTCGGTTTAAAAATCGTTTGTTGCAGGAAATCGCTGAACCAACGAGCGACGATCACGCGAATTCGATTAACTGATTTGACGAGCGCGCTAACCAACCGTGTACCTACTTAAATACTCGTTTACGCGTGTGTTCGTAGCCCGTGTACACGTGTCTGCGATACGTGAATGCACGTGCCACGTGCGTTTCAAAACCGCGATGATCTCTACGCTCGATCCGCGTTGATCCGTTCGCGCAACTTGCAGCCGACAGAGACGTACCCACACTGCTGTAGATCGGCGCGGTATATGCATCTATCGAAGGCGAATCATTACGCTGTAAATCATCGGCACGGTGGACCGAACTGTAACTGTGCCGCGGTCAACTAATAATCAATTTATGTCGTTCATCGGCCGCAATAAATTTATTATTGCTCAGCGGCGTGTTATCCGTCCCCTGGCCGACAGATCGTTCGTTGCTGCGCCGCTATTATAGATCGATCCTGCGAAGAAGGTGCGTGCAAGCGTGACAAACCGCGAGAGCCAACAGGATTGGATCATGCGTATGGCGAGTTGATTGCATTTGCATACATGTATTACCCAAGCGATCGGAAAAATAGAGTTTCTTTTGGGTAATACACGGCTTCCTGTATCTCTCGCGGTGCTCTGCCGTCAGACACGCGGCTATAACTTACAACGCAGCGCACGCGGCGATTTATTCCCGCCTTTTTATTCTCGTCTCGGTTACGCTGCTCGTGATCGAAGACTGGATGTTCGGCATCGACGCCATAAATCACTGGCTCGCGTGATTCCAAGCTGAAACGGTGCTCGTCGATTGATTAAATAAAAGAAAATTAGCGGGAAACCGGCATGGTGTATTAGTGATTTGTCGGGATATCGAGTACGATGTTGCTTGTTCGCGTTGTATCGCCTTGGCAACTAAGCGATTGCGGAGTTTGTCAGTAGCTAGTCAAAGCGCGTTCTTTCGCTTAGGTGCTTCGTCAACGTGTTCGAAGCACCTAACCTATATTGTTTTCCTGTCGTTTGCACTTTCGCCTTTAATTTAGTACGAAAATTGTATCGATTGGTTGTTTAGTTTCGTCGTTATCCCAAGTTAAAAATTAATTACGCGTGATAGATAAGTTTCGAAATGGCCGGCGTGTGTAGGTGGTGTTGCGCGGTTGGAAAATGTTGATGCTCGATAGTTTGCAGAGGACTCGAATGAAGTTTCGGGTAGTTCCAAATAATCTGCGGTTCGCGTACGTGGGTTCTGGCAGAGTTTCTCGTGCGATTAACACGGGGAAATTCCAAATTCAGAATTTTTCGAACCGCTGAGAGCTTGGACAGCTACACAACAGAATCCTGACATTTTAAAACTACGTATTATCGTCTACAAAATATCTTTCGAAAATTCCGATAAAGTAGAAATCATCGTAGGCAACAAGTGTCCCATAAAATGAATATAAATTGCGTATATTCTGCAACTACCTTTCACTTCCGCCGAAACACGCAAGTTTTAAAACGATAATAGCTAATACGAAATTAAGATCATGAAAATTATTATTATTAACAATAAATGACAAAATGCGATTAATTAGCACAAACAAGTGCATAAACCAAAAATATATATTTTTTGCCAGAAACAAAACAATTTAAATCGGCATAAAATGTGAACATATGTCATGTGATTTATGAGAAAATGAGAACAAAACGTGGAATAAACTTGTTTCGTTTAAAATTTAGTTCTCGAGAAAATCGAGTCTGAAAATGTACCGAATATGCTTGAACGTGGTTAATTGCAGACTGGGAAGTACCAAATAATCGACGAAGATAAGTGGAAAACGTAGAATAAAATTTTTCAAGGAGATAAAGTTCGAACACGTTCGGTTAAAAATCGACCGAGTACACGCGCGTGACAAATTTTCAAATTTATTTCTCTCGAGAACAAAGCGTCCCGAGACAAAATTTCATTCTGCGTTTTCCACTCGTTTTCTCACGTACAACAACCTCCTGTCGATTATTCAGTCCGGAATTAGCCATATTCCAACATGAATATATAAATATAAATTTTCAAACTCGATTTTCTCCTGAACCAAGCCTGCAACGAAAAAATTTTACTCCACATTTTCTTCCTATTTTCCCATAAGGAATCGCCTCGTGTCCGCTTGTACGCGTTGTTTGGCCGCACCCTGTACGTTAGTTAATTAGCCAGATTTTCGATACACCCGATATACGTATGTATGTATGCAAGACGAAAGATTTCTTTGCATAGAGAAGAAGCAACATAATGGTCCTTCGGAGAATACCGGGTTCGATAGATCGATCGACGGTCACGCTCGAACACGGGATAGTTCCTGGTGAGGTTCATTTGACGCAAATTACTCGTATTCATTATGATTGACCAATTTTGTGTAGCGTAATAGCGACAAGTCTCGACGAAATAATGTCTCGGTCATGAAACTGCTATCTCGATGCTTAAACTTACCGCTCGATTGTGGCACGTGATTCGCCATTGAAAAATCGGAATCAATACACAGAGAGGACGAGGAAGAGATAGGCCGCAACGATACTCGGTGTGTATCGTTTCATCGCCTCGCTTCTTCGCCGTACAGCGTATAAACAAGAGGTGGTAATGGCTCGTCGTTACTCGCAAGCGGATTTTTCGGAACTCGACGTTTCGCGAGCAACGCGAAAAGATCTGGAGAGATTCGTAAGTCGATCCGAATGGAAAATACTGCATTACTTGAAAATATTAGGTTGTCCGGAAAGTTTCTTTCGTTTTTTTTTATCGAATTTTTTATCGTATTATTTTATCGAATTGCGTATGATCGTAATAATAGAAACGCAACAAGATGGATCCAATAGAAATAATCGAAATAATAGAAGTGTAAGAATAGTACACGTCTATCGTTTCCTTATAGAACGAAAGAAACTTTCCGGACAACCTAATGTTTCCTTATACAGCTGCAACGATTTCAAGTTTCGTTGTTATCAGCATAGAATTGCACGTTTAATAGGAAACTGTGAGAAAATGAATTGGGAAATTTCTCGTGAAGTATCATTTCCAATATCAGTTGCGCTCGAGTTTGAATAATTCAACGAAATAATTTGAATAAAACGAAACGAAAATGAAGGACGACGCCACACGCTCCAAGCGATCTCAAGACGATCCTAAACGAGCAGCAAGAAACGAAACGACTCTTACAGTTTCTAAAAGACACGAAGCTTTTCCAACCGATTTAATCGCCACAACCAACGTGTGTCACAAGTATATAAATATGCTCGTCAATACTACGTAAATTTTGCACGTATTTATCACCAAACAATAACATAGACCAGTCCGATATAAAATTGCACGAATCTAGGACATACGATAATCGTATAACTGCAATCGCTAACAACTCTCAGAGATCTAAATAAATAAATGAAAGAAACAACAATTGGAAAATATTTGAAACAAAGTCGTAATACGCGTTGGCCGGTTAGGAATTTCTTAGAACGATCACAGTGAGAGAAATTTCGTACACTCGACGATTTCAAACTCAACAACGCGGCGGATTCGGACAACGCGGTCAGAGAAAAATTAGGCAAAATAGTATTTTATGAAAATTGTATACCTATATATATTTATTATATATTTTGTGAAAATCAAACGTTTGCTAAGCCACCTAGAGCAAACTATGTAAGATTCGCGTCGATATGTTAAGACTCTTAAGGAACGTGATACGAACGACGCTACCCTTTTGTGCACGCTGCTCTTTCTTTGTGGGTCGGGCACGATGGATCGGCTCATTTGTTGCGTATTAGCAGAGGATAATGAGCTTCTTGAGGCTGCCGCCTTTTGCAAACAGGCAAGTGACTTCGAGTTTCCGAAAAAGAGGAGGGAAATAAATGAGCTACGCCCACGCAACCCTCAACTAGAATTTCCCTGGGACCGAGAATTTCGAAAATCACTGGTTTGCGGCTGCTGCCGGCCGAAAGTTAATCGATTTTGCCTCGTTCGTCCCGTTGCGTCGCGTGAAAAAATTGCCACGTCGATTCTTATATTTTTGATACGAAACGGTCTGATCTTCAAGAGACTCGCTTTCCCAACGAGTCTGAGAGGAAGCGGCTTGATCCGCCAACTTCGAACGTTGTAACGCGAATGAATTTTATGTAATTATTTGTTCTTCGTTCAAGTCGGACCAACATCGTTAGCAAATATTCTGGTCATAATTTTCTAACTGCAGTGAGATGAACTGCAGACTCAGTCGCATTCCCTGCGCTATTTCTTCCATATTTCCAGGAAACCGCTGATCGTGGCCGGATACGTTAAGTGAAATTATTTTCGCAGAGAGTAAATTGGCCGCGGAAGAATATCGGCAGACGTTACATGGCGAATTATTGTCTCTCGTAACTGGAACCGCGAAAGACGATCTTTCAACAGGACGATGCTCCTACTCGTACAGCCGCCGAAAAAGTGGTTCAGTATTTCCCAATAGAATTCTTAGCGTGAACGGCGTTGAATTCTGGCAGGAGAAGTTTACGATGGGCAGAAGTCGCTTGCCGAAAATAGCGTTGAGCTCGAAAAAAGGAATAATTTAGTGGATAGTGTGGCTAACGGATTAACAGAAGCAATTAAAAACGTAATTAACAGCGAGTTCATACTTTCTCACGGCCAAGAACGCCATTTCAAGGGGAATCTTTTCCAGATTTGAAAGGTAGAACATTTTTGTTCGTTTTACCGTTTTAACTTCGATTCTGTCAATTCTTGTCTTAATGTTACGAAAAATGGAAAAATGGCGCTGACTTTGCGTTAGTCGTTTAATGGAACTGAAGATATACAGTAGCTGAAACAAATCTCGCCCCTCACGTTCTATTTTCGCAGTTTCCAGTCCAGAAAAATATGGATCTAGATGATCTGGCATTGATGGTAAACGTCCGCAGCCTAAATATTAGATTAATATTAGATATTAATACGAAGCGAACCAATTCCAATGGATCAATGTAATTCGTTTAACGCTGTTAAACTAAATGTTTCTGCAATATATCAACAGGAGATCGTTTATATAACGTCTATTAAATCGGAAATGTTCATAAAGTGTGGCGAGTCTAAGTGGTATGGCAAACTCGAGGACCAACATAGCTATTTACGTTGGTAAAAATATTCGCGTACAATAAGATTCGTCAATAAAGGCTTTTTCGCGTGAACTTGTCACGTTCGTAGCGTCAAACGTAGAATTCACACGTTTCGCAACATGTGAACTTGAAACATGGAAAACTGCTTTTCCTCGTTCCCAGCTAGTTTTACGTTTCTTATGCAACAGTCTTTGCCACTGTTATGCCACTTCTGCTATTTGTACAACGTATAAACGTATTTTCAAAGACGTTAGAACAGTAAATCAGCTTTGTAGGGTTAGGTTGATGGTAGAAATCGTAGCGATAGAACTTTTACGAAACAAAGAGAAAAGACATTAGGAGCAGCATTGAAGGTAGTTTCTCATAGATTTTCAGACGAATTTCGTATTAGATTTTATTGCCCATTTTATCGGCTCGGTATTATCCTCCTATGTATTTCAGTCGTAAGCTGTTTTCCTATCTTTTGCACACTGTCGTAAAACTGGCAAGCAAATTCATCGTATATCCTTCCAGGAGTTTGAAGAACAATTTACGGTGTAATTAAAAGATTGTTCGCGCACACGCACGCGCCACGTGTACACGAAATATTTAGAAATAATGATTTTTTTTAACGCACGACAAACTGTATAAAGTAGTTGGAATACATACATCAAACGAAGGGATACGATCTCTGATAAAAAGCGAAGATTTAGAGGGACAAAAAAAAGCAAACCCCTGGAAGAATCTGCACCATCTACACGGAATGGACGTGCACCGAGCGCAACCCTCGTAAACCAGTCAAATTTGTCCACACTTTCCAGCCCCTGTGTATTTAAAGTGTCATAAAGTACGACGCCGACGAAGAGGAAAAAGAGGACGAGAAAGAAGTTGCCAACCAGTCGCATAATTACTTTGGCCCTCGTTTACAGGTTGCGAAGTATCTGCGCGAAGGACAATGATTTAACGTGCAATTTATATTCCTGCGAAACCACTGTTTCGTGCGTTCTTTTCGCCGTGATTCTTATTCGCTGATAAATTGCGCGAAGGTAAACAAACGTACATATTTTTCTTCGTATCATCATCCTTTCGATTTTCCACGTTATTTCGTTCGATGAATAATTGTTCGGCATTTCGACCTGTACCCGTCGATTTGATCTTCTTCGGTGAAATACGTTTGTCCGGAGCGTTTGCAACCTCAGGCGAGATTTATTTCGGCTGTATAAATGTCCAAAATACTGGTGTACACGCAAAGGATACGGAGATTTTTATTGCTCCCCGTATCGTCAAAACTTTACTACTTAATTCCTGAAAGGCAGAATCAGAAGCAGGCGATACGCGACGTCAATTCTGTTCTCTCCGTTATTTATAGTCTGTCGTTCGTTTGCGCGGTTATTGACGGCTCAAAGGCCATATTTCGCGTGGTCGATGAAGGCAAAAACCAGCAATCGAATGGCAACTGCAACGAGAAGGGACAGCACGAACAACGATAAATCTCAAAGGGAATTAAAAAAAAAAAAAAAAAAAAAAAAAAAAAAAAAAAAAAAAAAAAAAAAAGAAAAAAAGGAATAATCTCTGCTACTGTCGTTCTTCCACGCAGTTTAATCTACAAAGCTGATCGGCGTTGCTACCGAGGCACTCGAGTGCTTGTACGTTTCCCAAAGAGATATTCGGAAACGATTGGAAACACCAGCAACAAGCGGAAACCTCCTCTGCGCTAGCGTCTCGAGATGGGAGCGCGTCCGCAGCGAAAAGTCAAAGGGAGAGCGGAGGGAAAAAAAGAAAAATCGAGCAGCGGCTAGTTGCCGTGTCTCAAATGTCAAGAACGCGGCGCCTGGTGCCGTGACCGTGCGTGCCACTCGATAGAGCGCCTTTCTTTCGCGTCGATCGTCTTTCGACTCTACCTTTCGCAGCCCCCAGCAAAGAAGGACGAAGGAAGACGAGGGGCGTGTCCGGTCGCGCGGCTTCTACAAAGAGATGCCCACTTCCCTGTGGACCCCTTCCACTGTCGCGGAATCCCTTCCACGTGGGTCCCAGGAGTCCTCCATCCCCACCATCGGGCCCTAAGAAAACTGGGCAGCATGGTCCAGACCACGAGATCGCCAGGTAAAGTCAGTTTACGCAACGCTTCCGTACGCGAAGCACACACGGTCATCCAGAGGATCCGGTCGAATCCTTTCGATTCCTTCGATCAGTTCGACGCATCGATCGAACATGATATATCGCGACAGGATCGACGAACAAGTTTGATCCTGCGTTCAGTCCTGTGCAGGGGGCCGAATGTTTCTATCGCGAGAACGTCAACTTGGTGAATTCGCTCGTTGCACCGGACGAGATGACAGCTGACTGAGGAGATCGTTGCTTCGAACAGTTCTAGTGTATCATGTTCTAAATACCACGTGCAACGTGGTCGAGTATCGTTTTAGTTGGAGTAAACGGAAGAGGAAACAGAGAGACGTTCTCCGCGAGAATGACCGCTTACACCAGTTTCCAACAGTACGATCTGTTAGACTCCGAGGGTTACGGGTCGGCGAGTAGCCCAGAGTCGAATCCGCGTAGCTGGATCCATCAGGAGATCTATCCTCAACCGCCGAGGTCCAGGGGTAGCAGCTGCGGTAGCGTGAGCTCGTTGGATTGTCAAAATCGCGAGTACCAGGAGATCGGCGCGGCGAATGGCAGCTTTCACGTGACCGCGACCGGCTTCAACTTCACCGAGTTCTACGAGGGTTACTACCAGGAAGGTTGCCGAAACGACCAGCAAATCGGCCATCCGAACAGCGCGAGGACTGCGAAGGAGCCGGGCAGGCCGGCGTTCAGGATGAACGAGTGCGCGGACAACGTTTACGACGGTGTATCGAGCCGGGCCGAATTCACCGGCGAGAACGCCGCGGCCAAACAAAGCGCCGACACCCCGCCAAAAATGGAGCACCACGCGAGCAATATCTTTAGCAACGGCAGGTGCGAGTTCGGCCAGAATCAGGAGAGTTTCTTCGCCGCGAAGAGTTATGGTATCCCGAAAGCTGATGGTTTTTTGCCTAGAAATAACGGCAATCCTTATGGGCAGAGGGGCGACATTCTTTATTTGGGTGCCACGTACAGCGTCCAGAGAAACGAAAACTACGTTCAGAGCCAGCAAGGCGGCAAATGCGAGCCGTCCAGGTACCACCAAAAAAACGACGCTCTCCACATCTCGCCGATGGAGTACCCCGGCCAAAAGGCGAAGGAGAGCATGCAGAAGATGAAAAACGGCACGCCGGGTATCGAGGTGCTGAGAAAGAGACGGCTGGCGGCGAACGCGCGAGAAAGAAGGAGGATGAACAGTCTGAACGATGCTTTCGATAGGCTACGGGACGTCGTGCCTAGCCTCGGCAACGACAGGAAGCTCAGCAAATTCGAGACTCTGCAAATGGCGCAAACGTACATCGCCGCGTTGTACGAGCTGTTGCAAAGGGAGTGAACGCTCTTGCGACGACAAGTCGCAGACAGCTTTCGAGGGACTACTACATTCTTTGAAGGAAGGAAGAGAACGACGAGAGACAAAGGCGACGAGCGTTGCTTTCCGGTGAAGAGAGACGAGTCGAGCGCGTAAAAAGGCTGCGAGCTAAAATGCTGCATCAATTTCGAGGAAATTCGTTGACGGAGGGACGCGGATGGCCAAAACGGGCGTCTCCGAGTCTCCGTTTCTTGCAACCGGAGCGTGGTTTTTCGCATCGCCGTGAAATCTTCCGTCACCTGCGAGAACGAGGGGAATTGTCGCGCCAGGGGCTACGTCGTTGCTCATCGACGACGACAGAAATGGTCTTGCAAGGATGTTCGAGCGAACGTCCGGCTGCAAGAACGCCAAACGGGATCGAGCTGAATATCGCTGGAAGCTTTGTCGCGCGGATCCGCGACGTGGATCCGCGCGAAAAGGTAAAAATGGTACGTAACAAAAATGACGAAGCGTGGTTATCAGCGCAGATATTAACGATCAGGGACTAAACTACGGAATCGTCGAGTTTCCCAACTTTCTCGTAGAACGTGGTCGAGCCGCATTTCTCGGCCGAGAGAATTTTAGTTTCGATCCCGGCGGATAGTTTAATTAGCGATAATTGCCGCGCGCAGACGCGCTACACGACGCTACTCGTTAATGCTTTTTCCTCGTTCGGCCTTGTTGCCGGATTCCGCGATATTTTTCGCTTGATCGAGCCGCGATAACATCGTTGATACGCGAAACGGAACGAGTTTGATGAACTTGCTAACCCTAGGGGATGAGATCTAAGGGAAGGAGAATAGGAGATGAGATTATTCGAGCGTATTGCGAGACAAGTCGACGCGAAATACGCGTCGTTCGCTTTGCTTGGGGTTTAAGGATGATTTGTGTTATCCGTACGGACATTGGTACAAATTTCGTTGTAGCGTATTATTGTATAGTTCTTCAAACAGCGTCTGACGTTCCACCGCGAGTATTTTTCTATTTGCGCGAATTCAATTTTCGTCCAGCAACGAACCGGTAACGTTCGATTATCAAAAATATCTTACAAATATGTTAAAAATTATCAAAAATAAATACAAAATAGCGTGGAACGACACGCGCTGTACGATACGGAGGGATATTCCTACGTCGATACTGTCAGATGGCACAACGATAAATCGCTACCGTAAACGTTATCGGATCATCGTGCGAACGATTATTTTCCTGTCCGAATGCGTAACATGGATCGATCTTTGGACGAACGGCGGAAACGAGCTTCGCCCGAAGTTTCATTGTAAATAGACTATCGCGCAGCGTGTTTTAGTCGTAGGATTTCTGTAAATATCTGATTAGATGCGACTAAGTTATTGCGACCTTGTTATAGATAATTCTGTACATATATAAATGAACGGACAGGGATGTCTCGATCGCGATGATCGATCCATGCGACTTGCAAAACGTAATATCGTCTGTAGGCGAGATTCACGACGGTACGTCGTATTGCGAAACGCGTGGCTGATCGAATGGATTTTGAAATCGTTGAATTTTCCAACGTACGACCACTTCGATCGCGCGTGACAGAAATTAAAGGTCGAGATACGAGTGGCTAGGAAAACTATCGGCACATCGTTGTATCTCTTGCAACGCTTACCTACTAATCGATTACGCTGGAGCGTGTTAATGCGACTGCGAAAAATTCGACGATGAAAATCGAACGTAGAATCCGATTACAAACTCTTCGTTCGAAACGAAGGGTAGGCGGAGACACTTTCTGTGGCCGCCGTGAATGATTTATAAGAAGAAAGTCGATGGCAAATAACGACGTAAGAAAAGATTAAGTACCTCGTCGATTACAAGGGACAACGAACTTTACATACGGTCCATTAAAAGATTTCAAGACAAACCAAAGAATCCGTAGACGTTAAGGAAGACACTGCGTTCACCTCGATTACTTTCCCGGTTACGAACAATTCTACACAGCACCAAGACGTATAAAATTCGAATTACACGTTTAATTGTATTAAGACGATACGACAGAATCAGTTCTGTTTCATTAAATTTACATACGAAATGAAATTTTGTGTCATTATTAACCCTTAACTATAGATCTCTCGTCTATCAGAGAAGCTTCGACTCTTACTTCCTTCTTATCAGATTACACGCGGTATCGCGCCAATTGTATATTTTTACAAAGTACAGTCTAAGCAGAGATTCGTTTTCACCCGCTGAAAGCCATCACGAGGTTCCACTTTGCACAATTTACGCACCTTTCGCATATCCCGTACATCACGTACTCTTGCGCTCTTAAATTCTTCGCACGAGCGCGAGAAAAATCTACGATCGTCAGAATGTCGATTTGCGAGGAACTTTGCGAGTTCGAATCTTAATCTCACAGCGTAAGAGCACAATAGCAGAGACACGGACGCGTGTAATTAAGGGTTAATACGAATGTCCGCACGTCTGATCGCGGAGAAACATTCTTAAGCGAGTCGGACTACTTTCTCATTTCTAGCGATTAATTTTTCAAACATTCCCGCGTTTCTCGGACCGCGTGGCGAAATCTTTTTCCTCGGGATCGACGCGACCGATTCGACACTCGAGACTCTCGATAAAGAAGTTAGCCGGGGAAGAAAAGCGCGAGGACAGGTTTTTAGGGCTGTTTCTCGCCAGGCAAATGATTCGGCCGGCCGATTCAGCGGCGATGTTCCTCCCGCAATTAGGGATATGCAAAAATCGGAGGACAAATGGCGGTGGTCGGCCACCTCCACTTAGCAGTCAATCACAATTAAATACAATTTTGCGCGAGCTTCGGGGCCTGGTAATGGCGCAAAAAGAGAGCAAATTGAAATCTCCTAGCTGACAGAATGATAGATGGTGCCGGCCAGACGCGAAAACACGGAGAACGAGGGAGAAAGAAAGGGAAGGCGGAGGGAGAAAGAGGGATAGAGACGGAAGAGAGTTACCTTCCTTCCCTGAACGCTGTGAGAAAGCTCGGCTCTCTTTGCTTCGAGCCGAGAATCGCGAGGACGAACGAAAATACAAAAGTCAAGCGGCGGCTGACGTTAATACCGCTATACCGAGCCGATTTCTCCCGGCCAATATCGTTAATCCTCTTCGTGCAGAGAAAATGGCAATCCGATCGTAGCACAGAGGAACGACAGTTCCTCGCGCGTAGCCGATCGTGCGAGCGCCTCCAACGTCCAACTGCGATGCAACGTGACTACACGAAATCCTTCCAACCGATTACCATTGTTTTCTCTCGGCGACCACGGCTGAACGCACCAATTTCCAGGCGAAGCGTTTTTCTTCCCTAGAAATTGCACGCCAAACCGCTTTTCATTCGCTCATTATCCTCAAGTGGAACAGTTCGAGCGCGTTACTTGGCGCTCGATCCGTACAATTTTTCTTGCAAAAATCGCCAATTCCTCCAAACGAATTCAGGATCCAACAAACGAATGCAAATTCGTATTTTCGAGCGCGAATAAGGAAAGAAGGTAGCGCGCGAGAGGTGCGCGTGGTTCTCGGGCAAATCCAATTAGAATCGTTCGTGATCATCGAGGAGCGCAACCTGATCGCCGGGATACCGTGCAAAGTGAAAAGATCGGCTTGTGAAAAACGCAAACGTCGCATTATCGCGCATGCTCAATTAAGCCGTAGAAATTAGCGCTCGGCGGGCAGGTAGCCCGAAGACGGTAGCGACGATTAATCGAGGCTCGAACAAAGGAAAACCGGCCTCTTTGTGCGCGGCACAAATCTATTTCCGCGTAGCTTCCTCAATTAAGCCGATAGAAATTTATGCGATTCGCTGGTCGATCAGAGAGAAAAGGCTAATTATTCATCGACTCGTTCACTCGAAGGGAGAAGATGTTTAACGCGTGGACAACGGAGCAGGAACAAGGCGGAGGAAATGATTTTAACGTGAAAAGCGGACGCTACATGGCGGCATGTGTGGCCTGTCTTCTCCTGGCTGTACGCTCTTTAACCCTTCGCCGTACTATTCCACCTTCCTTTTCCTACAATCTTCCACGCTAACGAAGAATTTTCTTACGATTACCATTATACCATACGTCATTGTATACGATACCTGTCGCAGAATATTTTCGCCAATAGATCACGCGCACTGTACGAAACGTTTCGCAATTTCGTTAGCACGAAAATGTATGTAAAAGTTGGAAAATATTTATTACGAACACAGTGAGTCTAAAGTCAGCGTAAAGTATGAACAGTAGCGTTAAAACTACAGCTACTGGCAAAATCGTCGAACTATATACCGTGGTTTATCAACACAGCGAATCGATCGTGCGCTTCCAATCGACGTCTTCTCCTAACTTCCACGCACATTTTCATATCCGTTTCAAGTTTTATCGACGCAACGTCGACAGTCGCGTCTCGTTGCAGCGTTAATGAAATTTCAAACGATCTTTCGTACACACGCATACGTACGCGACGAGGTTGTACGAGCGTGCGAATACTTTCGCCAGCCACTGTAAAGCTACTTGGAATTTCCTACGCTCCCGGGTCGTTGCCCTTTGTTTTCCATTTTTCACGCCTGTGATTCGTGATTTTCGCGTGTAAATAATTCCGTATCTCGCCAGTCTCGCTCGGTATTACGTTGTTTATCGTACGGCAACGGGTGGACGCGCTCTGTCTCCGTTGGGTCACGGCGCCGGCAAACAACGCACGAGTCGCTGATCAGCGGACGAACGCGCAACGTCTTCATCCGCGGACACGGGTCGCACGATAGGCCGCGTTTCGCCATCGTAGCAACGCTATTTGTCTTGCGTGGAGGATTTTGCACGGCCGAGTAATGAGAGGATACTCGATACGCTTCAGGTCCGCGGTAATAGTTAGGTGTTAAGCCGATGAAGAGAGAAGACTGCGCATGCGGCAAAAGGGTGGAGGAAACGGCCGAGTGAAAGAAAACGATTTCCGACTAGCTGAGGCGATTCCGGTAACGCAGGCAGTTTGTTATTCGCCGTGGAAAAAGTGCATTCGCCACGCCAGGTTTTGTTTATTCGCGTAAATATCGCGAGTACGTACTACGCGGCCGAGACATCGCGAGCGCAGACGTCGCGTCGACCCAGAGAAACGTGTTTCGGACGCAGATGGGTTACCGCTTCTTCGGAGTTTTGTAATCGATTCGTTTGGCGCTTTCTTCCACGTGTCTCTATTCCCGGTGTGCAAAGTTTCAGACGTTCCCAGCGTGTGAAATTTAATGTTTCAAGGTACAACGTACGACGCCAGTTCTACGCCGAAGTAGCGAAAAAACATGAAAATATGGTCGTCGAGCGAGAAAACCTTCGCGCGGAATAAAATATTCGTGCGTTTGCAAGGATGGAAAGTCGAAATTATTTTTCTCGCTTCTTGTCTTTCTAGGTAGTCTGCGTTCGCCCTAGACTTTACTTTCAAAAATATGTACTCGCGCGGGTACGCTCCTTCTGATCCTTCCGATCCGATGGATCTATACTAAAGTGCTTAACGCTGAACCTACCACAGCGGTCAAATTGACCGTGACTTTTCGTAAAATACGCGTACGATATATCCCTTGGTATTTATTTCTAGTTTGCTTTTTTTCTTTCTAAGACAAATTTGTAGTCGGTGGGTTTAGCGTTAAAAGTGACGCATCGAACGGAGAACGATCGGTGAAATCGTTCGCGACGGAGAACAACCGTACGAGTCTTCGAATGTTTAACGTTTCGGAAGACCAGGGAATACGGCGTAGGTAGATCAGAGGGGCGTCTTTGTTTCGGCTTAGAAAGCTCTGCGACTCGAAAAACAAGAGGAAGGATCGGCCCTATTTTCGAATTAAGCCTCGTCGTCGTTTCCATTCATTTTCTGGATGAAATGCGCGGTTCGTTTCTTCTCGCGTGCTCGTCTTAGACGATATTATCATAACTCGCTTCTAATTTGTGGACTAGCGACCAGAGAAACGTAAAAGAGACTGGGGGCTCTCTTTCGAGCGGCGCCCTTCAAATTACGGTGTTTTTCGAAAGTATTCGATGAAGATTCGAGAAGTGATCCGGCTATAGTTGTAATAAACGTCGTTGTTCTTTTACGAAACGAAGCGGACCGAGGTTCGCTCGACAGGCGAGATCGCGTACATCGTAAGATGCGAATTTTGCGACGCGATCGTATTTCGGGCCGGTAACACCGCCATCGACTACCTTTGTAAATAAATCGTACGTTTTATACCGTTGTTACGATACCATGTTACGCGATAAACTTGATTTAAGAGGAGATTCCCTTCGAGTAGGCAAAACCAATTCCCACCAATAATGTTCCTCTGATGAGACCAAATGTATTTAAGCACGTGCAATGTTGAATAAAAACCATTTGAAAAATTCAAAACGTTGTTTCGCCTTTTATCCTGACATTTCACTTCAACGTGTTCATATCTCCCTTCTACCAATAATACGCCGTTCCTATCAAACCCATTAAACGATGAAAGGAAATATTCCAAACGCTAGAAACGTTGTTGTCATTTTCATTCGAACTATCGCGTAGTACCTCAATAACCTTCGATCGGATTAATAACTTTATAACTATCGCCATTGTTCGTAACTGTAACCCTATAATTAACCCGATAGATCCGGCTATCGTAGACCCGTGTCCGAGATAATTAACGCGTAATTAACGTCTACCCCGTTTTATTTCCATCTCATCGCACAGCAGTTAAGAATTAAATAAGAAAGAAGCAAAAGAATATACGAATAAAGAAAAAAATCTAACTTCGTATGGCAACTGGACAGAGAGAGAGAGAGAGAGAGAGAGAGAGAGAGAGAAAATTATGCAGATTTCGTGGTGCGTTTGAACCGGATCATCGGCAACACTCGTAAGTATACTATTGGGATCTGGTAGATTATGAAAATCGATCGAGTCTGCTTTCCATAATTTCTAACTCACGGAACGAAGACTCGATCGATGGAAGGCTATCGTCCGGTGCATAAGGATGCACATTCCGGTTCCACTTCAAGACCACGTCCGAGAAGGACCGCCTAAACCTAAACTATTGCTCGAGGCCATCGGTTTTTTTCTAGGAAGCGTAGGATATAACTGCGCCAACAATTTCGACGACGCGACGAAACATAAGTAGCGACGTTCGCCAACGTTCTGCACGTTCGACGATGCTCGAGGAAACGATAATGAAACCATTTTGTTCGATCATTAGCCTAACGATCGAATTTCCACGCTTTTATTTGCCTCCGCTATCGTGATTATTATTTCGTCCCGTACGTTGGACATTTCGCTTTTCGTCAAATTTTCTCGAACGCTTCAACGAACTGTTATAAAAAATAATATACCTCTAGGAAGTATCGGTTGGGTGGCTCAGAAGCCACGCTGATCAACCGCGTAAATTAGAATTGGTGGAAGAACGACGATTATTTGTATAGATATTTCTCTTCAAAACTTTCCTGCCGATTTACGATCGTCTACGCCGTCTGCTTACGATAAATAAGTCCACGAAGATCTGGGAAGATCCGCAGCTCGCAGATTTATCGTCGTCGCGTCGAACGTTTTATCTTATTACGACGAAGCGACGAATCAACGGGACTAGCTTTCTCTGCCTGCGCGGTAACTCGGTTTACCTGGAAGATAAAACTTCGCGCAATTCGATAGCGGAAGTAACTCGGAAACAACGAGCACGAGGTTCAATTTGCCCGGTCTTCGTCGTCCGAGGGTCGATCGTTTCATTCGTCGAGTTAAAATTCGCAGAGAAAGCTCGGATAAAATTCTGTCACGCTCGGTTCGAGGCTGAATCGACAAAATAAACTGCAGCTTTGGTCAATTAAAAGCCCATTTTGTCGCGAAATGTGCTCGGTATTCTAAAGTATCTAGACCCTTATATTCGTTTCCATTCGCTCGCCCAACATCGTCAAACACGCGTGCGCAGAGGAGAAGAAAATAAGGTGGGCTCCACCTGTGGCCAGCACCGACTCAAAGCGAAAGCTCGGTCGCTTAACTGCCGATTTCCATTCGAAGGTGAGTAGCGTACGCGCTACAGGTAATTGGTATCTTACGCGGCCGTTGGGAGAATAAATCGATCGTAGCGAATGTTGTTGGGTTTGATAGAATGCCGGATAGCGGCTCGCACAAAGCGACCTTCGTCTGGTCGAGTGAACCTGCTACCAGCCAGACAAATTGATACCAGGCAACGCACTCACTCTCCCTATCTTTTCCGCCTGTACACAGGGGTACCTTACGTGCCTGCAGTAAGTACGGGCGCATAACTTGCACAGCTCGATACGCCGCTGCTGCAAACGATCCATGCAAGTTGTATGGGACTAGCTGATGCGCCGCTTACAACCCCGTATTAGCTGGAAATAGTCCGTCTTAGTCATTTTGTTTGCTCTATTGTTACATCTTTCTATCGCGCTGCTCGTTCTTCGTCCCTTGCAATCGGTGCGACCCTTGATACTTGCTTTTTCCATATCGGCTGCTCGATGCTGTCGGACGTTACGAATCTCTGTAGTCCGATTGTACGAGACACGGTAGGATTCTTTTTTCTTTTTTCTTTTTTTTTTTTTTTTTTTTTTTTTTGTTGAAATTGGTAGGAGCGTTTATTAGTAAGAGTTTATTGAAATTCCATTGTCTGCTCGTTCATGTTTCTCTGTTGACGTATTCGATAACGAGTGTTAGTGAAATGTATAAATTAACGAGAAGAAGAATACCTATCGCGTTTCTCTGGGATCGACAGAGAATACATTGTAATTGTTTCTTTGCAAATTGACCGACGACGTATCAAACTTTGAAACGCTACTCGTCCGTCTGTGTACTGGCTCGGAGAAGCCTCCCTTGTTTCGTTTGTAGTTTGGAGACTATATACATAAACGGCTTCGCCTGAATGTTTCGTTAGAAATTTTTAAACGCTTCCTTACGTTATAATTAAGTAATTATTCAAAGCAATTATTTAAGTTAAATCGTCACAATAGTGAAACGACGATACAGAGGTATCATTCGTCGACGCACAATGTTTCTTGCAATTCCGTAATCAATTCACGTTGCGACAAAAAGAAACGTGCGACCATGTAGTCTGAAGCGGTGAAGTAGACCACAAACTCGTCGAGGGTCAATAATGCCAAGAATAATAAAATTAAGCTGTTCGAAGTTCTCCGTCAGCTAAAACTCCAAGCCATGTTCAAGAGCGAAGGAACAGAGAACGTAGTAAATTAAAAGCGTCGTCGAAACGTGGAGGAATGTGTCTAATCTTCGGACGATCGTCTTTTGTGCGTGTGGCAGCTGTGACAAGACGTTAGGCCGCAGTTTATTTCGCGTGCTCGCAATTTGTTGATAAATTAGATACACCGCGGCATCCCTCGAGTGTTTCAGTCGGTGACGATTACAAGCCGTGATAATAAAGTTAATGCGTGTACTGGCCGTACAATGAAGTAAACCGCCATTATCGCGATTACTGTTATTATTGCAATTATGACGATTGCTCGGGGTAGGCTCGCGGAGAAGGAACGAGCATGAATTACGCTTTCAAATGCGAGGAGCTGCGCGAACGTTTGCGCCGATGTATGAAAATTAATCGCCTGCTCGAGAGCGAGCGTATTTACGCATACTTACGTACATTAAATGTATAATGATCTAATGACGTTCAAGTATTATGCAAATACTGGATAACACGTGTAGTAACACGTGACGGCAACACGTACGAGAGTTTGATTTTCAGAAATAATATGCCATTGAAAAATGACGAATTTATAATACCGCTGGTGAACGGTAATTGTAATCTTAATCTAGTATACGTTTTTCCAAGTGGAGCAATTAAAATGAATTTTTGTCGAATCGTTCTTTGTAAAAATAGTACGTATATGGTTTATTATTTCTGATTATTTTTTTTTTGTTTTAACATCGAATCAGCTGCACCTATTCAGAGAAAGATTGAATTTTTGTCGAATCGTTCTTTGTAAGAATAGTACGTATATAGTCTATTATTTCTGATTATTTTTTTCTTTTTTTTTTTTTTTTTTTTTTTTTTTTTTTTTTTTTTTTTTTTTTTTTTTTTTTTTTTTTTTTTTTTTTTTTTTTTTTTTTTTTTTTTGTTTTAACATCGCATCAACTGCACCTATTCAGAGAAGAATTTAGTGGCTAGATTTTGTTAAAAAACGACGCGTGTTTCAGAAAGGAGGAAACGTTTTTGAAACTTCATTTTCGTCAGCAGAGACTTTCGCTTAAAGCAGCTTCGATCTGGTATTCGTTGCGTGAGTGATTGCATTTAGGGAAATTTAAAGGCACGTGTTTGACAATCGTTCTTTGACGATTGCGGACATCGCAGACTGGTAGGTCAGATTTTGCGATTAGATACGCACGCGTGAGACTGAGAGGTGACCAATTATATTAAGTTCCTGTTTAATGCAACTTGGTGTCGACGATCTTCTTTTATAATCGAAAGTTAATTCTCCGAATACCAAGAAACGTAATTGGACGAAAATTTAAACTGCCCTTTGTTATAGAAATTTCTTCACTTACGGCAGACGATATTTACAGATATACGGTAAAGCTATTCCAACTGCTGGCGAAAAGTTTGTTTTCAAACGCGTCCAACGTTACTCGGCCGATCTAATTTTCTTCGGTTTGTACGACGAACAGTCAGAAAATAGAATAATTTAAAAGAAAAAATAACCAAGTGGATACGAGCGCAAACATTTTCACGTAAATCGCTTTAAATGCCCCGGACGTCCACGCAGAACAGTAGGACAGGTCCGGGTTTCTTGATGTCTACATGACTTTGCTATTTCCTCGATCTCGTTTGCTACACGTCACCTTCGGTATTATGTGCTCGTGCCGGTCGTCAAGACACGTGAATGTTCACTTGTCGCTTGAAAGCAATTCAATACCTAAATTTCATTTCATCGAGTGATATAGACACAGAGACTTTATAAATAAAGCATCGATATAGACTTCACAAAGAGAAATCTCGATATTCTTCGTTCTCGACAAATCTCTCGAATTAACGAGTCGAGCTTTCTCATCATCTTATTTAATTAATTTTATCAACTATCTCGAAGATAGGCTTTCTAAAGAAAAGTTATACCTTCCCGTAAAAGAGAATCGTAGACATCTTAATTGGGTTGCTTTGTGAAAATTAATTCTAATTATTTCTAGGAATTTTACAACAGTTATTCGTAGTAATTATACGCGTACGATCGTGAAATTTTATTGTTTTAAACGTAAAATTAATTGAAAGCTACGAAAATTTTCTTCGTTTTTATGTCGAAATTGGGGCTGAATATTTCTCATTGTCTGATTTTATCAAATGCCTTGAAGATAAGCTTCTTAAAAGGAAGTTGTATCTTTTCGTGAACGAGACTTATAGACATGTAACGATGTCTTAATCGGGTTGTTTTGTTAAAATTGATTCTAATTATTTCTAGGGATTTTACAACATTTATTACGATATTTACTTATCGTTTTAGAAATCTCTTCGTCTTTACGTCGAAATTGAGGTTCGATATAATTTTCACGTGCAACTCGTCTTTAGCACATGTTTTCATTTTCACGGTTTTCTCTTTACGCTAAAGCCACGACTAATTTGTGGAATCTATACAAAATGCAATCTACATCGTCGGATTACGTATAACAATCGTCTATCTGACTTTCATGCTATTTGATGTGTAAAAAGAAGTGAAAAAGCCTCGTAGATCCACCCTTTGAGAATATTTCAGACTCAAAAACTAAAGAAGTACAAAACGTGCTTCTCACTCTATTCACTTTCCCTTAACGAAGCTACCCACAGAAAATCGAGATCATTGAATCGAAGAGAAACAAAAACTGTATCCATGTGCCTCGATATATTAGATTGTCCGGAAAGTTTCTTTCGTTTTAAAAGGAAACAACGGATGCACGCCAATTTTTGTTTCGTATTATTCGATCGAATCGCGTATGATCGTATTAATAGAAACGGAAGAAAATGCATCATACGCGGTTCAGTAAAATAAATAATTCAGTAAAAATAATAATAAACGGAAAAGGAAAAATGTCGTGCGTCCATCGTACGCTTATAAAACGAAAGAAACCTTCCGGACAACCTCATAGTGTATACCATCGTTACCCGCCACTTCCAATTTTGTTTTAACTTCCTTACGTTTTCCAAATCTAATTTCCTCGCTCTCGTCAGACCGAAGCAAAGAAATAAATACGTACATACGTATCCATGTCGAAGAATGCAGCACTCTGCACTCGTCAGCCTCCCTCGAAAACGAAAACGTACAAAACGCAATCCCTTCTTTCACAGTTCGCGTCCATCCTCGACCAACGAGCGTCTACAAAAACACGGAGGAACTGTCGCAACGCTGTCCATACGTCCTGCATCCTTTAATCCTTCGTCGTTGAATAACAGATAACAGAGTCGCATCGGCCGTGCCCAACAATCGGCCCTGGACAATGCGCGTTTTTTCTCGTGGCCGCGCAACACGTCCTGCTGCGGCTCTACAATTACCGTGGCCTAAGACCAACCAACAGGTAGTAGGTGCTGGTTTTCTGGCAATGTGCTGCACAAGGCAGGACAACAGTTAGCCAGGAGACAACGGCGGCCTGCGTCGACAGCGCGCACAGAATCTTTTGCATAGAATCGGGAAGAATCGAGGAGGACGGTCGCGGTCGAACTCGCCGAGAGTCGAGCGAATAGCGCGCCCGTGGCGAACGCATTGATGATTCGTGCATTCCACCTGGGATTAATCGATTTAACGGTTCGACGGGCCGAGCAGTGTCCACGGTGCTATAATTTGATGGAGTGGCGTACAGCGTACATCTCTTTCGCGTCATCCACGTCCGATTCATTGACCGTGCGTTTTCGCACTGTCACCGCGTAACCGTTGCCGCGGTGCTCGAGCCGCCGCGCCGCGGACAAAGCGGAGGCGAACGAGAGAATAACCGAAGGGAGAATATATAGGCGAGCGGAGGCTGCGCGGGGGAAGAGGGGCGATAATACGCGGCCACACGATCATTAATTCAAGTTTGCTCGCAGATATTCTCGTCTTTGAACACGGAAGCTATCCGAGTCTCTCCTTTCTTCCTGCGGCACTGTCTCCGCTTCGTTGCTTCGGCGCTCGACTAGGCAAGCTCGATGAAGACGGAGGAACGATGCATCGAACGAGCTGACGAGAGACGCAGGCTGTTTCCTCGCGGGGCAATCGATTTTTCGACCCGACGCCGGTCAGCAACGCGACGCATCGCCACACGTACGATTTTACAGGTTTAACTTAGCGTTACCTACCGACACTTCTTGTGTACTTATCGACCGCTCGCGATAGGCAGCACGGACTAGAAATTTTTCTTAGAAAAAGAAGCAAACTAGAAATAGATACCGAAGAATGCGTTGTACGCATATTTTTTGAAAAGTCGTAGATTACGAAGCGATCTGATAACGTTTGAATATGGTACAATTTGTGTGGAAATTTGCAAGCGGTCGATTTGACCGCTGTGGTAGGTTTAGTGTTAAAGAATTTATACTCTTATAATATGTAATTAATTAGTACTACGTATAATTAATGCTTCAGGGATGGCTGTGGTCGCAGTGAGGGGAAAATTTGTCTTTATACAAATATTTGTATTATCTATTGCTTACTACCGTAGTTGGTAACGTCGAGAAAAATATGCCGATCGCAAGGTGTCAAAAATGTGGAATCGAAATTTTGGAAATTGTTTTACCTGTCAAGAGATAATAATATTGACGTAAATCGAGTTGACGATATCGGCTGCCCCATCATCTATATTTCTAATAGCGTGCAATTCTGTGGCAACGTATCGTTAACCCTTAATTGGTATCGTCGTACATCGCAATCGTACATCGTAATTTTGCTTAAATTAAATTACCCCTTATTATATTACATTACGTACTTATCGTCTAAATTACTTTCATTTCACGTTCTACGCGATAACCGATAAACGCTCGTTATAATTATAACGATGCGCAAATACAGAACGTATTAGGTTGTCCGGAAAGTTTCTTTCGTTCTATAAGGAAACAATAGACGCTCGACATTTTTCGTTTTGTATTATTTAACTGAATTACGTATTTACGGTACATTTTGTTCTGTTTCTATTATTACGGTCATACGTAATTCGATAAAATATTAAATATGTATTATTTAACTGAATTACGTATTTACGGTACATTTTGTTGCGTTTCTATTATTACGACCGTACGTAATTCGATAAAATAATATGAAACGAAAAATGTCGTGCATCCATTGTTTCCTTATAGAACGAAAGAAACTTTCCGAACAACCCATTAGATGAAATTATACCATCGATAAACTATTCCAAATAATTATTCTGAAATTCAAAGTGAAGTCACGAACCTGCTTGTCCCTACCTACGTCCCAACGATACCGATCAAGACTTAAAAATATTATACCAGATAAAAGAAATCGTATCGATATCGCAGCTCTTTAGCTCCGGTTATACTTTAATGCTGGCTCAGACGATCGAAAGTGGAAAGTCGCTGCACCGAACGTTCTCCGAAGAGCATCCGTGCTTCCGGCGAGGAAATGGTCAATGGCCAATCGCGTTTTCAACCGCGATGAATACGCTCTTGCTTATGAATTTACGTTCTTGTTGCGTGTGTGTTTGGAAACGGGATACTGCGCCTCGTTGCTACGTCGAGAGACTTGTTTTCCTTTGTACGAACGTAAATAATCACAGACCCTCTCTACGCGAAATGTTAGCAAACACTGATGTCGATGGAATCATCATTGTATATTTAACCTTTGCGATTCTTAACGACTGTAACTACAGAAATTATTTTTGCCACTAAACGGCAGTCAAGCGAGGACATATTAGGAAACGCAGGTGGGTAATCTTCGGCTAATGTATTTAGGAGTCTTAACACAGCGAGACGGAATCGATGTATTTTCGAAGTTGTGGGCGACACGTTTCTCGCTTTAACTTCGAATCAACGTTAACTTCTACGCAACCTTCTTAATCGATTTACGTTTTAGAGTTTTACTCCGCCTAGAAAAATTTCCCGACTAATTACGACAGAGCCAATCTTCCTTCCAATACTCTGATATCCGGACGTCCTATTATCCGAACGTGATATTTCCCAGTAACGGATGCCTTTTTCCCTTTTAACCCCTTCCCGTGCCCTAGCGAGTATAACGATGTTAGTTGCTATCATCAGTACGGACGAGAGTTAGTCGCGATTCTTATAATTGAATTTTTTGTTTCTAATAAGCTACTTATTTTTAGGCGTAGTTATTATTACATTCCTTAGGACAAAAGCACATTTGAAGACACTTGAATTTCTATCGAAGTATTATTTATTTATGAAATATAATTTTGAAACTGTCATCTATTACGAAATATAGATCTTATATTTATAATATAATATATGTAATATAACATAATATAATATGATATGATATGATATGATATGATATGATATGATATGATATGATATAATATAGTATAATATACTATAATATAATATAATATAATATAATATAGTATAATATACTATAATATAATATAATATAATATAATATAATATATAATATAGTATAATATAGTATAATATAGTATAGTATAATATAATATAATATAATATAATATAATATAATATAATATAATATAATATATAGATATTATATTTATAATATCAATAGAAGGAAAAAGAATTCAAGTTTACTTGCCCAGCAGCAGTATCGCGTAAGACTATATCACACGCTTAACATTTCGGCTCGTATTGAAACTGTTCTCGAGCATCAGGCTGCTTTGTTTACACGCTTTCACGCCGACCGCTTGAGCCCGAGTGTCGTCGAGCTAAATGGCACGGCAAGCGGTTAAATACGTTCGTATTTTCCTGCTGTTCATGCGCAATGCTTTCTTTCCTTTGTCCGATCGAGCGAATTCTTATTAGAAGAATTTCGTACGAAAGTAATAGCGTTCCAACTATCGAAAGAAAATACGACGGAATTAAAAATTTCGAAAATAGCGTAGGTGCAACAGAATTGGCAAAAATACACGGCGTTCGAATAGACTCAGAGACGTTAGACAACAGAAACATGACATTGAAAATTATCTAAAACGGGTGCGGTGGTCGGTTGCTGGCAACAATGTGAAAACCTTAAACATGTCGATGCAACGAAGCGGTTTCATCGCGATAAAGACACAAATACACAAATGCAAACAGCAAACGAAAGTTGTAATGGACAGATGTCTTCTCGTGCCGAGGCATTCGTTGCATTGGAAAAAGGGCTTCGACGGTTCAAACTACAAACTACAAACTACAAAAGTAACTCTATTAGCAGCCAGAAAGAAATGGCACGCATGAATATTTGAAGAATCTATCGATTAATCTTAACCGTGTTTAAACGAATGAGATTTCATAGGAGAAACATGATTGTTTCGTTATTCGAAAATTCTATTACTCCAACAGTTAATTCTTAATTCGAATAAGGGATGTTCTACTACAATATCAAAGTGTCAATCTATTTAATAAAAAGTTTAAGGATCAGTAGCACGAATCAACGTTTCTTCAAAAATTTGTGTTATTAATTATTTTTTTCTTATTTTTATTTTATCAGTTACGATTTAACAATTTACAGGTCCCTATAGGAGTGGATGTTTCTACAAAATTTCGAAATCATCAATCATCTGATATTCGAACTTTGTATCTGCTATGTAGTTAGACCACCGTAAGGGAGAGTTTGTTTTATATGAATTGGCGATAAGTATCTGAAAGGAAGCGATAATTATGAAATACGATGCGGAAAAAGCAGAAAACGAAGAAAAGCACAGAGATAACTTCCTCTCGCCGATTGCGGATGAATGAAGAATCTTTTTAGCGTAGAAGCAAGTCCGTAATAGCCAGCTTCTCGGAAAAGATTTAATGCGTACAATTGCTATGGTATCTTAAGAAATCGACGTTTACACGGTATAAGTGCGGTAGTTGAGCAAAAAGCGTGTATTAATTCCCACATTGGCGTAACTTTTTATTCCAAAAGCCTGGCCTATCGTACGTATTATCATGTAGATTTGCGCTTCCTTTTTTGATCGACTTTAAACGTGGAACAACATGCGTTTCTCAACTCAAACGATTCATACCGATTCGAATAACGAGCTATCTGGTGCTAATGGCATACGCGATGGTTTTATAATCGTTGACGAGTATTAGTTTAATCGTAGAAGAACACATACAACCGCATCAGTGGTGCGGATTACGTAAAGTATTTCTGGTAAAAGACAACCGGCAATTTCTTAGCCGAACGTTGTCTCTTTCGACGCATATCAGCCACTGTGCATTTCGAAGGTACGCAGGTCGATAAAATTAGACGTAGTACGATGGACGAAACGCGTGAAATTCGAAAATAAATGGCCAATATGGCGCTTGAACGCCAAAAGTTGCAAATCGTTCTGCGGATTTAAACGCAAAGTTCTTTCGAGTTTGTCGATAGAGTGATTAAGCGTGCCGAATCGTTGAAAATACAGATATCATTTTAAAAAACGCATTAGCGTGCTTGAAAAAGTCACATGTGTACTTGCGAGCTAAATAAGCGAGATAAAAATCGCCTGTTTGGTCGTTTAAGATTGATAAAAAGAATTGTACCGTTCGACACTTCGTCGCTTCTTGTCCAAAGTCTCTGCTTCGCTCCTTGCTTCCCTATTTGCTACGGTACTTGTGCGCCTCGACTGTACACACGAACGGAGACATATACGGTAATGACATGAAAATTTATAGCAATAAAAAATCGGAGAATAAATACAGCAATGAAACGGGAAAACGAATAGGCGACGAATGACATCGAGAAAGTTCGCCACTGTTTGGCGCATATTTCGCTACGATCTCGCTGTGCACCGTCTTTTTCCAAAACCGGCGCCGTTTGGTGCGCGCCTGATCTAACTTTAACACCAATTTAATTTAAGACTACAAATTTTCCTTGGAAAAAAAAGCAAACTAGAAATAGATACCGAGGAATATATTGTACGCATATTTTATGAAAAGTCACAGATTACGAAGCGATCTGATAACGTTTAAATACGATAAAATTTGCGTAGAAATTTGAAAACGCTCAATTTGACCGCTGTGGTAGGTTTAGCGTTAAGTCGCAATGGTTCGCTCTAAATGCGAGACGCGTTGCTGAATTAACGAATAATTACACGAATAATTAAGCTCCGCTAATCTGGCTTCAACCTGCCATCCGTGATCGCTTGAAAGAGCAACAAGCTTCAAACTACGCGAGATCTGCTACGCGTGAATCGCGGTCAGCAATTAATTAACTGCGCGCCCCGGCTTAAAGAACCGCCGGTCGACAGAGGAAAATCTCGTTGAATATTCGAAAGTCGACAGGTTCTGGCTTCGAAACGTCAGGCTTCCAGATTCTAGATCGTTACGCGGCGGCTTCGAAATTTCAGTATCATTAACCAATCAGCGTCAAGCAAATCGACACGGACTGTCGTATCGCGGCTCGCGATCCGAACTCTATAAATAGTGACGCAGAAGCGTGTACAGTCGTAATAACAGATCGAGACCACGGCTTCGCCGTCGATCCGTATCGCGTATCAAGCGCGAATAAGCGACTGGTCTCGATCGCGTCGATAATTAAATAGCCGACGCGGCGACTTTGCTCGCCTCCCTCCTATCTGCCCCTTTTCGACATCCTTCGCGGACATCCGCTCGCGGACGTTCACCACGGAGAAAGACATCACGCGCAAATCGTTCCCCTATTTCACGGTTTGCGCAACGAAACGCTTCGCGTTCGTACGATCGACGTGATCTTGAAATTCCTCGCGTTTTCTACGCGTCCAAGGCTAACCGTCTTAACGATCCACGTCGACAGTTAGGGATCGAACGAGCGAGTACAGTGTCGCGTCTGACCTGTTTCTATCGCGGCGGCTGATCTATTAATTCTGGCTAATTGTAAATATTTCACAGTCGAGAACTGGTGTCGCTGAGGTCGCAAGATCGTTCGTATGGGTTCGATTATTTTGTTTGCTTGTTCGTTTATCAGCTTGAAGCTGCGTCTACGTCACGCGGTGGCTACAGAAAGTGTCTGCGCAGGTTTTCCAACGAAGCGCTTTTTCATTGGATTCCACGGCTCGTTCGCAGAGCGTCGAACTTTTGTAATCGTACGACGTTAAATAATACGTAATTTCATATAGCTGGATCTGTTAGGTTGTCCGGAAAGATCTTTTCGTTTTATAAAGAAACAACTCATGCACGACATTTTTTCTTTCGTATTATTTTATCGAATTACGTACGATCGTAATAATAGAAACAGAACAAAATGTACCGTAAATACGTAATTTAGTTAAATAATAGAAAACGAAAAATGCCCTTATAAATTCAAATTTCCTTATAAAACGAAAGAAATTTTCCGGACAACCTAACAATTCATCGCTATATAAATAATAAATGCAGTGGTGTACGAGTACCTTTTGGAGTCGTTGTATAGCAAAAACGCACAATTATATTATAGCACAATTTGATACTATATCAAATATCTTCCGTTTTATAGTAAAGTATATAACGCGTTAAAAACCTTATGCAACGTAACGCGTTGTAACGTCGTTCCAGCCATGTGATTTCCTTTGGTCCCTGGGAGTCTACCGTCTAACGTTTAACTCGCCGAAACTCAGAAAGTTAGTTATACGATATGTCACAAGCGAAGACGCAACGACAGCATCTGCAGGTTATTTACGAAATAAGACCAACAACAGTGATTTCTCATTCTCGTTTAAAATAAAATCTGCCCCAGCCGTCGATAGATGTTACGGCCGAACTGAATAGCGTGACATATCGAAGCTCGCTCTCCCTTCGGCCATCGACAGGGCGAAACTAGCGAGGGCCGATCACGATAGGCGAAAAATCAAAGGATTCGGTCGAGACGTGCCCGGAGGTCGACATCGTCAGCCACACCTGCCGCATCGGCGTTGAAGCGAAGAGAAAAGGGTCTACGAAGAGGAGAAAAGGGTTTCCAGACGACGCGCACCGTGTACGGAGTATCGAGATTCCAAGATGCGCCCGAAGCCGACGGACACGCCTAGTTGAAACGTGTGATGGATGCGCGAAAAAGAGCGCGAAAAGCAGGCCGGATCCGTGGCTGGGCCCCGTGCAACATCGGTGGCAGATCCCGAAACCGATTCGCGCGCCGTTACGCGCGTCTCTTTCGCTCGCACGCTGCATCTTTGCGATCTTAACCGCCGCCGGACATGCAAATTATTATTCGTCTCTAGGAGGGGGAGATCTCTCGCCTACTGGAACCGTGACTTATCATGCTTAATTACACGGTCTACCGTTGAGTTATTGGCTGTTTTATAATATTAAAGAGGCGCCAATTAGCCGAGTCGATGCCTTGATCCGCTTTCGTTTCCTTTCAGGGGGTAGCATCCTGTTCCACTCGCGTTTAGATCTGCTTTTAACGCCCCCTCTTTGCCCGTTCTTCGCGATCTTCTTTGGATCAGGGACTCGCAGTTGCATGTATGTACAGGGTGTCTTGGTAAAACTCTTCCGAAGGCGGGAAACGCTCGACGAATGAATCGTTTGGCTGGAAAGCTGATACCTTGCGGAGGGAAACGTTGCATCTTCGTGCTCGTATTTTGTGCACGCTCTGGTGTTTCCGCGGTTCTCGTTTGAGCGCAACCTTGTGTCTTTTCGCATTGGACTTTTGCATTTTGTCCGGGAAGTTTCTTTCGTTTTACAAGGAAACGATAGACGCACGATAGTTTTCGTTTTCTATTATTTCACCGAATCGCGTGTGATCCATTTTCTTGCGTTTCTGTTATTACGAACGTACGTAATTCGACCAAATAATATGAAAGAAAAAATGTCGTGCATCCGTTGTTTCCTCGCGAAACGAAAGAAACTCTCCGGCCAACCTAATATATCGGTCGATAGGTTCTTTTACCGCCTACGCTGGAGCGTTTTCAGAGATACTGTTTGATTTTTATCTCATCGAGTTTAATTTTACCTATGAGAGGCGAGAGAAACAGAAACGGGAGGGTATTTTTCGTACGCGAAGTTTTACGAAATTAAAGTCGAAGCTTCAAAGCGTCTCTTAAACCAAGCATTTCCAAGCATTTATACCCTGATACTTTCGCGTAGGGAATAAACGAACGCATCGGCCGACATGCGAAAAGTACGAGGTTCCGTGCAAAGGAATTATCGGAAACATCATCTAACGTCATCGTCGTTTCTCGAAGCAAACAGTTCGTTGCCTGAGCGTTTCTTCGTATCGCGAGAAACAACGGAGATATCTATCGCTTCGCAACGGGATTACTGAGACACCCCGTATATGTGTATGCGTGATAATATATAACGGAATATAAAACACCGATGCATACATTTCGGAAATAACATGGTTGCAAAAGGAGAGGTCTGTTGCGATGGCGCGGTGTCCATGCGAAATTGTTTAGTGGGTAATCACTATGCCAGATTTGACCCTTTAGCTATCGAGAAGAATATAGACTCTTTGTGCGAGAAATATCGGTATAGATATCACCGTCTGGGTGTTTCGGCCTATTATTGCTATCATCGGAACCTCGTATTTCATCCGACTTTTTCGTACTTAAGAGGTGCCATTTTGCATAATCTTTTTCGGGGAATGCACGACGATGCGAAGAACGTAAAATAGGTGGAAGCTTTCTTTAACAAGGAAGAATCAAGCGCGTTACGGTAACAAGTATGTTCGTCGATTGTATTTCATATTGGCGCGTTTCTACGAATAGTATTTAGTATACGCGCGTCGATGACTTTTCAACGAACGATGTCTGATAATTTCGAAATTCAACCCTGGATCTCGCTTAATTCTATCAAAGATTCTTCTTATTTGTTTCTAACAGAAGTTGAGATTCTTCGAATTCTGCTCTGAATTTTGACTCGTCCCGCGTATTCGTAGAAGATTTGTATAAGTGTTCAGACAGCTTCGCGAACCATCGTGCACCTACATACATTAACATCCTCCTAATACTTACGAACAACAACCTACAAACCTATTTGTTTTAATTACTCGCACCGGTGTCTTTCCGCGCAAAAATTGCCCACGTCGTAAAACGAATCTACCGTGCACTCCTTGTTAAACAGTCTGATTGAACGGTCATCGAAGGCGCGTCCTCCTCCGTAAAATAATCTCGCGGTATCGGGTCATCCGTAAACACGTACGACTGGTGCGTGAAAAGCCACGAAACCATCGATAACCGCGTGACACGCGCTTGCAAATTTTCTGCGGCGTAGATGCAGACAGCGAAAGTTGGGCGGAAAGAGGAACTAATAATTCAAAGGCGAAGAATAATTATCAATTCGAGGGGCATCGCGGCCGCCATAATTCCATCGAAGAGTTTTTTCATTACAGGGGCCGACGTACCATTTTTCTCATTACCCGGACACGTTGTCGGCTCATTTTTTTCTCTAGTTGAAAGCGTAGCCAGTGGCACGAGAGTGCAGGCTAAGGGAAGCCGACGATACCAGTTGGGACAGTCGAAAAGGGTTGCAAGTACCGAAAGATACATAGCGCGATGCCTTCAGCGGACACCGACCCATTTCTCTTTCGCGCCTCTTTCTCTCGTTAACGAAACGCTATCGCTCTTTCACCCAGGGCGCGCGCGTTTAAGCGCCGCCGGTCCCGTTGCGCTGATTTCACTAACGAACCCAGCGATTTATATCATCGATCGAGCCGTGTCCGCGGTAGGCGAACTCCGACTTACTTCGATGGTTCATTGTTAAACAGCAGCCGGCAGCCACGAACGACCCTTATCGTCTGCATTCGCCATCTTATTGCCCATAGGCGCTGATCGAACGTTCCAAACAAACCGCTTTGGCATCTTCTCGATCGTCGTACAGGCTAATGCTTCATAATTTTGTCCCTTTCAGGTATACGACTGAGACAATCAAGAGGCTCGAGCGTAATTTTGTCGTTTCAACGTTTGAACGTTTGATTGCCAGCGATTTTCCCTGTTGCTACGCGTCGCGCGTATTTTTCCTTGAAGATCTGCTACCACCTACAGCAGCACCTACCGCGAGCGTGTTACGACGCACGAAATCGCTTGCAACCGAACGTTTAAAAGCGCGAGTTTGTAGAGATCGCGAGCTCCGGTAGCTTCGACGATCGACTCGAGCGGAAAAATAGAATTTTCGTGTTAACTTGCGAGGCTGTGCGTATGTTTGTATACTGGGTGGGGCATTTTAAACAGGTCGGCTGAATAACTCGCTTGTTTTTGAAGATAGGAGAAAATGCATTAGACCAAACTTCAAAAACAAGCGAGTTATTCAGGCGACGTGTTTAAAATGCCCCACCCTGTGTATATATTTATACATGTATACATGTATACATGTGTATTTATATATGTGTATATATTTTATTCTCGATGCTCGTAAATACGAAAATTTAAAAATATCCACTGTGTCGTAGGACCTGTGTCCATCTCGATTGTAAATAAAATAGCTTATGAAGGTATTCGAACACTTGCCATAGAATTTTTGATGAATATATCTTACGGATACGAAGATCGTGTAACGTAACGAGACTCGACTATCGCGATTGTGATAGGAGAATTTAAAACCAATCCGAAAATGTATTTACGAGTCACAAGACACTTATCGCAAACATACGTATACTTAGTCTCGCTGTATGTCGTGGCTTAGTTTTTTGTGAACAAATCGATTGTTCAGGAAAATTGATCGTCTTTGCGAAGTACGTGTCTCCAATGGATATCTCGTAACTTCCACGTACGTTTCTATATACATTCCCAGATTCGTTTCAAATTTTGTCAGCGTAACGGCGGTAGTCGTGGCTCGATATGGTGCTAATGAAATTTCAAAAAGTTTCGTACAATGCATATAAAAAGTTCGTTAAAAAATGTTGTGGTTATTGGTTATATGGACAGAGGAACGCGTGGATAAATTGTAAGATGGAAAAAGCATGTTTAACGAAGAAGTGTATATACAAGTATGAACGGAGTTTGAGCTGGTCCAGATCCGCACGCTAGCAGCGTTACCTAGTAACTGAAAAACCCCGAAGCCATCGTTGCCTGTCTATCGCCTATGGTTGCCGTGTGGCTGTCTTTTGTCTATGGTCTGTCGATGGCTTCGGTGATTGAGAAAACTAAACAGAATAGATGTAGAGTTTTCTTAGAAGCGTTAACCGCTTCAACAAAAAATGTATGAATAATTCTGTGATAAGTGTTGGAACGCTTGCGCGTGTCGATAGGTTATGCAAAACATTTCAATGGAAATTTCATTACCACCGTGACGAGCCACGACTATCCTGATTGCACTGGTAAAATTTGAAACAGATTTGAAAATGTATATAGAAGTTTCAAGATATCTATTGATATGTTACAAGTTGTTACACCATATATTAGATTGTCCCGAAAGTTTCTTTCGCTTTATAAGGAAATAATATACGCAATAATATACGCAAGAAATATTGTTTTACATTATTTTATTCAACTACGTACGATCCTGTTTTCGTTTTGTTACTACAAAATGGATCACACGTAATTCAGTAAAATAGTGTAAAACAAGAAATCGTTGCGCATCTATTGTTTCCTCAGAAAACGAAAGAAACTTTTCGGACAACCTAATACTATACGCTATATTAATTAACCACGATATACAGCGAGAGCATCTTTACTACTAATCGTGTGTTTAGGACTACTGTTCGTGCTTCGTACTAATTTTTTCGCCAAATTTACCTTTGCCACAAATATTTTCTAACTTTTACGTACATTTTCGCGTGCCGTTACAGCGCCGGCGAAATTGCAAAATGTTCCGCGTAATATTGCCATGAAACGCTTCTGAGATTGTTCCGATACTTTGGCGTGCCTGTGTAAGCACGTACGTGCGTTCCGGCTGATAATGCAGAAATAAAACAGAACGCTATGGTTTTCCGTGGCCTGCAGTGCAGGCGAAGAAATCGAAAGGATCGTTACCGTGGCCGCTTGTGGCCCCGGTCGTGGGCCGAAAGCTCTCGTGGCAAGATACTAAGTCAGAGTTAAGGTAGGTCGGGGCGTAACCCAGGATCAAACGAGTCAATAACTCGTGCCGTGCCTCCTCCACCTACAATGAGAAATCGCCACGGCGTACAATGAATGTGGGTGCGCGGTGACGTATCGTCGAAAGGTTGGCGCGCGTATTCGCGCATGCAGCCACGTGTGCGCGTTGATATGTCTTCATGGAATCGGAACCTCGAGCGACGGGACATTCCTCGTGTTCACGAGCAGCGTAAAACAGTCGTGGCGCCGTAAAAATTCCTGGCCGCGATCTGATCGAAGAAACAGAAAACCGGCCGTATTCGCGGCATGGCTGTTTCCTATAGCGCGGCTATTGTCAGCGTCTCGTTGTGCTCGTTTCTATTCTTGCATTTGCGCGCTCTTGCTTTTTCGCACCAACTGGATAATCTTGTTCCGCGCAAGTGACAGTTCGGTGGAAAGCGCGCGCGCGATGTCGTAGAAGGAAATGCGAACGTTGCGTCGCAAAAACGTGAAGATTCGAGAATCTGAAATTCTGAAATCTGTAGGGCAGTGTTTTTGGCACAGATCTTCTTCTAGTTTCAACCGATTGCACGTCGCGTTAATCCAGTAGCAAGAAAATGCGAAAAAAAGCGTGTGGCAAATCGTTGTTGCTTGTTACTTTTTACTTCGGACTTTCTGTATTCGTTATCGATAAATCTTCGAACTCTTGTCCAGCGTGCGACGAGTTAAATATTAATCGAGACGGCGTTGTTAGGTTTAAATCGACCATTAGTTTCTGTAGAATCTCGAATAATTAATATCGATGAAATATTAACGAAGATTAACGAAAATTAGTAATTGAAATACACATTTCTAGTCGCGTTCTTAAAATTTGTAATGTACTGCACGAAGCGACGACTATCCGTTACAGATAAATACGGAATTTTTTTGAACGATACAAGCGTGTTCCTTGCCTGAATTTATACTTAACGGAAGAGCCTTTAATGCCGGTTACCAGGTGAAAAATCAACAGCAAAGAAACCTTCTTCGACTGTAATTTCGCTAAAATCGACATTGCCAATCTTCTCTTTTATCTTTCAATTCCTTTGGAGAACAAAGTCGCGAATAACGTGACCGAAATAAGGACGCAAGAGAATGCTGCGAGGGATAATAAGAGAAACCTTTAACGCCGGTACTAATACAATAATCGGCCTATGATAGGTCGGTATTGCTATCGGAGGAGGATCCAGTTATTTGGTTGGTTCGGCAGCGAGCAGAGTTATTTTTTCGCTATTTGGTCGTTTCGACGATGCTCGTATATACGGCTGCATAAAATGCGAAGCGTGGCTGCGTGAGGCACGAGACAATAATAATTCATGGCTGGAGGGCTCGCAGCACGCAGCCTATGCTCGCGATTCTAATCCTTGGGCAATTTGCACAGAGCGCCGTAAAATAAGAGGCACACGAGCCACCGCTATAGAGTCTCTTTCTCCGCTCTTTTGGATCGGCCAAACACGATTCGTAGAAGAGGATTCGCAGCGGTGAGCGGATTGCGAAAAAACGACCAACGCTTTCTGCCGGATGTCTCTCAAAAGTGACGCTTCTTAAGCTCCTTTCACGTGTAACGATAGGTTACCCCGGTAAAACGAGCGACGAGATGTTTGACTGCTCGTTTCCCTCGCGCGATCCGACCCTTCGAATTAGTTCGGATCAGAGTTCGAATTGTTTCGAGAATTAATACTTAGCCGAGATAATTACTCGAAGAGAAGTTACCGTAATCGAATATTTCATCCGCGTAACTAGTATCTTTCACTCGTTGCAAATTAATCGTTCCTTGGAAACATTTACTCGCACGGTAACCGTAGAATTGTTCGAATTACAGACAAGCGTTTGTCGCTACTTAATTTCGCTCGAATTTCTACGAGTAGATCCGAGGTCGCGTTTATTCGCGATCGCTTCAATTTTTACTGTTACTTTTAAGAAAATCTGAACGATAATCTTTCTTAATCTTCTTTCTTTCGAACCTGAGTAGCAAACTTGCTACTTGCTGATCTGAAAAAGATAACTGTAAGAGCCAACGTGACAACAACCGGGCAATAAAGCTTGAAGATACGTTACGCGTTCGGTATTTCGTACTTACGATCTCCGTATAATACGACGTAGATCGATTTTGTTTGAATGTGTTTTCATCCAGATAAATTTTCTTCCATAAATAACCTCTTGTTCGAACAAATTCTTATCAGACTGAATATTTATTCCTCAGCGACGAGTATAGGCTATAAACTATAAAACTATTAGAAATTCAACGACGTTTTGGCGAATCCTCCTTTCGCTATCCTACACACACTGTCAAGAATAGATTAGGTTGTCCGAAAAGTTTCTTTCGTTTTGTAAGGAAATAATAGGTGAACAACATTTGTTATTTTATATTATTTCATTGAATCACGCATGATCCATTTTGTTCTATTAAGATAAAGACCACAACACTGGACAGATTAGATTTCGTGTTTGTATAAAAATACATCGTTGTAAAAGACATGTTTCCAAGAGAAAGACGCTTTTCGGACAACCTACCTATATGTACGTAAATGCAACATCTTAAAATACGTTTCAAATAAACTCGCGCTTCAAACACGAGTAATTAACCTTTCGGAAACTTCCTGAATTTTATCAAACGACTATCGCCAACGAATTATCGAACGTTCCGAGTAGAAGACTGCCTAAAAACTATAATAATCGGAATCCAGCGGAATTCGAACGACTGTCGAAACCGTACACGTTGTACGAGTTGAAGATGCTTCTGGAGAAGAAGAATCCGCAAAATGAGCCCTTTGACCGGGCAAAGAAAATTCTTCAAAGCGTAGTCATGTTAATCGTCGCGGAATGGACCATCAAACGAACGTTCATCCGTGTCCAGGCGAATTCCTAGAGCGGTCAAAAACCCAGAAATCGGTCAGAAACGTACCGCTGACGCCCCGAGGACAGCACGGTCCAAACGAGTAAACCTTTCTTTAATAAACGGCCGTGAGCTATCACGAAAACGGTCGAAAGGGGTCCGCGGGCGAGGACCTTCGAACCTGCGTCTCTTCCTCGTACACGTCGTCGTCGAACGGCCCTTTCAACTGGCGCTTCTTCGGCTCGTCTACCCGCTTCGGGCTGAATTTCGCCCGGAAAAAACGAGAAGAAGCATCGACTCGAATGACGCTCTCGTAGAGGAATACACCGAGCGGATCGCGAAATGTCGTTGCACCGAACTGAGACGGCGATTAATTGACGGTGCGCCGCGCACCAGAGGATAAGCCAGCGTAACAACTTAATGGGGGTTTCTTCGTATCCACCGGTGCTGCCCCGCAGCCCCGAACGTCGCCAACAACACGCGGATCGGCTTTGATCTTAACCCTCCATTTGCCGAAACCAAAGAAACCAGAGAATTAATTTCTAACGTGGTCGTTTTCTGGCATACGAAGATTACAGGGGAAAAAAATGACGAGGTGCGGATTTTTATGCATTTCTATAACTTTATGAATACGAGTAAGAAAATCGTTTGCGTCGAGTTGAGCTCGAGCCAAGGTATACCGTTAAGTTTATTTTTCGTTTCAATTCTAATCCGCTGAGATTACAAGGGTAGGAAGATAGAGTTTGCGTTGAGGATAACGTACGGAGCGAGGTAAGGTGAGATATCGCAAATGGAGATGTAAGCCATCGAAAGCCGAAAAACGTGGATACGAGTGAGCAAAGAAAAGATGATAATAAAAAAAAGGAATTTACATGGAAACTTTGTTTCATTTGGTTTTAGCACAGCGATGGGACAGTAATTTTTACGTTCAACGCGCTGTGATATGATAAATCCGTTTTTCTGATAAATTCGAAGATGCGTAATTCCGACCCAATCGGATAAATTCGAAGACCCAAGTCTGCTGGAAATAGGTTTTCTTCTTCGCAATTTCACACTGTAACTTAAGAACATCTAATTTACTTCGTTGTTGTACTTTAAAAATAGAATATCCGTGTCTGCCTTAAGAATATCATCGAACTGCGCGCGAAGTCTCAAAATGAGGCAAATATATGAAGTTTGAAATCCTCTGAACCAAACTATGTACGCAAACGATTGTCCGATATCGCACAATTTTTAAACAATCAAAACCAAGCTCCGCGTATTACGCGTCGATGAAATAAAATTATGAGAAGCTCGTAACTAAATTGTGAGAATGTACCGTTTGAAGAGAAGAGCATCCTTAACGCGACAGAGACTCTGAATGGACGAAAAAGAAATGCGCAAAAATATATACCGCTCAGTGTGGAAAATACGAAACGAAATTGCAATAAGTGGAAGGTAACGCGATTTATTTTTATTTAACCGGACGAAACGACGTGATATCGCTGGTACGTTGGCTTCGTCGACGTAAACGGTGATCTCTTTGCGGATCGGAGTAGGAAGTGAGCAGCAAGCACGCTGATTCGTACTATCAGGTCGTCTGCATCTCGACACAGCGTGGCTGGCGTCTGGCGCGGCGATATTACAACGAGAAATAATTCACTTGCGCTTTCTATTCTTCCTACCGACCGATATCTCGCGTTTGCCGCACTTTCGAAATTGAAATTAATCGCGTATAATCAATCGATCAATCTGAGATGCTGGTTGAGCGTGGTGAAGAGTTGTGTAATTATACCAGATGCGCCGAGGCGCGTGTAACTCGCAACTGTTCGATGCAAGTTCGCTCGTCCGGCCCCTGACAGATCCAGCGGTATCGTGAAATCGATCAATTACACCATCACTCGATCCAGACAAACTTTAATCGCGTTACGCTACTGCATACACGCATGCCAGATTTCTATTTATTGTCTTCGGCTAACGTCTCAATTGCTGGAGTAGCGCAATGATCTACGGCCGTGGACGTTGTTTATAATTGTTCTTCGTATTCGCTAGTGTAACGAGTGATCGGAGACACGATCGAAAAATGTTTCGCGTCTTTCGTGATTTAGAACACGAGAACAAGCGTACGTTTTGCACGTACTTCTATTAAAAACAGATAAATTTAGAGACATTGGAGATGAATCTTCACCTACGTACGTTGCCGTTCGTAAGTCATCGGTCGCTTGCTTATCTGGGCCAGAATGATCGTTAGCATGTACGTTACGTATCTTACTTTGACGTTACGTAATTTCACTATTTGTCGTGGATGTTAACTTTATATCGCGATGTAAGTTGCTTCATAGTATGTAAAGTCGTGCATATTTTAATTCCACTGCGTAACTTATGGATAAACGATAAAATCAGTTCTGAAAGTCAGTTCAAACTAACGACCACTCTGCCCAAAACAAGCAAGCGTCCAGTGGCTTATGGGAGTAGGAGGTATACTTATGAAATGCTTTCAGTATATTATACACATCAATATAGAGTATCATAATATTATGATCCAAGCGCCAATTCTTTTTCTTTGAATGTTTGTCGGTTCAAACGAAGAAATTCCTCGTTAAGGGACCCTCCGTTTAACAAGTTAATATCGAACGTGAACAAAACGTTCGTTTCGTTTTTCGTAGCCAGATGGATCTGAGTTAATACAACGGCTATCAACCTCGATTTAACCAGTCTAACGTCTAGTCTTTAGAGCTACCTTTGTTAGCCTGGCACGAGCTCAAAAATGGTTCACCAAGACAACGCGAGACCGCGTGTGTCAACCGCGGGACGACAAAAATTGCTGCAACTTGGGTGCGCGCTCAGACTATCGCTTATTCCGCTCGTTACAAAACTGTCTGTTTTCTTTCAACACTCCAAAATCGAAATGGAACGATTTTTTTCCTCCAGACTAGAAGACCAAGCAATCGCACGTCAACGAAGTAAGCAAAAATGGAGAGAAATCATCGAATGAAACGCGCGGTGCAACCTGGAAGATGCGTTTGGCAGACTACTGAAAGAAAGAAAGTCGCGATGGAGACGTCGCCTAAGTAACAATCGATTATCCGGAAGATTTGATCGTACGACGACGCGGCGCGCTGCAAAAGTGCAAATGGAAACGAAAGGGGGAAGAACGGGGATTAAACGATCCTCTTCGCGATTCCCACGAGAAAAAAGACTCGCGAGGCGAACAAAGCGCGAAGCTAATTGTCGACGACGACACATCGCACGGCGCGCAAGGTCCGCGACTGAAATCTCTGAAACGGCCACTGACCTTCCCCACGGAGCGCTCGGCGGAGCTGTCGCGATTCCGCACACCCGAGATACGCGCGAGTACGCGCAATGAAGGTCGTGTGAATGGTTAAGCCGTAATCTTGTTGATCGCGCGGCGAGGAGGAGAGAGTGCTTGAGATAAAGCGAAGAAAGCCGTGCGGCAAAGTGGTAGGAGGTTAACTAGCATCGATCTCAGGATGGAGAACTAGAAGCGGCAATTAACTCAAGTTCCAGTATCTCTGCTCGTCTCACCCCTTTAACTGTAGTTGCACTTTGTCCATTACTTTTATCCTCGACGCTGCGCCGCGGCTTCGTTCTCATGTCGCGATCAGTATCTGGGTTATGAAATCATAAGCTTCTAAGATCCCGTGATACCGCTGCCGGCTGTTTCATTGCCAAATGCGTTATACCGTTTCGCCAGACAATTCGTTGGTATCTCCAACTTGCCACTTGTAAAATTTCATCGGCAATTTTGATAGCTCGGTCGTGCGGCAGAGCCGTGTAACAATCGTCGATCGCGAGATCGATATTTTTATTGGGGTTAGACACCGGTAACGGTTCCTGCGAATCTACGGTAAAATGTTTGTCACTTTTTTTAATAAAATCGAGGATGAGCGGAGTCCGATTAGCAGAGTACGCGTTTTCTTCCAGGAATAAACTGATTAAGGACGAAAGATATCGCGCGCTTTATGAGATTCTTCCGCTTGTATTCTATCGTGTACTATCGTTTCTTCGACCTTGTATCTCGGTCGTCGGTAGTTTTATATATCAACGAAATTGAAATTTCGTTGAATGTACAAAGCGAACAGACGGGAACGGTATTTGTAATTGTTTCGCTGCTCTTGTCTGCCGCGTTTCGTTCCAGTCTCCGCTCGTTCGTGCCACGCAAATGTGTTTGTTGTTGAATCGACTATGCGTTAACTTTCGTACAAGTGGACTTTACGTATCGAGCGACAGTTGTGATTAATTACGTTACACAGCAGGATACGCGTAACGAGCTGCGTTACGAGTAGAAGAAATAGTTACTCGGTAAGTATTTAAATAAGTAGTAGTAGTAAGTAGTGAAATAGTACAAGTTAGAAGAAATATTCGTACCTTGGATTCGGACCAAGACTTCCGAAAGCCTGAATTCTTCCCAGATCCCATCACAGTTGTGCCAACAGCGATCAAGAAACTCGCTCGATCGAAATTTGTTAGCAAGAAGGAGAGTCGCTTAAACAATCAGTTCGGAACGAAAGCAAAATGGTACAAGGAAGGACAGGTTCTATCCGCCGATAATGAACATTCTTCGTCTTGTGGTCGTCTCCGCTGCTTTATCTGGTTCCCCTCTCCGGCCATCGAGTTGACTTATTCCCGCTCATTGTCGCCATTCCAGCCTTCTCGTCCCGAAGGGAAGAGAGAACGAGAATGCGACGTGACGCGAAGCAAGCAACGAAGCCGAAGAGGAACGCTTTTGCAAGAGAGCGGGTTCGACCTAGGAATTTATCACCGCTACCGACAGCCATTAATATGGCATTGTGCGCCCGCGGACACCGGCAGTGGCTCGTCCATCTTTTCGTGACGCGTTAACGACTGACCTCTGCCGCGAAGGACGGCTCCTGAAGGTACGTGCTACGTGTGATCGTCACCAACTCGCGATCTAGATCCTCCACCGAATCGCTGCACCCTCGTTCTACTGCGATTCAACGCTAGGTTGCTAGTTGGTCGCTGCTACAGCGCTTGGAAAGCTCGCAGACTGCGCCGAGATTCGTTTATTCGACGTGTGTGTGTGTGTGTGTGTGTGTGTGTGTGTGTGTGTGTGTGTATGAGAGAAAAAAAATTGAACATGGGTGGAATTAGCTTTTATCAGATGTAGCAGCTTCTATTGCTCGTACGAATACGAATCTTTGTATTTCAATCTCGCACTACGTTTGACGATCGTCGAGGATTCGTAACGGTTCAAAGAGACGCTGCTACAGCGGTTGGAAAGCTCGCAGACTGCGCCGAGATTCGTTTATTCGACGCGCGTGTGTGTGTGTATGTGAGAGAGAAAAAATTGAACATGGGTGGAATTAGATTTTATCAGATGTAGCAGCTTCTATTGCTCGTACGAATACGAATCTTTGTATTTCAATCTTGCACTACGTTTGGCGATCAACGAGGATTCGTAACGGTTTAGAAAGACACCGAACAGAGAATTGAAAGAAGAAGTGACGCGTACGAAATGCTATTATCATAGAAAAGATTGAGAAAGAAGAATAGGAACTGAAAGGTATAAATAACGCGTCGGTGTTGCGTGTGTTCGCCTTCGTTGAAACGAGCGAAATGAATCGGTTCGTCAAAGAGATTAATCGTCGATTCTTCTTCCCTTTTCTGTACAAGTTTCTATTCTGTTCGATTTTTACGTCTTTTAGAATATTAATTATGTAACACGTGCTTAACGTTTCACCAACATTTGCTTCGGATCAAAACGAGGCGACGATTACGAAAAATTAGCTTCTCTGCAATTACTGCCGTTATAAATATGCCAAGATTTCAGAATGCATCGAGTAACGGACTCGACGAAAATCAATTTCTCGACGAAGCACGAAACGTTAAGATTTAATTTCAATTTTACACGGTCGTTCGCACGGAAGCTGATTAAAGAAAAATGTACGCTCGAAACATACGTTACGCGAGAACTTACACGAATATACAATGTGTGAAACATCGAAGAATTAGTATCGTCAATTATTTTCGACGTACAATGGCGCATCGATTGAACGACAGCTCGTCGCTGTAATTACTGTGATTGTTAAAGAAATCTCCGCTGGTAACGTCCCGTATTGGATACTTACGGTAAAAAACAAGGTACTAACGAACGATATCGAAATTTCTAGTTTCCTTATGCGGCTCGTAAAACGCTTCAAGATTCTAGCCATCGATGCTTTAAACGTCACCACGACTAATGGAAGGATATAACCAACGAGAGACAAACGCGACAGCTAACGAAGAAGAACACGAAGAAACGCAAAGATATAAATATAATCTAAATACGCTTAATTTAATTGCAGCAATAAAGAAACCAGATCAAACGGAACATCTCGAGAAAAATAACGAGAATTATTTAACCCTCTTACGATCCGCCAATTTCTATTAGGTTGTCCGAAAAGCGTCTTTCCCTCACAAACATGTCTTCTACGACAATGCATTTTTACGATATATATTAAACGTGAAAAAATTATATATTAAACATAAATTGTGGTCTTTATCTTGATAGAACAAAATAGATCACACGTAATTTGATAAAATGATAGAAAACGAAAAATGTCGTACACGTCTATTGTTTCCTTATAAAACGAAAGAAACCACCTAATACATCTCGATGTCGCCTTAGCTTGCAGAAAGACGTTTAACGCGTTTCAATAAAATCTTCGGCGTACGATTTGATCGAAAAATCGTGCACACCGGCAACGATGCGTACTACCTCGTCGAAGCTCGAGGTTATTCTTCGACGTTCGGACGATCTTCGAAATTACGATTAGCCGTAGGACGAGCGAAAGAAGGCGGCAGGTTTGAGAACGCGCGTCTTCGTAATTGTATTATTTTTACGGCGAAGAAAAAGCAGCGTGGCACCTTCAGATTTTTATCAGTATCAATTTACAAGCGATACAAACGACGTACGCGGTGCCTCGGCCATCCCGCGAAGAAGGGGCCGAGATCTATGCGAAATCCGACAATTACTAATTTGCCGATGCTGGTACGAGATATCCCGATAAATCTCGCATTATCCTTGGTCTATTGCCCCGTGCGAGTGCCGTTTAATGCAGGCAACGTTTACTTATATCCGTCTAAGTGCACACACGGTGTCTTTCAGAAATCCATCGTTATCCTTGCTGTCTGACAACAATCAACCTCGTATTCTCGGCCTCTCGCTGTAAAACTCCACGTTAAACGCCGCGATACGGACGGTCGTTTTCATTCGCACGCAGGCAAAAGACCAACTTTCTTATCGAGATGCAAATTCGTTTGTTTCAGACGGCATATTTCATCGGACGCACCGTGTATGAGCGTGGATGCAGGCGCGCGTCAAGATCCATGCGGAAATGCTTAGCTTATGAACTCATCCCGAGGATTGCCAGCAATATACCACAGGACCACGCGCGGCACACTCAATAGAAACGTCTTTGGATCGAACGATGCTGATTCCCGCGTTGGATCTCGTCGTTTCCTGGATCATTGCCAAGGTGAAAACATCGGTACGTCACAGTCAGCGCGAGCGCTATGATTAATGATCGTTCGACAGCGCGCGGCTCCGAGCGGAGCAGATCGTCGCGACGCGCCGACCAAAGCCTTCTTCCCTCGCGTTACCACCGAACCAACCTTCGCGCACAAAGTAATCAGCCACTGCTACCGATTGGTACCGCAAAGAGAACCGTAGTCGGAATTATAGTTCGGTGACCTGGTCGTGGTTCTTCTTGCGACCGGATCGCGCCGTATTATTGAATATTAATATATCATCGCGTTCGTTGATCTCGTTCGAAGGCGCCGTACGCGTGATGCAGCATGATGAAGGAATATTATTGTTCCCGTGACTATATACGATGGTGGTTTGAAGTTTAGAAATTCTATAGCACAGTCGTCTATAAATAGTATTCTTGTTACTGCGGCAGGTGTTTAACGTATTAAACATCGCGGAATCTTGCGATCTTACTCGAAGCGTATGGGACGCTCGATTCCAACGAGATTAATTATTGTTCCAGTGCCGAGGAACCAAACGTTGATCGCGCGTTTCGGTGTAGGAATCAAGGAATTTTTTTATAAATGGAGTTCTCGCCATTGACGAGCTTAACGCTAAACCTACCGACGCTTCTTGTGTACTTATTGACCGCTCGCGATAGGCAATTTTTCTTAGAAAAAAAAAGCAAACTAGAATAAATACCAAAGGATATATTGTATTCATATTTTATGAAACGTCATTGGGATAACATTTAAATATGGTGAAATTTGTGTAGAAATTCGAAAGCGGTGAATTTGACCGCTATGGTAGGTTTAGTGTTAAATCGATCCGTCTGTAAATTCTTCGCGCTTGCAGGCGATACAAAATTAGGATTTTGTTGAATAATTAGAATTTTAGGAAATTAGGAGCGAAAGAGCGTCGACTAAGATTTATTGATGGATAGACTGACTGCTTGGTACCATTGCAGCGATCAAACGGAATACGCGATACGTTTGAACAAAGAGAAAAGAAGAGCAGAAAGCTTTTAACGATTTGAGAAAACATTTAACAGATAATCGAAATAAGAAACTGCGCATACCAATAACGATGAGACAGCGGACATAAAAGGCAGCGGAATCACGATTGCGAGTTGTAAAATGGTAAGCGTGCAACACTGTCAGAAAACTGTAGCAATTTCTCGTCGTATTATCGAAAACTCGGTGCAATTAGAATATCGTGTTACTCGAGGGATGCGTGAATGGAAATTGCAGCGGACGACTCGTGCAGGGACCGCTTTAAGGTAAGGTGAGCCTGTTGGACCGCGAAATTCTATAGGGAAGCGGCTTTATCAATATTCACGCGCGTAACACGAAAATGCCGAAGTGAGTGAATCGCGGCGATTTAACAACTCATTTTACACGGGAACGGACACCTTCGTGTCGCGAATTTTGCCTGCGGCTGGTTCCCCTACCCCCTGCGAACTATAAAAGCGGCGAGCGGAACAACATTTCTGAATTGCCTCGTTACCGAAACCGTGAATTACGATTGGTCGCCCTCTGTTACGCTGAGAAGTCTTATTAACATTTTTTGCTCAGCGCCTTCGTAAATAATAACGGCTCGCAACACGCCGCATACGAATTAAAGTCGTCCAAATTATATTCGTGTTCGTGTAATCGCAGCGTGCACGTTCGAAGTTGATCTGATTTTTTACGTTCACGTACAAGGATCTGGTGTTAATCAGATACGTGCGCGAAGATACGTTTAATTTCGTCTAATTGATATAAGATTTGAAGCAATTATAACGGTTCAAGAATATGATGAATGGACTGCGGATAATTACGATAATTCGTATTTTTGTAAACACGGCTAGAGAAATGAAACGCGATAAGCAAAGATTTGTTAGTTAAATGTTAATCGCTAACTGCGATGACGAATAATATATAATTTTACATATTTTTGAACATTACGTTTGTTACGTGCCCTTTGCATCTGAATCTTGAGTTCCCAATTTGCACGTTTCACATTTGTATTGCCTTTTCTCTATGTAGTTTTATTAGTTTCTATCGACTAAATGATATATATATAAATAAAAAAATAAATAATAAAATAAAAGTACATAGAGAAAAAGCAATACAAATGTGAAACGTATATCATATATATATATAGTATCAATTATTGGATCTAACTCAACAAAATTAAAGAGTTTCTTACGAATTAGTGGAGAAGTATACGATTCTAGCCGTCTTAATGCCGAGTGCGAAAATTGCAAGTGTTTCATGCAAAAAAAATTTTTAATTCAATATCCATAATTAATCTTTCGCATACGCGCGACACTTTGAACGAAAGAATGCACGAAGAAATTACAGTGACTCTATTCCAACAATTCTCGAGTTCCAGAACGAAATTCGTATAAATCTGGGATAACAATGCCAAGTTACCAATGACACCAAGTACTAGTTATCCGAAAGATGCGCTGTATTGCGTGGAAATTACTTTGATTCAATATATAATGTTATTAAATACTACGTACTATTAAACTTTTGTTTAGAAGAACGTTTCTTCCGCACCAGCCTCGTGTGCACGTGTAACAATTATATAAACTATATTAATATCTTAATGTTAAATTCTTATCTTAATGTTAAACGATACAAACATATTTCGTATAAAATTAGCCAAGTATTCGTCAAATCTGCAAAAATATATTCGGATCGTCTTTCATCTACTCGAATCGTGGACATCTTCGACTCTGGGACACGAACACGCGAACAAGATCGAAGATGTGTGCGAGCATAATATTGCAGTTGCATAAAAATACAAGTGTGTACACAGGGATGAGGTAAAACGGTACCGGAAGGATGTTGCGTAAACGGAAGTGCGTGTGCTGCTCTTTGTTTCTTCCAGTCTTATTGAGGGATGCACCTGACAACAAGTTGGGCATACAATGGTGCGGCTGGAAATAGAGTGAATGGGTAAAGGATACGAGAAATTACAAGTCTCCAAGATCCGAACTTCCGTCATACCATATCCTAACCGCGGATAAACGTTGTAAGAACAATGGCCGGCCGGGTGGAAGAAAAAAAAAACAAAGAAGAACGCGTACGAATCGCTAATTGACGAGACATCTTTAACGATGAACGTACAACTTCGCGTACATCGTAAATACGTACGACAAAGTTTAACAAGTACGAATACAGCGAGCTTTGTTGCCAAGCCAATGGCATTCTCATTGGAATAAATGGATTTGTAACTCCTCTATCGTTCAGAGCCGCTTAAAATTGTCTGAAACTCGTCCGAACTGCCTTGTTTTTGAACGAGGATCCATACGCGGAGAAGAAAATCGGTGAACTTGTACAACGTGAATTCCACTTCCACGAGCCACTATTTCGTTAATGATAGACGCGAATAAATCTCCAAAACTCTAACATAAATAGGAGTTTAATCGGATATAGGAGACACAAGTGGAATCCTCGGTCGTTGATTATGAGAATTTGTCGGTATAGTTAAAAGAGTCGATGTCGTTAAACGATTACCGCGTCAAGAGAGATAAAAGATCCTAAACGTGCCTATCGTTTACCCACGCAATCTTTTCGATTCGTCTTTCCACTCGAAACGCAACAGAATGCAGGATCTGCGGAAGAAAGAGAAAGCAGCGCGTCCAGGGCGAGATGCGTGGCCCGGCTCGCGAGTTGATTATTGTAATCGCGAACCGACTGAAGCGCCAGCTAACCAATCAAAGAAATCACCATCGCAAGGTGCTGGCCCATCGATATTCCCCTGATGCAATTGCATAATCATCGAAGCACGCCGAACCCCCGCCTAAGTGGCAAGCGTGCACGTCTCGAGACACGCGATCGTCCGGTCGCGTTACGAACGCACGAAAATTATAACAGACCCCCAATATGCGTAAAATACCCCTTGGCTCGTCGTTCGATGCACTTTCTCCGCCTTGCCACCTTTCTTCCATTCGCTTTTTCTTTTCTCCGCGTCGCAGGCCACGATCGTTCCCCTTGCGCCATGGAGGAGGCACCTCCACGACGACCAACCAGTAAAGAACAAATACGTGAGAAGAAAAAGATGCACGCGCGTCTTTAAGGCAATTCGTACGATCGCTTCCGCAAAAATCGAGAAAATCGAGTGCACCGGGCTTCGTTGGGAATTTGTTGTCTTCCGTATGGCGGGTCCGGTGTGTCGCATCTCGCTCTCGAAACTACAGGGTACCATGCAGTACGGAAGCAACGAGAAGAAAAGACGTGATTACACACCGTACGCAGGGGATCGATCGTGAGGCTTGGAACTTTTTCTTCGTTAATGTTAGTTAAACCGAAAGAAAAGAGGGTGATACTTGTATGGGACTAAATTTAGATGGTAAAAGAAGGATTGTGTATGTGTGTGTGTGTGTGTGTGCGTGCGCGCGTGCGTGTACGTACGAGGCAAAAGGAAGTATTTAACTCCGTGTAAAAATAGAAGGGAGTGTTAGGGGTACGAAGACGCTTAGGCGAAACGTAATAGTCCCTAGCATTTGTCGAAAAGCTTGAGGCTTTTTCCAATAATTTTGCATGATTTACTTGTTACTATCGATTCCTTGATGCTGAACAACACCTCCGGTTTATTATGTGTTTTCCGTGTCGAAGGTGTTCGATTACGTTGCGAAAAAAGAGTAGTTTGACACTAACGATAAGAGATGAATAATTAAAACGTATTAATTTTAGTGTCGACGTAAATCGTTTTCTCGCCACTGCGTGTATGCGTGTATATACATATCGAAGATTTGAATAAATTAAATTAAACAGCGTTTCTTCGAGCCTCAATAGCTTCCTATTTCTGCCACTTCAGAAGCTAAATAATGCCAATGCAGCTTCCGAAATAATTAAAAACGCATTTACGCGTTTACTTCAGCTTCGGCCATCCGTCAAGACACGTAACTGCATTACGCGAACGCGAAGCTTCCGGCGAAATTCATTTCCCTCTAAATCGCATCCTAATTTCTAACCTCGCAGTCTTCGCTTTAGCCTCGCGTTTCACTTTCTCCCGTTCCATGATAAAAAAGGAAAAAAAAAGAAACGAACGACTCCACGAGAAGAACCTAACGCCGGATAAAATTGAGACGTTACACCGACAAATCAAACGTTACGTGGAAACGTTCCCCAGGAGGAAGTCGTAATCGAATTTCTCGCCGCAACAAAGTCCTTGCGAGATAGCGCTGGATCCTGTTCCGGTACACGATCGGGAAGTTGATCGACGGCAGCTGGCGCGCCACATCCTGCAGAATGCACGAGTCATCGCGTGGCCTACAATCGAAAATGAACGAAGACACTTTGTCGTGGGAGATCAAAGGAAAGGGGAGTATCTGTTCGATGAAGACGTTTCACGCGAGACATTATACACAGAGTCGGATCGAGAAAAGTCGATCAGTGGGTCTTGGACGGATCGTGTGGAGTTCACGAGGATCGTGGTAGGTGTTCGTAAGATGAAAAGGCTACAAAAGCATCGATTCTCTCTTCTCCCGAAACCCTTAAGACTCGGCATTGTCTAACCGCGCGGCCGTAAGCGGTTTCTAAATTGCCTTAAAAGGCCGTGTAATGTGGCCAGCGGTGAACCACCCACGTGGTAACGGAGTGTATCGTCCGCTGCGATAAAAACACCAGCCAGGGTGAGAGCTTCACGTTTTCACGCGATTCCGCCTTCGTGCCCTACATATAATAGATCCACGGTGTTACTTTCTGTCGGCCAATGAACGATCGTCTTCTCTCTGTTCCGGCACAATCCTTCATGTAGCGATGTTTCTCACGATGCGACAGTTTCGAAGAAGTCGGACAGAGAGAAAGTTTTTCGGTCGAGCCTCGTGCACATCGGTCGAGTTACCTGAATTTACCGTAATTTGAAATCTGTTTACCAATGTTATTTACTCGATTTGAAATATCGAGTTTCTACGCTCGTCCTCGTTAAATCTTACTGTACTATCTACTTTCTATATAGCGATTCAACGATCATATTTCCTGGTAATTTTAGTTTTAAGTTTCTACAATCTTAATTTGCCCGTGCCAACCTGTTATTTTGTCTGGCTTGTCGCAAATTTCGGGCGCAGACGTCTGTCGACTATTTCCTCGCTCGGAAGCACAACGACGATGCTGTGTAACGAAACGTTAGGTAATCCAGCGTCTTGCTGATACGGATTTACCGAACCGACTTTAAGATCTCGTTAGCATCGATTAAAGCAAGGCAAAGCGTTGGTAAATGTGATCGTTCGGATGTGAAAATCGTGCCGCTAACTGGTTTCGAGGATCTCGCGGAGAAAGTCTTCTTTCCCTTGAATTTTTCTCGATTCTTTTGATAAGATACGACGAAAACGGAAGAAACGTGTTACAAAGTAGCACGTTTCGTGAAATTCAGAAACGTGCTCGAGACGTTATTTATGCCTGCTCGTGAAGCGATCCTCGAACGTAGCGATAAACGGTTGACATTAATTCGATGTAGGATACTCTTAAAAAATAATTTACGCGATTCCCAGGAATATCCCGATAAATACAAACGAGATTATTATACGTGGATCAACTTCGATTAGCTTCGATTCGATATTCACGAGATTATCTCCTGTGACCGATTCGTCGTTTTCTTCAAATATTTTCATACAAATTCGGTACAACTCGCTTGTCTACGCATTAACATTTTTACTATAGATGATTTCCAAAACGTAATCCAAAGGCATTTAAACGGTTATGTAAATTATAAAGGGGCGGATACGTACATGCGACATAAATTTCATTCCCGACTATTTTTGCTTTCGTGATTACACATAAAATACACTTCTATATTCTTACGTTTGTTTTGTTTCAGAAAAAATTCCTTATTTATACCCACGCCCCTAGCTACGCACAGAATTTGTCCTGAAATATAGCAATAAATTATACGAAGTTAACGTATTTCCATAATAGACTGTTTGCACGATAATAAATATATTTCTATCCTTTTCCAACCAACATCCAAGTCTGAACAAGGAACATTCCTTTACTGTTTGTAACTTTAAATCGATTTCTATATATATATATATGTATATATATATCTATATATTAGATACAACTTTAATTAGAAGCAGATTATACTAGTCGTTCTTCTTTCAAATATTTCTGAACTGGAAGAAACGTAATAAATATATTAAGAACCACAGAAACGATACACGGAGGTGGCCACTTTCTTTTGTGACTTGTGCGCGCTCAACGGGGTGTGATCTTGTGGGAAATAGGAGGGAAATCTGTAACGGCCACCCATGGTGACCATGGCGGGAAGATGAATTAAATCACAATACACCTACGGGATCTGGAAATTTTGAAATAATGGCTGCGCCAGAATACTGGTCTCGTTCCACCGAATCACCAGGTATCGTCTTACGACCGCAAAGAAGTTCCTTTCATTAAAGAAATTTTCCTCCTCCGGATTTGACCCGTGCTACGCTTCGTAAAAATGCCGCTCGCGTGCGGCACATCTTTATCTATCATTTCACGTAACTGTACGAATTCGAATTAATCGTCTTTCCTCGATACTAGGGAAACAGCGAAGGTTACATCTTACGTTTCAAACGAAGATCGTGTTTCATCGAATTTTATTAAGTTGCCATTCCCGCGAATCTTTGGTCTCCAATAAGAAATAATTACATTGCGAGTGCTTCTCTCTAAAGTATGTCAAATTCATTATTATTATTTATTATATTACGATCATTCATTATTATTTCCCAAACTGCACTTATATTTAGAATCCTGAATCCTAACTTGAATAATTAATCGAAAGCAAAGTGTAATTAACCTATCATATTGAAAAATAGGAAACATACCAATCGCTTAGAAGAAAAAGAAAGAGAAACTGCGAACAATATAAGGAAATCAGTCGAACAGCTAGTGCAAGCGAGGCAAGCAATTTTCGGTCTATCGTACTTGATAGCAAAGTAAATAATAAATGACATCTCGAGAACTGTCTTCGAAAAAAGGAAGAGGAAATTGCAAAGTTAAACGATCTTAGCAAGCTGCTTCGAATACCATCCACCGGCGATGACAAATTAGTTGGTACATTCTGATTACTCGTTAACACGTACATAACTTATGGTATTACAGAGGCGATCGTTGAAAAAGTTGCAGAGAAAATAAAAAGACGGAGATATTTTATTTCGTTGCTTTAAAACCAGTCTTTAACACGGATGACTATCCATATCGTGATTACCACCAGAACGAGTGTCGTAACGCTGGACAACGAGACATCGCCAACTACACATCGATCGGCTATAAGGAAATGACAGTTAAGAGAACTTTTAATTTATAACTTATTAAATTTTTCACTCCTTGTTTCCCTGCTTCCGCGAAATAAGTCGCTAACTACCCGGTCGTTCGCTCGAGGGGCCTTCTCGTCCTTGATCTTCGCGACGTGATTTATGGAGACGCATTGACAACGACGCGACACGGCGACGTACCGCGTATCCAGCTAAAGATCTGTCAATAAACTTCAACGGTACTCTGCCATGCTGCCTGTTAAACGCCTCTAGAAAGTGAGAAAATGTCCTTGACCAAGGTCATCGAATGAAAAATACAAAAATTGCAGTTCAGCGACGAGGAAAAATTAGAGGCCTTGCCCTGCGTCACGCGTGTCTGAAGACGCGCGTACGCTCCTGGTAAATCTTCAGATCTTCAATTATTCGGATCGCCAAACTCATTTCCATCCGAGAAACTTTCCGTACGCGGATACGCGTGTGTTTCCGTATCACGCGTCTTAAATTAAAGCAGGAGAAAATTTAGAAGACCGTGTCATTTCGAAAGTAGGTGAGACAATCGAGCACCGTGTACGATGTTTGAAATGATACCGAGATTCGAATGAAGAAATCGTTTCAAGTATGGCGGAAAACGAAAGAAGATTCCACACGAAGAAATTTCCTTCTACGTTGCTACTCGAGCTTCCTACGATCGTCCGCTCTTAACCGCCAGCGAATTAGCACAATGCGCGTATACTTGACAAATTTCCAAACTCGATTTTCCACAAAAACGTGGTCCGAATTTTTCTCTTACTCTGAACCGCGCAAAGTGTTCTCGATCTTCGTTGTAGCACGAGTTTTGGCTGACGTATGCGTGAACGGTATAGAAACATTTAACGCGAGAAACCGTCAAGTCCGAGGAATGGACTTCCGCGTCGACTTCATAACGCGTTCGGCAAGATTTCGCCGGAATTTCCTCCGGTGTCTTTTCGAGCTCGATTCGCGCACAGTCACGCAGTCAGATTGAGTAGATGTTCCGTGATCCTGATTAGGATGACTGGTTGAAAGCTTTGAAGCGTCTCGTTTGCACATCTCTCCTCGATGGCTTTTTCCTTGAAAAGATAGGGCCAGTCAATGTCATTCGGTAGCCACGCAATGCTCGGATATTCTGACGCCAACTATATCGACACAATCGTCGGCGATTCGATACGTTCAACTTCCTACTACCAGCAGACGCAGAGAAAGAAATGCCTCCCAAGTGGAAATTAATGCGATTCCGCGACTCGAATAAGCTACCGTGCATTGTGTCTTTCCGAAAATTCATCTTCGCTAGACCACCTAGTTTGGACTACCGCGGGGAGCACAGAATTCAATGGGAACATGGTTTTTCGAACAACTGTATAAATTAAGATGTCGGTCTACAAAACGTGCCATAACGAACAGAATGATAAAGAGATGTGCTATTTCATATAACAGAATCGTCTTATATAAACGATTTCGAACGACATTCTATAAGATTTTGCACAAATCTTCTTCGAAGCGATAGCTTATTATCTCTAAATTTCCATACTCGTTATTATTATAACTTTTTACTCTCCTTTAGCTTTCTAAATTGCAAAAGTTTTGCCGATATCGTATATCGATGAAATCCAGTTACAAATTCTGTACGAAGTAAGAATAACGGTAATTTACACCACGTTAACATTTCTTCTGCGTATACGTGCTTCTCGCATCATCAATTATTATCGTTTAATTTTTTCTACTGACATCATAATGAAGATTGATTCATCCGCGATTCAGTAGGATCGATAATACTGTGATTTGCTTCGATAATAAATAGCGTAAATCATTAGATGTTATTTAGTATAGTGTGATATCGAAAGAACGATATTTTCAGAAAAGCGATTAAAAAATGGGTTATAAGTCAAACTACTTGATATTACAACGATCGTTAAAATATTTTTTAGATATTCAAGAGAATGGAAAAATCCTGTTATCTAACTTCGTGATCAAATAGAGGCAAAACTTTGCTGGAATGAGATTGGTTAAAAGCGTCTTCTGAATTTTAGAAACGTGACTCATCGCGTTTGTCTCCTACGGTCTTCAAGTATAAAGCAAATACGATTGAAATAACGAGGAAATATCAAGTGGACAAAATATTTCCAACTTTTATTTGCCCAGAACGAGAACGTAGCCAGTAATTTCATTTTCCTAAACGGAAGTAACTTCGCTATTTAATAGAATCTCGTTCGATCGACAACTGTCAATTCTGATCGCTTTCATCCCGATGAGAAGTATCACAACAAAAAGTCGGAGGATAAAAGTAGGTGGACCTGAGGCTCCGATTAAGACGTGCGCTTCCTTCGTTCTCGGCGTCTAATTATACAGCGATCATTTCCACGGTCTATCGAAAGGTGGAGTCGGTCGAAAACAGTCTCATAAAGGCTTGATGTTTAACGATCGACGAATAACAATTAGGCACCTGTCACGCGGATCACCCTTTCTCCTCTTTCTTTCTTTCTTTTTTTCCATCAGCTTCGTGATAGAGAGACTGTCAATGAAATGCCTTTGCATCCGTTCGACCAGCTCCTCCCACGCTTCCTCTTCCTTCCTCCTTTTCTACTTTTACTTTCTTTCGAAAAGCTCGCTCCTGTTCCCACATCGCTTTCCCCCGAGTATCTTTTTTTTTCCTTTTTTATCGATCGTCGACGATGGAGTCGTTACGACTTCCACGCCTCACAAAAAGGCGAGAGGAAACGTGTTCGACACTTCACACGGGACTCCCATAATCTATAGGAAAGGATGCTGGCGGATGAGAGGAAATCCTAAACAGGAAACGTTCAGTGATAAAAAATATTTTGGGGTAAGGGACGTGTATCGAAATATGAAGACGTGGAAGATTTCAGTTGGGATCTTCAACGAAATATTAGTAAATTCGTGAAATTGAAATTATACTTTGTAAAAAGAGATTAAATGCAGTCTTAATGAAATGGCATTGGCGCGATGAAGAATATTTTCCGATGGGAAGTACATATTTATAAAACACAAAGGTACAGAAGGTTTGAACGTTGTTATTAAATTTCGTATTAGCGGCTAACACGAGCGAGTATATAAAAATGAAGGCGTGGAAGATTTCAGTTGGGATCTTCAACGAAATATTAGTAAATTCGTGAAATTGAAATTATACTTTGTAAAGAGATATTAAATGCAGTCTTAATGAAATGGCATTGGCGCGATGAAGAATATTTTCCGATGGGAAGTACATATTTATAAAACACAAAGGTACAGAAGGTTTGAACGTTGTTATTAAATTTCGTATTAGCGGCTAACACGAGCGAGTATATAAAAATGAAGACGTGGAAGATTTCAGTTGGGATCTTCAACGAAATATTAGTAAATTCGTGAAATTGGAATTATACTATTATATATTATATTAAAAAGATATTAAATGCAGTCTTAATGAAATGGCATTGGCGCGATGAAGAATATTTTCCGATGGGAAGTATATATTTATAAATTTATAAAACACAAGCACAGAAGGCTTAAACGTTGTTATCAAGTTTCATATTAGCGGCTAACACGAGCGAGTATATAAAATTTAACGAGTAAATGGGTAGATGAATATCCTGTGATGGATGAAATCAACGAACAGAGACAATGGAATTCTCACGCGCCAAAAAGTATAGAGTTAATTTTAACGAAATAAGACGTTACAGAATAAATAGAAGAAAACTAATATTACAATAATTCTTACAAATTACTCTTTTGATCGGTAAAATTCAACGATTACCTCACAGGGTACCATGAATTCGCTGAAAACACGTGCGATTAAAAGGTGCAGTTAGTTAATAACTTGCTAAAGTACAAGGTTACGTGTACCGAGTGCGAGCATGGGAAGAGTTAAGCGCAACATGCTGGCATATCGAATTTCCATAAAAAATGTCCACCCTTTTTCCCTAAAATTCATGCACAAACGCGACATGCATCGCACTGAAACGCATCCTTCGTCGTCCACTGCGCCTTATTCAACCTTTCAGCGGCGCAACGAAGAAATAATTCAATCCGGACGTACTACACGCAACACACGGGCAACCAGTAGAAACGAACAGAAATTTGTCGACCGCGGCATACGTCCGACACGGAGTTTCGCGCAAATTACTCTCGTCGGCCAACGAGGCAAACATAGCGAAGACAGAATCCCGCGGTAGCGGAGCAACGGATACAACGATAGCATAAAAATAACGAACAGAGGGACCGCCACGTCGGACCTCGGATCGCGTAAAAATTTCCACGAGATATACGACGCCGTTACTGGGATTGGAGCTAATTACCACCCAGAAGCGACGTCCATATCCCCGGTAATAGTGAATCAGCGTTAGCTGACCTCCTATTGGCGACCATAGAACTCGACCTCGGTGTCGACCTCGCCGATTTATTTGCTCGTAACGAGGTAAAAAGACCGGAGGATAAAGGGAGACAACGCTCAAAGAAGGCTGGCACTTTTACATACGCCGAGGTAATATTCATCGTTGTTCATATATCTTTCATCATCGGTGTCTCGTAGTCAACGTCGTCGGTCATGCTCATTGTCGTCGTCTTCTTCGTCTTCTTCCTTCTCGTCATCTACGCTCTACACTACCGTCCATAAGTATTTATTTCCACGATTTGCCAAATTGTTGTAAGATCTGGAAAATACGCTTCGAATGGAGACGCTTTCGTCTAATTTTGCCCTGTAATCCTAACTCGGGTAAATAAGACGAAGATCACGGGAGAAACACGAGGTAGGAGTAGAATTTTGGCGACTTTTTAATTTTTACGTCGTTTGACGGTTAAAAATACGTACTTCGATGTAACGTAGTAGAAGAAGAAATAATTTGGCCGGAACAAAGGTATCGAGCCTTTCAGCTACAGGCGACAAATCCACGAAGTTTTCTAAGGGAAACTATCTACAGTACGAATACTTTCGAAGAACTGTAACGGTAACTAAATTTGATAAAAAGACGGTTGTGATAATACGTGCAAGGTCTAACCAAGGTTCGATTTTTACTCTAACATCTCTTGGTTGAAAATTAACGCCTTTGCACCTTTCGTTTGATCGAGTATTTCTTTGTCTTCTGCATTTTATTACCTGACAAATACTCGCGTTAAACAATCCTCTTTCATTCCGTTGAAATACGAAACAGATCGCTGGGATCGTTCAAGAACGATAGAAATTTTTCAAACAACTTAGTATTTATGAACGGTAGTGTACGTGCCTTCTTCTTCTTCGTCGTCGATTCTAATCACCGTCTCCGTTTTCGTCGCTGCTCGCGACACCGCTACCAGCACGTAAAAGAACGAGGAAACGGCGATCTTCGTCAGACTTTAACTCCCCTATTTGTCAAACATTGACACGCCGCTTTTTGCGGTTTGAATAATTACCCCCATATTAGAGTAACTGTATTGTGCGCGATATTGACGACGTAACGTTGATTCGCATCTGGCAATTTCGATGCAAAATTAGGTATTTTATACGTATCGCGGCAAGTCGTAATATCACCTTGGCTCCGATGATTTTTTATCCGACACCGGTAACGGTAAAAAGCCAAGCTGTTGCATGATTTTAATGATAGACGTTATAAGCAAGCATCGCGATGATACAAGGTTGTTGAACTAGCTGTGTTATTAAATTATCGAGTAGCACATTTTATAATATTTTACGGTAGTTGCGGTTTTATTTGTACCTGTACCGCGTGGATATCGCTAGATTAAAGCGACGTTACGTAAGAAAATTGCAAGATTCCTAAACTTCGCGTCTATTTGTAGCTACGTATTTAGTGTAAAGCAATACGCGTTTCACTGAATCAGGGACGTGGTTATCGTCGATAATTTCGCTACCGCGTTTATCCTTAACTACGTTAAAATCGTGCTTCTTATTTTTAAACGTTACACATTACAATTTTTTATTGTAAATGATATCTCGCGTGGAAGAATTCTTGTATGGAAAATGTCGGTAATTATATAATTACGCATTAGCGTATTTTTTCACAGGCAAATCACCGTAGCGGACATACCAACTATCAAAATTAACGATTATGTCGATAAAGTTACTTCCTTTCTTAAATCATATTCAATCGATCGACCAGGTATTCAGCTCGAAGAATCGATACCGATCATTTTCTCGAGCTGTTATTCGGTACGGATATTTACTTAGCTTGTAATTTAAAGTATTTCTTCCATTTAGCCCCCTGAGATTGCAACATTCGGTCGCGTGTCCCATGATCTAAGAGAAGCTTAAAACAGTTCTGCTGTACGCAACAATTACAAAAAATATCAAAGTTCAAAGGACACAATCCCGACGCGTAGAGCAAACGATTCGTATAAATGAATTATTATCCGTCAAATATACTCGAAAAGTGTCGTGCTTCGTAATCACGATCGCCAATGTGCTATTCGTTTTTCTGATCGATGATCGATCAACTGGCAAAACATTACTCGTCAGCGATTTCAAAACTTCAACATTTAGAATTTCCATAGAGAGTCGCTGTAGAGAAGCACCGTTAAACGTCGAAATACGCTACCGACTGGTCAACCACAGCCAATTCCAGCCACGTACATAGAACGTAGAGGATAATTTATACCCGACACGGAAAGCGTCCCTTCTCTGATAATCGTCTAAATTACGAAACACGTAATCACTGACAGACAATTAACAATCCGGCGATAACAACGAGACAACTTACGGTTAAAAGTTGACGCCTAGTCTATCGATCAAACGTGTCGAGCGAGTTTCGCATCTGAAACGTACACGCAACGTACAAAGATATCTGATCGCTTGCTTACTTTCCACACGATGTACTTTAATTATAAAGTCACCAATGAGAAAGATACGAAGATAATAATTTTATTCCTTACGGTCTACGTAACAGGACGATTACAACATTAGCTTAAATTGATTTTTAACTCGTAACTCATTCTTTCGAACCACGCGTTTAACGTTTAGAAAGAGGATAATTAAACAAGTTTTAAAGAGCAGTATGCTACTCGTTACTGGGCTTCAAACATTTGTACAAAAATTCGCGTTTGTCCAACGACAATCGAAGAAATCGTAAATATTGTATAAAATATTATACAGTTACTATGGTTTGAATATTTTACATGCTTTCGCATATTACGTGCAAAAATCCGCAGAATCCATATGCTGTACAAAAACAGACAAAATATTTAAAACATACTATCTTCTAATATCTATGATAGGATAATATCTAGTAGGTAAAACAATTTTCTCCCTGGGTATGCCGTCTCTTTAATTATACGATGCTTGTAAAAATACGAATTTGCATAAATATCTGCAATCTGATAAAAGGTGTACCGATCGAGTAAGTCAAAGAACGTGATGGAGCCAACTGTAAAATCGGCTCCGGTGCAACAGGTTTATTGACAAAAATAACGCGCGTGTAACTTGACGACAGACAGACAACCGTTACACGAAAAACGTCGCAATGAGAAAGGCACCATCGTGAGGCGAGACGAACCATCGAGCATACTAATGTAATTCTATCAAACGTTTGCACTTTGTCTCGAGCGGCGTTTAAGTTAAATCGCGGCGGACGTGCGATGCAATCTGCCACGAGGAAAGGCAACGAAACGAAACTCGCGCTGAAGAGAGAGATCGGTGAGAATCATCGAGAAACAAGACCTCGACCAATTACGGCAAGTAACTATCATATCGCTAGAAAAGATCTTCGTGTTGTGGCAGCCGCGAGATAACGAAGGATATCTCTCGATCCTATATACGTTATGACGTGTAGGTACACGCGTGATTCTGCAATATCTGTTATTAGATAGTATCTTTAACTGTTTTGGTATCACCAGGCTACGTGTACGGGAATGATTCGCGAGGAGCGATCGATCCAACTATTCTTGATGCTTTGACGACTTTAGAGATGCGACCGTGGAATACAATCGTGTAACGCTATTCGGATCGCGAATGCACGATTGCTTATATTAATTATACGTACATCTTCGTTTTTCTATTTCCATGAGATCGAATACTATTGATTTTCAGGCTGTTGAACTCGGCCAGAGACGAACAATTTTGTGTACAAAAGATTGTAACTATCGATTTACAAACATTTGTCGTCTATACGAGACTTGGAATATTTGGGGAGTGAAACAGATATTTATGCGGTTTACATGTCAATAGTTGTGTTCGTAAAAATGTAAGTTTGCATAAACACCCCATAGTCTGATTATAAATGTGAGATTTTAAAAGATTTTTCCTGATTCGTATTTACTTTTAATATTTATTTTTAACCTACGTAAAATCTAGCAGCAAAGTAATACGTGAAAGTGGCATGAATTGTATAATAGCTTCACGAATATACACGGAAAAATATCCGTTAAAAATGAATTGTTTGTTACGGTGCAACGAAGACTTCGACTTCTTTAAATTTCATAACATCGCAGAATTTATGCGCAAAGAAGAACAGCGAGAAAATAAATATGAAGCAAATTCTTGAAATTCCCTTTCACGGCCACGGCGTTAAAAAACAAAATTGAATAATGTAAATTGAGTGAAAAAATTTGTAAAGGAAATACGTTGCATTAACGTAACGTTAGTCCCCTTAATGGGCTAATGAGAGAAGCCCGAGGCAATCAGCTATAGGTTTAGTCCTTTTAAGTGGCCTTTAGTTTCAATAGAACCGAAGGTGTTAAAAGTAATTTGAGTGCAAAATGTGTTCCTTTGATGACTGTACGCATTATTATAATTTGATATTACCTCTTTACGACAAATTAAGTAAAGTGCTATGTTTAAATAATTATACAAAAAAGTCCTCCATAAGTCTAACTACTTAGATTGCTGTTCCCTAAATCTTCATAACGGTCCTACATAAAAATTACCACTCTCTCTTAACATATGCCAAAAGAATATCCATCGACGCATCTCACTGTGGTCAACGCAATATTAACCACCGTATTTGTCAATTATGTTTTTATTTTTACCATTCTAATGAAAAGAGTAATTCATTTCTAAAACGTTATATACACAAATGTACTGCATTACGCTGGCAGACAGCAGGCCGTTCAGAAACGAAATTGAAAAACATAATTTCAAAATTTTGCGATTATAGTTCATTCCGAACTATTCCATTCATAACTATATTTTATTTGGTTTCAGTTGTTTGTAAAAATCGTGACAATGCTCTGATACGAGACGCGATAGACTCTCCTAGTAAAGGATAACTTAACAAATCTTGCAAAACATCGCAACTGTTAAAATCTTTCAAACGGATCAACCTTTTCCAAAAATGATAAAGCTCGACTTAACATTTCGGCAGAGTTACCAATCGTCTGTTTGTGGACAGTGTATGCAACAATAATCGTCGATACGGCTGTAAACGACGAATTAAAAAATGGAAGCGTGGCAAGAAAAATTCGTTAAAACTTCGCCTTCCATTCAACCGATTTCTAACAAATCCCTGACAAAGTCGACCTCGCGTAATTCGGATAACAAAACTGTAGGATAGAAACGGGACTTCTTACTCGACGAGCATGAGCTCTGTTGTTTAATCGCACGATTAATCTGCGCTGTCATCTGAAACGGTCGGTCGAAATCTTTCACGGTACAAGCGTGCCCTCGGAAAGGTACTCGGCATATAAATCCCAAAGATTTAAAATGAATTTATAGATAGGTATAACAAGCGTACTCCCGGCGTACATTTTCACGCGTATACCTCGCGGTGCTCGTATCATCGTTTATAGCCGTATCAGATTTACTGCGACTTTTCTCCGCGCGTCTCGAACTTTGGCGAACAGGACAATCCGTTGAACAGTCACGAACGTTCGTTCATTTCTAACGGCACAACCTGACTTACGTGCAGAGCGTTTCTCGCGGTATCCACGATTTTTTTTTTTTTTAGAAACTTTTCATAATTTCTCGAACAGGTTTCGTACGACGACAATTCGATTACAAACTAATTTTTGTTTACACGCGACAGCTCTCTGTCAGATTACTGAAAGTGTCTGAAAAATCGGAACGCGTCTGAAAATCGATGTTTTAAATTATTACCGATTTTACAGGTTTCGTGTCATCGCGCATCGTCGTCCTGTGTATTTTCATTTTTATCACCGACTCGTGTAGTCGTAAGCAAGGAACAATGTCGCTAATGATATCACGACTCGGATGCGATTTCTTCTCGATTAGTGCGATTTCACCTCGGTTATACATACATCCAGGAGAATATTGCCGAAGACAGTTGCGAGTTATTACACCGTATAATGTATGAGTAATTACGTCTATATAATCGAATGCATTTACGCATCCACGTCGTAAATTCGTATTTTAACGTCCTTCGTTTTCTCACGGATCTAATTCGGCGTATTCACGAACTCGCCATCCGGCTAATAACTCACAGCTCGTCGAATATTCTTCGCGTTTCCGCTTTTCCACTTCGACGGTGAAAAATCCATCAGAACATTTTTAAATTCACCTTTCTCATCCCTTCGTCCGTTGGCGAATATTTTGCTACCACGACACGTTTTATGCAAGGTGTCTCGTTTGAAATTCTTCAGGTAAAACTATCTCGAGAACTATGGAAAGCGCGATATAGTTCCATCGAATCGAGTCTGCGATATGCGAATTTATAAAAGCTGTCGTAAGCGCGTAATGAACTTTAACAATGGTCCCACTGAATATTCCGATTTATTGAAATAATGGATAATTGACCGCTTAAACACGTTTGTCATCTCTGCGAGATGCGTGTATGCCTGTACCATCCTATAATTTATACTCGTTATGTCTCCACATTTGTTCCCAATTTTACGAATGTGTTCGTAACGATCGAATCTCGTGCCGGTGCTAATGAAATTTTAAAACGCTCCGCTATAACACACACAATATACTCGTAAAAGCTGCAAATGTTCCGACACTTTCGCAAACCTGTGTGCGTTGGAATCGTTAAGCTTGGTTAACTCGGCATACAACCTAAAAATTTCGAAGCTCGTATAGTACGGAAAAATCGATCGAACGTTGCGAGGAAATTGAAAATCGGTAAACGGGGGATGGAATAATCGTGCGACTCGCTGCACACAGAAATCTTCTAACGACGCTGGTCTTTCAATCGACATAACCGTCGGCCATTACCGATAACACATGAAAATAATGGAAATACGGTAGCGTTAACAGAAATTCTACATGCTGAAGATCGCCGTACGGCCGCTAGATGATCGTTACTCGATGTGGCTGCCTTCGGGTATCCTCGCGAACAGCCAGCCCAAAGAGAGGACAGAAGAAGGAAGAGACGAAGAGATGGTAGCCCCTCGCTCGGTTTTTCAAGCGAGCAGGGAGGGCAAGAGAATCTGATTGCGCGGGATTCCCGCTTTGAAGTGGCACCGCCGATGTTCTCGGCCATCTCGACTCGTTACCACAACGGAATCGGCACTCTTCCCGCGATATCTTTTCTTCGGATTCGTTCACCGGGTCAACTGGCGACTCTATCCGGTCCCGACTTCGTTTTTTTCGCTCGGGCTCTCGTTCCATTTAAATTAACACATTATCCAGCGGATGCGGAATTTTTCGTATTTTCGATCAGCAGATCGTCGTTGGCCGCGTTGCGAAGAAGAAGCATCGCTCTTCTCAACGCGTTACTCTTTGGGTTATAATACCGTGACATAGCGTTAACAGCTCCCGTTCGAAAGTTTAAAGCGTGTTGAGATTTCGGAAGAAACAGGGTTTTCCTCGAGCAAGTAAATATTGGATTTTCCATGTAGCCATTTACTTTATGATATAATACCATTTTATAGTATTGCCACGTAGTTAATTATATTAATTAACAAGTATATTAGTTATATATTAATTAGAAACGACACTTGTAATTATAACAGTCTTCTTATCCGTTCTGAGAAAAATCCACGGACATATTTATTTCCTCTAGAAAGCAAAGGGTGCTTCAAACTTTCGTACGATACAGTAATTACATATCAGAGATTTCATCTTCGCTATGAGAATAAAAGTGTTTCAAGGTAAGTATGCTCTAATATTTATGGCCGCCAGTGTACATCGTTGTATCGCTTTCAAATAAATCATTTTCCTTAAATAAACCGACTAGCCTCTAGCTTCGTCCATTCCACTCCAAATTCTAATTAAATCCCTTCGAAAAACGAAGACCATATATTATCTCTGCAGCTCCTCTACTCATTCGAAATTTCTTCGATAGAATCTACGCCGTGGAAACGTGAGCAATTTACACGTTAAAGCGAATACACTGCGGATAATAACGCGTCATTATACGGCACGTCGATCCTGATCTTCCACACCGGGACCTTTGGAGAGGTAATCTTCAATGTTTCTAAAAGATCGCACGAAATCGGCGGGGAGCAAGGATCGAAGGATCTCTCGTACAAAGAGCCGAAATCTTAATTACCCAGCGGACAGCCACTTTTCAATTTCTCACCTTGCCACGGGGGCAGGGGGGAGGGCGGCAAAAAGTCAATGGCTATGTACCCCGGAATATGCCGTGATGCCAACCTGACACGGTTTATAACTCGCGTTTCTTGCCTTCTCCGCGATGAAACGCTATTTTCTGCGCTTTCCTTTCTCTAATTACGGATTTCTTTCTTTTTTCTCCCCCCCCCCCCCCGAACTAGGAAAGTATTTTCGTACAAGGTTCTATTCTAATTGATCTATCATGCAAATTGGTGAGTGGAAAAAGTCGTAATTTGTTACGATTGTTTTCAGAGTTAGGGATTTAAACTTCGTAAAAGTATCTTATTAAGGATATCGATCGTAGTAACTTTAGGCTGCCTTACGAAACTGTACCGACGTTCATTGGAATTACGAGCAGAAGCAGAAAATCCTTATCCCGATTACCACTTACACGTGTAGCGTGTACATACGTGTATCTATATTGCTCGTACACAAAACGAACTATATTCGTTGATATTCGCTTACCAATCGCAGCAAGATTCCACGTAACGAGACACGTATCTCCGAGTAATCTCCGTAAATGAACCGTTCGGAAGTTGGTCAAATTCCAAAACTGAAAACAGAGAAAAATGGTAACGTTCGGACAGTATCTTTAAAATTTATCGTAGAATCTATAATTAATTGTATCGTCTTGTCGCGATGAACGAACTCGTGAGAGTCGTCGATCTTTCTATCGACAACTCAACGTTAATCGCGTGCTTGCGTAACTTGAAAAGAAGCTGCGAAAAAAATGCAGTTTCGGGCTCGTATCTCGCCATGCACCTTATCGGCTAATCCAATTTAATTCCTTAAATGTAACACGCTTGTAACGGCAGGTAGCATACGCGTATAACCAAACGGTGTATAGGTGTACATCGTCGTATCATGGAATCCGCGAGTGGCGCTGACTGGCCGCGGCAAGAAGATAATGCGCCCTCCGAACATTTCGGATTCCAGCCGCACCAAAGAATAAGATTCTCCTTGCGACTCCTTATCCCTTTCTTTCTTCCCCTCTGCCCTCTCTGTCACACGCGGCCCTCTCTCTCTCTCTCTTACTCTTTCGTCTGTGCGCGCTGCGTCGCGTTTCTCTCTATCTGCGGCCTTTGGGTTCCTTGACTTGGCGGATAATTATGTTCCCGGCCCTTATTCCTCGACTTCGAACCTCTCCATAAACGTATCGAACTGTTCTCTCGATTCAGGCCTCGGCCCCTGCTACTTCGATCCTCTTCTACTCCCTCGTCGTCAGTTTTCTCCCGATCTTCAACCACCTCTGTCTCCTCTCCTTTCAGCCACCCTACTCTCTACCTCCTACTCTTTCTCCGTGTCCTTTTATTCTTAATTCTTTTTCGCCCCCTTTGCTTCGCTCTTTCTATCTCGATCTCCAGATTTCTTCGTTCAACCAACCTTCGAGGGCTTTCTCGTTCCTCGACGTCTAACGCCTCCTACGTTTTGCTCGGTTTCGTCATTTTGCCGGCCGCTGCGTGTCGTTGTCGCTCATCCGTGCACGTGACACTTCGTCTTCCGTCCGATTCCGGACCCACGATCGACGATCCCGCGATACGGACGATCCTTCTTACCACGTTCGAGCGAACGGCTCATTCGCCACGTCATTTCTCACCACTTTCGTAACTCTCGTGGCTTCTCTCCATCGAGGTTCTTTCGTATTCCAATATCAGGCGTATTAGATGGTCCCAAGAGCTTCTTTCGTATTATGAGGAAATTATATGTTATTTTATTGAATTATCGTACGATCCATTTTGTAGTAATAGAACAAGATATCTTTATAGAACGAATGAATCTTTTGGATATGGTAACCTAATATGATAAGCCCGATCTGGATTTTTCCACTTTTCTCACGCTCGGTGGCGAGAAGTATTTTCGTACGAAATGGACTGGAGAGCAGAAAAGAAGAGGATAGTTTGATGAACTTTTGGAAGTGAATGACGAATTCACAATGTTCCGTAAGTTTGTGTATCGACCGATGTGCAATGCGATGTAATTAATTTTTCAAATGTTCAAGACAGTGACAGGAACAATATGATTCATTTTTAATTAATGCAGGACTAAAAGATGCTTCACGGATGCAGTATTTTTAATAACACAATAATATGAAAATTCTAATATAGATAAAAAGAAAATGGAAACCTTTTGCTAATTATTTTTTAGAACAGAATTACCTGTTCGTGTATACATATAAAGTTCGTGTTTTGTTACATGTAAATTCCTACATAAACTTGTCTTTATAAAAGAAGATTTAGCTGCGGAAGGCCTTGAAGTGTTTGAATTTATAGCTTTTACTTATTGTCGAACGCAATTTTACATTTATTCCATTTTAATCTAATACGAGTATTGTTTACAAGAGCAACATAATCTTATAAAAGCATCCTTGTAAGAGTATACGAATTCAGAAATATTAAAATGTTGATAGATCGCAGGCCATAATACTTTAGAAAGTATAGAGTAACGCTGGCGTATCTCTTACGTAGATTCACCGATAGCGTTTAAATAATACTCGTTAAATATATAATGATAGCTTACAATGTCCCGGAACGTAATAGAGGCACGCATTTACAAAGATAAAACAATCCTATTCCCAACCAATTTTTTACTACGTCGATATCGTTTCATTTTTCTTGCAATAGTAATCAAACTGTATAACTCGTTCAACACGAAAGAAAGAACAAACGTTCTACACACACCTATACTCTGTTTCACCTACAAAGATTTAATCAAATAGAATATTTCTATCAAAAATATCAATCACACACTTGAATTCATAAACGACTGAAAAGTTACTGATTTACGTCTTTATCGGAGAAAATGATACAAAATACATCGATCTGTACTTGTCGGTTAAAAAATCGCAGAAGATATATCATTTAGGAATGTTGAGATATGTGTAATTTTCTGTGCTGGGTTAGTTTGAATGCGCAGTAAGAATACTTGTGTGTGAGATCAGTGTGTGGAAGTATGTGTGTCCGCGGCGTCTCGAAAACAAATGTATGAAAACAGTTCAGTCTTTCGAGGGGCATCTGGGACAGTCTGGTATACAAGAATGTGCTGAGACGCGTGCAAATGTGTATCGATAAATGTAACAGAGATCGTCCGTTAAATAAACGTATAATTATTTTAATATTAATTAAAAGTGTAAATTTTGTGTTCCTATAACTTTATTTTGGCCTCAAAGATCCAAAATTCTCAACAAGGAAATTAATCGACGCTTAATTATCGGTTGTAAAACATCAAGAAACCAGTCACTCGTATGGTGACTTTAAAACATTTCGTGTCAAGAATAATCTTCCACCTAACACGATAGAAATTGCATGTTTAGCGACTCCAGTCTACTCTCTCAATACCTATTAATTCATTTCGCCTGTGCGAGAGACCGAAAAAGAGTATTTCCAAAGTGTTTGCAGAGTTTCGAAAAGTATCACGTTAAGGATTCATCTTCGATAAATAACGAAAAGACGTATTGCAACGAATTGAAGTACATATAATACGTACTCGGTGTACAAAAATTGCGTGTTTAGCGACTCGAGTTTGTTGAGTTAACAGCTGACCAAGAACATGCCGCAAAGTAACGAAAAGGGGCGAGAATGATCTTGTTAAACGTTGAAAACGAAGAATTTCGACGTTAACCGCGCTTCCGCGCGCAGCAGATAATCGACGTTAAACAACAATACCCGATTCCACAATGGTGAAACGACTCGCAATAAACGTCCTGTTTCGAAATCGGCTCCTAAGAATTCTGCCAGGGCAAAGAGAGACGGAGGCACGGACTTGCAGGTCCTCCAGCACGAACGGCAGAAGCCGAGGGGGCAATTACATCGGAGAACAATTACAGGTTGGCACGTCCTGCCGGTGCCATCGCGGCTTTTTCTATCCCCGGGATTCCGAGTTGAGGAACGTCCAGGAACGTTTTCGAGAGATGCGAGAGGGTGGGTCAAAGACATTTTTATTACGGTTCAACATTTCAGCTCGTAACGATGTAACGAGCAACGAGTAGAAATATTTATATCGAAACACCATTATTCGTCGGCCAGATTTAATCATGATTAACTGGTAAAGTGGATGCAACGGAACGCTATAAAGCAAGAAATAAAAATGTTCTCAGAAGGATTCGCTACGGTCTTCGACCACGATATATTGACACCAGACTTGATATTTCTACAAATATATTTTTCCGAATGATAGTGTAAAATAATTTTGAACTTAACTTATCTTATTTTTGGCATACGATTCTTTCAACGATATGTAGATTAAACGTATTTCTGAGCAGATTTTATACATGACTACAATATGCAAAATAGTTGATATCTTTTCTAAAGATCTTCTGCAGCAGTTGAGTAATTTCTAGTCAGCAGTTTCTTCGAGAAATGTATTTTTATATTATAATAGCGTTATACCTGGTATTGTTCGAATATTATAATATATCGAGTATTGAATATAGTAACAACAAAATGTAAGTAATATGTAAAATTCTATTTGAACGAAATTTCTTTCACTTTCGTCTGGAAGCAACGAAATCAAATTTTCTCGATTTTTCATTGATCGTTAATAGCAATCATAACGCATCCCAAGCGTGTACGCTTCTAGAACCGCGTATCTCGTCTGATATCAAAAATTAATTTACTAGGTTGATTATAACGTATCCATGACCTGGCCAACTACCTTTAATTAGCTCTAGCAATTGTTCGCTCGCGAACGTTAACAGCGAGTGATCTTAAAAGCAATCGATCGTTCAGTGTGGATCGATGCATGGTGTATAGGAGTTCGCAGAAATCTCGTATATCTTCAATCATCCATCCATCGTTTGATCTCCATGATAATAGCCGCAATTTAACTACACGTGCCTCTATGCAGCTATAAAATATAGGCACCTGCTTTAAAACGTTTAAACATTCAATCGCTCGGCTACGCGATATCTCGGAACGGATTTTACGTTGAATCGAAAGCTGAAGTTTAAATACGCCAATAAACCGTTCACTCTGAACAGAATGATATATGTCGAAGGGAGCGAAGGTTTTTCAACTACAAGTAAAATTTGCGGATTAAAATATCGATAAAACAGTTCGAAAGCGATAAAAGGTTAGCGACTTTATGGCGTGAAATAAATTTTAAGCTTCATCGAAATTCTGTACATATTTTTTGGCCATACAAAGTGCATGAAATTTTCAATGAAAGTTACGAAGGTAGATAAGAAAGTATATTATTCCAATAAATATTCTTGGCAAAGGTATAAATACTTAAAAATCCTCGGCGAGTTAAGTATATGTAATAAACTTTTTATCCCAAGGGGGACTTTTATCGGAACTATTAACGTCTCCTCGCGAAACAAACTTATTAAGATAAACGCGCTAAAAACCAAACTTAATTGATGGAGGTAACTGTAAAGATAAGTTAGCCGGATGAATTATTTTTCTAAAACTGGATGCCGAGAATCGCGTGGAACTCGATTTGTATAAAATTTATACTCGAAAAGAGAGAAATACAGGGGAAACCTCGTTCGAATAAATAACGCGATCGAAACTTAATTGTTAGAATAAAACTCGAGAGATGAGGACGAAAAATTTCACTTTTCCCACCGTGTTGATATCACTGGATAAATGTCACGGGATAAATTGATCTTAAAAAATTGGACTTACTCTCCCGTAGATTAACACGCATCGAACACAGTCAAAATCGTGCTCCGAGATCCAGAGTATACGATAATGTCCAATCGCAACTTGTCATTCTTCTACGCAGTTAATAACGCGCGTTGATAAAGCGCGAGCGTAAATAATGGAAGAACGATTCGAATAAACTGAACTTCTTCGCTGTCCACCAATTTTCAATCAGAATGTCAAACACGTTAATCTTAAGAAGCTTGAACGTCATCCCAAGAGTACGATTTTTCCCATGGAAAATTCGATCTCGATAACAATCCGCCAAAGTTGCAGGACGCGTTATTACACACAAGTGTCCACGTACAGCGTATACGAACGAAGCGAGCATTTTGTCCGCGTGTATACCGATAGCGATGACTTATCGATTTATCGTTGTGTCCACGTGGATCGAGTGGCGGAATTAGGGGTTAAGTTAAGCTAGGTCGCGACTCAGGGTCGAGGGGTTACATGTCTGGCCGATGTGCCGCGATGATTGGCGGAATGTGCCGTTTTACGAGGCTTCGAGGACGCGTACCTACGAGCAGTCGAAAAAAGCAGAAAACGACGGACACGGTGGAGAAGAGAAGAAAGCCTAAGAGCGAAGACGAAGAGGAAGGAAGAAAAGGAAAGCAGAGAAAAGACGACGCTGGAAGCGCGCGCCGTCGCAGTTATAATTTGATGCAACGCGGCTATAAAGGGGATTACGCGCATAGATGGCTATAATTTTCGTGGAAAATGGCCAAGAACCCTTTTACCGCTCTTCAACACGACACGTCGATGACCTTCCCTTTACTTCCTCTCTCCTGGTTTCCTTAACGCGGCATTCCAGTACGCATTCCGTGCTGTTGTCGTTCGTTTTTTTATCTCCGACTCGCCATGCCGCGATTGATCGGCGACCCGGGAATCGCAGTGGTGCGAGTGAAGATTTTTAGAATATAAATTGCCTGATAAATTAACGAGCCTTCTTCGCTCTATGGATTGTCAACTTGTGCGACGATCATCGAACGTTTGTCCGTAATCTTTCTGTCTATTATACGACGAATAGGAGAATAAGATATCGAATGGAGGAACGAAGGAAGGGTCGAATGTATGAACGAAGCGTAACGAGGAGAATGTTTCTATAAAATACTTGGAGATAAAGAGGAAGGATATATTTTATATATTCCTTAGAATCGATATATTTTTATTTAGTTTTAGTTTTGTTTCATGTTTATAAACAACGTAGAAACGAGTCCATTTCCTAGTCCATCGGGCTGAATTAATAAATATATATATATATATATTATATGATACATAAAAAAATTCTAGAAAAATTTGACAATTTTGACAATTACAAACGCGTAAGGAGAAGAGTTTGATTTGATTGGAGTTTGACAATCGAGAATAGAAAGAACCTGCTCGGCTCAAAGATATAATACTTTTAGAAGACTCGCATCAAATTCTCCCAATGATCAAATACCTTTAAACCGCTTAATGCACATGTCCGTGACACATACGAGCATAAATCGTGTTTAGTTTCGCCGATTATTTTAACCACTCGTATTTGCAGACTCGAACTCAGGAGTTACGATATTTTATATTCTGAACTATCTACCTATTTTACTCTACTCGCGTCCTATATCCTAAAATATTTAAAAACAAATTATACGTCCATCTGCACCGTCCTCATTTTCCCATTATACAAAACTTAATTGTTCTCGTTGATAAAGCGAGAAAAAATTGACGCACGAGCGGTTTGCTTTGCTAACTCGCGAAGACGATTTTCACATGAATAACCAACACCTCAATTTTATTATCAACCAACACAAACAACTACCTTCTAAAACTTAACCGGCAACGTCGGCGATCATTTCCTATTGAAAGGCGATACCGTTGTTTAAGAAAAATAAAGTGCAGTATAGTGCGCCACGGTCAATATTAGTTTTAGCCCGGTGAAAAAAAATGTATCATGTTTCTCGAAAAAGGCAGAGCACGGTTAACCGAGCGCCTTCTACCATTAGTGATATATCATGGTTGCGGAGTGTTATCATAGCATTATAGACAATGATTATCCATCCCCTCGTTCGCGAAGTGAAAGGGGTGGGCCGAGAGGATCGAGATGGAAACAGAGCAAAGAGAGAACCGCGGTGAGATGGATCCCCGGATCGAACGGTCTGTGCACCTTATTTTAAGGTCAGCCGTAAACGAGCTGAAAGGTCGGCAAGGGGTATGGGGCGTGGCGAGCATAAACAAACCTCATGCCATATTTCGCAACAACAAATCAACTCGACACCTCGCGGCGCTCGGTATAATCAGCTAATTCGCGATAACAACTTAATTCAGGCCTCCGTGGCCCCGATTAAACAAAGCGTAACTACTTAATTCGTTTAACGAGCGGTGTTGCGCGGTAGGGCGAACGCATCGCTCTTTGCGGAGGTGCGAACTTCGCACGTACCGGTTACGTACATCCCCTTAGCCAGTGTTCTTCAACCTGATCCCACGACGATGCGCTCGATCGTGATATATATCGTAAGATAGTTTTCGAGTAAACGATAGAATAATCGAACGTGCACGATAGAAAGGATTTCAGGTCGATCGAATAGCGTTTGATTTGATCGACGAAACATCGTGTTCTTCCAGAAGTTTCATTCGTTTTATAAGGGAATAACAGAGGCAGAATATTTCTTGTTTTACATTCAAGAAGATAATATAAAATAAATGAATATAAAAGGGACAAGCTAATACATGACATTCAAAGGAGAGGAAAAATAAATTTCTAAGGATAAAGTCACGTTTATGGATTCAAGTTAAAAATCTCGTTATAATCAGATTGTGTTCTATGTACATTTCTTCTTTCTTATAAATATATGAACCGATAGATAAGTTACGATGGTAGCAGCGATATGTTGGAAAAAATTACGCTTTCAAAAAAGCTAACATTTTTCGTATCCTATCTCGCTTACTTTTATTTTCAGCACAAAAACTCTTCATATATCGATATGTATCGCGATCATCGTTATTAGGAAGTGAAACAGTTGATTGTGGTCTTTCGAAAACGAAAGTATTTCGCCTAGAAACATTTGAAAAGTTGCTTCGACTATTTACACAAACTGCAGCCAGTTGCAATTTACGTAAGGTCCTAAGATCGTCTACTAGAAATTGTATCTTTTAAAGGATGTAAATGAAATGAAAGAAATGGTTTCTAGTTTCTACGAAAGCATCGAATAATGCAGCAAGAAAGTTGGGAACCGCTAAGGTGCAGGACTGATCGAAGCCAATCGATTCGTCCGGTCATTACACGGTAATGATCATTACCAACACGGCACATGTGTTCCTCGAACTCGTCCAGCTCACCGAAATTCGCCTGCCTCTAGTCTGTCGTCATTTTTCTACGCGTCTCGGGCGCAGCAACGTGCTACGAAAACGCACCCTGTAACTAATGCCTTCCACCTTCTTGCTATGTTTCTTTAGCGTGCCACATACATATTTCGTAAATTGGTTTAAAAAATTTCCTACGGAAACAAGATTTCCTACTAAGAGACTCGCGAAAAATCGATTAAGAAAGATCAAACGTTAAACAAGAAATAGAAAGAAGAAGTCAGATACATTTCTTCGATTTTGTGAAAGCTGCTTTTAATCTTTTTCATATCGTACAAGTTAGTCGAGATGGTCGATGGAAAAGCTTTGTACACGTCATTTTTGCTCCTTCTATACATAGCTAAAAAGACGCAACACATAATTTGTTTCATCCGTTAAGTTCTGTCATGGTTGTGCAACAAATAATTCATTGTATGAAGTAAACTAACACAAATATTATTAAATTAAATATCAAAAGATAAGATTGTAGATTAGATATATGGATGCACATATCTGTGTTATTTTCTTCTTTCTTTTGTTCAAATAAGCATTTATCAAAGAAATAATTACTATAGGAAACATATTTTCGCGCGTTAATTTAAAAAAACAGATTAATTCGGAATGTTATCCGTACCACGTTTTGAAGCTTGTTCGTTCACGACAGCATAGGAAAAGAAATTATCAAATTTAGTTGACTTAATTACCTAACGTGTCGCACATTCTTACTACCATATCAGGACTCGCGTAAAGAATTTGACAAAATCATACAATTTCGTAGATAATGAGTACCATAAACATTCTTCCCCCTCCCCGTTAACCACGTTCGTACATTGTTGGCTGCTACAATCCTTTCTGAAGGTCCGAAGAAAATACACAACCTTGTAAAGGGCCACGTTTACCTATCTTTAACGTGTTTCTCCTCTCTTCTTACGAGAGTTCACCTCATGAAATATGGCTGTTTGAACCCGGACATGTTTCCTCTAACTTTTACAAGCGCCAATTCCGGCTCGTAACATTCCAAACTACTCTTTGAACTACGTCGGACGGTAAAGAGCGTTTCTTCAGCTGGAGAAAAAAGGCTTTACTGTTACATCGTGTACCACATTGTATCGAGTAATCAGCCGCGTTATATTCGACTCGGTGTGCTAATTTTTAATAGTCCCGTTCGATGTTAGTAGCCGCAAAAGCAGCCGAGAAAACACGAGTCATCACGTGGAATGCAATCAACTTGAATAAGTCATTACGCGATGACGTTTCATGAACGTCGTTGTCTGCATAGCCTCGGCAGGCATCAGACGAATTTACACAGAAATTAAGACAGAGTAATTTATAGTCATGAACGCTGGGAGAAAATGGAACATAACGAAAGCGATGGGGGGAAAAAACGGGATAAAAATAAGAGAAAACTGCAAGATCGACTAGCCTCGATGATTTCACGCGATCGTCAAATATCAATTAACAGATTGGAAAATATAAGGTAATAATAACCGCTATGCTGGACAATGACTCATACTTCTTAACGTCGTAACCACGGTATGTACTAGATAATTTATACCTAATTGTAAGTGGTTTAAACGAATATCGGTATACTGAATAAAAGGGAACGATACACTTGTTAACGACAATCGTTAAAAGATACACTACCGTCCATAAGTCCCTAGTCGTGCAGCGTTTCTTATAGCTTCGCATAATGATCACTGCATTATACGCATCTTGTGAATATATTCGACATCGTAAATTTTGAAAAATTGAAGGTATTCTTCGCGCTATAAAGAAATGTATTTTTAAAAATTGACGTAATATATCCAAATCTAGATACTCTTTTCTTTTATCATATAAATCTCGTGAAAAATTTGCTTCTGTACCTTTTGTATCAAATTAAACACACGCTGATTTTAAAGATTCCTATTACATGTATGTACATGTATATGTTGCAAGAAGTATTTGCACGTCATTGCATTTATCGCAGTACATATTTGTGCGCTAATTAATTTGGCTCGAAAAACGTGATACTACGGAAATGCTACGTAGAACCTGACAGAAGAAAATTTTATTGCAAAGTAGGAATATGTATGTGGAAAAAAAGAAGAAAACTCGATTTTTCGCGCAAATAGAACACTGATTAAAGAACACTGAACATAGAGCAGCAGATATTAAACAACGCTGACTACAGAAATGACAAATACCAAAAGCAGAATGAAAATAAAAATTCGACCAGGTGATACTTGGAAAGGGCTTAATTTCTTGACAATGTATATGTTGGCAACAAGTAATAAGTATAGGCCAGACTAGTCGAGCGTATCGATCATACTTCGAGCACGGAGGTGGAGTAAATAATACCTATGTGGCTGTGGAAGCATTGTTCTGATGACTTATGGTAGGCAGCTACACATCGAGAAACCTCGCGATAATATACGTGCTTACGACTTACACGGGTCGCATGAAATATAAGCAACATTAATGACCGGCACGGAGATCGTGTAATTTGCCACGAATTTTTCCCCTTTCCGCATCTTTCTCGATCTTCGCGCGCGCGCGAGGGACTTTTCAAGATTTACTAACCGATCATGTAATTACACGCAACACAACAGTGAAATCACTGGATGTCAACCCGCGTTTAAGTAAATGAGCATCGCGCTACTGAACTTTCTAATGGAATTCAAATCGTCCCTTACCATTCGTATGCTCTTTGTCCTCGAACCTTTCTTACTGTTTCTTTCTTCGCGTTAACGTTTAACGTGATCCTGAATAACGTTTCTTATTCGTGATGAGAAAACTGCGGATACATGCGGATTTACATTGCAATATATAATATATATATATATATATTATATGTACCTTATATATATACGAAATATGCAAAATAAAGTCATAGCTAGAATACTACTGGAAAGTGGAGCATATTATGCAGAAAGCTATCGACTCTCAAAGCGACGGAAGATTAGTTAGACACAGTATCCCATAATGTTACTTTATTTTGCAAAAATTGCCAATTTCAGACCATCGAGGGTTGGTAGATTTTTGCATAACATGACTCAACTCGGATAATGTAGAGTTACCCGAGTCAGAAGGATATTTGCACCGAGTTGAGCAATTTGTCTTGTAATTGTAACAATTGTAATTCGATTGTAAACAATCTTTAAACGATCTGCGCTTGGAAACAGGTTATTGGACTCGTTATTAACGATGTGATAGACGGTTAAATATACAGGGAGCATAATAAGTGTCATTACGAATTCAATCACCGATGTGCTACGCTTTCTATCGTCTCTTGTCGTTTAGATATTAATTTTTCTATCCTTGGCTTATAGAATTCCTGTGAAATAAAACTTCATTCTCATATTTCATCCAAAAATCACCTTATCCTACGATACTATGATCGGAACGTAGTGAGCTTTATTTTCAAGTGTCACACATTGTTTCTTATTAATTACTGTAATATAGAATTCTCGATCCCCGCGGAGATCTCTTCCAAAAAAAAAGTTAGTAGTCGAATGTTGCACCTGCAGTCGAGAATGCGTTGATACGATGTTTCTTTTCGAAACGCTTGTAATTTCATAAAGAAGTACGTTGCAACGCTATAATTTTAAGATATAAGCACATTTATTATAAACACGCTTTGAATGCCACAGCATGTAAATGCATATCTGTTCAAAGTGCGTGAAAAATGGGGTTTTACAACGATACGTTAAGATGCACCGTTGATGCAACAGCTTCGTTATTCTTGAAAACCGCAATTTCAGTATGTATTTGCAAAACATTCGCGCGTTTCGTATCTTCTCCAGATATTGTTTCGTGTACCGTTATACGCGTGTTGCATCGAGGAAAATGACAAGTACAGCAAACTAAATTGTTCATTGGAGGAAACTATTACAGTATAATACGCAACTGTCGATATACGAAACCTCGTGAAAATTTTTTTTTAATTACCGATTAACCGCTATAACACGTTACGAGCAACTCAGTTGTAATCATAAAGTTTTGGAAAAGATCGGCTCGTTGAACAAATTTTAGAAACATCAGCGTTTCCTTCGATTATCTTCCACAGAAAGGGATTTAATATCAAAATGTGATCCAGCGCAGGAAAATTTATCGCGGTACAGCATGAGATAGCTCATAGACATTTTCGTGCCTAACATATATGATCGAGACTAAATTTACAAATGAATAAAAATGTTAAGCAAGATGAAGCAAAGTTTTAAACGAAATAAAAACAAGTTATACGTATTGTACTGATTATTCGAGTAAATTTAAATATCCTCCATTTGAGATTATCGTGTTATATCGTATAGCACCTGGTAAAGATCAAGATTCTCAAAGAGATATCAAATCAAACCAAAAAATTATATTATAATGCTATAAACATGGAAGCTAGTCGATAAACGATAAATTCAACTATGTAGCCGTATATCTGTTTGGTAAAAAACCTCAAGAGAGGTTATATTTTCGTAGACGATGAGCTAGTGGAATAACGTATTCCGTTAAGTTGAAGCAAACATAGGGAGAAGGAAAAAATTGGATATGTGCGCGGCGACGATAAGAGCAGTGAATCGCGCATGTTTCTCCTAATAACAAATCTTGTTTCATGCACGTCGTGGAAGGAACGGCTTCGTGACTCTCCTGCGTGGTCAGATATCCCCGCCAGAGATATAATTTATTACGGAGTATACGTATCACTTCATCCGAAGGGATCAAAACGGTGGCTCTCGCAACCACTTTAGCAACATCAGCTGATATGATGGTATTAGCCACAAGAAGACAGCACTTATGCACAGTTATTTCTTAGAAAGATTAACTTTTCCAACGATCCTCTCCCGTGTTGTAAGATGCTATATACGTATACGTGTATACTCTGTTAAAGTTTTACAGCAGTCAAAAGTCACATATTAATTAGAATACAAACGTCCTTTTTCTAAGAATGAACGAGAAGAATGAATGGATCAGTGAGCGTATCTAACAGGTCAAGATTGTAAACCAAGCGCTTTCTTTCCTATGAATCCGAAGTAAAAAAATGTTCTTCTCCTGTGTTCTTAGTCTTCTAATTTCTGTACGTAACTTGTCGTGATAACTTAGATACGATCTAGTACAATATTTAGGAAGAGAGTAAAGTATTAAATGATTGGATCTTTATTGCGCGAAAGAATATTATTATTATTATTATTTGTTTGGAATAAATATTTGTTCATTGTATTAGAATCTAGATAAGCTATGTTTTAACTTGTGGAACTCAGAATTCGACATTCTTACGACTTTTATTATAAAAAGTAGAGCATATTATCTAAGAAATGATATATGATTGTTATATTGGTTAAACGAGAAAGAGAAAAATACGACAATTCGTTGCCTGATTTTTTCTTTTATTCATATCACGTCGCGGAGTTAAATAGGCACACGCATTGTATGCTTAACTCGAGTAAAAGAAATCAATGACGGAAGTCAAGATTGTCGTATATTAATTGCAAGTGCGTGCAGCACGAACGTAGTAGCGTACTTTACAACTACAAATGGCACACTATATCATATCCAAATAAGGAGGAATCGTCGTCCTTTAAGAACTTCTTAACGTGGAGTTTACGTATGACGAAACACGAAATAAAGAAAAAAATAGAACGAAGGTAATATCTTAATATTTTCGAAGATGACTAACAACATAAGAAATACATAAACGAATTACCCACATTGATGTTCTTGTAACAGAATATCTAATAAGGAGAATAAACGTACACTAAAAAATAATTATTCGTTATACGTGGAATAACCCTAAGAATTGCATTCCTCTGCAATCTAAATTAATAAAGAAACTGTTTTCGAATTGTATATTTACATTTTCTTCGGAAAGTTATAACACAAAATGAAGAAAAATGATCATAATGGAGAATCTTTCATGAAAAAGCAACATTTCGTACTTTCAATCTAATAAAATTATATTACAAGCGTAAAAAGAAGTTAACGAATGGAAAGCAGTAATTTAAAATTCTCGTAATACAACTTTTGCAAATCCAATAGTCTAAATGACATCTACAACCCTCTCTATACGTTTCCCTTAGTGATTCAGCACAACCAATGAACAAATCTCAAATCTCCATCATCGCTGGAATTACTTTACTGTAATAGCAAGTGTTATGCTGCAAATTGACACTGATAGATAAAAAAAATGAATACCTCTGGACCACACACAGTTTTAGACATATTATTATCATTTCAGCTGTGTAATTCAATCATTTTCTCTACCTTTTTTTGGAACTCTTTCGCGTATCGAGCAACAGAAAACTTTTTTCTGAAATTCGAGTAAAAAGATATCATTCCTCTGACAGTCTTCTGAAAATGTTCACCGTACGAAATAAAACGCTTTGTTTAATTATAAATTTCTGAATTCCGTTTCTTTAAAAATAGAATTTCACCTTCTTCGAATTTAAAAACACCTGTCCTTCGTACGTTTCATTAACAGTTCTTAAATTTATCACACGAATTTTCTTTTCCTACGAACACGAAGAGAGTATATAATCTTTCAAAGTCTTGCTTCGTTATATAAAGAAGCAGTAAATCCAAATGTAACTTTAATTTACATTTTGACTGACAATTGCTGGATTTCGATCCGATACTTATGAAGCTTTGTACGGTCCTACGTGTTTGCCTTAAAACTCAAATCCTCTGTTTTCGTACGCGTAAAGACCATCGACTTTCATCGACAATTTCCGACTTCCTAAACCTTTTCAAATTTAAATGTCACCGAGTAAAATCATCTAATCGAAATATACATGCGTGTTATCTCGATTGAAATTAATTCGACGGACGATTTGAAATTTAAAATACTGAAACATCAACATCGAGTCGCATCGATGAAACGGTACCGTGGTAACAGAACGAAAGTCGCTCGGCGTTAAAACACTAATTTAATTTGGACCGAGAGCCGGCCGACATGCCGCGAACAGCTTTCGATTAAATTAAGGGCCATCTGTAACACCGGATCCCTTCAATCAATCCCACGAAGACGGACTGTTTACAGAGTATATACCTGGAAGGACGAATGCGTGTCACGATTTCTATCGTGATGGACCACCAAATAAAACGCGATGAAGCGGCGGCTGATCCGCGGCGTTTGTATAGCGAATCATTTGAAAAACCACCGTGACGATGGCCTTCCACACACGAGACACGAAACCGCATCAGAGGCGCGTGACGATGAGAAGAGCCGAGAAAACGAATAGTGGAAGATAGACGTAGAGAGAGAAAAGGAGGCGAAGAGAGAAAAAGGAAGGAAGAAAAAGGACAGGCCAAGTGAGACGATGGCGATGATGAAGATCGGCGACCGACGGAGAAAATGAACCACGAACCATGGGGCCTGCACCTCGGCCCTTCTTAAATCGTGTGCACACACAATCAAGTTTCGCGGCGGACTCGGGGTGTCGAGCGAGCTGGCCAACTCCTATATTATTATCTGCTTCTAATGCCAGCGGCATTGTGTCAGCGGGAGACAGTGGCGCGGATGAAAGGAGACTTGTCTGTGAAAAAACGGCAAAAACGTAGCATCGAAGCTGCAGAAAACATGGAAACGCGCACGACGACCTCTCAACGTCCTTTTCAACGGTACAACTCTCTTCTCTTCTATTCAACGATTCGATCTATCTCTGCTCGCGTTCTACCCTCTACCCTTCTGTCGCTTCGCCACTGTTTTTCTCTCTACACGTCACTGCCATCCTTGCTTTTGTACTAACACGCCATTCTGGTCTAATTTGTACATCGGCAAGAGGCTGAAAAAGGCAGTTGTTCAAGTTGGTGTTTGATAAAAATTTGGATAAGCAGGTTCGTTGCTAACATCTGCGTTTATGTCGGTGGTTAGAGATACAAAGGAACGTAAGAGAATTGTAAGAGAAAATTAGACGGTATGTGTAGAATAAAATGTACTTTGAGATTAATTTTAGGCGATGTTGGGCGAGCACGCCTTTCTTTAAGTTGCAGGATCGCGTGTTCTTCGTGTCTTGTCTTTATCTTATTGTCGTAGTTTATACATATGTATGTACCTGTGCCATAACAAATGTTCGTCGCATTCTAGATATTTTTCTTCTGATTATTTGAAATATTTTACATATTTTTTCACGTCGTGTGCATTCTATAATTAGCTTCGTTATAACATTGTATGTGTAAGAAAGATAGACACAAGATGCGTAACATCGACACCTAAGTACAATGAAAAATAATGTAATAATACCGAAAGCGTTAAATCAACGAACCATGTTCCTTATTTCCATTGAATTGTAAAATAATTAATGTACTTGCTCAAGCATCGGCTTAAAGAAAAAAGAAATCATTTCGTTTTACTTGGAAGGACTATCTAATTCGAGGACATGATTTTTGCCTGCTCGCATCATTCAGAAAAGTTATAATTTTCCACTGAAAGGAAGCGTGGCGAATTTTATTAATTTTTCTATGTTCAGAATCTTCGGAACGTAAAAGAAGATAAATGATTTAAAATTAGTTAAATGAAAAGCACAATTTGCTAACTGAATAACATACGTAATTAGATGTTTCATAATTTTGAAAAAATCAAAATGAATCTATCGTCTACAATGATGCGTTTTCTATTAAATATATTCAACGCAACATACAGATTTCTATTTCTATATACATAATAAATTATTCGATATTAGATAGTACGAATTAAAAGTTTTCCCACATGCGAAACGGGAATTCTAAGGAGAAACTCTGACTACAAAATTGATTGTGGAAATGAGACTTCCTTGCTTCGTGCAATTCAATTTCGATTACATTTAAGTATCTTGAAATGATCAATAACGAAGCATCAATCTCAATCCGAAAGACAGTCCGAAGAAAAGGTACGGTCAGCGCTTCTTGATTGCTCATGCTAGTATACAAATCAGCACGACAATGCGTACTACACTTACGAGAAATATTATTCTACATAGTTGAATGAAATGTTATTAACATCGCTGTGTGTAATGAAGACATACTAATGTCGCACGAACATGTCGATAATCAATATCGACAATTTCGCCGCAATTTCTATCAGTTTCGTTATTATTTCCGCGACGTGAACGAATAAACCCATGTACGTTATGTTAATCACGCACTTTACCGTCTTTTTTTTTCTGTCGAACTTCTGATGGCTTCGGTCGAAAAGATACCACGAGTGTGCTACTTTAATTTCCTAATAACGCGTATACGATTTTATTTCTAATTACAACGAATGCGATACGCGAAGAGTCACGTCGAAATAAGTCGCGAATATGGAATAAAATTTGTTCGTACAATGTCTTCTTTTCGCGAAAATGACATTTGAAAGTTTATTTACTGAGTATATGCGAACTTAACCAATCACCGATAGGATAAAAGCGTAATCGTTTAAAACGTCATCTTGGAGAAAATAGAATTTACATCGATATTTCTATATTTATATCAACCACGTTGTTATACAAAATTTTTGTGTGAAATTTTTTGAAGATAACTATTGCAGCTTTGAATGAAAATAGTTTTGGAAAATCAATTTCTTTTATTTTACTCGTTGCTATAACACGCATGCTGTCACGCATTAACTGCTCAATGCGTAGATTTCGTTCGAAACGAACTGTGTTAAACAGAAATTTTTACTCGTTAATAGCTTTGCACGCACAGCCTCGTTAAGCTGGATAAATATAAGAGAAGAAACAATAAGATATTAACTTGAGCCTTCTTTTTGCGTAACATCCGACTAAAGTAGCTACTTGCAACTAACAAACTCGTTAGTACGTTGCCGTGTTCTTTGCGGTATCTTTTTACAAAGCAATTGGTATAGCAAGTTATCAAAAGGAAATTATGCGGCATATGAAGAGAATTTTTTCTTTTGCAACTCGTACCATGCACGGAGAGAATGCGATGTTGTTTGTCTACCATATTCTCGACCTGTCTACTGTTGAATCGACACGCTGTATATCCACGTTCTTGCAAGAACTTCGAAAGAAACTTCGAAGGAAACTGAAACTGACTGACTTCGGATAAAACGTCGTAAGAAAACTCTTACGTTGCTTCGAATGCGACTTAATCGAATGGAATTAAAGGACGTACGTACGTATAAGTATGTACGATACTGTAAATCCGTGCTGTTTTATCCTACGCTACTCTCTTTCATGAAATAAATCAAATTTTGATGGAATCACGTTACGTTAATGTTCATGGAATATCGAATATGCTTTCTCGTTAATTTGCAACAAATTAATTTGCAATAAAAAGACACGAGTTCGGCATATTTTGGCAATATTTAGTTTCATCTATGTGAGCTATTTTTTTAGAACTTTTAATACCGATTAAAATAATTTCACGAATAATTCGTTGAACGAAGTACGTTTAGAAGATCTGCTATTTCCCTGAATATATCGAGCCGAATTACCAATTTAATTTTGAGAAAAAGATATTCGACTACGCTGCTGAAATTATTTAACAAACTTCCGTAACATTTACCGCGTTATTTCTATTAACGTTTGCCATTCGACGTGCGCATTACAATCAAGTTTTACACTTCGATGCAAACATTTCCAACGTTCATAAACGCATGCTGCTCGCGTCCAATAATCGATGTAATGCAAATCCGGGATGTGATACTGAAAGACTCAGCTAGTTATCTAACAATTTATTCGCTTCTTCGTGTATCGTATCTATTCCGCGTTTGATGCATTCGATTTTGATATATTCGACACGCCTTAAATTCAATATTCCACGCTGCTTATAACCGCACGATGTAACGCAAATGCGGGAAGATCGGACTAATCGATCCCGAAAAACTCAGTTAGAACCGCGCCACGCGCTTAGCGATATACGTGCAGATAGATTATTGAACAATTTATTTGTCTGCATGTTTGAATGGTCCTAATCTTTGTCTTCGCTTCTTCGTGTATCGAATCTACTTTGCGCTCTGGTGAATTCACATCTGATATATTCGACGTGCGTCAAATCAAACCCGATGTTCCATATTATCTACAACTGTACGATATAATGCAAATCCAGGAAGACTGGATTAAGCGATCCTGAAAAGCTCGGCTAGAACGATGCAATTAACAACATACGCGCAGGTAGGCTTCGCATGATGGAGCGTATTTACGATGCATATATTCATCGTACAGCGAGGAGAGTGCGTTGGAAGGGTGGTAGAATGCGCAACGAGAACGGAAGACAAGAGGACGCATCGAGGCCGACAAAACGAAATGTTTGGCCGGGAAAGAAGAAGCCGGCGGGTATAATGGATATCTTTATTATCGGATGGAGAAGGCAAAGCCGATGGGAGTCAGTCCAAAGTGGTCGTAGTATCGTCCCAACGACGACGTTCCGCTATGGCAGGCCAACAGAACTTCGGTCCAATTGGTCTACCCTCCCTCCCCGACATAAATATTGATGAAAACGATACATTTATACGCGAACGACAAGTCCGTCCGCGGAGAAAAAGCCGAGAGATTTATTGGGACGCGGCCTCGCGACGACAGCCATTTCTGCGCCGATCATACATCAAGCAGAGCCTCCAGGCCAATCTCCGATGGCGGAGAAGCCGATGCTCATGCGATTCCTGTTTCTAGACCGATCCACGTACGATTCGTTAGAGAGTGTCGTTTCGGGCAGATTTTTTAAATGCCCCCGCCAGACGAGATTCGATCGTTTATCGCTCTAACTTTCATTTCTTCGGCATCGAGCTTTGTCCAACGATCCCCGCTCCTACGAGCTTTGCTTTTTATCACGCGCTATATAACCCTCTTAACGGACTAATGTCCTGTTAAAAAGTTTCAACTTTCGGTCGATTATTAGCCGCGCTGTTTGTATTCGGCTTGAGAAGAAACGAACGGATTCCTTTGGTCAACATTGTAGAGAGGTATACCGATGAGATGGTGAACCGAAAAGTAGTTAACAGTATGCTATTGCTGTTCTTAATAGAATCGATATAACTATAACTAATTTCAGCTTTATATGTATATATGCATATCTTTTTTTTAAATTAACATTAAGTTTCATGTACTAGATCTAGAACCCTAGAACGTCAAGATCCTTTCAGTCTATTTTTTCTAAAATCTGCCAATTTTCTCGTGTCTTAACGTTAAAACTGACGACAGAAAGTCAACTCAATAACCAAATATTAGTAGAAAATTAGTAAAAAGATTGTCGAAACCTCTCGAAATATTTGTGTATCGGTGAAAGAATTCGTTTCTAAATCTCTTACCTATTTGTCGCGTTATTTATACCGCGTATAAATTACAATCCGTAAAATATCGTGTAAACGTTTAATTATGATGATTAATTATATCGTGTTAAGTATCTTCTGATTAAAAAGATATTCGATTAAGCTGATGCAATGATTATTAAGAAAAAAGGCAAAACAGGTTGCCAATTGTGTTTAGGAACGCTCCTTTTCCTTCACTTGCGAGCATGTTTTGTAAGCATCATTAGAACCGGTTCCCTCGAACACGTGGCGTCGAATGAAACGTGCCAGGGAATTATTTAAGGCCTTAGTCTTGCTAATTTAATAGCAAGGAGTACCGCAAAAAGAATATTTAGAAAGGAAGAACGGTGCGAGCAGTATCGACCACTACACGCGTTAAATTTGATTTACGCGCGTCGATGATATATCAGTTTCGTATCACGGCTGATAATCGTCAAGCACGATTAAAATCTCTATATTTTAATATTTCATTTTACAAACTACGTATATCGTGTCTCTGTCGCGTTTGGAAGCTCACATTTTTTAACAAACAGATACATTTGTTATTTCGCTTTTTATGAAAATTAATACAAATATTATTTACCAACTTTCCATCGGTCGAAATTATAAACCTTATGAACAATGGTGCACGTAACAATCGTCAATTGAAAACGAAAAACATGGTACTATTAAATCGCAAGTTTCGTGAAAGAAAAGTGATCTGAAAACAAATTTGTCGTCTAACTTAAAAAACTGAAAATTTTTAAATTATTAAGAATTTATAAATTTATTGACAAGTTCAAAAAATTTTGTAATGTCTCTTCAGAAATCTCTTCCAATATTTATATTGTAATAACGTATAGTTTTTATCAGATGTAGCATTAACATATAATTTACATTATTAACACCTTATACACATATATACATTATACATACATACATACACACACGCGCGCGCGTATATTATAAAGTTTTGAACTACTGACGCGCCATCTCTCGTAAATACACCATTGATACCGATTACGATGCAACCGATCACCTCACCGAGAATGTTTTCTTACGTCGGGATCCCTGAACAAGCAAGGGACCAGCCCCCTTTATTGGATTTAGTCCCCTAATGATTTTGTCAAGCCAAGATGAAAAGAACCTGCCAACATTCCGCCGTGACTCGTTCTGCATTCGAATTTGGCGCTGTAACCACGCTTGGTTAACCGGCGGGGATCCCCTCGTAAATTACGCTTCACGGATCGTAACCCATCACCTAACGCAATTATCCGCGAGAAATAGTTGACAGGGGAATAATTTTCTTAATGTCATTTAATTTCAATCTTGTATCACGATTTTTTATTCACCGCTACTCTTACGAATTACTTCTTATGATTTACAATTAATCATGCCACTTTCAACCTGTTAAACATTTTTATCAAAGATAAATTGTATCGTATTTATATTTGCAAAAATGAAAATCCATACGATTGAAATTAATTTAGATTCGATACCTTTTCTACGACTATTTGATTTTGTTACTTATATTAATTCTATCAACTCTATGATTATAGAAGTTCCTGAATAAGAAATGTCCCGGTTAAGAGGTTATGAGCTGTCATTTTTTCTACCTAAAAGTGATCAAAAAATATGCACACCTTAAATAGATGTTTTGAAAGTAAATATTATTCTCTAGATTGTATAAAATAATTTTTGGTCAATTTTGACAATCGTTTGCAAAATTGTTACTCTGTACGTTATATCATAAAAGATAAACCTACTCTCTGAGAATAGCTGTACTTGTGCTCAATTTGTAGCTAAACGAATAACTATGTTTATTTCAAAAGTAAGAGACACAATTTTTTATTATTAAAAAAAATAGATAAATATTAATCAAGACATAAAGGTCCAATTATTTCCTCAAATGCCGCACGTTATCCTATAGTATATAGAGTATCGAACATTGGATCTCTCGCTATTACGCGAAACTAATAAATCTTTCTCGCGATAGATACATACGTATCGTTCCTTTCTTATACAGCTACGTTCCCTCGTTCCAGGAACGGAACCCTCGATCATACACCATTAATTATCAACACAATGCATGAGGATTAGGTTTTTCTGAAGCGCGGACCGCCGAAAACGAACGTGCTCCAGGCGCATCTCCGCACGTCACCGGACGTCAACTTTAAATGGAAATGTCTTAATTATCAGAGCACGTAGCGGCCAACAAAAACATTATCCGCTACTGAATCGTCCCACCGCGACGCTATATGTATGTCCGCGATGGTAAAGTAAGATTCTCATATGAAGAGCAGAAGACGTTCGAATACTGGTGACATTTATTGATAGAGCTGAACGAGCATTGGTAACGATGCGCAACAATAGATGGAAGATTGGACGAAAAATTCTTGATCAGCGACAATTTAATCTAACGATTTTCAACCTTTCTTATCTCAAACCACTAACCTAACCAAATTACTAACTAAACTAATTATTACAATTCTGCAGTACACTGCAAAATATATTGTGAATTATATTTGGTTCAAGACATCCACACCAGACAACTGGTTTTTTGGCTGTGGTCATTTTCTTATTTGAAAATCTAAGAGAAAAGATGGTCAATGGTCCTGATTAAATATGTACTTAGGTATTGCATGTTTTAAAAATTCTCGAGGCACTCCAGTGGACCTCTTGCGGCACACTGATTGAAAATCGTTGATCTAACCCAAACCTAACCCTAATTAATTAGTGCAGTACGTGTTTTCGTGCAAATTGATATTTTTGAGAATATTATTTAAAAAGTGAAAACTCAATAGAAAATTACATGACTCGCCAAATATTATGCAAAGCACTATGGTTTGAGCATTTTATACACTTTTTCATGTTACATATGTGCGTTCTATGAAATTTTGCATTTTCAAATTTCCTATAAATTTATAGAAATCCGCAGTCTATCTATTAATATTAAATAAAGAAACACTCTGGGACATAATCATATTTTACTCAAGTAAGAAATATTAATAGCTGTTTTCACGAATATGGAGGATGTAGAAACAGATATGTATATAGATGCGAAAAAAGAACGAGTAGTAAATATATAGCAAATATATACGTGAAAAAGGCAAATTCAAATGAAATAAGATTTTGTATAAAATTTATAAACGTGAAAGAAACTAATGAATTATAAGAATAAAGAATTGCAATCATCGTATTTTGGGGACTAATGACCTGTAAGATAAATTTACAAAATAACCTCTTTTAACTTCAATAGTAATTTTCAGTTTCGTTTTTTCATAAATTTCATTATGGGATCTCTATCCTTCAATTCCAATATTCGTACAAAATATATTAATAATAGAAGCAATATACAAAATATTTAAATATCGTTAAGCCGAATATACGTATGCAACATTAATTAAAACTATAAAATATTAATTCATCTAGAATACTAATAAATATTCCTAGATATAAAGTTCTACAATACTCATACGTAGATTGCGGATTTTTGTGCATTTATGCAAAAATGCACGGAATTATATAATATGCAAAAATATATGATATACATATATATAGTACGGTACTCATTGCATAAGAATACTACGGTAGAATACCCATTATAATTTTTAATAAGTAAACTAAATCTTTATGTAACTTTCATTTCTTTGTGTTCATAAAAATACAAATCCGCATAGAAATCCACAATCTACTCATAACATGTAAAATGAACATAACAAAAGTATTTACTCACGAATCATTATGGCAAAACTGACGGTTACATAGCCTTAACAACTTTACGACTTTAAAAAATATCACTTCTCACAAACTTAAATTCGACGAAAAATGCTTAAACTCGTTAATGTCTTCGCGGAAAGCACTCGACAATTATGAATATTCACGGAATTGAATTACGCAATTGAATTACACAATTGAATTATAATATCGAATAAAATAGCGTCATATTTTCGACCGAACGCGCGAAACTAAAGTAACTGATCTGCGCATACGCAGTTTATTTCGATATCTTTCCTTTTTCAAATCATTTTTAGTGATTGGTCAATTCATTCTAATACTTATACGACCTATACTGAAAACATTGGCTGCTTTTTCAGAACGACAAGAATTGGCCAATGGTTGTTTCTACTTTTTGCGCAAGTGCAGCTAGCGCAGTCAATGCGAATAAACCTAATGTCGACCGACGTGGATAGACGAACAGCAAGTAGCACGACGTGCAAATTAATTCCGTGCAGAGTTAAACAGTCAAATTTATGGCTACTGATCTGTTCCATCGACTATATCGCATTAACATGTGACACAGAGGAAAATGATAACGGTTGAAAGTCTGCGACCTGCAGCAAAAATGAATATGTTCTAAACGCTTGCAGCTTCATCTTTGAATCAGCTGTCATAAGCAGACGATGCACAGGTATAGTTTATAGTCTGACACTTTATTTCCTAGTTTTAATATTCTTTATCAGTGAAAATACAGTTTTTAATTATTCTTATAGAAATTTTAACACAAATGCTATGTACTTCGATTCAATATCTTTTAAATAAATATTTTAGATATTCTGAACATTATAAATTTCTCACATTATATACCATTTACATATCTTATCTACATATCAATGTAATTCTTAAATTTATTACAGATAAATTAGTTTTTAGTCTATTTTGTTTGTTTCTTAATTATTTCAGTATCTGATGCCGTTTGGTGGATTGTAAGGTCATGGAATTGACTGAAACTAGTGTACAGATAAGAGATTGTTCCATTGACTTTATTCCTGTTTACATTAAACAAGAGAATGATGAACATGAGACGGATTTTAATGATATTGAAATAATTAATGCAGCTCAAAATTTTTGTTCTATTGAAATTAAAGAAAGCAAAGGATGTGGCACAATTAATAACAGTGAAGAATCAAATATAAACAACAAAAGTACTACGCAAAATACAAATAATTTAAACAATTCAAACTCAGCATTAAATATTACACAACAAAATGAAACCTGTAATATTAATGGTATTTTAAATAGTTCAGTGTATTTGCAAAATTTGGATTATGAAAATATAAATATAGAAATACAAAAACCAACAAATCAAATAGCTGAAGTTTTTATTGATCAAAATGAACAAATACAAACAACCAATTATAATGTTTCAACAGTTACTATACCAAGTGAACTATTAGGACTAAATCTTAATATAAAAAAGGAAAATGAATTAGATCAAGAAACAGTTTATACTACAGAATGGTTGTGCAATGTAAATAATGGAACTGATCTTCGATTAAAAGTCTCAAAAAATACCAAGGATAGGATTCGAGAAGTTCCTACTGACATTAATGATACAGTAACATTATTGAACAAACACAAAGATCAAACATTAGAGAATGTTAATAATATAAAAAGCAAGGAAAGTAAACCTGAAAGACCTAAAAGACAATTGAAAATAAGATCAAACTCGTTGCAAGATTATAAAGAAAAGTTACGAAGAAAAGCAGAGTGCATGAGAGAGAAAAGAAAAAAATTATATGAACAAGAAAGTGAAGAACAGCGACAACAGAGATTAGCAAAGGAGGCAGCGAAAAGACGAGAAATGAGAATGTATTATGAAACACCAGAGCAAAGAAGAAAAAGATTAGATGCAGAAGCTGCAAGGAAAAGAGAATACAGAATGTACAATGAAACACCTGAAGACAGAAGAAAAAGGTTAGATCGTGAAGCAGAAAGAAGAAGAATGAAAAGGCTTTCGCTATATGCTAGTGAAACTCCTGAACAAAGAAGAGAGAGATTAAATAGAGAATCAGCAAAGAGAAGAGAGGCTCGACTTAATCAATATGCTAAAGAAACGCAAGAAGAAAGAAAAGAAAGATTAAAAAGAGATGCTTTGAGAGTTAGAGAAATGAGATTTACTAGATCTGCTATTGAAACAGAAGAGGAGCGCAAACAAAGGTTAGTAAAAGATGCTCTTCGAAAAAGGGAGGTAAGAATGCATGGACGTCATTCGGTGAATAATAATTTCACTGAACTTCAAACGGTTCGCAATTTTGAAGAATTAAACAATGTGCAGATAAAGGAGAATCCTGATAATAAATTGGGAGGTCATTACTTGAGTAACTGGATGATGTGGTTCCAAAATTCATTAGTCCAACCCGTTCATGTTGAAGAACAAATCATCAAATCTCAATCAGAAAGTAATGGATAAAAAATTTGTATAATGAATTTTTAGTACTGTATATATACTCTTTAAACATCTATACATGAAACATAAATCTCAATCATGTAAGATGATTTGTACATATTATTTATACAATATTTATGCTTGAAATATAATAGCAAAATATAACATATTCTATGGCTGCATCAACATAATGTTTAGAATATACGACACATATAAATAATGGTTCTTATATACTGTACAATTTTATTTTTAATATTTATATACTTTACAACCAAGTACGATTATGTTATCATATATTGTTAAGAATGTAAATTTGTTATTTGCTATATTTATTAATGTAAGATAAAATTCAATGACTAAGTAATACTATAAACATTTGAAATATTTAATACCATTAAAATTTATATCGTAAAAATTACAAAGTATATTCAAAAGTTTTACTATTTCAAAAGATGTACAAAATATGATAAAAATATTGCAATGTTATTGTATTATGTAATATAAATAAGAAAAAAGAGTTTGTTAAGGTATAAAAATTGTAAAGAATTAGAATGATACATTTGTGTGAGATAAAAGAAATACATACTTCTTAACAGTGCCTTTTTGTTCACTGTTCTACAAAAGCAATTTCTAATGTGATTCAAACAATTTATATATATGTATATATCATTTAATTATGAATGAATGGTTCTGATGAAAATAGGACCACTTCTTAAACTATATATACATTGTCATGCAACTTTTCCTACAAGTTCCTTTATATGGAATAAAATAAGATAATATCGTTATCATAAAATTTTGTTTCATTAATAATCTTATTTTCCTTTTCTACTCTTCCTCTCTATTTCTCGTGTTTAAATTTTATTATTAATTAAAGGGTGGCCCAGCCAAATGGGTTCACCTAAATATCTGTCTTATTTATTGCTGTATGAAAAAAGTTCTCAGGATAAAATTACGCTAGTTCAAGGGCTACAAATAACAATAGAAATAATTTTCTCTCGTGATCATGTTTTTACAATACTTGAAAGCAATCAGAATTTTTTAAATAAAAGCAGATATTTATTTTTCGATATTCTTGCAGAGTATAAAAAGACAAATTCAATGACTTTCATTACCATACCGTTCCCATTATTTAATCTTAAGATATTTGCATCTACAATGGACACGTGTAATGTTTAATTGTTCAACAGACAGGTGGTAAAATTAAAAAATTCCAATTTCTCAGTTCCTAAACAGAATTTATTAATTTTTGCATACTCAATGGTAGTTTATAACCCAATTAATCAACATTACTCTTATTGAAATATTTTTCCTACTTTCTTAGTTATAAGCAAATTTTAAAAATCGTCTAATCTACGAACAGCGAAACGCTATAACCACCTAGCGGTGAAAAGGTGAAACTAATCTCTTTATGATGAAATTAAAAAATCAAATTTCTCGGTCTATAAGGCGAGTCCTTGACCTGTTCGGAAATTAAATTAATATTTTAATTCTCAGAAATCATCTTTGTCTAATATTATTCCGACTATCTACGTAATTAATTAATTATATGTAACTAATGTAAAGTGTTCTATTTGGACATATCTTTTGCATTGTGGCGCCATTTACCAGCGAATCAGTAATACTAACAAGACGTAAATTTTTTAACTGACGTGTTTACATCCTTGGCTGTATGTGATATCACGAACACCGTGGTCTGTGCCAACCACGTGAGTTTACAATGTATATAAAATGAATATTTTGAGAACAATCAAAATTAAATTGACATTGTAAAGAATAAGTTTAGATTATTCGATAAACATTTCAATATAATATCATTGATCATAAAACTTTTTTAAAATAAATACTGTGGATTTACTATATAAAAAATAGTTAAGGGAATAAGTGAATAAATGTTGAAATTTCTTCATAGTTCAGTAAATAAAATTGATGTATATTTGATATATAAATAAAAAATGGGTATAACAAAACAATATTTGAGATATGTACCAAGTGGGAATTTAAATATAATTATTAGTTCTTCCTGTAATGTTGTTTTCGTAACATTGCAAGAACAAGAAGGTAGATTTGTAGCAGTTGGAGCATGTGAACATGTTTTTATATGGGATTTACGCCTTGGAGAAAAGGTAGATTGTAAATCATTTTTAATTTATGTTCTTACAATAGATCATATTATAATTATTGAAATTCTGATATTTCAGGTTCAGGTATTATCGGGTGATAAAGTGAATGTAACATATTTAGCTGCATCTCCTAACAAGCAACATATAGCAGTTGGTTATGCAGATGGTACTATAAAAACATTTGACTTAAAAACAGGAGAAAATACAAGTATATTTGTTGGTCATAGATCTGAAATTACAACTTTGACATATGATAGAGAAGGACATAGATTAGCATCAGGTTCAAAGGTAAAATAAATTAATAGAAGAATCAGAACATAAAAGTGCATGAAATAATTTTCAATTACATGTTTTCAGGATACAGATATTATTCTTTGGGATGTTGTAGCTGAGACTGGTATATGTAGATTAACTGGACATAAAGGTGTAATAACAAATTTAGCATTCATGAAAGATCATAATATCATTATTAGTTGTAGTAAAGATACATTTGTCAAGTTTTGGGATTTAGATACTGAACATAATTTTAGAACCCTTGTTGGTCATAGAACAGAAGTAAATATAATTTTAAATGTATATAATGATAGTTAATTTAGTCACATAATATATTGATAAGAACACTTTTATCAATTAAGGTTTGGGGTCTAGTTTTAATTAAAGATGATCAATATTTAATAACTGGTTGCAATGATAATGAACTACGTATATGGAAAATATCTTTCACTGAAGGTGAAGCTGCAGACTTTGATGTTAATTTACATGACTTAACTCTCAATGATGATGCTGAAATCAGCGATGTGGTATATTCTCTTTTGATTTAATAAATATTTATATGTAGACTATATTTATTAGATTAGTATTTAATGAAAATATTATATTGTGTTAGAAACATCCTTTAAGATGTGAAAAAGTTGGAAGTATACTAAGAAGTGGTCATGGAAGAGTTGTGTCTCTTAATGTTGATGCTACTCATACAGTTATTGGATGTCATGGTTTGGACAATACTATAGAATTATTTCAAGTATTGCCTGACACTAAAATAAAGGAGAACATTCTAAAACGATTACGAAAAGAAAGAAAGAAAGCAGAAAAGTATGCAAAGACATTTTTGTAGTATATTTGCAGAAGCAAATGTTTTTTAAATATACAAATATCTTTTTATGTGACATTTTTATTTTTTAAATAGAAGTGGAGAAAGTGCAGAAACAAATTTCTCAGGAGCACCAACTATAAAGGATGAACTCATACGTCTACCTATTATCAAAGTATCTGCTAAAGCTAAAGGATTAAGTATAGTTATGGGTAGAAGCGGTGAACTTAGAGTAAGTTACTATAAAAATCATCTTCTAAAATAATTAAAAGTACTATTCAATCAATTTTTACATGTCATTATTTTAGGTATGTATAGGATTAAATAATAATTCCATTGAATTATATTCCTTATTCACACAAGAAAAAGATGCTGAAGTAAAACATTTAAGATCAATAACAAATCATGGTCATCGCTCAGAGGTTCGTGCTGTTTGTTTTAGTTCTGATAATTTAGCTTTTGTGACAGCAGGTGGTGATTCTGTGAAATTATGGAATAGGTATGGAAATAAAATTCACATAAACTTGTAAGATGATTTAGCAATTTCATAATAATTTGTATGTTTGTAGACCAACTCTGGCGTGTTTAAGAACTGTACAATGTAATTATGCTTTAACAGCAACATTTGTACCAGGAGACAGACATTTAATTGTAGGTTTAAAAGATGGTAAAATGCTAATTATTGATATTGCTTCGGGCGACATTTTAGAGGAAATTCCTGCACATTCTAAAGAACTTTGGAGTGTTACATTATTTCCTGATAAGGTAACTTAATAATGTTCTCCATTATAATAATTTCATAATGGTATATAATTTCATGATTATTTTATACATGTTTATAGAAAGGAGTAGCTAGTGGTGGCGGAGATCAGACAGTAAAATTTTGGAATTTTGAACTTATTCAAGATCCTGATAGAGAAATAAAAGCGAAAGTTTTATCTGTTTTGCACTCAAAAACTTTAAAACTGGAAGATAGTGTATTATGTGTAAGAATAAGTCCCAACAACAGATTTGTTGCAGTCGCGTTACTTGATTCTACTGTGAAAGTCTTTTTCCTTGATACATTTAAGGTAATTACGTGAAAATATGCGTATAATTTCTATATTATTAAGCAATGTGCGATATATCTAAAAACTTTGATGTCATTTTAGTTTTTCGTTTCCCTCTATGGGCATAAATTACCAGTTTTGTGTATGGATATATCAAGTGATTCAACACTTATTGCTACTGGTTCTGCTGACCGAAATATAAAAATTTGGGGTTTAGATTTTGGAGATTGTCATAAATCGATATTTGCTCATGATGACTCTGTATCAGGACTTTCATTCGTACCTAATACACATTATATTTTTACTTGTGGGAAGGATGGGAAAGTAAAACAATGGGATGCTGACAATTTTCAAAAGATTGTGACATTACAAGTAATAAATCCTTTTTTAAAATATTTAAAAATTGTATGCTACCAATTACTACATTAAAAATATTTTTACTTAGGGACATACAGGTACAGCATGGAACTGTGCTGTTTCACCAAATGGACTTTATGTTATTTCTTGTGGATCTGATAGAGTAGTTAGACTATATGAACGGACTTCAGAACCTTTAGTTCTTCAAGATGAAGAAGAAGAAGAACGAGAACGTCGTGAAAATGAGTTAGCTACTGGAGAAAGTACTCTTGTCCCAGGACAAAAACAACAATCTTTACCTTCAAGAAAAACAGTATCCAGTGAAAAAGGGGTAAATGTCAATAAATAAATTGAAGATAAAAATTAATTCGTTTAGGACATCATGTATGATTCAATTTATATGTTTAGGCTGAATTGATATTAGAATGTTTAGATGTATCTAAAGAATACAATGAGCAATTATCGAAAGCAACAGCAGATAAATCACCTGTTATTCCTTTACAAATGCAGGCTTATAATTGTACAAATACAGAAGATTATTTATTAGAAACAATTAAACGAATTAGAGGAAGGTAAGAAATCTATATACAATGTGTATATATATAGCATAAATATAATAAAAATAAAATACACATAATAAAATAATTTTACAGTGAGTTAGAAGAGACATTACTATTGTTACCATACTCAGCTGCTTGTGAAATTCTTAAAATGCTTCCTACATTATTACAATCAGATTATCACACGGAATTAATTACAAGACTGGCGTTATGTTTAGTTCAAGCTCACCATGGTCCAATTATAGCTACTGAAGAACTTTTACCTATCATCGAAACTGTGAAAACACTCGCGATTAAAAAAGTTTCTGAACTAAGGGTAAGAGCATTTTTATTTTATAAGTTTTATTTAAGTAATTATCTAAAGAATATAAATTCAAAATTAATTCCTCTAGGATATAGTTGGATTTAACTTATATGGAATGATGCATATGCAACGAGTTATTGAAGAGAAAGAGGGAATACAGCTTTTTAGAGATGCAACCCAAAGTAGTAAGCGCAAAAATAAAATTAGAAAAAATAAAGAAAAGGCATTAAAAAGAGCAATTATGTCGTTATGAAACTTTTTACTCAATTACGATATATATTAAAATATTTTGTAAATATTATTTTAATAAATATTAAAATAATTATATATTTAATTGCATTTATTACCACTACAATATTATTTTTAAGATACTACTTAAATAAAAATAAATTATATTTTACTTCAGAAAAAAATAATATAGTGCATAACCGAGCAATAAAAATTTTATTAATATACAACATGTTTCATGTTATTATTTAAATAAGTTTTGATTCTTTTTCTCCTTATAATCTTTGGTGGTATTTTAACATTTTTATACATATCTATGTAATTCTTCATTTTGATAATTTTAACGATTCATATATTTTATTACATCTAATTTGCACACATAAGTCTGTCATAAATGATGCTATATGAGCTTCTTTGTCTTTTTGTTTACCACTTTCAAACACAGTGACTAAAGTCATTCTAGGATCGGTATTATACATGGCATATGTACATATATCCTAAAAGAAAATCAATTTGTATTAAAATATAAAATTTATCAAAACGCGCTTCTATTAACATACTTTTACATTTTTATAATATATAATCTTATCCATAGCAAGGAGTTCCGTATGTCGTTCTTTAATTCGTTTTTGTATGTTATCTAAGTGAATTGACGGCTTTTGTACAAATACCTAAAAGGTAATATTTTTTTTAGAAAACAGAATTTAGTGAATATTAATACTGCTACAATGTATTACATTTTTCTTCTTGCCAATCATTTATCATTTATATAGACTTACACTAGGACAACTAAGAACAACAGGGAATTGCTCAGAAGTATTTGGTTCTCTACGTGGATGTCTGTAACCCAGACCTGCATCTTCTACTCCCCTAGAGTCAAATATTATTAAGACTGCTAGGACGTCGTGTTTACGTTGAAAGCTTTGTATTCTAAAATGAAAATGTATATCAATACTCATTCAATAACATATTAATTGAAATAATTAAAAACGTTTTACTTATGATAGTAATCCACATTTTGCTTGCTCATGATACTTCTCATTTCTCCTGGACTAGCCTGCTGACTTAAAGTAGTATGAAAATATAAAGAGCACTTAGCTAATATGCTACTACGTAGTTTCACTAACCATTGATACAACGCTGGTTGTTGATTTGCTTTTAAAAATGAGGCACTGAAACCCAGTTTCCATGACTAAAAATATGTTAATTAATTAAACATATTTATCTTTTTCCTTCTTTATCTTATCTACACTTACCTCTTTACTTTGTAAAGTTCTCTCCCAAGCTGACATTCGTGTCTGTGCACCATAAAGAGCCATTAATGTTGATAAAAATCTCCAATGTTGAAGTTCAACTTGTGCCTTTATTAATTGCACTAATATTTCGCACTCTAAACTAATCAAAGCATGTCTTAATCTCAAGAAGAGTCTATTATGACTACAATTTCCAGTTTTTAATTGTAATATCTTAATTTTATTTGTACTTACGTTAAACTTGCTTTAATAGCAGTTAGTGCTAGATGCGAACAAGACAAGGAATGGATTTCTACTATTCCTTCAATGCATTGTAATAATTCCTGATATTTCATAGTCTTGTTATTGATACTCATATTGTACATTTTTTCATAACTGTAATAGAATAATATTATATGAGATATTTAACTACAAATTAAAGTAACAATATACTAACAAATCTATTAGTTGTATTTTCGCAGTAATATATTGACACAGTTGATAAGAAACCTCAGCAACTGTTGCACCAATTGAATTAGTTCCTCTGGTCATTTCCTCTACCCTTTTTAGATCAGATTTCAAAGATTCATATACTGTTCTTAATGAGTTCTAGAAAAACATGTAAAAACAGATATTAATTAAATGTCATTATTATTTATTTTTATATTATATTAAAATAAATATTAACATATTTACATCTTTCCGCAAAAATCCCTTATTTTTAGTATGGAGAAAACCTAGATCTGCATATGAATGTTCAGCTACTGCTATTTGTGGTAAATGCATAAGTAACATTCCCCATGGGCCCATTTGTGTTTGACGACATGATCCACGTTCCTTTTCCTGAAATTAATGATTAGAGATGCACTTCTAAATCATTAGAATATAGTAATTAGTTCTCGATTTAAAATTTTATTAAGAATTAATTAAAAAATGTTGTGTATATAACTAAATTTGTAGAATATTATCACAATTTCATTTATGGATTTGTATATTTCATCTTTCATATTCTGCAGTAATGTATATTATTGAAGGAAACGTTAACATTAAAGTTCGTAAAAGTTATATATATTATAAATATACATTCAATTATATTAAATCAGCCAGATTTTTATTTCACGTTATTAGTAAATTTGTATATACTTTATAGTAATTACTTACAACTAATTCTTTAGCTTTGTCAGTACACAATTGAGCAACTTGAGCAAAAAACGTATTAAGAAATTCTTCTTCGTGATCCATTTTTTATCTGTTTTTATTATGATCACAACAAAATAGCTTATGTTTATTTTCATTACTCATATTTCTAAAGGTTATAAAATCTTAAAATAGTGTACATTACACTCAACTGTAGTCATTTCAATATGGACTGATTTATGATTGTGGTGACCTCTGATTTGCGCATGTATTTCTCAAATAATCTGAATTCGCGCCAAAAATGAACCATTTAAATGGTCTTAAGAAGACAGGATGATATTATTTTCAACAAAACATTAAGCTTATATTTATGCAATATAAATTTCAAGATGCATTTTAAATATTCGTGTCTACTAAACAACAATTCTTGTCTTAAATCATATTTGTATGTGCATACATTGTTAAATTTAATATTTATTTATTTCTATAGAACTATTCCCTCTTTCTAACTTCATTTGTTGTTCAGCGACATCTATCAGCTTAATGTTTTCTAGGTGTATAATCCTGATGATCAAGTCCTACAAATACATATATATTTCATGAAATAAATAGTAGTTTGAAAATTGTAACTCAAAATCTTTTGAAAATTTAATATGTTTAAATACTAATTCTTATAAAATACATGAGACACATAGTATATTTGTGTCAAATATTTTCATCTGATAAGTGACCGATTTTCGAAACATTAAATATCTATCACGAATATTGTGTAAATTTCACAATATAGAATCTACAACGTGAAACATTAGATGCTATAAGTATCCGCACTTCGCCGTGCGTATGTTCCATGTACTGATAACGTGTTCAACGTTAAAAAAATTGAAGTTAAAACTTCTAGTATTATTATTATAAATTAAAAACAATGGGCTTTATTCGATCTCTAGCAACAAGCGAGTATTTTTTATATATGTGTGTAATAAACTGCTTCTTTTTATCTACAGTATTAAGTGAAAGTGAACCTATATATGATAGTAGATTTCAAATGATAATGACGTCTATGGTAATTATTTATAATTCAATTTATCTGTATTAAATAATATGAACTTACACGTACTAATGTTTGTAATAAATACTAGAGACCTGAAGATGCAATGCCACCACAAACCAAGGATAACCTTGGTTTTATACATGCATTTATAGCTTCTTTGTCTGTCATCGTTGTTTCTGAGTTGGGAGACAAAACTTTCTTCATCGCTGCTATTATGGCAATGAAACATCCAAGATTGACAGTTTTTATAGGAGCAATTAGTGCATTAGCTTTGATGACTCTCCTTTCAGGTATTGCTATATGTAAAAGTTTGATTAAACAACTTTTTCTGTTATCCAATAATATCTAGGACCTACTCTAAATATGAGTGTGAAATTTGAAAATTGTTACAAAAATTCATATAACTGAATATTCTATATAATTTTCTTTTTGATATACAATGAACTTTGCATTCTGTTATTAGGTATGTGATTACCTGTATGAAAGATACCCAAAACATTTAACTTACATTTTAGCATATGATTACACAGTATGTTTTGATAATCTTATTACTTTTCTTGTAACTTCAAGTATTACATGGATTTGTTATAAACCCAATTAAATCCTGCTACTTAAGTATTTTAATATTATTAATAGCTTTTATTTAGGTTAAAGATTTAAATTTATTTTCCAAGTAAAGAAACAAGAAATTTAAGTTCATAGAGCAAATAGGTTTTACAATAAGATTTCTATACTCAATCTACTAATTTTAACATTTTTTGCATATTTAATTGAAATGTGGCAGAATAATATAGTATAAAAGTTATATACAATATAACACATTTACTAGAATTGTTTATAATAGTATATTCAAGAGTATTATGGTATTTATAAAATAATCAAAGCATTACATGTATATTATATATATTATACAATAGTTGTGTTTCTTTCTGATCTTCAGTCATTTTTGGATATGCTGCAACCATAATTCCTAGTGTTTATACATATTATATTTCTACTGCGCTTTTTGCTTTATTTGGCTTGAAAATGCTACGAGATGGTTATAAGATGTCTGCAACTGAGGCACAAGAAGAATTAGAAGAAGTGCAATCTGATTTAAGGAAACGAGAAGACGAGGTATCAATATTAAAAATATAAATAGTTACAAGCAATTTTCATTAGATTTTATAGAATAATTGTTTTGAAACTATTCCTTTAACGTTTTTGCAGGAATTAAATAATTTTTAAATATCATCACTTTCAGTATGAAAAGGAAACTGCAAGCACTTTAGTACAAGATCCAGAAACTGGTGTTATAAGAAAAGCAACAAAAATTAGTGCACTGATGCTCCTCTCTAGGATATTCCTTCAAGCATTTACATTAACATTTCTTGCAGAATGGGGTGATCGCTCACAGCTTACAACTATCATACTTGCAGCAAGAGAGGTGACATTTATATTTAATATTTGACTTTATATTTATTTTTATAAAATCATATATAGGACAATGTTGAACCCTAATTATAAAGAAAAAAAATTTATTATTTTTAGGATGTTTATGGAGTTGTAATAGGTGGAATATTAGGACATTCATTTTGTACAGGATTGGCAGTATTAGGGGGGAGGATGATAGCTCAGAGAATTTCAGTACGAACAGGTAAAGTATACTTTTCTATATTAAAAAGTAGATAATATTTCTACTTGTATAAATTATATATGTATATGTAAATCATTAAATATTAATGATACAGCAATGGAATTTAGAAGGAATAACGAATTGGGACTATTTTTATTATTTATAGTGACCATAATTGGTGGATTGGTATTTCTACTGTTTGCTTTAACAGCACTTTTTATCAGACCTACGGAAGATGTATGAAAACATTATACAGTGTTCACATACCTATATGTCATAAAATATATTTTGCTATAAGACAATGTACATATTTTCTATATTTGTGTACAGATTGTGTGATGAGATAGCAAAAATCATAATATACACTACATTTTTATCTAAAAAGTACTTATGTATATAATTTGTACATTATGCTTGAAATTATATTGATATAAATAATTACTCATGTGAATAAAATTGTTATAAGATTAAATGATACAACATATCAAGCACTAAACACCGGTGTATAGTGTAAAAATAATAAGTAGTATTATTATAAGCTATTTTATTGAATACTTTAAGTTAGAATATATACACACTCTACTTAACTACATAAATTCTTCCAGAAATTCTTGTAGATATATTAAGTTACTATTATTTTATAATTATTATTATTATCATTATTTCGCTAATACTATGTTCTTTTATTATGAAAAATTAACGTATTAAATCTACATTCGTATACCAGGATTATAAATATGGAGAAACATGCTTCTTATGTGTGGTACGATTAAGTTTTAATTAATTAAATAACAAAGACATGTAATATTTCTTTTATAAATATAGATCAACGATATACATTAATGAGTGGATTTATTTTAAAAGAAATAACGAAATATAAATCGATTCTGTGTAAAATCAGTCTAAAGAGAGCATAATACTAGCTTCTTATAGCTTAATTATCCTTTCCAAATATTGATACATACGAGTACTATAACATGTTCGCAATTATTTTAAGAGTTGTAACACATAAACTCCTAATAATTAGCATTATAACACATATGTAGCTACTGAGGAAATCAAGACATAAATGCTACAGTTAATGTTGCACTGAATAGCGTAACATTACGTACATTAGGTACGACGATTATTCTTTCTGGTCTATGTACTATTTAGTTCGTATTATATTGTATGTATTATTGGTTCTTAATAATCCAGTTATTTAAGCACTGCAACCCTGTAAAATAAAATTTACCTGTTCATATAGATAATACACATAATAAAATATATATCATTAATATTTTCTTTATATAAAATTAATACTCTGTACATTTTATTTTATATTCTTGAAATGCAAGCTAAAATTTTTAATAAATTCTTAAACTATTATTCATATGTAATTCCTTCTTTCTTACTTAGTAAGAATTAATAGAAGATAATTCATGTTGGACTTGGCTGGTTAGTAGCTCTACATTGTGCTTCAGATGCTCGAAGTTTTTCGAGCCTATGCAATGGATCCATTAGGCTTTTCTCTTCCGAACTAGCGGATTCGGCTATTTCTGGAGCATATTATTTACGTAAAGTAATAATAAGTAATTTCATTATTATTTCACATTATAAGTATTTACCTGTTGAGTACTGATTATTAGTTTGTGTTATAAGATTTTGATTTTTTCGTGCCTGATCAATATCTCTTAATCCTTGCTCTATAAAGTCTTGAAAGAATTGATGAGATTTTACCAAGAAAGGTTGTACATCCGCTTCAGGATATTGAAGTTTAAAATCGTAAAGCTGCATTAAACCCTGTACAAAATAAGTATACTTATTAAGTATAAGCATCAAAACATTAGCTATTAGATAATTGAAATATATTATCTAGTTATCTATTAAAAAATAAGTATATTATTTATTGATATACATACTTCTTTTGTATGTTCTTTAGATCCAATCTTTTTAAATATTTCGGACAACTGTTGATGAGTAAATTTCGACAAATGTTCTTGAGTTTTTCCTGCACCGCTGGATTTTAGAGCACTTTTGGGGTTGCTATTAATTTCATCTGGCTTAAATGTCTATTAAACATTATTATCAGAAATTAAAATTTTTTGTATTTCGTAAGATTCAATATCTCATAATATCTCATTTACTAACCGCAATTAGCCTAATAAGATAATTCTGTAATTCTGATTCATTTGTATTGTTTATTCGTGTTAAGTGACTGAGTATGGTACTGCCTTTTACGCGGGTCATGCTATGAAGAATTGTCTTAATTGTACGTAATGGAGTATCAGATTTTCGTTTTTTCCACCATACACTTGGATAATCCTGTAAAATATATATATTTAAAAAGGAGAAAAGAGAATGATTATTATAGATGGCACTTATAATATGTTTATAACAAAAAAAAACTGTTACCTTAAGGAACCGATGTACTTCTAAAAGAATAGTGTCATAATCTAAATCTGCAGCCCAATTAGGAATTGTTTTCACTATTTTCCATAAGCACTTCATTACTAGTTCCTCATATTTGGATGGAGCAGTAGATTCAGCACATCCATGAAGTAATTTTATTAAAACACTTAAAAAAAAATGAATAAATTAGTTACGTTTAATACTTTAATAAGGATACTTTAAATATGTGTATATCAGTGCTAATGCTACTATCATCAATGCTATTATCAACGCCAACATTACTAAATAAAATTTTTAAGATTATTACCATATGATAGTAGTATGATTTGAGTTATCTATTATTTTACAAACAATGTTGTTAATAACGCGATAATATGCCTCTGCCTGGTGTAAATGATTCAGTTTGTTCTCTGCTAATAAGCTGATCATTTGATCCACAAGTTCTTTTAGATGTATTAACGGAACGTTCTTTCCAAGAATCCCAGTATCGTAAAACTGTAGATAGTTTTACAATAAATACAATGTATATTTTATTATCTTATATGTATTATATAATTAATTCTTACCGCTAATAAAACCATAAATGTATTTCTAAAACCTTTAGATATATCTGCACCTCCTTGTTGTAAAGGATAAGTTTGCAAAAGTTTTAATTGCATATTTATTGAACCAATAAATTTATCTTCCTTAGATTGTAAACTCAAAATTTGATGAGATTTTATCAGCTACAAAATAATTAAAAATTACAAATATAATATATATAACTTAATACACAAACATCTATATTCTAAATACGGACATTATCGATGCTGTTCATTGATTGTATTGCAACAGCCAAATCTAAACTAGCCATTGCAAGAATTTTACGTTCAAGACTTTCCTCTTTGCTAGTATTAGCAGTGCCCAGCTGCTGCTGTGTCATTGATGCAGATTTTGATACTAATAATTTTGGAGGGGACATAGGAATAACTCTAAAAAAAATTTTTTAATTAAAATCTGACATTTCAAACAAGTCATTTTGATAGCTTGTATATTAGATCTAACTTTATACAAAAATATGAAACAAAGAAAATTAGTAATTATGCCTTCTATTACTGATAATTAGAAAATATTACAAGAAATGATAATAATTACTTACGGTACTTTATGTATATTCATTGTGTTTGTCGTGGGATTTTCATTCAGATCTGTTAAATCAATTTCTACCAAAACAGGATTACTATACTTTACAGGTGCATTTAATTCAATTCTTTGCAAAAAGTCCATATCAAGCCCAAATGGACCTGAAACTTTTGGTTGTGCAGAAGTTGGAGAATTTCTAAAAATTAAAATTGTGTAAAAATTGTGTAAAAATTGTGTAAAATCATATTAATACTACATTTACTGTACTTATTACAGTATTTACTACATATAAGTCTAATCTATATAAAACATTACTCTTAGATTATCTTATCACCTTAACAACATTGAACCAGTTTCAAACCACAAAATCTATTCTAATGTATATTATCTTTTATAAAATTGATATGATCATTATGATCAACAATATGTATATGCAATAGTGATCTCAAATAAACTTATACTACTACACTGAAAATAAAATAACCAACTAAACATGCGATTGCTTGTTATTTCCCATATACCCGCCACCATACATATACAGCATACTAAAAACAAATCACAAGAAGCACAAACGTTTTAATATCATCTTCATCATGATTTGGAGATGAAATGTTTGAAAGAGGTTCATTAGTTTCATAAGAGTCTGTTGGTATATTTGTAGTCTCTGTTACATGTGGCCTGGAAATATTAAAAGCAAATTCATACAAATAAAAATAATTAACAAAAAAGAAATAATAAGAAATAGTTACAAAAAATATATAGTATTAAAGATGTTTTGTTTAATTATATTAACAATTTAATAATAACATCAAAAGCAATGGCATTAAATATCTGTGATATAATCAATGTCACGACATAAAAATTATAATACATAAAATAAATGCTTTTATATAAAAATGTTGTTAAAAATAAGTTTTAATGTGCAGAAATATATATAAAACTATTGCATTACACTTACAGTTCATTAGATTGAGGTGGTACAGGTGGCTGTGGTGATTCAGGTATTTCATCATTTTCTTCTTCATATTCTTCATTAGAACTTTTAACATCTTCGTTAGAAGGAATAGGTGTTGCATTTGAAGGTGTTGAAAGTCTATTGGCAGAAGCTAATTTTAATGGGTAATTTTTAGCAGCTCTTTTAATACGCTCATCCAATAATGATTGATCTTTTTCAGATATCTAAAAATCATTAGTGAAACATCATAATTACATAGTAATAAATATGTATTATAAAATCATTACCTGACCAATAAGTTTGTATATTCGTTCCCCTTGAAGGAAATATGCTTGAACAATGCAATTTAAAGCGGCATTTCGAACAGAATTATCACGATCTGCTATTTGTTTAGCAATTTCTTTTAGTGCCACAGATGTAGATGGTTGGCAAACCGACAATCCATAATTTTCAATAAGAGAACTAAGTTGATCTAAGCATTCTAAAAGCAGAACAATTATTTAGCATTTATTAATCACGATTTCTATATTTTTCAATTACTTTATTTACCTGTTCTCTGTCGAGCATTTTTAGATTTTAAGCCTTCCATTACATAAGAAAATAATTTGCTCACTGGATACACCAATGCTATTTGTTTAAATAATGCACGAACTCCATTACGCACTGCGTCTTTTGGATCGCCAATCTGGACAAATATGTATGTATATATTGATACAAGTAAAATATATGTTGAGAGAAACAATTATTAAAACAACAATATTGCTGAAATAACAAGGTATGAAGTATAATTTACTTTAATAATGAGATATGGAATAAACGATGCAGCCTCGTTTTCCAACATGTGATACTGGTTTTCTATTAATAAATCAAACACCATTCTCAAATACTCTAAACCTTTTAATAATACTGAAGGATTAGTGTCAAAAAATCGTAGTGTCAACCACTTGAGAATAAGGTCTAAATTCGATACCAATGCTTTACTATTATCAGGCAAATCCTAAAAATAATAAAAATATTAAAATGACAAACATTAAAAACACTACAGTAGAATATTAGTATTTATTAAAATAAATAAATATAAGATTTCGATATGTTAAATGCTTAAAATAATTACCTCGGTTAATGCCTCAATTGCTTTAAGGTGATATCGAAAATCAGAATGAAACATATTGGCTAATAAAGTTTTATTTACGTTCGCAGCGGTCATAAGTTCTTTTAAAAGTTCAACGAATTCTTCCCTTGGTGTTGTAAAATTCCATTTTAAGACTTTTAACTTTTGTTCGTCGATCACTCTTTGATGTTTCAAATTATTAGTAGCCAATAAAGGACTTGTATCCACATCATCATCTTTTTTACGAGCACTACCAGGTTTTGATGTTGGTTGTTTTTGATTAGGTTTTACTACCGCTTTTGCAGCTTTCAAAGCTCCAGCACTTTTAACAGCTTTCTGATTTTCTTTTGGTGCTTGTTTTTTCGGTAAAGGTTTTATAGGCAAATTCGGTCGAGATTTATCTAATGCAGCAAGTACTACTGTTCGTGATCCAGGTTTCAGTTTTTCTGTATTTCTAGCCATTACTTCATAAGAAAGATGAATCATAAATCCTAAAACTGCTTCTTGAGCATTTTTCCGCACATCGGAATTACGATCCTCTAAATTATTGTACAAATACGGAAGACATACAAGAAGTTCTTCTTTTGGTATTTGTTTTATAGGAATCAATGATAATTTTTGTGCTAACCAACCCCAAACCTCAGCTCTAAGTAATGGTGACCCAGATTTCAAAGCATCTCCAATCATTTCACCATCAAAAAATTCTTTATAACCACATTGATCTCCCCATGTATTTATGCAAGAAATAGCTGCAGTTCTAATCCAATTTTTGTTATCACCTAAACATTGTATAAAGCCAGGGAAAAGGACTCGAATATGTTGTTTTGCTGGAGGACCCATTGCAACAGCTAAAGCTTGACATATGCCTAAAGTTGACTGAGCTATTTTACTATTGCTATCAACTAATCTTAGTGCCAAACCTTGTGGTAAATCACCAATAGAACCTTTTATAAATTTTGCCTCAGATATAATGGCATTTATTTTTTGTAAACCTTCATTTCGTACCTAATTTAAACAAAAATTATTTTAGATTATCAAATAACTGCACATCTTAAAATATAATGCTAACCTTCCAATTTTTATCAGATAGCTCATTAAGAAGACCTTCTGTAATTTGATTACTAATATCAACACGTGGAATAAGATTATTAATATCAGTTTCACTATTGCTGTTAGATTTTTTGTCCATTTCTACATCTTCATCATCATCACTTGTTTTATCCTTTTTGCTCTTTATCCCACGAATTGGGACAGGTGGTGACTCACCATTGTGCTATAAAATAATAATTTATATTAACATAATATTATCATTATTACAAACATAAAGTTTAATTTATATAAAGTATTATCAGAGACATATATTTTGAAACAATAATTTACTATAGCAGTACCAAGATTACCTTTTCACATTCTTGTTCAATTTGTTGACGCAAAGCTGGTTTCTCATTCTCAAAGAACATAAGTAGTGGTTTACCCATAAATAAATATAATGTACCTAATAATGTAATAGCTGAAGTACGAACACCAGGATTTGTGGCTGCAACTGCCTTTTTTATATTTTCCATTAAGGATTTAACATTGATACTAAAACATTTATTACAAGTTATATATGTATACACTAACCACAGTATATTATTTAGAGTAGAATGCTATATTAAATAAATTATTACTTACACACATCCAAATTCTATAAGACCCCTACATAATAAAGCTAATGTTTCTTGCTGAACTTTAGGGTTTTTTTGATTAAAAGCAAATGCTACTATTTCCTGTGCCACATATTCCAAGCTTGTTGCTTCTGCTATTACTAAAAGAGTTTCGCCGGCAACTGCGCTATTTTTCGCGTCACCTAATTTTTCAGCTATGTCCATGATACAATATTCACAAACAGTACTGGAAGGAAATATAATTATACTAAGTATATGACTTACTATATACCTTTAAAATTAAATATGAATTATCTTACGTTGAAAATGGAAAATTTTCTGCCAAAAACTTTACTATCTCTAATCGCAACTTTAGAACTTGGAAATTTGTATCTTTGAAACCTGGTTTTTTTGCTAAAGTTCGTACAATCACTTGTATGGGTATTTCCGTTGGATCTATTTGCTTTACAAACTAAAATAACATATTGTTTATTACTTAACATCTAGCACAATATTAGTACTTTCCTTATAATTAAAAACAGGTTACATATAAATGTTTCAATTACCTCCAAAAGTTGTTCAACTGCAGCTAACCGAGTCTTCCAATTGCTGTCAACAAGACCACTAAGAATATCAGCTGGTAACATTTGAATAGCCATTTCTTCTATCTCTTCAACACTATAATTTTTTTCTATTTGAAGTTTTGTACCAGATGACTTTTTAGAAACAGCTATAATAAATAATAAAGATTAGAGAACTAGATCAAACAACAGTAAAATGATTAGAATAATAAACTTTAGTAATTATGTATGATTACCTAAATTAGTTAAAGAAGCAGATGGTTTCTTAGAAGGAAGCTTTTTAGCTGTACTAGTATTAGGTCTTTTTGTGGTTTTTGACTCTAGCTCTTTAGCTTTTGCTGTTGATTCAATTTTACTTGGAGCAGTATTTGGTCTTTCTACCACTTTTGGTGCACTAGGAACTTTAACATGAATTACGGCTTTGTCTGCACATTCTTTTATCTAGCAAGATGGAAAAATATATATATAACATTATAATGGATATAATTGATAATTTTTGGCCTTAAATACCTTAGTCATTTTCAAATTATCTATATCTGTAAGAAATGGCATCATAGATTTTTCACCAATTAATTTCATAGCTGTGCCAAGAGCTTCTGCAGAACTATCTCGAACAGTTGGATCTAAAACAAAAGAATTTAGTGGTAATAATATTAACAAATGTATATTAATACGTGTGTACACATTAGTACATAGTACAATGTATCTCAAAACATACCTGGTTCATTTAAGGTTTTCAAAAGTACACCAGTATAAGCCTTTAATAGCTTTTTATTTAAAGTTGGTGGTGGAGTATGTGAAAAACATCTTGCTAAATAAGCAGCTGTTTCTGCTTTTACTGCAGGATTTTTGTTCTCTAATGCAGCAAGTGTATCTTCTAGTATAAGATCAATAGAAACCTATTATATGCATAAAACATAATTTACATATTTATAACGTATTATTCGTTTATAAATTCGTTTATAAATTTTATTATATATTATCTAAACATTGGATTAAATCTATAGTAAAAAGATGTTATAATTATGTACATATAAATAAATATAATAATAAATATATATAGTTAACAATTATTTATATTTCACTTATACTTACACTAAGAAAAATAGCATCTGCAGCTTCTCTAAGTGCTTGCACAACATTTTGCTTCTTTTCACGAAACTTTTCCAAAATTGATGACAAACACGCAGTTGCATAAGGTTGAAATCGTTTTTTTAGACCAGCTGCTAATCCTGCCAAACATTTTCCAGCCAATGCAACCACTAATACATTAGTATCTTTGGATATGATCTGTTTATAATATTTGAAAAATGAATAAAGTAGAAATGATTGAAATACGTAGTAGCAGAGAGACTCATACCTTTTTCAAAGCTCTTACAACATCTCCATAATCACCATTTTCCAATTTAGGATTTTTTACCAGAGCATCTAATGCTTCTAAAGCTTCTTTCCGTTCTTGCCATTTTTTAGCTTCAAGCTTTTCATAAAAATCTTTTGGTAGTTTAGAAAGTATATCAACAGGTTCCAACAATTCATAAGGATCAATATCAGGAGCAGAAATGCAGTCACCATCATCTTTGCCCTCTTAAATATAATACAAATCTTTTATTAAGAATAGGAACAGCAAAATTACAATATATAATTTTAAAATCATTTACCTTCTCCGATATCACTTGTAGAATCTGTAATACATATTGCCTTTGGCTTTTGCGATTTCAAAAATCGAGTAGGAACAACTTTTTCTTCTTTTAAATTATTAAACTCTGCTTCCAATTCTGTAATTTGTACTGGTTTTAATGTATTCAACTGTTGTTTTAAAGGAGCTCCTATCCATCTAGATATTGAAAAGTAAAAATAGAAATAAAATTTTCGTTGAAACATTTTCATTATACAGTAATATATTATACATTATAAAGTAATATTCATATAAATAAAATTAAAACAATACCTGTAAATTTCAATAACCATGAATTTGCCTTCATCTCTGACAGTTTTGTCTCTATCTTCAAGAAAACCAGGAATTTTCTTCATTAAAGGTTTTATATTAATTACTTTTGGTCCAAATTGTCTATAAGGTTAAAAGAGAAAGTGATAAACTAGTAACTACATACTGAGATAATAATATATATCCAACAACAATTTTTTTGACACCTAGCTATTACAATCAATATATACAATAATATGTAATACAAATAATATGTAATTACCTTAAAGCCAATGTTAAAGTAGAAATACATGCAGCAACAATTTTTGGATTTTTTGCTTCTGTCCCTTTTAATAATTCTTCCTGAACAGCTTCATGTTTTTCGATTTCTATATACATCAGTGTTATTTGTACTGCTAATTCTTTTGTTTTAGCTTTAGGTGCAGCAATACATTTAGTAACTATTCCATTCATAACTTCACCGACAGTTCTATAAAATTACAAGCATGTAATTTTGTTAAAAGTTTATCGATGTATGTTAAAAAGATATACATTATACCTATTAATAAACTTTATCACCATAAAGATAATAGTAAATTATTTTAGTACATTAATACATTTATTATAATACACAATACTCACTTCCCTGCTACCGCAGCATTTTCTATGAAAGCCAATGCTGCTTCCAATCCTTTTTCTTGAGCAACTGCATTACTGTCCACCACAAACTTTTTAATAAATCCTAAAAACTTGTTCCACTCTGGAGACTTTTCATCATCGATACATTGGAATGTATTTACACATTCTTTATATCCATGCAAACGAGCTCTCCATAACTAAATAATATTAATGAGTAGAAATATTTAAAATGTCATATTTTCTATGCTAAATATTAAAGGTTATAGCAAGAAAGGAACATATATATTACCTTATGCACACATCTTTCTTCTAATGGTAATTTGATATATTCCGTGTCTTGTTCCATGTTTCAAAATCTATAAAGATAATAATAAAAATGTTTCAATTTTTCCCTCATGTTATATTTATCTCTATTTTACTAAACATATGGTTTACCAAAAACTTTAATAGCAAGGTTTAATTCCCAATAAGTATTACATTATCTTTTTTTACAAAGGAGTTCTTTATAAACTAAATATAACTGTATCCGAAATTTATAAAAAATATATAGCACATTAGACCATATTTTGATAAAGTATGACATTTAATTGCAGAAATCAGAGCAAAACATATATTATGAATATGAATATAATCAATATGTGAAACATTAAATTTATAAAATTTATAAAATATGAAATACATTCATATATTCTTTGGAAGCTGCAATTTTTGTTAACATTTACATAATTTTCGAAGATATCTTATTTCTAGTTATTAGTAGGAGAATAAATTTTTAAAATAAACGTGTAACAATAAAAATGTAAACTAGGTGGATTGAATTTTCAAATCTTAAAAGTAACATATGAAATAAAAGATTAGAAATTATAATTCTCTAGTTGCAATTATAATTAGTATAAAAATAATGTATATTAAATGATTTGTAGAAGCAAAAATTAAAATTATAATTTGAAGATGACATTTATTGCATATTAATTTATTGCACAATGATATATTTTAGTACTAACGATTTACATGTTTCGTATATAACGGAGTAAATATTAATTTCTCACTACGCACGTTTCTTGATAGAAGAAACAAAACAATACAACAAATGTTGTACTATGACAGGAGAGATTTCAGATATCAGGACATAATACTCGTAAGGATTCGTCATTAAAAATTCGAACCTACCTTACAAAACGAAGATATAGAAGAATATCTTTTGACAGGAGAATCAACGTTCTTAGAAAAATCGTCGATTCAGTTTATTCGAAATATTCACGTAACCAGACTGTAAGGCCTATGATGACCTTTCAGTGGCTGTTGAGTCTTTTACATTTAATTTTCAAATATAAATTCTCTGTTCTGTACAACCGTCAAGCTGAACGCAAACAAAAAGACAACTATGTATATCTTTCGAAACTATGAATTTCTGAACCCGGTCAATGTTGCAGTTTACTACTTCTGTCGATAGATGGTACTAAAAGCCAATTTCTTTTGTTCTCAATCTTATGCTTCATTTCATTAACTCATTTAAAAAATTTTTCATAACTATGACTTTTGATGTATCTTTACATAATATTGTTTAACTTTATTAAAACCAATTATTAATATTTGAATATTTCTGTTTATAATTTAAAAGTTTATAGAACAGCAGTTCTTAAACATTTTCCATTTGCGATCCCAGTTTGCCCGGGAAAATTTTACATAATCCCAGTTATATAAAAAGGTATTTAAAATAAATATATAAACAAAACATTAATCGGTAATAAATGAAAGAAGTTTAATTCTAAATAATTCTTTATTATATTTATAATTTTATTACTTATTATAACTTTTTAGGACAAACCCAAAGCATATGATATAAATATGCTTGTTTATTTTTTACATAAAGGATTAAATCTTGACTGTATATTTGAAATAACAGAATATCTTTAACGTTTATCAATATTTTGATTTTATAATCGTCAATGGCGAAGACACCGTTTTGCAATAGATTAGTATAAAATGTTTTAAGTGCGTTTGAGGTTATTTTAGAAATTGCTGGAAATTCTATCTCAATTCCAAACAAAAACCGGTTTAAACGATATTTTAAAATGCTCTGTGAATTCTGTGATCCTTTAATAACAAATGATTGACATTTTTCATTTCATTGATGTGTAGCAGTTACAAAAATTTTTAATATGACCTACCAGATCATTTTTACTACGGGCTACTAGCTATTCCGAGATTATTTACATGTGAAGTGTAAAAAGAAATGTATGTAAAAAAAAGATCATAATAATTTTAACGCACAATTATACATGGAATGTAACAGTAGAGACTTCTAAGGAAAAATGAAGAATATGTTAGTTTAAACCACGCAGAAGATCACTTGAAGCTTTCTTATTCATCGTCAAAGCGTGAAATAGACTATTGTTTCTATGTTGCCGCAATAGCGACAATGGAGTTGTTAGTTCCACTTACAATGTCGTTATGCCAGCGACAACGGATTGTAAAGGGTTAAAAAATATATATTCCTCATATAAATATATTTTTCAAAACATCAATATATTCTCAATTTTATCTGACAGTATTAACTTCTAAACTTATTTGTTAATAATACAACAATTATTATATTTTAGTGATATATATTAAAGTTATATTTTTTATCATTCTTTATGTTTACTTGTGCAAATAAAAGAGAATAAAACATTTTTATATCTTTATTCACTTATTACTAATGATACTTACCTATATAGTAAATAAAATACTGTACAAATATTTTGTTAATTTATATAAATTTTTCATTTGCGAAATTTAAGATATATCATTTTCAAAAGGATTTCAGAAAAACTCTATATTCAGAGTAGTATAATGTTATATCTAATGTATATCACAAATTTCTCTGTTTTCATAAGTCATTTATAACTTTGAATATTAATACAACATTGTTATACAATTACTTTTATGAGTGTTGCCTATATCGAATTAATGTTATTTTTGCAATTCGGTATATAAATTTCAGTAATTGCACTGCATTGTAGTATGAATTTAATTATATATATATATATTTATTATATATATATATATTTTAGTATATAAATATATATATATATTTATTTATTTTTTAGATATATATGTATTTTATTTAGAATAATATACTAATATTATGTACCTATAGCAAAAACAAAATCCAATCATAATCCTAGTAATAGAATGAGCTGGAAAATTTTTATGTAATAATAATTGATATATTGCAATATAGTAGCAAAATATTCATTTACAAGGCAATATATCATAATTATCAAGGATTAAACCTTTATATAGTGAATATTTTGTATACATAATTTCTTTTGATTATAATTAAATGCAATGATAAATCTTGCAAACATTTTGTTTGCTAGTTTATTACAGTAAGATTATAAATCAAATAAATATTATTTATTACATTTATTAATGTTTTATGCACATCATTAAATCATAAATTATAGGTAAGAAATAATGAACTGTTCTAGCAGATTATAAATGAAAAAATTTATATTATGTGTAACAATTATTCATCTATTATTAGGAATACTATATCAATGGTACATTTATAATCTATAGTAATACTTATATAAAATAATAGAAAATTATTTGAACCTACGAGATACATATAAAAAAGTACAGTAACATCCTTTTGCGTTGAAATATGTAATATGTATAACACGAAATAAGTTAACATATTACTTCCGATTTCAAGTTAATTTCTAATTCTGATGTAAATAGCACCAGCATAAACGTGTAAAATGCACATGTTTCATATTATAAGAAAGCAGCGTGAAAAATAATACTTTATATCATAAACAAATAGAGACTATATATACTTACTTTTATATAAATATATATAAATGTTAGTACTCTAAATCTAGTACTGCTTTGAGAATCAAATATTTCGGACATATACATGCTTAGAAACAGGTTCGGAGCAGTACCAGAAACATATTCACATATTTTTTTAAAAGTTTATTTATCCTAAGAGATATACAAAACAAACATTTTTTTGTAACTGTTATAATTCCCCTATAATAACACAGAAAATTCTGTCGTAATTTTCAATATCTGTTTTTATTAATTATCTCCATCAAATGGATACCTTTGTATCAGTACAATTCATTTTAACCAGCTATGTTAAAATTATGCACATCTGCAAATCAGTATTAAAATATTACAATTTCATATTTTACAGTATTCATCCTCTAGCTCCCTCTAGAACAGGTTTTGCTTATATAATCACACATTACAAGATAATGTGCAGGGGAGATGAAAAGCTTTTACGTCAAAAAGTAGTGGTTACCTGCTGAGCCAAATCAAGGTGCAAGTCAGTCTGACTGTAAAGAAGCCTCTTGTATATTCATTTTGCATACCAATCTTGGCCACGAAATTCATATTTGCATTACTTAGCCTGCTTTTTTTGGTATGCTTCTTACACAGTTGACTCTAATCTCAATGATTAAATTCTGTACACACTAGGATCTAGGAATGTTAATATTACAAGAAACCACAATAATTTATTATAATACAGCCTGCTGTACACCAGATGACTCGAGGCAATACAAGACACGCCTTATCTTACTTTCTTAAACAATGAACGGAATCACATGATTCTGAAAGGATTTTAACGTATTCGTTTTATTGGAAAATGAATATGAGAGGGAGAATGACGATGGTAAGGGCAGGGACCACTTCAATTTGTTAAAACTCAAAGAATAATTCTACTTTAGTTTGTCTTTAACGAGTGTCATTAATTTCAATAAGAACAAAAACTCATTACTTTATACGATTATAAAAGATTTGAAATTATAATTATAACTAAGATAATGTAAAAACGAAATTTTTATCAGTTATGTAAAATAAATCGAATTGCTTTGTTTTTTACCAAGAAGAATTAATTGTGTTTCATACGTCTTTTATAGTACTTTTTACAATACTACTGCTCCATGGCTGGGTTATCGGCCCAATTTTGATTTCATAAAGTTGCGAATTAAATATTTTGTTTCGATCTCGATCACTTATAAGCTATAAGGCTCAATCTCGTGGTTTAGAATACATTGTTTGTGGAAACTATCACATGTTGACGCAGATGTAGAATCGAAGTTGCATTAAAATATATACTTATCCTAATACTTACAACTATACGACACGTACTTAAATCAATTACATTCATACAAAGCAGCCCCATGCCCCACCTGCGACAGATTTGATTTAAAGAAATATTCTGTACAAGGATATACAATAAGTCTTCTTACACTGGCAGCGAATGAACTGAACTGATAAATACCAAATTATTTCGAATGATACCGCCCAACTATGGAGCCGCCGTATCCAGTTTTATATAGCTGCAACAACTTTTAACATAGTCTGAAGATAATGTCAACAATGATTGAGCCCCTGCGCCTTCCACCTGATAGAAAGTGGGCACCATATCTTTCCATTCTGCTATCCTATGCCATTTTACATGTTACTATCAATATGTTAAAATACAAATGTCATTCATACGATCTTCTTTCGCACCTTTCATACATACAATTTTAAAATAATTATTATAATCGCGGGTATTTAATTATTATTGTAAATAATCAGGGACTGGTGATTAGTTATTTGTTTTCCTAGTGGTGTAAGTACGCTCACGCTAAGATCAATGGTACGTACAGTAGGTGAGGTATGCTTTCAGGATCAAGGACACGGGGTGATAGATGAAATTTTATCGTGCATCCGCTATTCATCATCTTCTTTATACTCTTCTTCACTGTCACTTTTTACAGTATTTGCTGGAACTCCTACTACAGGTGCACCATCTTTCATTTTCTTTTTGTACGCAGTCATTTCCTAAATAACAAAACATAATATATATCGAGTTCACATAAATCATTGCAAACATTGTCAATATATTCGTACATACTGTAGTTTAAATTCTAATAAAAGTGCCTATTAATTTGTTTCAATCATATATAATTATGTTATACATACTCTTTCATATCGAGCCTTATCCTTTTCCGCCATAGCCTCATATTTCGATTTGGTTTCAGGATCTGCATCTGACCACTTTTTACCGAGTTCCTTAGCGATATCACCTACACCAAACTCAGGATTTAGCATTTTCACCTTTCCACGTTCATCATTGCAGAACCAGAAAAAGGCAGATCTATTGGATAAAATGTAATATAATTATTACACGTGCGCACATACACAAATTATGGTTTTATAAATATAAATGCAAATAATTATTAAAGATAATTAAAACTATCTGAATATATTAATTGCGTTTTATTACATTATGAACATTAAGTAATTTCATCACATTTACTTACAGCGATCTTTTAGGAGCATTATGGTCTTTGATGTGTTTGCGCTTTTTGCCTCTGCCTTTACTTTCTCCTTTCGGTGGTGTATAATTTTGCATCTCTGCATCGTATCTCTTTTTATCTTTTTCAGCCATTTCGTGAAAACGCTTCTTTTCTTTATCTGACATTGTCTACAAACATATAGTACATATTATGATTATAAGAAACATACTTGTGTGACATTAAATTTATAATTTGCATAAAATAATTATAACTATAATACATTTACTGATTTACACATTTATATATGTACGCAGTGCTATAAAACGTAAATATAATTTGAATTATATATATAAACGTGCAATAATTGTGAAAAGTATTAATAAAAATTAACCGACTTATATTATTTATATAAATGTATATAAATTACTCAATATTCTGATTAATGATTTTTTAATATTATTGAGGAAAATCAGAGATATTTAATCCTTGTAACTAAGAAATTACAATGAACAGTAATGCATAATAATTATATTATTACACATTGCAAATATTGACAGAACCTGAATATATTTTTATCGTCTTTGTTGAGTTATAATCATTTATGACAAGAATGGGATCGTGATGATGAACTTGAATTAATCAAAGGAGAAGTGATTTTTATAGATGGTAAAAATGAGATGGGATTTGAGTTTAAAACTGATTGAATGAAACAAGGTATATAACATAAAAGTAAATTTTTCTTAAATTGTAATGTATATATATCTTTTTCTACTTTAGACATTTTGTTACGTCTCAAAAGAATGCGAACAACATATTTTATTAAAAAGAAAAAAAAGCTAATACGGCAACTAATTAAAATATTATTAATTTGGAGAACACCTAATAATAAGTAAACTACGAATGTTTATATATTCATGGAAGAATTGAAAATGCAAAAATGTATATATTATATATATGTAACCAGCCTTCTGCGCTCAAAAATATACTTGAAAACGAGATAGTTCGTGGAAGAACATTTAAAAATTTTACAGCTGCTGAGACTAACATTTTAGTAAGATAATGGGAGGTCAATGTCTTTAATCGTAAAGACCATCTGGTCTGTAATCTAAAAGAGGGGCGTGCAGAAAGTGTCTTTCCCTTTTCGAGGGGTAGGATGACCAGATGTTGGAGTAGCACCTGTTCAAAGTGACGTTGTTTCACATTTGCAAAACTTCTTTTACCGAAAAATATATCTGAACTTCTTAACGTACCGAAAAGTTTGCGATAAGTAATATTACACGATTTTTTTTATAGATATTTATCAAACAGTAAGTAATCGTGACAGACATTACGTGAAAATATTTTCTAAAATGTAAATCAATTTCAAATTGATCGCTTGCAGTTTTCTAATCGTAAAATCGTTAAAATCGTTTTATTATACACATTTTGCATAGTAGTTTTAAAAATGTTATACAAAATATAAAGAACTGGCAAAATAAAATTATTTCATAACGATGATATGATTTGCATCTACGTGTTTTATAGTAATTGTAATAATAATAATTCTGACTTGTATTTATCTATACTTGTCTTAAACAAAATTCAAGGAAAAATTAATTTTAATCCAAAATTTGTCGAAAAAGCTAACAATTTTATTACCTGTTAGTAGATTTTAATTGTAAATTTTATAGTACATTTTGCAATATTTTTAATGAATAAGAGAAAATTCAGGTAAACGATTTAAAAGATTAAAGGACAGCCATGTGACTGGCATGTCATTAGTTTTTTGACGTGATGCATACTATACAATTTTAAGGGACAAATTCTAAGGGACGAACTCTAAAGAACGAGTTGTAAACCGGTCCCGTTTCTAATCAAACTCATGACGAGATCAAGGTAGTCGGTGCAGGTATATGATTAACCGTTAATCCGAAATATTCCTGATCTGCCCATTTTAAAACTAGTCTTCTAACTAGAAGTTTACAAAGACAAATATAATCAAGAATTAAGCGTGAGTTTAATATTGATGGTGTATTATAAAAAAATGACCACTGAAACATTTCAATACTTTGTATTATAAAAAAATAATTTCATCGAAATATTTCGTTACTGTGTATCGATCAAACATGAATTTCATTCATTGAAATCAACGTCTAATTACCTATAGCATTCTTCATTCATAAAAGAAATACATATACCTATTTGCAAATTATTTATATAAAATATTTTCCTACGAGTATTTTTTCCTTTATTAGTTAAGAATTTTTTAGTAACTTCATAAATAATTTCTTTTTTAAAGCTTGTACTATTATCAGTTCGTTGTAAAATGTTATTATACATATTGTTATGCACTCAAAATGATTCTGTGAGAGCTTGCCTTATGTATAAAAAGATACGGACAAGTTATCTTCAAAGAAATCAACGTATAGCAACTTCCAGATGAGGTCAGTTAACTGTAAATTACTACTTAAATTAGTTACACTTTTACTCCGGCGAATAACGTCAGGAATCATTATTATTTCCTGAAACATGTTTAACGAACTAATTATAGTTACTTATATCTTAAAACAGTGCAAAGAAGTTTTATTAGAAATATATATTCTAAATCCAATCAGAGTTTTTTTTGTTCGAAGTTTAGTATTATACGCACTAGCAAATATCATACTTTTACATCTTATGCATTCTTATTAATCTTGTTTAAATACGTTTGTGTTTCTTTATTGTATATTTACGTCGGAAAAATATGTCTATATAAAATATATTCTTCTGATGTTTTGTTCCTAGATGTGTATTATTTTGTTATATATCACAAAATATATATCATGCTTTTTATATTAATGCGAAAATCCTATAAGCCACAATTATTCAATTGTAGAATCACATAAAATATGTAGAATTACGCTGCTAGATATATATCTGGTAATTAAATCAGTTTCTGAAAATGTAACTTCCACAAAGACATAAATGTTGCGAAGTTCGAATATTATACTACATTTTACAATATGCAGAATAATGCAAAAATAATGGAATGTAACTAATGTAACTGCAATGATTATTACATTATAATTTATTAGCATTATTACTCTTGTGTTAATATTATTATAATTAATGAACTAAACACATATTAATTATAACACACATGCTATCCTACAGAAAAATTTTGATAAATAATTCTAAAAATATAAATAAGTGCATGACAATAATTTTTGCTTATATGTACATACTATTTTCATTGATTAAATCTTTCTGGTAAGTTTGTTGTCTGAATTTTGATCTTTTTTCCTTTTTTTCTGTAAAACCCTTATCTTGCTTAACCATAAATTTACTTTAGTTTTGTAAATTATCAAGCTTTAAATCAAACGAATATTATTTAAAACAAAAAATAATTTGAAAGTTTTGGTTATTAACGATAAACTTTTTACACGGGCCTCTCAGAAACGAAATTAAGCAACTTCATTTTTTATTAAGTTCTTAATTTCATGATACACGATTAATTAATATGCAATTCGCAAGAAACAAATGACTTACTTCCATAAGTTCATTATGATGAAAAAATAACATAAATAATGGTAAATTCTAAGGTGAATTTGAAAAACTATGTTTGTAACATCATCACTTTTCTGCAGTTTTCAATTTATAGAATTGATCAACGTATACTTCTGAAAGACCCCTATATTCTATTCCCTATAAAACGTGTAACATGCTTTTATAATTTCATTATTATTAATTTGAAAGTAAAACGAGAAATTTCTAGAATTTCAATTATAGACGAAATTCTAGAAATATTTTAATGTTTCTTACCTTCCACCTCATCGCACACTTTTTAGAGAATTCTCGAAACACAATCTTTTCCTCGGGGTGTTTCTTTTTATGTTCTTGACGACATGTTTGCACGAAGAATGCATATGCGGTCATACGTCCCCTTGGCTTCGAATCCTTTCCTCTCGGCATATTGTCTCGTTGTTGTAAACCCTGAGCGTTATTTTGCTGGAGATTATTCTGCTGCGGTAACTGCTGTATCTGGTGCTGCAATGAAAGAATCATTATTAAAAACACGGTGGTAATTATCAATGTCCTCTTAACTCTCGTTTAACGAATATTTCAAAAAAGGAAAAATTCGCTCGCGTTTTATTTTTAACGCAAAACGAACAGACTAAAAAAATTGCTATTCTTCTTTTTCTCTTCCTCTTGCAGAAATTGATTAATTATCGTATCGAATTGGTAATGTAGATTGGCTCAAAGTTACAAGATTCGAGCCATCATATTTTGTGATGCGTACAATTCACTTTTGTTTCACATTGTGATGAACTTCTACTTTAAACATAATATACAGGTACGAATACTGTATTGGATTGCCAAATGTTTGAATAGACTAGATGCCGCCTTTAAAGACGTGTTTTCGAGTGAATATTATTCAAATTAGCTTTGAAACTTCTTCGATACTCTCATCCAAAGCCAGAATCTGTCTGAGTAATTGTTAAAAGATATCGAATAATTAGTCCATATCGAAACGTATCTACATGTTAATTTAACCCATTACTACTATAACGTGCAATATATTGGTAATGACCTTTCTATCTCTAATATACGAATCCCGAATCTAGTAAAGGGATTCTGGGAAATAAAGTTTTTTTTATTTATAATCAGATTTTCTCCCTGCGTGCAAAGCATTGCTTCGTAGACGAAAATAATACCAGGCGCATAATAGTATTGCGTGCAGCTATGTTATAATTCTAGAAGCTAGCTGTTTAAAACACTATGTGTATAGGAAACAAAATTCCTTCATGTCTAATATAATATGTGATGATTGTATAACACATTGTATTAATAAGCATAATTGTCATGAATATCATTTCTAATATAACTATACATATAATCTTTTAATAAATATATAAATAAGTTTCAAATATTAATTTATTGCGTGATGTCTAGTACTGTTATCTTTTTGTTAAAGATAACATTCACCAACATTTTGTACATAATTTAAATAGTGTTCTGCAAGTCAATATTTTGTTCCAAGTTTATGAATGAAATATAATTTTCCTAGTGATAACATAAGTTAAAATGAAGTATTCTAAATAATTTATTAATATCGTACAATTATAGATATCGACGACTTGCCCACAGGCTAGTCAATAATTAAACCATTATTATCATGTACTATTTATCGGATGTTAAACAGTATAATATTATACTACTGTTAATATCATACTGCATTATTATTATCAAGTTACCGTATCTATTTTAAACTACCATTTCATTGTGGTTCAAAATAGAAACAAGAAATGCATCTAATGTGAGAATATCATAATTCATTTTATCATTATACTTATATGGAATATCTTGTAATGTATTTAATGTAATATACCTATCGAAGAGTAAATTATTTTCCTTTCTCAGAGTATGAAATCCACAAAATATAGAAGAACAAATCTGTATGCATTCTCTATGAATAACTGCACAAAAAGAAGAATTGTTGTAATAAAGACCATGCTTATATTATATTGTATACCTTTTACGGTTTCCAGTAAAATGAGAATGGTAAATGATAAAACAAAAAGATGAATGAAGAGTACTTAACTTTACTACATGACATCACGATATACTAATTTCATTAGCGATGCATATTATACGGAAAAGAGAATTATAATTTACATTGTGATAACAAAAAATAAGTACTTTAAAAATGTATTTTCGAAACGAACGGCAGAATACGAGAAAGTTAAAATTTTGCGAACATCGTTAGTGTTCGTAATGAACATTGATGTATGTACAAACTTCATTAAACGAGATCGTGTTTTCGGCATCAACTAAAATTACTTCTAGATTGCGTGTTACTACGTGTACCCAACAAATATTTACATATACGATCAAACAGAAATTGATATCGCCCATTTGTTTAATATTAAAATTTAGTTCAATTATATATCTAATTGACAGAAACTGTCGAAGAAACAAGATGAAGATGATTTAGATAATAAAATGAAATACTGAATATAATTCATTGGATTTTCAAGAGAAGATTTCCTGAAAGAATATACTCCAAATTAATTTAACATTATTAACATATTACTTTAAGTTTCGCTGATGTCGTATTTTAAATTTATATCGTATTAAAACTTATCAGTGAAAGCTTTGGAGATTGGATTCTTTTTATGTGTACTGCATTTTAAATCTATGAACAAAATTTATATATCACTTACAGCGATACTTATATCAGTATATTATTAACATCTTTTTCGATATCTTAAAAACAATTTTGTATTTATGCCATGTACCTCACTACTATTGGTTATTGCTTTTTGTTTAAAAAAAACTTTATCTTTTTTTATAAACTTTAAGGTCAATGTAGATATAAAATGTTGATGTAGAAATAATGTATTTCATGTAGTTATTTACTCTTCCGTAAATTTATATCGACAAAAAATAAAATTCTGTATAATTAATAAATTAAGACATAATAAATTGCAAGAATTTCTGCAGAAAGTTTTTAATATTATGTGTCTCGTGTATTTATAAATGGAGATCTCGTTAAATATCGAGTACAAACGGTCACGTAAAAATATTTTCTTTAAACACTTGTAAAAAGTATAATTTACTTAATGATAAGAATCCACTTTAAATTATAAAACCTTATTACTAAGATATGTCTTTCCGATTCAAAACAAATTAATTCCAAAGCAATTTATTTATTTAAATACGCTTAAATTATCTAACCAGTTAGCAAATAACTTCTTTTTATTGTACCTTTGTGTATGTTATTTAATACGTTTTGACGGAAACAAGTCAAATAAGTGTTCAATTATTTAAACGAAAGATTAAAAGATAATATGATAATTTGAAGAACAAATTTCAGCAAAAGAATATGATTCTAAAGAAATAGGTAGGTAAAATCTAAAACTGCAATCAATTGTTCTAAGATTTTTGTAATGATAAAATATACGAACTAATGTGCATTCCATGAGTTATCGTGCAATATGTATTCTTCATCGCTGCATTTCATTTCCTTTGCAAAAAGATAATGTTCTGTAATCATGTTTAAGATAATTTGACAATTAACATATTAGAGAATGTCAAAATTCAATCAAAATGTTAAAAATGTAGCACTACTTTTATTTACAATATCTGAAAAATAAGAATTCATTATATGTACATCACTTTGAACTCCAAAAACTATACCATATGTTATAAAGATTGAATTACTCCTAACGCTACTACGTCACACTGGATCAATTTCGAAACAATCTGTGTTGTTCTGTTACTAAAAATATTCTCAAGTTTGAAAAAAATACGAAAGAATTGCTGCAGACATACATAAATCCTTGTTCCTTTAACTGGTTGGAGCAAGAATTACAATATAAAAATCCGATGATTGCATCAGAGTTAATAATAATATAAACCACTCGATTCACTATACGAAACTTTATATTGCGATAACTAAAACACGTTGTCAAAGAATATAAGATCTTAACCGATCTCAGGAATTAATCAAATATTAAAAATAATGGAAATATTTTTCCATATTTAAACGTTCTTCGATGTATCTTCGTTGGAGATTAAGGAATCATTTATTACTGTTAATACCGGTTTCTCATTTACGATACTCTGTTTTACGATGTTTGCAACTATCGTTTGCAGTTATAATGTTTCAGTAAATCCTCCGTGTAATCACGTTCGTACAATAGAGACATATTATATAAAGATTTGATACATAAACCATTTCGAATCACTGCATAAAGTTTCATCGAAAATTGATTACTGTTTCAAATTTATGTCCAAACATATTACCGAATAAATAGTTGGCATTTCAAATATCCTACAGCTCAAACTATTTTATTGATGAAATCGAAGCATCGGTTATTCCCTGATATCGAAAAGCGGTCAGAATAACCAAGAAGATCTGAACTCCTAAGTTTACTGCAAAGTAAAATTCGACAGAACAATATTACAAAAAATTCCAAGATCATAAATCCAATAGAGGTCTTTCAGAGGTTTTTCATACATATATTTATATATGAAAAATACATACAAAATAAATTTTATGTTCATTTTTTAAATTCCTCTCGAAATAACTTTTACTGTTTTGGTAAAATCTGTAACGTAAAGTAGCAATATTTCTGAACGAATATCGTCATTATTTTATAAGATGTACGCATAATCGAATCAATAATTTCAATCTTTTCTTTTCGTAAAGAGAAAATTGCAAGGAAGGTTTTCCTGAACGACGATACATTCAACATTTTATCCAAGGAGAAAGAACGTAAGTTTATTTCCTCCATTTACCTCTATCACTGTAATCTTAAATTTTCGGACCACTTTCTGACTTTCTCTCCATCTGATAGATACAGAGACTTTAATCTTAACTTTCATTCGAGCTCTGCTTTTAATATTGCTCCAAATACGTTTTCAATGCTCCGCGATATTGAACGCTCTTTATTGGAATCTCGGGAAAAAACACGGTATTTTTAAAGACAGACATTCTTAACCGACATTCTCTAACATTGCGATTTCAGAGCAATAAAAAATTATAGGGAAGTAGTAATTTTACGTGTTAATAACTGATATTGTTAATATCGCGCGATTCTAAATTAATAAAGATTTGTATGGAAATAATAACTTCAAATTAATAAGTTTATGTGTTTCATACCATATTTTTTAATAGAAGCATTTTTAACCAGGTTATTTTCAAAATTATTTCAAGATAATTATTTCATGTTTCAAGTAGTCATGTAGTATTTATGTTTATATTAAGTACAATGAAAGAAACCTATTCATAGTGCATCACGTACGCAAGAGATTCAACAGTAACTTGTTGACATCTCGCTTAAATTTGAACTTGTTACAGGACAGCGTTTATAATGCGTGAATATTTATACTGACACACGTGTATCATTGTACAGTTTATGCTTGTAACTCTACTATTAAAAAATGCACAGAAAATGTTATTATGATTTGAAACAGTCTGATTAACGTGTATTTTTTGCTTCCCAAATGTTAAATAATTCATAAACCGGCAATTAATTTTGCCGTTAAAAGATACGCAGTACAGATATCAAATTGTATTATTAAACACGTGCGGTTCATCTCTAATTAGACTAGAACATAAACGTGAATTAAAACTTGCTGAAATTAGGACAAAAATCAGACAATTATAGAACCAGTTTATCCAATATCGTGGAGAAATAACTAAAAGTATTCGAAGGATTTTGTAATTTCTCGAAAATATTGGAATACCCAGATTCAATATTGCTAGTATTACTTTTATTTTTCCTTAGGGATTTGTAATTTATATCCATCACATATTATGTATTCATGCATTTATGTATTTTATATATGTATTATGTACGTGTTAGAGTTTAATATGAAAGATCATATTAAAAATACGAAACATAATCCTTCTAAAATTTTGAAGTATCCTGAAATTTTACAGGGTTAAAATAGAGTTTAGTTTATCGTTAGAAGAATTGAAAAACTGAATATTCTTGAATATTTTTCTGTAAATTTAACATGAACTTGTGTACAGGAAATGTAATAATATACTTGAATAACTGCAATCATAAAATCCAGTAAAATAGAAGATGAAGAACAGTATTCACGAAACAGAATTTTATACTTTTAACATCGTTGAAAAGTAGAATTACTCTTTTATGCTCTACCTTCTAACAGACACCAACTTTAGGAAATTCATGAGGAAAAAATGATTATAATTTCGTCACTTCAATTTAAAAATAAAGCGGAAAATTGCCTAACTTTTATCGAAAGGAGTCTAAATTTCTTTTTTCCAATATAAATGAATAAAACACGAACCAACAATACGGAGATATGAATTTTATATTTGATTCACGAATTCAATTCCAATGCGAATATTTTTCTATATCGGACATACGATTGCTCGGAGCTTCTTTTACTTATTAATAATAAATATACGAATAAAGGAAACAACCAAAAAAGCTTTAAATTACTCAGAATCTCTGAAAAATAAAATTCTTCATTTCGCATTTAATCAACGAAACCAATTAAAAAGTGGCGCCTCTTTGTACCAAAGAGATGACGCTGTGAATTAGAATTATTTTCTATCTACTGACAATTAAAACTTCAACCAGGAACATCAAAAACTGAACTTCAAATCGTCCAGGAAATCTTCGAAAAAATAAAATAGGAATTTTTAAATAGGAATTACGAAAAAGTATTCAAATATGGCCAAGATATTTCAAGTAATTGAAATATCTAATAAAAATCAAACAAAATGCAATCATTAATAAACGAAAAAAAGTCTAAAGAAGAAACTTTTGAGAGTTCAAAATTTCGTAAAATAAAATTTTGTTGCGTTAAAATGAAAAAAACAAACTAAGAATAAAATGATTTCTTATCAAAGGAACGTCGATCAATCGGAATTTCTATTTCCAATCGTGAATGCCTAAAACACTTCGATCAGAGGAATCGAAAAAAAAAGAAGGGAACCGGCACGGCAAGAGCCGCTGTACGAACGTACGTACGAAGAAGGCCGCACGAAACCCGGAATCAATAGCGGACAACGGTCGGTGGGGCAAGAGACGCGAGTCAGGATGAAACGCAGACGGTAGTACGAAAGCAGGCACGATAGAATCAGTTATTAAGATTTTTTCAATGCAAATAGAGCCGAAAATTCATGACCAACTTGAGTCAACTATCATTGATCGTCGATATGTTTTGTCAACTAAATACATAAAATGAAATTTTTTTTAATGAAAACAGCGATTTATCATTAATTTCAATAGAATGTAAAAGATAAAAAATTAACAAGATAAAAGTAAGGAATATTCTCAAGCGCATTGCTCTTGCTAATCCAATTGTTAGATATTTGAGATGAAATATAAATCCATCTGATTATTCCCTGCTAAGTGCTTTCCCTTAATAACGTCGAGATAAATAGCTCGACGACATAGCTACGGGTATAATGATTCAAAACGTCGTTCGTGTCAAAGTATAACCATCACAATGACGACCATTTAAACTTTTACAGCCGAGACAAACAGTATAACAAGAGTTCAAAATTCTTAGAATTATTCTCGCATATTAAAGCATGTCTTTATGAAGATATTACACGGCTAAGGAGAAATTGACGTTCAGTCACGTGTTATCATAATTACTGTAATTATGCTCTTTACTTTACTCTTTCTCTTAGGTTCACAGACAGAATGAAATAGTGATGCTTGCCCAGCTAGTCGAAATCGATTTTCTTCTTTTCGTCGGTTTTTCTCAAAACAAAAGAGAAAAACTATACAACTCGGATATTTGTTACAAGTATTATTTTATATCACTAAGCGTAAAACACTAGAAAAAGGTATTTTTCTTTTCCGTGTTTCGCATAGTTACTAACAAACCACTAATAGATTTCTCGCTTTATCTACGAAAAAAGAACAGAAAAAAGGTAGTTGAAGAACGAGATGCAACAGAAGTGCAACTTTTTGAAAGAAACCGCAACATATTTAATAAGTTAGAATGAGAGATATGTTAAACCTATCGGTTAAAAAGCGATACGAAACTGATTGACAAGAGATATTAAAAGACCGTATCTCAGCCGCTTTTCTTCCAAGTGCATAAAAGAATCCCGCGCAAATAGAAGTAAGCGAAAAATATATAAAAATATATGTAAATGTAATGATGTATAGAATGAAAAAACAATAGAATATACTTGTATGAAATTAAAAAGCAGGCAATAACGAGAAAAATAGGAAGCATAAAGGGGGTCGATCGTGGTCGCAACATACCGGGGACATAACGGGGGGCGTGGACGTTTGTGTGGTAATGGGCGAGAGGTGCTGCTGTTGTTGGCCCTGCAATTGCTGATGCAGGTTGTTCTGTCCGGCGTCCATAACTCCACCTGGGTACCACCACTGTACGCCAGGCGGTGGTGCGGAAGGTGTACCAGGTACACCTCCGCCTGTTCCGGGCCCCGTTCCTAATCTATAATCATAGCCTCCCCTCATGCAGGAGCCAACCGGCGTAGACGTCGAGACGGGATTCGACTGTGTGCCCGTGGTGGCTGGATTCTGAAAGCTGGAGGCCATCTTGTAGGAGAAAAGCTGCTGGGTAGCGGCAGCAGTACTCCTAACGATATCCTGATGATGCTGTTGCTGTGCTTGCTGTTGTTGCGTTAGCTGCTGCTGCTGTTGATTCATCAGGTGTTGATGTAAATTCTGCTGTTGTTGCTGTTGCTGCTGTTGTTGCTGTTGTTGTTCGGCAGATACGGTGTTTAAACCCGAAGGCCACCAGGCGGTACCACCGGAGGCATCCTCGCGGCTTCCTGGGCTCGCTGTGCCCCAGCCACCGGCAACGCGGTGGTGTTCCGACATATCGTACACGCGGACGGTCTGTCTGTCACTTCGGCCTCGTTTACCACAAACGGTACCACCAACCAAGGAAAAGAAGAGGATGCACGAAGAAATTACACGACACGCACTCATGCACCACACATACGCTCCTCTGTCTCCCTCATACAGAACATGCACACATACGCACGCGAACGCTGTGCGCGCGCGCACGCACTCGCTCGCTTGCTCTCACACTACCGACAAAGTATACCTCTCTACACGCACACACACACGTACGCACACGCACCCTCACATTCGTACGGGATCCTGTTCGTGACCGTCGTGTATCGCGCGACACGCACCGCACGCGCTACTGTGTTCTCACTGTCACACCACGTTTCTCTTGTCCAGCCGGCGCACTACACGATCACTACTAGTACTCCTGCTAGCACAAGCGGCTTCATACACGCTGCTTTTTCCACGACGATGTATAGAGGAGGTCCTCGTGAATACGTACGTTATACTTGGGATGCGGTCTACTCGACGCTACGCTCAACCGTTCGTTAGCTCCGTGAGTAGGTATGGCGGGTAGAGGAGGACGGGCGGGTGGGTAGGGGAGGGCGCTCTCTCTCCCCTTCTAGCTCTTTCTTTTTCCCTCTGTCTCCCCACCATCGACAGATACACTGCCGCGTCTCTCCGTCTCTCTTTTTCTCCCTCTTTCTCTTGCCGTCTCTTCTCTTTTCGCTCTCCTTCTCTTTCTCTCTTTCCCTTTTCTTCCCTCCCCTAAGTACTCATAGAGCCTTTCATTCGAGAGACACAACGTTTCTTTTCGAAGTCACCAATAATGATATTTAATAATAAATACGTATCTTCGTTCATTTATGCGTGCACTATCGTTCCCCTTACGAAAAATACATAGTATATATGTATATATACATGTATATATAAATATATATATATATATATATATATTGCCCTTTTCTTCCCTCAAAAACGTGACGATCTCTTCTCTCTACTTGCTCGTACACACGGTGCTAATTACGCACTCTATGCGACACCACGCTCGCATAGAGACGCAATGCTTCTTTTACATGTATATACACACCGACGTTGGCTGTTGCACAGTGGTAGTGGAACGCGTAATAGCTTTTTCACATGGAGAAGCTTACGCGCGGATTGCTTCTCTCGCCACCGACTCTACACGCGATGCCGCACACACAGAGGGCGAACCTGGCGAGGACGGGCTGGCTGGACGCTTGTATATTCTCTCTTTCTCTTTCTCCAACCCGATCCCCTTCCAACCGACCCGAAGTCTCACTCACTACTTGTCTGTTTGTCTCTTTCTCTGCGTTCCTCTATCTTTTTTCCACTCGCACGAGCTTAGCCTTCCTTCCAGCGGACGCCGGCGAACTCGTACAGCGTTGCCAAGCCACGCTTTCACCCGCCCGCTCACAAAGGAAAACCCGAGTACGCCGACCAATCGAACTACATTTCAGCAGTGGTGGGGATGGCGGGAGTCTACCACTACTGACATCGAGGCAACGTCGCTTTCTCTCTTCCGTTCGTAGAGAATTCGAGAGCCATGGCTCGTAGTCCCCGGTAAGGTAGAGGGGCAAACGACTGCAAACCCTTCTCTACCCTTGAAACTCGAGGTCAACTTTTAGGCAGAGAAAGAGAGCGAAAGGGAGAGGAAGACACACCAACTCTGACTTGTCGCCGTGCGCTCTTTCTTCTCGCGCCTTTTTTTACCCTTCTTAGTTTCGTTACACTGCTACGGTCACTGGAATTTGCTCCACATTGGTACTTCCTGCTTTTCGCGCACCCTTTTTCCTGCGTGTCAAGTCGGCTTTACCGACCGAAGAACTCTCACTTCGTGTCACTTTTCAGTCGATACGGAAGAACTTTTTAAAATTTCAAAGGAAACAAAACCAGGAACATCTTTCACAATTTTTGTGGATTTAACGAAATTATGCTTTCTTTTGGTATATCCACCTCTTTAAAGGCATGAAATATGCATACTACATGTATATGAGTGTAATAGTTTATCAATACCGAAGCACCCTCATTGTTTAATAAATCATTGTTAAGTTGTACATTTTCTGCTACAGACTCGTTAAGTTTTATAAAATGTACCGAATTTAAAAATTTTACATATTTCTGAAAATCCGGTGGAAAGTTGAAAAGTTTAAATATGTATACTTTCTCGTTCGTCTTCATAAGATAAAATGTAATAAATATTACTCCTGACTATTTCTGGAACAATGCTTTATACTAACAAATCATGTTTCTATAGAAACATAATTAACTTTTAATGATTATGATAATAAGTAAATCTTTTAGTGCATTAATTATCCTCCTTTCATTATTCAGAATAGTATTTCAAAAAGTATAGTTACAATATTTTACATATATATTGAACTTATTCAAACGGAACACAAACTGTCATGCCACATATGGAATGTAATTCCTAGCATATATGTACTCTATAAACTCGTACCCCATAGCTAACGCATACCCCGTAATTTCTAGCTGTTATCAGAAGAAAGATCAAATCTATTAATATGGAAACGTATCGTGGGAACGATCGCCGTGCAACGTTGTTAAACGGCGAACCTGAACCTCTACGAGAAATTTCTAACGTGTAAGGAGCAACGTGAAATTGCGCAAGCTTTTGGAATTCCGATTTTTTAAAATTGCGCACAGACAAGACAAAATGAAAATGTATATCATAGGATTTGTACGTCGGGCTTCCTTTCTTCCCACTCAACCCCCAATCAAGAGGCGGGTGAGTCGGAGGTAACCCGGCAAATCGAGAGAGAGAGAGGAGAAGAGAACCGGGTCCGGGTCAATAAGACGCATGAGCAAGTGAAACAGAGATGGAACGAGAGAGAGAAACCGAGGGAGCGAGCGAGCAAACAGGCACGTTGGAGAAACAGAGAGAAAGAGAGACCGCGCATTCCCAGGGCTAGGCAACGTAACGAACGAACGAACGAACGAACGAATGCAAGAAGGGGCACGGTGAACAAGGGAAATGGTGGAATGGCAAGAAAAAGAGAGGCACCGATGACGAAAGGAAAGAGAAAGAGAGGGAAAAAGAAACATACGATGAAAGAGAAAAGGCACAGCAGGCAACGAGAGTCCTGGCTTCAAATTCTCGACTCGTGTTGGTACCGCGATGTTCGTTCGAGCGAAGCGAGCCGATTCCGTCCGAAACGAACCGATCTCTCTCGATTCCGTCAGTGTAAAAAAGTAACCGAATAATTTTACGACAAGACGTCGAAATTAGAAAATAGTAATAGATTATACAAATTTATATAGATCCTGCAAAATATACTTTATATAACTTTAATGATAAATCTAAGAAAATTTATGAAAAAGATTTTTCGATAGTTTCAAGAAAATGTAAAGAATACATATGTAGAATTGTTAATCTATTTGGGACTATAATATCTTTTAAAGTAGAAGTAAAACAAGAGAAGTATTATTATATATCTGTGAATTATGAAAACGGATGTACACATTCCACGTATATATACAAATAAACACATGTAATTCACTGAATTCACATTAGTATTTCAGTAGTATTTCAAAATATGTGTAGACCTATAGATAATATGATTGGAACTAAAATAAAAAAGATCGTAATAGATGCCAATGAAAAATTTTCAATAAAAGATAGAATATCTTATATGGAAGCATGTTAAATTTTTCAATATGCACCTCCAATACATGTAATAATTTTATAAAAAAATTATATGCAACCACGTTTTAAATAAAATTAAGTAAATTAATAAGAGCTGAAGCAGCCTAATTTTGAATTTTCTTACATTCTAAAATTGCCGGTAATAATAAATATAAATAATCGTGCACTCCCATTAATATAATTTATATAAATGTACAAAATATGTAATTACTAGAATATTAATATTTGTAATAACAGAATATTAATAGTAATATTTCTTTAATATATCTTAAGCTAAATTAACTGAAATGATTAGATTAAATCATTGTATATAAATGTCCGCTCCCCAATCAAAAAAATAAAATGAAAAATTAACAAGTGACTAACTAAGATTAAAAATAGATCCCATCTCTGTTCTTTTCGTTGCTTTAAATTTGACAAGTTTGTCAAAAATTTGGAACAAGTAAAATGATCTTACTATTTTGATACTACTTGTTAACCAATTCTGTCGATAAAAATTATGTCATTCTGTTGAAAGCATTTTTACGTTTATTCGTGTATGTCATGACTTTAAAGCATACAATGCGAAATTTTAATGTACGGCGTAAGAAAAGGAACATGATATATCTATTATGGACCAATGCCAAACGCGTGTATGTATATACGTGTACATACTTCATACCATGTACATTTAAGAGTGTTATATTTGCATTTATTCGATGCACCTGTATAAGTATAAAGAAACAATGTGAAATACTTAATATCCTTTTTCGCGTAAATGTATATGTTTTCTCATACATATAAGCGAATTTATGCACATATGTCTGTATAACGTTCTCCTGTTTTTTCTTGACATCGAATAAATGGTAATTGCGAGCTACACGTACATATATAACGTTGAACGTGCCTGTCAGTATTACGCAAGATCACTTTCAATTTTATTATTCCTATATTTGAAACTGTTCTTGCGTTTCGTTATAATTCAAGTGGAATATTTTTACGCAGGGACCTAAATCCCTAACGTTATAAATTGTAGAAAGAATTGTTTAAAAAGTTAAAAGTTAACAAGCGAAGAAAATATAATATTAATTCTATAAAATATCAATTATGTGCTTTCTATAATATCTACTCAGTATTTTGTGACTGCAATATCTAAATAATAATATCTAAAGTTATATATATACATATTTTTTAAATCGCGAAGGTTTATAGACGGTGGCAATACAGAGAAAACATTTCAAAATAGTTATGCAACAATACTATGTTATGCTCTTCTTCAGCTAAAGTTAATTTCATACTTTTAGATGTTTATCTTCGAGATATTCACGTAACATTAGATAGTATGTAACATTTCAAAATATATATAATATAATATGAACTTTTTATATAGTAAATGAAATAATATTTTTTAAATAATCCTTACTGAAAACTCTTACCCAAAAAATTTTATTTTCTACTTAATAAAGATTTTACGAATTGTGAAACTAGAAGAAGTCATAAATACAATTTAATTCGTAAACAAAATAACCAACAGAAGTTAATAACCACTGAATATACATAATACAAGAAATGAAACAAAATGAAATATAAGTAAAAAAAATGTAAATAATAGATTAAGAGACTTTTACAACAAATTTTCATAATAGGAATAACATGTTATATCAATTTGATTTATGATTCATATAAAAGATTCAGAAATAAGTATTTAGAATGTGTAAATATTGAAGTTGCGTCGTATATTATACAGGTGAGTAGTCACTTAACTCGACCACCTCAATTTATTCGTGAAGTCGTGTATTATATAAAAATAAAATGTTTCAAACAAAAATTAAATGGTTTCGGAATTAAAATAATTTGATGTTATTAGTATTTTTGTAAATGAACATGTAAAGGACATTAAAGGACAAAGTTTAATTGAAATTCAAACATGTAAATATTCTTTAATCTATTAATCCATCCTATGTATCTCGCCATTTCCTCTAAAACAGATTAAGCTACTTATATTTAAAAATAATTAGTTCAACAGATATATTGATTTTAATCTTGTGAAGTGATCCTTAGAGTACAACATTTACTTTCTTAAAATTAATATTCAAAAGTACGATTTTTAACTGGAATGCAGAGATTTATTGACGTTTTAAATGACTTAGTGATAGCAATAATTCTGTTAAGTATATATTGTTTTTTACGAACTTTGTTTCTCAAACAACTTTATGAAAAATCTGATAGTGTCAGAAAAATATTTATTTTAGTAATTTCAATGGAACTTCAATATACCCACATTATCCAATCAATAATTAGTTGAAGTTTAATTATATTCGTTGATAACGTGTTATCTAAAGTCTTTTTTCGAAATTGAATACCATATCGCAATATTGAAACAAAATTATATCTCTTAAATTAATAGATATTTAGTACAAATAGTTTATTATCTGTTTGTAAGAAATTATGAGTTGCATCGACTAATATATTAAAAAATTATATATTTCCAAACATATATCCTCTGCACGTTCATGTATAAGAGAACCGTGTATATAACATCAAATCATGTTTCTTTCAATTTTTATGTGAAACATTTTCCTATATAACAAACGATTTACGAGTAACTTTTAATAGTCGAATTCAATTAAACATCCTGTATATTGTGGGATGACGCGTGCAATTGTATATTCTGCATAATTCCTAATAAGTTATATAATAATTACCCATAATTCCTAAAAAATATCACTTCATATCGTTCACATAATTTTTAAATGTTAATCATTATTATAAATTTCGATTGTGTTCGTAATAATACCTATAAATACGACAATTTTCAGAAATCATGTTTTTCAAAATTGTATGTATCGTATATATTAAATTTTCAATGAAATCAAACCCAACGATTGCAGTAATTCAATATACCGTATTACACAAGTACAATTTTTCTTGCTAAAATTTTAATCAGTACATATTGAACACTGTTATCATACATATTCATATGAATATGAAATACTACTAATCAAAATAAGATCTTTTTAAATATAAAACTATTATTTGAATATTATTTTGTTGCTATTCACCAGCAAATAAACATTTTGATGACATAAAGGTAGGTTCAATTAGTTCTAGCAATTACTGTAAACATTTTTCTAACATCGCGTACCTGGCTTCAATAATACATTGAAATTGCCTAAATAAAAACTAGTCAAGCAGGTAACCAGAAAAACGGGAAATCGGTATAAAAAATGAAAATGTAAACAAATACTTATATATTCGTATGTATAGTATGTTAGAAAATAAATATAACTTCGATAGAAAATTCTTCTCTGAAGATAGATAATTTTCTTTCAAAATTAACAATTCAACAACATCTTTATTATTAGAATTTTATCATTCATGTTTCTGTGAAATCATATTATATATAATGTAATAATCAATTGTATAATTCTAAATTATTGTGTTAACAATTTCTATAACACAACTACTTTCCTCTATATTGAAAAATTAAATAGTGAATTGTATATAATTCGACTTATCGAAGTTATAAGTGGCTTCATTAAAAATATTTTTAAATACAAGCGACTATGAAAATATATAACATATTATCATCGAATCATCGATTTTTCTGTTAAAAATTTCTTATTGCAGAATGTTAATGCTTCGAAACAGTTAAAATATTAAGTTACTTTAAAACTACAATCTTCGAACAGATGTACACCATCAATTAGGAAGTATCAGGAACTCTTATGTGGGTCAATGGTCCACGAGAATATGAAAGTATGTCTTATAGCAGTATAATAATTACGATGTAGCAAAGATAGTGTGTTTCGAAACAGCAAAATTTATTGACACGAAGTACGTAAAATTTATCGACTCGTTAAAAAAAGAAATAATAAAATGAACCTTCCCTATATTTTTATTCGTAAATATTTGTTCTTGAACATTACACAAATAAACAAAATATGTTATAGTTTCTGATTGCAGTATATAGAATTGTTTTAGAAGTTCAGTTAGTATCTGGGAACTGAAAATTATGTTTTGCTAGTTTTTATATAAGATGCTACCATTCAAATGAAAGGATTAACCTTTTCAAGATAGAGATTTGTTTGACGTCATAGGAATGCATGTGGAATAAAAGTTTCTTATCTGTTTAGAACATTTTTATGCAATTAATTAGACTCGAATATCTTCGATTCTTCCAAACATGAAAAATTATCTGCTTTCCAAAAAAATGAAAGACTATAAATATTATATAATAATAATATTATATAAAGTGAAATGTAATAATCATATATGTATTTAGTAAGTTTTTGAAATAAATACCACATATTATTAAAATACACCTATATAAATGTAAACGAAAAACAAAAGATAACAATATTTCATCTATAATGTGCCCCTAAATTAAGTTTTTTATTCGTTATAGTTGAATAAATTCGTCCAAAGCTCTATGTCCGACTACTATTACTACTCCTCTAAAATCTATTTTTAAATTCAAAATCATGCTACTACCTTACTGGTCATGTAAGTTCCGTAGTGTTTATACTTTGTTTTTATTTTTACTCTCATACAACATATAACACAACTGTTTAATTTGATAACACTCTGTTTTGCTCAAAATTTTATGTAAAATTTATATAACTTTAACCACGTAAGCAGGGTATAAATAGCAGCCACACAGAAGTTTTATAGCATATAAACATTGGTTAAATGTTGATACTCGATAATCGATTATTAATACACGTAACATGTAGAGATACCCTGTCGCGGAGTAATACTTTATATCACACAGACGTCGTATAAGTGTAAGAAAATAATAGAGTAACAACGATAAAATTAAATATATAAAATGAACCTGTCATATATAATAAACTAATAATTTTCTTATTTTTGTAATTATAGCAATATTATAATTAATAAATAAATGGATTATATAATATTAAATAATTACTGAAGAACGTTATGGAAAACTCTGAACTCTGAAGATCAATGAAAATATATTTTGAGCTCATTTTTAATTTTCATAAAACAATTTTGTGAATTATTTTTTACTATATCTAACAACATACTGTCTAGATATACAGATATCTATGTATATTTGTTTATTAAAAAATTATTAATAATATAAATTGATAATATTAATATAATAATTTATATTAATTCAATTACTTTTCGTGGTTGTAGCTTATATTATGTTTAATTATAATATTGAAGCTTTCTCAACTTCGTGCACATATTTCATTTTTATATTCATATAAATTCTCTTTTTATAAACAATACAGATAAAAAATTGCTATCAGGAATGCAAGTTATTTTTTTTCTTTTATATTCCTGTTAATTAGTAACTCATAAAATTATGTGCTCTAACATGTTTAGTTTATTCTTTTCGTTTTCTCTTGATATCTTTTTAACTGACCATAAACTATATCGAAAAATTAATGTTCGATACCTTTTTGTAATACGAATAAATACGAGCTATATTGAGAACATAGTACACAGTATAATCTACTCATAATTAGTTTTCACATTGTCCCGACATTGATCCATTAGTATTCTTTAATACTGACTCAATAATAAATGTATCCGTATTATAAAAGATGATGATTTATGTGGATGGTGGTAATATTATACTGTCCACAGTATCTACGTATAATATGACTACGTCGAATATACATAAAATCGAATAACTGGTTTACTCCTGATTTCATAACATTACATGCTATGTGTCAGGTGCATTTTGTATAAGCAAATTTATTGCGTTTTCTGGTTAGTGTAATATTAATTTCAAAAATATGCAATATAAAATATGCAAAAAATTGCAACATTAATTGAATACTCAGTATAATATTGAATATTCAATAAATGTTTTCTAATTTGTTGGATCTTATTTTATGTTTTTGAATATAATAGTAATATACATACAGTAATTATTGCACAAAATGAATTAAGGGAGAAAAAGATGCTCAAATTAAAGCTGTAAAATAGTTCAATAATTTAAAATCAAACAGCATCGAAAATATTTTGTGTACTAAGCAGGCACGATTTATAAATCAAAATCTTATCTCCGGTTCATCGTTTGGAATACGGAGAGAACGATTATGCAACTGTCAATGCATTTCATATTAGAACATTGATTTTAAAAAGTCATAGAATGGTTGTATCATACATTAAGAAAATATTTTTAAAATGTACTTAAAATATAGACTTTTTCCTATAATTTAAATACTTTATAATTTAAAAATTCTGTATATAAATTAGATGCAAAACATTTATATTGGTTTCAACAAATCAAATAAATATAATTAAAATAAAAAAATTAAATAACTAATAAAAATTAAAGAATTATTTTTATATAAATATGTGAGTCATTGATAATTTTCTATCAGGTGTGTAAATATAGATATGACATATAGTATTGAAGAATTAGTAATATTATTATTGTAGAAATTCCAGACATTCCAATTCAATAAACAATAATTGTAGTATCCAAGAGCACATATTAATACATGTAAAAAATATATATCTTTAAGAAAAAAAGTTGTGATTTGATAACGTGTTGTGAGTATAAGCAAAAGAGACGAATAAGTATAATATCACGTATACATCTCTACCGGACTACATGTAAGCTCATATTACGCACACACAACAAGTACAGTGACGTTTGCGTATTGCAAACATGTCTTCCGTACATTGATTATATTCCCACCATTTTATATATAATCAACCACATATTTCAGTATAAAATGATATGGTGTTTTATTTATATTAGACATATAAAAGAAAAATAACGTCGACAAATTTTAGGAACTGACCAAAAATATTATATGCTAAATGCAGAAATGCAATAACAGCCGAAGAAAGAAAGTAAAAATTATTTTGGCGCCTTGTATAGTACGTTTCGTTGATGATATGGCGCAGATAGTAAAAACAGACGCTTAAGAGACGCTTACGTGTAAACATACTGTGCATAACGCTCGTTCTTTCTCGTTTTAATATTTATTGATTCGTTTAACACAAATCGTATAAATGATTTTCGTTAACTCAACTACATTCACATTACTCTATAAAAATGAATAAAATAGGACGTAAATATGCCACTGTCGATCATGCACATATAATTTTAATAGGCTAGAGAATTGGATGTGAGCGGGAAATCAAAAGCAATATAATATATTATAAACCACGTTATGGATAACAAATTAATGACTAAAAGTCCCTCTCATTTTTTACATATTTTTCAATTACATCATGCTCACTGCCATAATTTGAGGATTAAACTGGAAATTAATCGTTATAAAACTATGACGAGTACTATAGTACAAGATCCCATATATGCCAATGCATGGCGCAAGTAGCCAAACAGAGACTGATCGTACGCGGGCTATAGCCTTGACGGATGATTTATGACGAAACACTCGTGACACAGGCCACGCCGACATTTTACATTATCAATCTAGAATATCTACATTTTCACGACAGTGAAAACTATCACATGAAATTCCTTCACGTATTTATACATAATGATAACAAAGTATACGAGAACCTTCCTGCTAAACACATCTCTGGGCAGCCATTTGCTATGACGGCTGTGTAGAAATAAAAGGTATATGCACAGTATGCAGCACAGTAGCACTTCACTAAATAATAGCTCGTATAACGCTTAACATACTATGATGATAGCCTATTGATCAATTGTTGGTCGCCAAAATCTGTCAACACTCAAAAAGAAAAATATTTGGATTTTTCTTACCTGAACGGTCCTCTACAGCTAAAAGGATTCTCAGCTTCGAATATCGCGACCCCACGCCACTTGTGCGGCATATGAAAGTGTATGGGGAAAATCTGTATTACTATTGGCTTATTTCAGATAAGCCGCAAAAAGTAAGCCAATCAGCATCAACCTTTTATGTTTTGAAGCGTTTCTTTTTGCCCCCCCCAATAAAATGTCTGCTGGTGGAAAGGGCGGGAAAAATCATGCGTGGAAAACTGCCTACACGATATCATTCGCTTCACAGTAAACAATATCATTTTCTACACTATTGAATAAACGTATTTTTAGCAATAAAACGCATTTGTTATGTTTGGCTAGAACAATAATACCTTTAGACAAATAAATAGTTTAAATCATTAAGGTTAGAATTTATTATTATTGTAGATGGCGCTAGATTCCTAAAGCTAAATGTTAAGGCGCAAATTACAGTACCGCCAACATGATACACAAAGTATTCATGCATATATATAAACGTGTATGTTGTATACGTTCATTCGTATGCAGATATATAAATATATATATATATATATATATATATATATATTTATAATATCTTTCTCTAACTTAATGAATTATTTTGTACTATGGAGATAAATATGTTTAAGTAATAAAAAATAAATGATATAGTTGTGTTATTAAGTATTTTGAGATACATATATTTAATAATCTTTAACATAAAAAAATAATTGCATATAGTTTTCATTATAAATAAATAGCTATTTATAAAAATTTGTATTGCATATATTATACTTATTAGTATTTTATGAAATATAATATTTATAAATTCGTTTTTATTAACCATAATACATTTACGAATCTATAGTAAGGAAAGAATTGAAATACTATAATAAATTTTTGCAAATATGTATCTTAAGCTACGAATTTAGAATATAAAATTATAAAAAAGAGTTATAAGTTATATGCTACAGGTAATTTATATTTTAATTGTAATTACGATTAATTTATAATTACGATTTTTCAAAAAATATATTAATTTGTTCACAACGGATATGTTTTATTTATGAATATGACATAAATCATATATGTATAATAACAGAGAGGATATCTGATAATAGATATATTTATTAGCTTTATTCATGCATACATGCACATATATATATATATAAAACATGCAACATATGAAAGAAAAGAAACTAGTTTTCCAAATCAAAAACTTTATAATTTTTTTATTAGATATTGCTTTCTGTTATCTTTATCTTTTCTTCTTATCCCACAGACTATAAACATATGATGTATTTTAGGAAATATTTTTTGTAAATATGAATTTGATTGAAAAGCTAAATGATTTCAAAAGAAAAAAGAAATAATAATAACAATGCAAAATATAAAATACTGATAAAATATTATACGAATTATGAAATATATACATGTATATTAATTAAGAGTTGTTCATTTTGAGTCAGTGACGAAATTTATAGTTGGTAGAACTGAATTTTGCTGGATAGGAATTTCTTAAAGCTAAACCATGTTGTTCATGTATATATACGCACATCTATATATTTACATTATGCCTGCATGTACATATGTATCTTCAGTTCACGCAGTATCATATGAGTCAATGTAGATGTGTAAATAATAAAACGCGGTGAAGTGCTGTAGTATAGAATTTTGTAGAAACATAGACGTATTGCGAGGAAATAGTGGTGTTAAATGTTTGTCTTCTAACAAAATTTTCAAAGCATTTGCACTAACAGATACGTATAAATAACTCGTATGTTAAATTGTTTGAGAGAAAGAAAGTGAAACATTATACGACATCGTTTAACATTGAGGTCTTCGTAATACGCAAACTCTACTATTTAAATTATCGATTTGTGAGCTTGAATCTTTACATTAAATAAAAGTCTTTTTACACCGGCAACTGAAGAATAAGTTTCTTTGAAAAGTTATCGATAACAAATGAAATTGAACGGGAAATTATGATTGTGAAAAGTAGACATCGCCAAGTATATTTTACTTTCAGACACGCCGTTTTTTGACGCAAAACACGCACACCAAAAGATCTCGAGGTTGTTAAAGTTCTAAATACTCTTCATACCGATTTAGTTGATGTTAAGAATAAAAAAAAAATGAATGGATTCAGTACCGGTGAAGAAGATTCCAGAGGAGCTGCTGATCAAATTTGTTGCCTTGTAGATGAGGGTGAACGATGCACTCGGCCAGCTGGCAACGCTTCTTATAGCAAACGTATTCAGAAAACTGTAACTCAACGACGATTAAAACTTAATCTTGATCCAGTGGTAAGATTAATGACTACAAATTATATTACAATACATATACTTGTCATGTTCTTTTAAGTTTATTTTAAGATTTCTTTCTTTTCTATGATTTTGATTGTTGTGTGTCATTCATGAAAGAGTTAGTCATTATTTTTGTAAAATAGCATTATTTTAGTATTCACAGTAATTCACTTTAAAAGATTCTTTATGAAAGATTAAAGTCATTGAGTATATCATAATGTCACGCTGATACAACTCTTGGAAAAAAATTTATATAATTAAATGTTATGATTTATCTATATTACTGTTAACTTTCTTAAGTGCTAATAATATGAGCAGTCTAAATCATATATACAATTTAAAAAGTAAAAAAAATAATATTCTAAATATTTTTATAAATATCTTCTATTTATATTTTATTAATATTTTTTTAATCTTTTGCAATCTTTTATAAATATTTGATTTAAAGAAAACGTTTTAGACATCAAAAGTAGTTATAAATGATCAAGTGATAATAACATGTCATTATATATCTTATCTACCATTAGGCACGTCATATATATATTTGTGATTATCATAAACAAGTGATACAATGTGCAAGATCTAAGCAACAACAACAGCGTAGACGCAAAGATTCAGAAGAAGATTCAGGTGAAACAGATAATGATCTTCCTGAAGTTGACCTTTTCCAATTACAAGTCGGTACACTAAGGCGATATAAAAGGCATTATAAAGTTTCTACGCGTCCAGGTTTAAATAAAGCTCAATTAGCTGATGTATGTATTAAACAAAAATTATTTTATTTTTGATCTTTACTCAAAACTTTTACTTTTGCTCAATGCACTTGTAATAATTTATATAAAGTATTTATAATGAAGTATATTGTTTCCTTCCAGACTCTTATGAAACATTTTAAGACCATCCCAGTAATTGAAAAAGAAGCATTAAGCTTTTTTATTTATACAGTAAAAACTAATGCCAACAAATTGGATCAAAAGAATGGTTTAAGTAATGATACAACATAGCCTAGGTCCTATTTCATGAATTTTGTTACTGTAATGACAACTTATTAGTGAGATCAAAAATATATGTATGGATTTTTACTTGTTAATAAGCATAGGTATTTTATAAGAGCTATGTATAAAAAAATATATATTAAAAAATATATGCATAAACAATACATATTAAAATATTGTTTATTTATACCATTCATTTTTATTTTCTTTATCATTTAAAGAAAATACTATTTAACAATAAGTAGGTAAAACAATGATTAAATTATACTTTTATACAATTGGGATTTGTTATTTATTGTTTATTCATTCACTTATTGTATTAAATCCTTTGTTTCTAATATTTTGATAGTTTCTTCTTCACTGTCTCCACTTAATTCTAAAAGAATAATTGCTCGATTAATTATTTATAAATCATTCATCGAAAATATGTTATACATTCAGAAATGAATTATATAGAATACCTATATCTTCTATTTTATTCTCTTTTTTCTTTATTTCCGCAGTAATTTCAACATCGTTCATTTCTTCTTCTGAGGATTCTGATGGATTCCACGTATTAGGTCCACCTTCGCCAAACGACATATTCTATGGAAATAGTTTTAAAATGTTGATTACATTAGCCATATTAAATTGCAATGTAACCTTTTAAGTGAATAGATATTTACTGTATTTGTTATTAATTCAGCAGAACCTTCTCCAGGCTTTATAATCGTACAATTTTCATTTTCTTCCTCTTTTTCTATGTTAACTTAAAAACGGAAATAAATGCAAATGTATGTAAGACTATGATAAATGGTTACTTAGTATTATTGCCTTCACACTATACTGTTATGATCAATAAATTATTTACCATTAGATTCTATTTTTTCTATCTCACCCCATTTACGCAGTTTAATACTGATACATTCACTATTCATAGTTGTCAATTTCTTTGTCATTATGCACTCTTTAAAACGATTTACATTACGATTATCTTTCTTGTACCTAAACAAATATTTATAAAATGAAAATAATCTAATATGGGAAATAAAAGAGATAAAATAACTAAAAAATGAAAGTTTTACCTTGCTTCTACATCATAATTTACTGCTTCTTTTATTTGTTGCACTAATTGAACACCATAATTTGCTGCATAATTAGAAACTGCTGATATCACGTCTTCAACAGTCATAGTTTTTGTCAAATAATTAAAATGTAAACTACAAAGTTCTCTATACGAATTAATACCAAGAGTAAGTTGAGCTACACCAACTCTTTCTTCTAAATATGTCGGATCCATAACTGTAATTCCACTAAGAAGATATAATTTTATAACAAGTTTTATTACTTAGCACATGTTATTTAAAATAATTACACAATTTAGATAATTAACCTTTCAAATGTTATAAAAGAGACGCACACTGGATAATGATATAATGTTAAAGGTAAAGGGTCTTTTTCAGAAAATGGATGAACTATAATATCTTCACCATTTGAAGTTACATCAGGCCTATGGAAATGTGAGAGAGCAGCTAATGTTGCAATGGAAGCACAATCAATTAAATTTCCATCATGATTAATAATGTTAATATCAACCCTTAAATTCCACACCTGTATTAATTAAAAAATATCTCATGTCATATTAATACTCAAATATAAAATGTAATTAAAATAATATATTATGCAAATATGTATAGAATTTGTCATATAACTGTTAACACTTATATATTCTGTTACAATTACTCCTAACATCTTGATTAATTTCAGGTAATAAAAAATTCAAAGTGTTTAATAAGATATTCCTTACTTGTTTATCAGCTATAATACATAAAGATTCTAAATCTATACATTTGGAATCCTGATAACATTTTTTAAGTTGTCTGCTAATCAATGTTGAAATCTCAGATTGTCTACCACCATCAAAATGTTGTGCAGCCATTGGATTAAGTTCAACATTTATTTGTAACATCCCTTCATTAGGACGAGAAGTTTTAGGTTGTTGAATATCACATGTTACTTGTGCTACAACTCTATAATAAAATTATTACTCTACGATATCATAAAATATTTTATATATAAATTAAGTACATAAATTTAAAAGTATCTAATAATTATTGATAATAACAAATATAAAAATATTCTTATCTGTTACATTCAAAGAAATAAATTATATTAATGTTATCTATAATATTTTTAAGTAAATATTACATTATTGAGTTTGTTCTTACCTAGTTTGACCAAGCAAAACCATACAACTACCCCAATTGGATGCAAAATAAATTTTAGCAGGTCGTGCTTCAAATAAACATCTGCCATCCAATCGCTAAAACACATTTTAACCAATTTTAAACTTTTACAAACAATAAGATATTAAGAAATACATACTGTGCCTTGTTCCACTGATTTATTTACAAAGTTTTTTTCACAATTCGTTAGCAGAACTTCCTTCATGATTTAAAATATTTATTTACTCATCAAACACGTGTAAAATGTTGAATAAAAATATAACCTTAAATTAAACAGTAATATTACATATTTATTATATAAGTTTTATATTTTACTATCTTATCATCGTCAAACTATATTTATGATTAATTAATGTGCGTGTAATATAAATTAATTTTTCTTCCATTAATAGTTGCAAATAAAAAATAAATAAATATTTTTAAATACTATCCCAAACTACCTTTGACTATCGATACTTTATATGATAATATCCATGCATTTCGATATTCTGTTTTCGAGATAGTCGCTCTAGAACCAAGATTATGATAACAGGATAATTTTTAAGAGCTTGTTGATATTAATTTATGTTATTAAGTCGTGAAAGATATTAAAAGAAGAACTTTAAAAAATTAGTTATTTTCCAATTTCTCTAAACATTAAACCCATTTACATGTGACAGATTTTTTTTAATTAATATAGAAAGTATGCTTCATTTCTAAAATGTTTATATACGAAAAATATCTATCTATTATAAACACATTTAAAAATTAAATGTAATTATCAACACTTATCATATTTTATATAGTTTGTACATTTTTCTAAACGAAAATTAAACCAATGTTTAATCATGCGAATGACGTTTTATAATATTTATAATCGATATAGAAAAAATATACGTTAAGTTAATTTTTGTTCCCATATATATGATTTTATTCCAATCGATATTGTTAGAAAATATATGTATTGATGACATTTGACATCATCGTCCGACGTATGAACTTCCCTTAATATTTCCTTTATTAAAGAATTGTTGTTCTCAATTCCTTTGAAATTGTAACATGATTTTAGAGACAGAAACCGAAATAGAACAAAGAAACGTTTAACAATAAAGAAATAGATTTAAAGTCTTGTAAAAATAAGTAATATTAAAAAATTGATGTATTAGTGTACGCGCTCGCGCGTATTATATATGTATATGTACACCACACAAGTGGCCATGCCCGGTCATATCTGCTTCAATCAGCTTGGTTTATACGATCTGTTTTTTAACGTTGAGTCTTGTCGTCAATAATCTGAATTCTATGGTTCAATAACTGGCGAATATTGTATTCGTGAATATCCCGAATTTCAAGAAATCTCAATCTGTGTGTTTGGTAAAAGTTGTATTTAGATATCATACGCGTTTCGTATATAATGCTGATCACGGTACGCGTGATATGTGCGAATAGATACGTATAGATAGGGCCGATCTGTGGAATGGATGCTTAATAAGTTACATTTCTCGTTGCCTATAATTACCTTTCCCGATCCCTTTTGTAACGTTTACTTTCAGTTATTATCGGTAAGTTTGATTACCATCTACATCGCGTATCTAGCTATATTCCACTCGCTACATTTTCATTCTTTCGAGTTGTGTGTATCGTCGTAAGATAGCTTTTATATTGTGTTGTTGTAGTAGCGATTGCCTTTGTACGTCATCTGTAGGTAAATATCGGTTACATTCGCCTCTTTCGTTACTTATGCATTTTTGATATATTTGAGTATTTCATTATTTTCTTAGTTGTTTTTTGTTAATCATATATTTATTCGTCTCATATTTGAAAATATTTCGTTTCCCTACAAGGTATTTGATGTGTGTGTGTGTGTGTGTCTCATTTTTCGGTTTATATCATAATGAAAGAGTTCGACGTTTATACAATTTAAATAGAATTTTGATCACAAATTCTGATTGTATTTATGTAAAGTGTAGTTTATATTTGTATATATTTATGTATTTTAAATAATAGTTTACAATATTTATAAAACTTGAATTTGCTCTCTTGACAATAAAAGTTGTACAAACAAAAATTTTTCAAATTGCAAAATTTTACATAAATTATGCACGACATGTAATTAATGTAACAAATTAAAATCATTCCATATAACATTGTTCTATCGGTAACTAATTTATTAGAAAGCAAAAGAGAATATTATGTTTTATTATTATTATGTAATTTAATTTATAATATTTTGAACAATTTTGTATATTTTTATATTTCTACAGAACTTGAAACATTCATCTATGATGCTGTTTTATTAAGGACATGACAACAATTTATTATATACTTACTATAAACTATATTTGTGGTAAGTAATATCTAATATCTAATCATTATTGTAAAATATTTAAATGTTTTAGTCCTATATAATATGACAAGTTGATATAAGAATTACATATTTTGTTTGCATCTCATTTTTATGCAAATAAAAAGATAATTGATTTATAAATTATACTATAGATAATATATTTAAAACTTTGATTCATTATTTCATATTTTACATATTTCTTTATCAAATTTTATTTAATAATGATTAAAAATAACAAATCAATAAAATATAAAGAAAATGTAATTTGTAGATTACTGCGGTTTTGGATAAGTCATTCATTTCTTGATTGAAACATTATAAAGAATTTTATACAGTTATGGAATCAAATGACAGAAAAAATGTTTATCTTGCAAAAACGGGTGATAATTCTTTGAATTCTGGAATGAGAGACACGATGATTGTTGGTCAGACAAATATGACACCAGGTAAAAGTATATTATATTTATATAAAATGTAGATTTAAATAAAATTTTGTTATAAATAAATAAAATGGTATGAAAATATAATATTCATCGAGAAACTTACGATTAAATTATGACTTTTAATATGTTTATTTGTTTAATTTGTTAGAATGTGGTGAACCTGTGATGAAACCTGGAAATGTGTCCAGTGTTTCAAACAATCAAGCAAAGTGGTCAAATACTCAAAGTAAGAATTTTATAATCAATGCAGTCCCAGTGAAAAACGAGGTAAATATATAAAATGAGTAGTAATTTATGTAATAAGAATATATATATATGTGTTAATGGAATTACATTGTATTTTTAGATTGTCCATCTTGAGGACGGAGCGCATTGCAATAAAAAAATGTATTATTACGATAGACATTACACAGGCCATGAAGAAACAGAGAGACCAACACGTAGAGGAACAAAACGATACAGAGACAAAGATGCACCTAAAAGGGCACTGTATGTGTTTGCAATGTTGATTGATGTGTGATGTGTCAAATGATACAAGTGTCATTTTAGGTCTGCCTTTTTCTATTTTTGTCAAGAATTACGTGGAAAAATGAGAGAATTACATCCAGAAATGGGAGTTGGTGATATTGCTAAAGAGCTGGGTAAATTATGGATGAGTACAGATCTTCAAACTAAATCAAAATATATGGCAATAGCAGAAGAGGATAGAGCCAGATACGAAAGAGTAAATAACTTATTCAATATTTTTATTAATATTAGAATGCAATTTTAATAGATTTTTGAACTTTTAATTATTTAGGAAATTATTGCATACAATAAAAGAGTAAAAAACTATGATCCAGAAGAAGTTGGACCTGTATAAGTTTTTCAATCTATTAAAAATGAAGGGACAGTGTACTTTGCCCTAAATCAAGCACTCGCCAATTAAAAATGTATAACAATTTTACTAATAGTTTAGCATTGTCAATCGTTGTATATATTACGTACACTGTTGACATCAACAAATCTGAAGAAAAATTATGTGCTATCAAATTTGGTTATAATTCTTGGAAATAGCATTTGAAACCAACTGTTCTTTTTCATTTATTTGACATAATTGGATATTATTTTTTGTGAATAAGGTGTGCTAATATATTTACAAACGATATCTAATACAAGTAATAATATTAATATCAATAGTAATAATACTGAAAAGTATAATGCAGATAATAATAACAATAATAATAATAACATTATTATTATTATTAAAGGATGATAATCTATATTGCTATTAAATATGTTATACACAATTGAAGCACAATAACAAGTAAAAGTCAAGCAGAGTGAGCTTTGTACAGTGCACTTTTCTTGTCTAATTATGCATTATTCATGTTTATAATGATAAAATTAGATATCAGGGACTATTTATATCTAAAACCCTGTATAGAACATATATTCCATGTATTTTGTTCTTTTTCCAATAAAGATAAAATCATTTAAAGCATTTATAATCCTTCTACTCTTGTTATATTTTTAAACTTATTATTTCTTTACTAATATTGTGAAAAGGTATGATTAACATGATTATGACTGAAAATTGATTTCATTAATTTATTTCATCTTTTTTGTGTAAAATTACACACCAATTCCCTTGATCATAATACACTTTTTTTATTGTAAGATTCGACACTTCTGAACATAATTGTGATAGCTCATTTTCTTCAAATACATGGTAATATCTAAGGAAGTTGCCGCCTCCTTTTCTTTTCCATGGAACAAGCATATCCTTACAAACAAATCTTGTACGATTTTCATGCACGGGTAATGTTATACCATATTCTGTTAATTTTTGTGTATGTGAAATATTGTCTTCATTTTTACTTAAATTATATCGCAAGTAAGCTGTTTGAATAGAATCCTTTTCTTGTTCTTTTGCCCATACATAAATTAAACATTTTCCATTCGGCCTAAGAATTCTTGTTAATTCAGAAATGGCTTGTTTCCTTCGCTCACGAGTCGAAAGATGATGAATTACAGCTATACATATTACTGCATCCAGACTATTGTCTTTATAAGGTAAATATAAACAGTCAGATAGGGATACTTCGAAACCTTTATTGCGACAAATTTTCATTAAATTATAACTTCTATCACACCCAACCTATATTGTAGAGGGTTTATTTTTATATTATATTTGTTATTATATAAAGTTAAATGATGTGTAATGCATACCTTAAATATATGTTTAGCTTGATAAAGGTATTTGCCATTTCCGCATCCTACATCTAATAAGATATCACCTGTATTTAAAGTTTGAAGGAATTTCGTTACATTGGGCCATTGTTTATGCCTTGTTTCATCAAAATGATTTGAAATTTTATCATAAACCTATGTAGAAAAAACTTATTTAATAACTTATTAAAAATAAGTACAATCACACATAAATGATAATGTATAATACATACATCATGTACATAAGAATTTTCTAGTCCTAGAGCTATTTTACTATCGATCAGAGTATTAATATTATTCTGTTTTGTATCGCAATATTCTGGAAAATTACAGCAACAATCACCCCTGTGTATTTTCCGGAATGTAAACGATACTCTTGTTCCTCGTGGTTGAGTTGTCACTCCATTTGAAGATTTTACTATGTCATTATGTCTAGGATAAATTCCATGCGACCAGGCATAACGAGCTTCTCCTGACATGATTAATAATGAGCGAGCGGGCAAAAGGACAGCAGCCTTTTCATTTTCTCGTTTAAAATCCATTATGCAAGCTGAGCCCAATGATAATGATAATATACTATCTTCAAACGCACTATGTGTATCAATATGTGGAGGAATACCTTAAAATTTAAAACATTACTACTGTATTTATATGAAAAAATGAATTATGTTAAAGGATAATCTTTGTGAAATATACCTTGACCAGGTAAATAATGATTAATCGTCAATTGATCATATTCATATGGAACATCATGATATTTTTTGAATAGCATTTTTAAAAATCGATAGTTTTCAGGTATAGGTATAATAGGTTTATCTGGATCTACTTTATTTGAATTATATTGAAATTCATATCCAAAGTGTTTAACTTTCCTATGTTTTAATTCTGACGATTCTGAAAAAGAGATTTATATTGCTGTTAAATTTACATAATTTGATAATTTGTAATGTTTTTTTATTAAAGTAACAAAATTTTTGTTACCTTCATTATACCAATTAATTGTGCTTAATAACATTTCTTCCTCTTTTTCAGTGATAAAATTTTCTATTAATTTAAGTCCAGGAGGAAGATTTGAAGACCACTCATAATAATTTAAATCAGGAACTAAAACAAATTCATAATATCAAAATATTAAAATTTAATCTTTATATTCTATATGAGTGTGTATACACTTTAATTAATAATTAATACCATAAGAAAATGCAACAAATTCTATATAGAATTCAAGGTAAATTATATACCTGATTCTGTAAATGTTGCATATAGTGGTGTACTTTGTCCATTAATTTTAATGTTACCATTAATTTTACTGTGTACATATGTAGCATCTTCTACTGAATGAAATTTAATAAAACAATATGACTTGTTTAGTGGCATTATTAAATCATATAAGTCAACAAATGGATCTATCACATCTTGTAATGTTTTTCTTTGTAAACCAGTCACTAATCCCGCATTACAAATCATTATGTACTGTAATACAGTAAAATGAAAAAATATTCCTAATATTATTATGAATAAATTACATAAATAAATACTAACCTGTGTAGGATTATCACAGCATTTAATATCCATATCCTTAAGAAGTCTATGATATGCTCGTCTTTGCTTACGATGGCACTTCTTGTTCATTTTCTCTTCCATTATTTTTAACTACATTAAACTGTATTGAATTATATTATATTATAAATTTCCTTCAAATATATGCATGTTTATATTATTGCATATTATATTCATTTGTATGTTCTTTTATTACATATACATAAATATTTTCCCTATGTAATAACATTTTTAGTTACTGCATACTTTCTTATATTTTTAGTTTATGTATGAACATTAAAAAATCAATGTAATAGATGTACATTAAAATTTTATTTCATGCAATGTTCTCTATATACAAATAATTAAATTTAAAAAATGAATTAAATAAATATACAAACTTCAATATTTATAGACCAGTATTTTTTGAGTACTTTGAATCTGATAAGTAAAATAAAATTATATCTTTTTATAATTACATAGATAACATTAATTTACTTAATTTGTGTGTACATTAAATGTCAATAGATTGTTCTGTGCACTAACTAAATATGTAACTTGATGTAACATTCAAGTAGTAAAGTTCTACCTGAACTACTGACATGTGCAATGCGCAAGAATATAAAATAATTTCATCGTAAGATATACACACACACAGATTTCTGTAGAAGCTGTGGATATACGTACATATGTATTTATAAATGTACAGAAAGCTTTAAACAAATCAATAACTTCTTATGTCATGTTTAAAATGAAATACATAAAAATATGTTAAATAAGAATATAATTAAATTTTCTTCTTCTTATTAATGAAATAATTAAGTTGTCAAAATATAACTGATGATCATCATTTAATCGAAATATCGACGTCCGAACTGTACATATGTAATATTTAATTATGTTTAATAGACAAGTGGCAAAATTAAAAAATACAAATTTCACGGCTTCCAAGCAAAATTGTTAACTTCTGAAGGCTCAAATGATATTTTAGAACTCAAAGAATTAATTAAAATTACTTTTATCTAAATATTCCCCTGGTTTCTTATTTTGATTACCGATGAATCGATGATATGTGCTAACAAAAAGTAAACTTTACATTGATAGGTGGTGCCATCATGCCCAAAATAGGGCACTTTGCACTAATTGTACTTAATTAATTAATTACATATTTAATTTAATTAATTAGGAAAACGGTATAATATTCTGATTCCTGGGAATTAAAGCTTTAATTTCATTCTTGAGCAGTTCAAGAATTCGCCTTATAAATTAAGAAATTTCATATTTTAATTTTGTCATAAAGATATTAGTTTCACCTATTCACCGCTAGGTGGTTATAATGTTTCGTTGTCCATGGATTGTACGATTTTAAAAGCCTGTTTATAACTATGAAACCAGAGAGAATATTTAGATAAAAGCAATTTTAATTAAATCTGCGGATTGTAAACTATCATTTGAGTTTTCAAAAGTTAAAAAATTCTATCTTGGAGCTGAAAAATTTGGATTCATTAATTTTGCTACCTGCCTATTGAACATAATTGAACTTTATATACATATGTAAGTACATATCAAACGTAAATATTTCAAGATTAGACGATAGGAACGGTAAGGTACACCATTGAATTTATTTTTTCATACTCTATTAGGATATTGAAAAATAAATATATGATTTTTAAAAAATAATATTGATGGCCTTTAAATCCCATAAAAAAAAATGATGATAAGAAAAAAACTATTTCCACCATCGTATGTGGCTTTTGAAATAATGTAACTTCGTTTTGAGAAGTTTTTTCATACAACAATACATAAGTCAGATATTTAGGTGATCCCATTTAGTTCGTCCAGCAATTTAAATAAAAGTATTGTTTTCTATATTAACAGCTGAAACAATTTTGCAATGTTTCCTAGAAGAAAGTGGGCATAGATGTCGACACAGTAACTTTGATTCTTGTCTTCAAATTTTATATTAGAGTCTTTAATTCCTAAATGTGTTAAACGCGTTTGAAAGGGAAACTTATTGTGTTAAATATATGCTACTTCAATTATAATCTCCTCTAATTGCAGAAATTATTAAATAATTCATATTAAGAAATATTCGAATTTTATCAAACGAACTGATTCAATTTTATAAACTTTATTTATAATTAATGAATTATGTCTCACATATCAACATTTATTTTATTATTATTATTATATATATATATATATATATATATATATTATTACAATTTACGACATATATAATTACTATTACTGTATTTATTTTTTCATTTTATCACGTTAATCTTTTCTCTTTTATTTTCAAGGTTTGTAACATCTCTTTCGTTTCTGATGTTTGCTTTATCAAGAAAATTCAGAAATTTCTATTTTGGATGTTCAGTGGTAAATATTTTATTGTAACTATTATATCAATTTATCATTATTATTACTATCATTTATCGTATCGTTAGAAATCTTTCCGAACTTCGGGCATTCATTAAAGCACCCTTTATATGATAAATACAATTGTCATCTCTTTCTTAAAAAAAAAGAATACTTTCTTAATAACTATTTATATTTCATCTGATCACAGTTTCAATTTCTAATTCTTCTTTTTCATTTCATAATAGCTAAGCGAAAGAGGGCGAAAGAGAGAGAGAGAGAGAGAGAGAGAGAGAGAGGGAGAGAGAGAGGGAGAGAGAGAGAATATATCAGATTTAAAGTAGTTTAAACATTTTGGAATTGTCTCTGAGGAGATTAAAGGATATTAAAATTCAAAGGATTTTCAACCATATAATCTTCCTGGCGATCCAATTACTCTTCACAAAGTTGCAAAAAAGATTCCTATTAGTTTTCCTTTCTCATGCCATAATAGATGAGAATATATCGGATTTAAAGTATAATCGAAATCTTTCAGAACTGTCGAAAGGATATTAAAATTCAAAAGATTTCCATCCGTATATTCTTCCTCGCGATCCGATTACTTTTTACAAGATTGCAAAAAATGTTGCCTCGTCCGACTACTTTCGTCTTTCACAGTCCTCGTCTACTAGCATGTAATTAGAAATGCATCTCAGTCCCCATAAAAGCGAAGCGTTACGCGGATCATGTTCTGTCCAGATTCGTCGGAGCTGCGCGGTCTCGTCGTCGCTGGACCAACAACGTCGCGTGCGAACGTCGCCGCGAGATCACGGTTCACCATTTCCTCGACGGATGAAGTGAAAGCCATGATCGAGGCTGGAGTAGAATGTAAAGAAGTCGATGCGATTCGAGAGAGGGAAACCGCTTTGGCGTCCAGTTACTCCAAGGCAAGCTGAAAGGAATGTTGAACGGCGTGCATCGCGACGCCAACGAGTTCTCACATTGATCGTCGCTAATCAACGTCGACGTCGTCAACGACGCACCATCGGTGAGTAAACCACCCTCTTCTCGCGGCTCGGCCCATCCGCGGTCATCATCGTCCTAAACGCGTATCTCAGCCACCCCTATAACTAACAATAAGCTTACAACAGTCTCTTAAACGCGATAATTCGCTTTTGGTAGGTAGATAGGTACTTTTATATAATCGACTTCTTCAAGATCGTTTCCTATACGCTCGTTTCCTGGTCTGAGAAGTCGTGTACGGTGGCTCATGTACACCGTCGACGATAAGTATTTTAAAGTACCTACTGGTTATATTTGTTGGAAAATTCTAAGAAATTTTATTTTATCTCGTATTTCGTATTTCATTTTATAGGGCTCGCGTATGATTTAAACGAGATAACGGATTTATAATACAATAGCTATAAGATGAAAGTAGCGCAAAGCAGTAAGTTTATATCTTAAGCGTCAATAAGTGTCCTAACACTTATGGCCGGCAGTGTATTTGAACATTTTCAATAGAAAGCTCGTATGTATGTATTCTGTGTATAAAAGATTTTGAAACTCCACTGTAGCGATTGTATTGGGGAAATTTGAAACAGATCTGAAAATGTACGTAGAAATTACAAGATATTTACTGCAAATATATATTTAAGGATGAATTAGCGGCGATTCTACTAAATAACGTGCTTTCTCGATATAATGGATGATTGATTTTTTAAATATTTTTGGAATCTCTTCGAAACGTATACTTGCAGCAAATACCTTGCAGCTTCTATGTGCATTTTCACGTTTGTTTCAAGTTTTGCTAATATAATCGTGATAATCCGGTCTCGTTACTTTCATATTTGTTGCATACCAGAGAAAGTTCTGTTGTTATTTGCAAAGAACACCCATTAAACCGTCATTTTTTAAACATCCAATGAAAAGAAGTTCACACTAAACTCCGTGTGTTTAAGATCATCTCTTCAATGTTAATTCACAGTAAGTGAAAGTTTGAATTGTATTTATTGCTATAATTAATTTAAACTTTAGTCACTTTTGTTTCACTCATTTGTTCTACATGTGTTAACGTAAGGATGCAATACATATTTTAATAAATATCTATTCAAACATGACTTGCAGATGTTTGCATATAATTTTGATACGATAGAATTACAGATACGCTTATTGAAATTATCTTGTTTTCGTGTAAAAAGACGGACACGAACAAAGTTCGTTTTGAGCCTTTCAACTGTAAAAAATCATCGTAGAAAAATATAATTTTCCTATTTGGATGACAGTAATTCACAGACCAATGCTCGATATTATAATAACGATATAGCCATTGATACGGTGCACGATACTGTGTAATAATTGCCTTAAACTGAATTTACATATCTAGCAACATTCCATCGCAATGCTCGTCATAACAATACAAGTACCGTAATAAAAATCAAGCATAACGGTCTATACTACAAAGCAAGTACGCGATTATCGATTAAGCAGTTTTATATAACGCTGGTGATATAAGGAGATGGAAAACTGAGAAACACGTTAAATTTGTTTTCTAACAATCTTTCGTAAATACGTATTCGTTGTTGCAAATATGTTGCTTGTCAGGATCATCTTTAGTGTAAGAACGTAAAAATTTCAAAGGGGTTGTAAAGGAAGTAGTAAATAAAAAGGGATTAAATTTCCCACGCTTCGTCTTTGCAGGATTAGCATTTAACCGTCTTTTTTTTTTAATCGTATGAATCATTGGCGGATGCATTTATAAATATCAATCATTGATTGCATCACTGATATTTTTCTAGCAGTGCCCCTGATTGTTATGAACGATGCGCAACGTTTTATAAGAAAATTTAGGACGCGCATACACTTTCACCTTACTCCTCTGTTTCATTACTAATCTGTTTCCTGATAATTGAACTTTTTTGCTATAACGTTGCATGAATATTTATATATGTATATTTACTCCATCCATCCATGCCTCACAGTCTTTGGATACGATTATTGCTTGTCATTCTCAAACCTTTAACTTACAACCGAGAACCAAGAACCCATATCCTTGAAACCTAGCTACCTACCTAATCTGTAGTAACAACACTTAGATATATTTCCATTACATAAAAATAAAAGAAAAATTCAGAAGGAAGATTTTAAGTAACGTAAAATCGAAAAAACGATAAGGTTTTCTGATCGAAAGATGATATCTTCTAAAGTTTGTAAGCGCGGAAGGTGTAACCACGGCTTGCTTATCTTTCCATGTATCTACCAGGTGTATTCAACGAAATCCAAGTGAAAGTACATCACAATTTGCGTGAACGCGTGTATGGCTCTGCTAGCACGTGCTTACGTTCCTTATTATAATTGGGGCATCGTTTACATTGCGTTATACATTACCGCGTGCTACGGCGCCGCGTTACAAAGTGAAACCCAGGGACTCGGATTTAGTTGAAATTAGCATCATAGAATGTTTTTTTGCTAATTAAAGTTTCTTTTATACACCGTTCACCAACGAATAAACGGGCGAACGGTGTTTCTTGTTCCCTTTTGTGACTCAGTTTGCGAAACACTTCGCTCGATGAATTAACCCGAAACGTGAACACTGTGGCATTACTATTTTCATGGATTCTTTGATACCTAAGTATCTTTCGTAAAATGGCATAATTCGAGGAATTTAAGGATAATTTAATTTACCATATAACGACAGATAAAAACTATCGTAATAGAGATACTTGGTACCGTTAGCGATATTTTCGTATTTTCGTTCATTTATTGACAAGATAAATTTCCAAAATTAAGGAAAGATTGCAAAATCCAGGAGATTCTAACATAATTAGTAACGAAATTAATCTTCAGCCAGGCAAGGAGTTCGGTTGTTCAGGGAAGGCAAATTAAGTCGTTTATACGGAAACATAATTTTCGTCACTGATTTACGCGTTAAAAATACCTGACAAAATTTCTCTGTATTTACACATATCTCTCGTACGATTATCACTTTAGTTCTATATCGGTTCAAAAACAATTAAGGAATCGGTTTTGTGCATCGCTTTTTATAACAATCGTAATTTTACGATTTGTTATTTCAGCGCAAACATCATTTACATTTACTGCCTGTCGATAACGAAGTACGGTATACTTAAGCTGATCTGGACTCGAAAGTTATTTTGCAAAAGCTAAAAATAAGAAATCGGAAGTTCTATAGATTTGCACAGCACTCTACAGGCGAAATCCGCCGCGCGTTACTATTTCTGTTCATTCGTAGCGCGCGTACACTTTTGAAGATTCGAAGTAGGTCAGGAAACTGCGTGACGCGTGTACGACAACGAGAAAACGATTTTTTCTGCTTTGCAAAACATTTTTGCCAACCTACTTTGCGGCTTTCCGTTCGAACGCATTAATGATTGATCGGAAATCGACATTCCGCGAGATCGTTTACATTCTAACGCCGGTTGTCACGTGCGGCGTATTACCACGCGGATATTTGCGTATAGACACGTGCAACGTTTGATGTCTACTCGTGACCACGATCCATTTACATTTTACAAGGACTGCGTGCGGCACTTTGCGTGCGAACGTTCACTGCTCTCTTTGCGAATATCGCACTCTCGTCCCACACGAAAACACGATTCATGTAACAGAATCTTCTGTTATCCGGCCAGGATACTTCGAGTAAGAGATACGGTTGATATCTAATTCTACAGTGCCAGGCGTCTCATGGTTGAATTTTAATGATAGAAAGGAATACGTATTTTATGGGAAATAGAAGCAACGTGACGCTATCTATGTATTACGTCGTGTCGTGTAAGTGTACTACAGGGCGGGTTGTACACGTTGAACTTTAAATTTCCATCCGAGCCACTTTTTGGACTTGAAGGTATCGTTTATCGTAGTATAAAGTTTTCGATGTACGAGACACAGAAATGAAATATTTCTTTGCTATAGAAGATACTTCAAAAAGAATAGTAGATGTAAATATATAATTGGAGAAGAAAGGAATACAGAATGTTTTATGAAAGTGTCGTTTCAGCTTTCACTTTCTTTTTTTTTTGCATTTGTCATAGCACGAAGTAAAATACTTGTTTGAGATTTTTCCAACATGCTTGTAGATTCTAATTTAATTATTTATGTAACATTTATACGCAGCAATCGAGCGAAACGATGATTTAGTAGTAACCGGGTAAGGATATTCTTATTTGAAATTTACCTATTAACGAAGTGATACATGGTAGAAATATTATCTTGAATGTTCAAGTAGCTTTCTGTTAGCTTCTACCGTATGTCGATGCAGTGCACGTCACACGTCTATCAAAACAGCAACTTTTCTTTGCCTGCTATGTTTCAATATGTTATTAATAATCTCTCAAGTTCTAATTCTACAATGTATGTACATTTAGGCGTAAACGAAATTTCTCTTTCGAATATCACTCGTCGAACGCTATTAGGGGATATAATTAAAAAGAATTTTTATTCTTGACCTCCAGAATGAAGTATAATTAAGATCGATGTTTTAACCAAAGATATTATGCTAATGAAAATTCAGAAATGTAATTGATTTAATTACGAGAATACAATGGACTTCAATTTAGACACGTGAAATTTGTATTCGCGCGAGGACGAGATCGGAAGCAATAAAATTTGAATAAAATGTCGTATAACGACGCCTATTCGTGCAGAGACATTGTTAAAATTGGATATTTTATCGATTTAAAGAGTGAAAGGATTGTTACTTTCTCTTACTCACTTGTAACCGAGGAAGAAAAGCGGAAGCAATAGATCAGATGAAGCTACCCGATACTAAAGTTCTCATGCGGTTCTTTGTACTTTATATTTTTCGTCGCTTTCCTATCATCGATATACGACGTTCCTTCTTTGTCAATGTCATGTCATTAGTAGCTAGCAAGAAATTAATATTGTTTCTTGATTAATTGTTCACAGTAGCGTCAAGCAACACGATATTGGCGACTCGGTTGTGAGATTGGGTTTCGTTGACTAACGTTGAGTTGAGATCGACACAGAGCGTGTTCTGTAACTTTTTGAAAGATGATTTATATTTAATTTGAAACGATTTATGTGAAAAAATTGTTGGCAGTTGCAACGTTCGATTAAATTTGTTGAGCTGTCTTTTACAGAAGAGGAATTGACGTTAGATATCTACAAGAGAAAGATTTGTCGGTTGTGTCTCGGTTAAAGATGCGAATCGCTAGTTTCTTACGGTTTCTATATCGCGATGTCATTCCCTGATCGTCGNACTTTGCCAGAAAATAATTTTTTAACACGACCTACGCGACGGTATCATCGTTGAAGCATTACGTGCATCGCATTTGCGATATAACGTGGTATAGAAAAACCATTATAGGATATTCTCTTGTTTGCTGCATACGTATTAGCCACACCTGAAGGTACAACGAAATTGTAAACACAAAGATTGACGCGTTTCACTTCTCTTCGTGCCCGTGCACGCTAATATCCATTCAATGCGATACGTAGTTAAGTGCATGCTTATGTAAAAGAAATTCGTGTTTATAGTGCAGGAGGTTCAAGGTCTTAATATAATTATAACACTATCTCAAATAGAATTCGGTATAATCGTCCGAATTCATTGTACCTTCCTCTCTCCGGTAATTAAAACTTTTCACAATTCTTCTTCATAGGTAAGAATTTTGCTAATTCGTTAATTGTTATGATTTATCAATTCATCGTCATTTTCGACAGTTGCTCGATTACTGTGTTAATCCTACGTTCTTTCTTTTTTTTTAATTGGATCTCCTAACGTCGCATCAACTGCAAGATTATTAGCGACACTACGGTCGTAATAACTGAAAATGGAGAATCGACTTGCCGTAAGAGACGCTCCGAAGTGAAATCAAGCTTCCGCTATCGAGATTCATCCGGTGTTTGGTAGAAACCGGAGGAAAAGAATTCAGGTCGATCGCCGCTCCAAAACTGCGCGCTCGAAACGGGAAGTAATTAAAATAACACTGGCTTCCGTAAACGGCAAGAAAAAAAATTTACGGGCTAAAGTGCACGCGCTGGCAGCGTTACCAGGCCAAAAATGTCTAAAACTAGACACGATGTGGCAATGGTACCAAGCAACGTGGGACGACGTTACAAAACGTTCCGATTTCCTTTCTCTGAAAGTTTGCCTCGTGTCATGGTGAATCAGACGCCGTTAAAAAGTTCAAGAACGCGGCGAATTATAGCCCCCTTTCGTCACCTCTCTGCATTATCGTTCTTCTGAACGTAAATAAAGTTTTTACTCGGAAACATAACGATGATTGCATTTGAAGCAATATCTTCTGACTTTGCGCATATACAGTACCGTTCAAAGGTATTCCGAAGATTGCTTATTTTTGGAGAGATGTATTTTGATTACAGAATAAGTCGAACCGCAATGATTTTATTCCTTATTTTTCAAATCTCAAATCGCATCGTAACATTTTATACCGTAAATTTTCTATAAATAGTACGACGCGACTTGAAACTTCAACACACCGTCGGCCAATTTTTAAACAAATGATCGATGATTAATAATGGTTAAAGACGAATGATTCTAAGTAAATTATTATTCGTTGATTATAAGAGAGCATAAGATCATAAGACTAAAAGAAAATGATAAATGTTGCTATTGACCATGAATTTCTTCTTAATTTACACGTTTTACTAACACTCGTGTACTGTTGCAAATCGGGTAAAATATTTACGACTGATAAGTGCATGCACGTACAAGAAAAATTACGTAAACGTATAAAAAAAGAATTAATAAAATATACACATACGTGTACATATAAAAATGATAAAGCTCCAAGTATCTAAGTATCGACATTCTCCTTCGTAATATCATAAAATCGTTCGTGCACAGTGAATCCCAGGTAGAATTAACGACATTACATCTATCGTGCATTCTATGGTAGAGATTTAGATAGCGAGGTAGGTAAAACCTGGAAAATCAACTTTCTTCTCAATGGAATTAATTAAAATCCCCCTTTAGGCTTTAGCGGCATCGAGCATCAGCCTTCGAAAGTTTTGAATAAATAAACGTAGATTATTTAAAGAGAGGTTTTTGAACGCAGGAGGCGAACAAGTATCGTTGATTTACGGCTCGTTGTAACATTGTTTCGGAGAAATGAGGATCGCGAATGCCGAGATGCGTGGAGTCACGGAATTCAGAATGAGTTATCTAATAGTTAGATGTGAACTGGCTCTTGACAATTGGAAGATTCTCGGCGATTGTTCTCGTAACAATCACACCAGCTGGGAACTGCTTTCAAACAACGATCGTTCACAGGATAACATAGCGACTTCTTAATGTGAGAATCGCTGTTACAACCAGCCAAGTTCCCTCTTATTGAGTTACGATAGCAGCCATAAAAAAAGGTGCGTGGAAGGTGCCTCGTTGCGCATTCCAGCAAATGCGTATTTTTTCGATTCAATTGCCGACCGTACAAATCCGGTCCGCTTACTTTCTCATAAGATATAGAAATTGACGAAAAACGAATTTCATTGGAATCTTGTAAATCCGTTGAAATTCCTCAATCGCCTCGACGATTTTTACTTGTAGTTACGCTTCGTTTAATTCGCTACTCAGTAAGTAATCAACTAGAAAAATATTCCTGTGATCTCTGCGTACGTGTACGCTTGCAATAAGTGCTGTACACAAATCTTTCACAAATTCATGAAAAAATTACAAATTAGTAATTTTCTCAGTATAATCGTGAGAGTGTTAATGTAATTTCAAAAGATTTTGTACCACGTAGATAACGTAGTGATAGAAAGTTTCAATAAGCGTTCAGACACGAGAGTTATTGCGTGAGTTATTTTAACGTTAAGTGCAGAATTCTTTTTACGTAAAACTTCGATACATGACAACATTTCCAAAAGGATAAATACTACGTACGTCCATTTGCGTCTACAAAATGCATTGCAAAATTCGGTAAATTGATTATCAAAAGTGTGTCTCGATCAAAGTAACAGCAATAGAAAACGCGAATATTAATAAATCAAATAGAAACGTTGAAATTATACGTATAACGTATAATTTATGCACAGTAGACAAATTGACTATTTAGATTCGGATTTAAAGAATTTATTTTGAATGATTCGTATGGAATTTCGTTATCTGCCGTTGACGTAGGTTGTTCCTTGTCTCAAGAACCAGAAGTCCTCGTGCGATACCAGTTGTTCATGCAAAAATATGCGGCCTCGGTTTGGGGATAAAAATGTTTACAATAAAACTTAGAAGGCTTCTCGACCGGCCATGATTCTTGACCTTGCGAGCAAACGAAATATTTGTATCAGAATTTTTGCCATGAACTTGAAAGAAAGAAAGACTGTAACTGTAACTGCACGCGAAAATCAGAGAGATGTATGTTCTTTTTTTATCTACTTTACATCGCAAATTATAAGCAATTATAATTCCATTTATTAGGCAGCATGAATTTCAGCACGAGAAAGCGCTATACTTCTGTTTCTATCAAGATAGTATTAAGTAACTGTGAACGTTCGAATTTAAAATAAATACATATATTACATATATATAAAATAAATAAATTTCCATGGTAAATATCATTATGTCTGTTCTATATACGCAATAATAGTTTTAAATCAATTTAAATTTATTAAAATTATCTACCATTTCGATAAATATTTTTTTTTCATTTTGCACGTTTAATAAACTCGTAAAAATCATCATGGTTCGTACGTGTAACAGTTCCTTGCGTTCCACGTACTTTCATAAGTCCGACATAGATTCATAATTAATGTAAAACAACCACCGATGAACGAATTATTTCAATTTATACGTACAGCGTCAATTATATAGTGTCGTACTTATACGATGAATGTATACATAGATATGTATAGAGAGTTTTTATTGCTCTGCTATTTATAAAAACAGATATACGCGTCTAGTAAATGTAAGACATTTGAATGGCAAGTAGTGCTGTTGTTCTCCAAGAATGAGATCATTAAGTTAAAAAATAATTGAATAATTAACAGTTTGGTAGAAGATGAAATAAATAATTTATGGAGTCGATTAATGAGACTTCCGAACGGTACAATTCATAATTCATAAAAAAACATTCATTTCAAACAAGTACATTCATAAAAAAACTATTTTTTTTTATGCTTGTTCCGTTGCTTTAACCATTTTCTCACCGGTGAGGAATATACGCAAATAATATTCCATCAAAGATTCTTAAAATCAAATGATTTTTTCATGGTTAACGAGTTGAATAATTAAGCCTTCTCTGTCTCAAGTCGGTTTTTCGAGAAACGTACTTTTCTCACTGTTAATTGTGTCATTCTCTTAGCATAGCAACGACACGTGTATGTAAATAATAAAAAAAACGGCGATAGTATCAAATTATTAAGCCTGTCGGAAAGGTCCGGCGTTTTTTCGTGCCATTTTTTCCCTGAATCCTTAATATTGTTTTAAATCTTCCTTTTGAATCTCCATTTGGCCTGACTTTTATTACCCTGATTTTATTATCCCAAAGCATACAAATAATCCGCGTAAAAATGTCACTCGCTAGATTATCATTAAAAGTTTAATAGCGAACAGGAGAAGATTTACGACGTTCGTTACGAATATCAAAGGAAAATCGATGCTACTGTTGCAACGAAAACTTGTATACTATTTCCGACGACAATGTTGCAAAATTTTGAACCAGCGCAAAAGTTTGCGAACGTGTGCGAAGATTGACGTTATACATAATACAAATTATATGTCAAAAGCAAGCGATACGTACTTTTGTGCGCTAGTGTACATCGATTTCGCTACTTATCGTTTATTTCTCCAGGTTTCTATTCATTATTTTCATAAGGGTGCGTTTGATGAGCCAATCGCAGCCTACCTCGTAGCAACGCACAACCTCAACCGTCTGTAGTTAACCTTTTCTCTTAACGATGGAAGAAGTACCATGCATGGGAAAGTACTTTCCTAAGAATTCTCACAATCGCAGCACGTATAGCCGTCGCTATAATAAATATTACGAAGTTCCATGGATTCACGTTCAATACTGGCACCGCCTATCGCGTTTAGCAGCGATCATGGCATATAGCGATTTTAATCATCGCACTGGTCCACGGTAGTTTCCCAATCTTTTTTAAATCATGCTCCACTTCAACGCTTCAACGACTCTGACGTCCTCCTTAGCATAAGAGTCAACCAAGTTCTTAATTTAGAAAGAAACTGAGACAGAACGCAGATAAAACTATCTATAACGTGATTGTGTCTTCGATGGATACAGATTTTAAATAATAATTTTAAATAACGAATCTTAAGAATCGATAGTCTATCTTCGTGCTTCGTTGCAGGAAACAATTTTCCTATGTTCTAGTATCGTCTGTGCGCTTTGCGTTCTCGCTGGATTGTTTAAATTCGTACATACGTTTATACGACGAACTTTGTCCCAAGATTTTGTCGTTGTTCGGATCTCGTGTCATTGTTCGTCACGCAAAAGTAGGACTGTCCCGAGTAAATTGCATGAAAATTGTGTCGCGTCAAATGTGAGAAATACGTTGCACGTCAGCATTGTATGTCGTTAGCAACAACCATTTAGGTACATCGCGGTGACTCTTCTAACGTGACTCCGTTTCGTGAATCGTTTTTCTATTCACATTCACCTCGTCGATATTGATTCCGAAGCAATCGATAAATATACATTTGCGCTTAATTCTTATTAATATCCTCCATTTCAAAATCCTCGTTTAAATAAGCAGATTAGAATATGCTTTTGGTAATTTAATAGACGCGTAGAAGGAAGGTACATAAGTACAGGGAAAGGATCTTTTCGAAACCGTGATCATTGTCGGTGAAATTCGATCTTACGAAAACAGAATCGAGGAAGGTGTAATATATAGTTGGAACCGGTCGATGGTCAGCCAAATGACCATGATCTTGGATCTTGGCCAGAAATCCCGTTCTCCATTGATGACCGGTTTGAACGCATTCGAGGAAGTGACAGTACGTTGTATGTAATTATATATGACCGTGGGTAATGTGTAATTTTCAACTGATATCGCGTGCATTGTCCTAAATGCTTTCTGCATAAATCAGAAATTTAACCAGTTTATCTGCATTTGTTGATTCAATCAGTTTAATTCCCCATTTTTTGGAACAGATATCCGCTCAACTATTTGTACGTTTTTCTTTTTATATTGTAATATATATATATACATATATATCACACTTAAGGTCGAAAAACGTGCGTTTGTTGCGATAAATTTCCTACATGCAAATTACATTTCTAAGCGTCGACGTCTTGCTAAATAATGTATGAGTCAATGGATGTGTAAATTTGGATAATCTTAACACGTTCGCTGTGTAAGTTCGAATCCGAGTCCACACGCAGGTACTTATCACTTGTATGCCTAATACCTGCTCGAATGCTGAAAGCAAATTAAACACCGTGAAACTTTGAAAAAATCAATATTTTCGTAACGATTTATACAAAGCGCACCAGTAAAGTTTCACGATACACCAGAAAAATTGATTTTGTACAAAAGTTATCTGTTAGCATATAACACATATGTATAACGAAGAGTCAACTCGAATCGAAGATCGCAGGAGAAAAACGTGATAAGCACGTCTATATTTATTTTCGGATTCCCATGTCATTTTACGACCAAACAGCAGCATTTTAATACGACACGCGACGAAACCGATCTGCTGATCCGGAGGCAAACAAATTTTCACATCGTACATCTGTATTTCGTATCAAATAAACAAGCGATTTTGTAGAATATCAATTTATTTAAAAGTAGAAATATTTGATACTCGGGGCTAAAAGTACCGAGCAATTTGCCAAAGGGCAAAATCTTAATTCGTATATTGACAACCTTAATCGCGTTGATTATTTTCCATCAAGGAGACGATTCGAAAAAATATGGAAGGCATTAGGAGATACGTATGTTAAAAGTTCATATTCATAAATTCTATCGGAAAGGCTGTTACAGAGTTTGCAAACGTGAACGTTTCGTTTGAGATATCCGATAGGCAGGCTTGCTCAACCGAAAAGACAGTCCGTTTTCACGAGTGGGATGGTCGTTCGATCGCGAGTTGTACATTTTCTGTCGAATGGCCTTGAAAGAAACGACAACGACCTGGCGACGAGGTTGTATGAATTTCGTTTCGCGTCATTATATAGACACGTCCGATCAGTTACTTACGAACGCGAATTATCGCCTGTGTTCTATCGAACTTATTGTTAGCTCGACCAGTTACGTTCGAAAGATTTCCTTTCTCATTATCATATACGCTGTCTAATCCGTAAGTCGCACGAACGAAGCGTCATTATGATAAACCGGTGGCAAGAAAAAAAAAAAAAAAAAAAAAAGACCAACTGAAACGTTTTGCGTGTAAGTCCGATATATGCGAAGTTTCCTATCGTTATTTCTAAAAGTACGATGATCTATAATCTTCTGTCAGAAAACATAAATTAGCTTTTGAATTAATTAGTCGGTGGAACCTAATGGCACTTGATAGAATAAATTACCGCGGCTGTTCTCCCTTATTTATGGCAAGATGTCTTTCACTTACAAAATTCCGGATAAGTCGAACTGTAATGGCAATGATTTTATTCTTCATAATCGCCGTACCTATGTACTTAATAGAATATTGTACGATTAAATTGACTTCCAAGAACCAATATACAGTAATAAAAAAACATTTGTAACTTGACGAAGCTCTTCAAATTCTTTGGTATCTGAGTTATTAATCACACGAACAAGGTTCCTCTGAAACGGCAGAGAGATTTTCGTGGTTAATCGAAAGCAGCGATATTTAGGTAGGCAATGTATGCGGTAGTATATACATATAGCAAATAGTCAAATAGACTATCGCTACGTTTTTCAACAGACGATCTAAGTTCGTCCGTCGATTCCGTAAAAAAGAGTAGCTGCTGTTTGTAATTACTAATTGCCTGTAACTCACTTGTACATTCCGGACAAATTAAAATATCGTCGCTACGAATCGATCGAAGTGCTCGAATTTAATGTCGACAGGCTACCTGCGTACGTGTAACGAGGAGTAAAAATGGCAAAGTGGCATCAAAAGTAGGGCAATGACAGATAATGGGTGAAGTTTGCGGATAGCGTTCGTCCAGGTATCTCGTTCAACTCATGCGGAAAGTTTCACGTGATCGAACGACATAAATCCAATCTTTAAATCGCTCGAGGGAGATATGTGAATGCCTGCGAGACAGTCGGCTGTCCGCTCACTTTTTCTTTGCGAAACGCACGGTGCAGCCGAGTGTTGCGCCAAACGAGGAAATGCAACGGACACGTGAACGATCGAGACCAGCTACGAACACCCTGATTTTCATCGAAATTCTGCGTCGAATCTCGTAGAATCTTATGAACTTCGATCGACTTGCTTCGACACTTCTTGCGGCTTCACGGTGAAAGTGAAAGTTTTCTAAAGAATTTACAGTCGATTTGAATAGGAATTCCGATCTGGGGTAACACATACAGGGTGTTTTGTAGGAACTTACGCGTCGTACCGCAACTATTAACCGACCGAGGAGCAAAGTTGGATCAACGTAACGCTACATTCGTGGCTTCTTTTTGATCAACTCGCGTTAGCACGTTCTACCGAATATCGCGTTACGATTATGAAAAAGAAATTCCAGGTATTTACTCGATATCTTTCTCGTTATCGTTGCTTTTCCCATCTGGACGATACGATTGTATGAAATATGAAGAAAATGAAGTATCGTTGCGACGTATCTTCTCTTCGAGTTATACAAATTGTTTCCGCGTCTCTGGCAGGTGAAACTGTATTCTTACAATTAGAACGTGGAAATAAGAAGAGCAATATTTGTACGTGGAAAATGTATGAAGAAGTTAATGCAGTCGTATATTTTACAGAGATCAGAAAAGTATTTAAACAGCCGATGTCCCATTATATTAAATAAGCCTCAATATTGCGTGGGACCATCTTTGACGCTTATTATACGTTTAAGATACCTTCACGTTGTATACTAATTTTTTTAGTGTATGTACGTATGTTTATAACATAAACGTTTTACAATTTTTATGTACATTTGCGACATGATCATGGTAGTCTCATCGCAGTGTTAATGTAATTTTAGTCGCATATAATATACATATGTATGAAAGTTTTTCATAGAAACTGTTCAAGTTTTCCGGGACACGTTATATACTGTCATCGATATCGCGGTTACATCGACATGTTACTGTCATCATCGATAATTATTCTCACGTTGACAATGGTATCGTCTAACGATACTATTTCTCAATAAACTAGATGAGATCGCAATTTGTACGCGTATAGTTGTAGTTTTCCTCGAAGAGGATCTCGAAGGACGTAGAAGGACCGTCGCACACGGTTTAATGGAAGAATTGTTTATTCGATATTCCAGACACGAGTAGCAACAGTCGACTAATGGCGTTCGTCTGAATTATTAAGTACCTAACACTCGAACACTCTGCCAAACATGGTATTTGTCATGTGGAAATCGCAATGAGAATACGTTAAGGATGATAATCGAAAAATAAATTTGGCAAAACGACATTGATGTATGAAAGATCATTTATTGGAAGAAGCAACAGGCAAGAGAACGATTTAACTAAATATTACTTCAATTTATTATTAATTCAATTCACGTTGTTCGCATGCTTAACTCGTATTTCGTAATACGCTTGATTACGTCAGAGAAATCCGTGACTTCGTAGTTAACAGTTATCCACGTTACGATAATTTATAGAATCATAGTCGGATTGAAATTAATTTCGATTCAAAATATCGTAATGCCGATTTGCAATGTAAATTTAGGTTCTCGGTTTTCCCTAACTAACGGACGATATCTCATCTTTTTTACAAGTCAGAAAAAATTGATTTAAAATCCGTTTGCAAGTCTGTATTTTACGAAGTCTCCCGTCACTCGATCCGTAAATTGTAAATTTTTCAAATATAGTACTTCGTGTCTCGCGTATGAACATCTACGAGCTTCCGAAAATTCGCGGAACGTAATTTGCACGAGCGAAGAGACGCGATATTTGTCGATTGGAAACACCCTGATAATTTCTAAAATACAACGCGTACGAGTCGATCGTGAAAATACGAATTATAAAACATTATCTGAAAGCCGGAACTGAAAAGTTCCGCGTTGTTTATGAGATTTCTTAGGATTTGGAGAATCCTGGAAGTTCCGAGCTTCTTCAGAATTCGAGATAGAGAATAAACACACAGGCATTCGCAGTTTAATTACAAGATACCAGAGAGGAAATACCGAAAAATATTAGAACGTCTGCAACATCACGGTAAAGCGAATATATGTATATGTACAAATCTCCTTTTAATTCATGATCCTTCACAGTTTACAACAGTTGATAGCTGATTTTACGTGTGATCAAAAAGAGCCAACCGAATGGGCTGCGAATTGTGGTTTGCAAAAGAGAAAAGAAAAAAAAATATTGCATCAGAGCGAATAACGAAATGTTCGTGCACATTCTTTGCTTCAGCTGTATGAATGCACCCTAACGTTTCTTTGAACGTGTCCTGTTTGTATATGCGGTATCGCAGTGGCGTAGAGGTCCACTTGTAAGACCACTCCTTACCGCGTACGTTATGGAATGAGAACTTGAAACTCGCTAGTCCTTGAAGTACCGCAAATAAAAATTTTGGTATTAAAAAAAAAACTCTTCCGCTGATAATACAAATTTGACGAATAAACAAGCGAGAAATAGGGCGAGAAGCAAAGTGAGAAGCAAAGTGGAAAGCAAAGTGCAATTTTCACTTGTTAGTCACCGTCCCAGCTTTTTTATCTGAAAAGATGCTGCGTTCCGCATAGCTGGCGCGAACGAAAGAACATGACAAACCGCTGAAACACGCGAATTGTCAATAATTACTTTTCAGCTTTCCTATTATTGGAGGGTTTCGCGATAGTAACGCGCGAATCAAGGATCGCTCGCGCTTTTTACCGCAAGCGTGCGGATTATACGAACACCTTGCCGCAATATCTCGAGAGAATACAAGTGAAAGGAACAGGTTATGAACTCACGATACTTCTAACATTGGTTTCGTCGATTTACTATAAAATGCTCTTGTCAAAATTTCCCATAAAACCACCACTGTACCCAATGACGAATGCATCGACGAAGACGAAGACGAAGACGAAAAGAAGAAAAGAAAAAAGACGAGGAAGAAAAGATGATTAATTCGTTTGAATAAAAAAATTAATTCCTCTCTTGTCCGTATTTTTACTTTCGTGTTATTTTCAGTATTAATTTGCAACTTTCGCTCGAAATAATTTCTATGCTTAAAACTTGAAGGAAAAATGTAAATAGAGATTTCTATGGGTAAACAAATTTTTCTGTGCGAAGAAAAATTGATATCGTTTCTAGTGTTGCGAATCGATCTAGAATTATAAATTCCAGTCATGCCCGTTAAGCATCCGAGCTGGAACGCTATTGCCTTTTACTATTGTTTCACGCTAACTGATTACCAACACTGCTCTTATGCAATAATTTCGTTGCCTTCTCAACGGTCCGCGATTCTGTACGTGTGCACGATGAGATAGCGCATCATTCAGGACGCCATTCATACGTCTGGTCTCGTCATGAAGATACGTTGCATATTACAACGATGCACTATGCACGTATATAAAGTAAAGAACGGTTCTACATACTGACCTTAATCACGTACATCAAGTCTGCATACATCCCTTAAATACAAGATGTTAGCTTTACGAATTTTTTGACGTACTAACTCTCACCCGTTCTTCAGCTTCGCATCTTAATGCGTCCCTCGGTGTCGGTTTGACACAATGGTAAAAAATCCATGAAACGGAGAGACAAGTGATTAATATTGAAAATTATTTCGTTGAGATTTCGCATTCTTCGCAGAGAATAGAAAAGAAATAAAAGTCAAAATATTTCAGAAAAATTGTTCTGTAAATGGGCGAATAAGTTTTTACTGGGAAAGTGTGTCAAATAGATACGAGGTACGGGTGAGAGTCGAGACACATATTGTTGAAACGTAACGCAATTTATTTGCTATCGCATTTACCAAGAAATAAAAATGGTATGAAATACAGTATTGCAAACGTTACACGCACCTGTTATATACACGAAATCATAAAAATAGTAGGTTGAATATTATATCAATATGTTGTAGGTCCAATAAACACATCCTGCTATCTTCTTGACGTTGACAAGATTTAGGGTTTTCCTGTTTCTGACGAAACTCTATCTCAAGATTTTGCGAGCGTTAAATATTTTAATTTTGCTAATTCCGCTTAAAAATATCTTAGTAATAATTTCATCGATACGCAAGTATAAATAGTTTGGTGATAAAGCGCGCGTTTTTACTTTCTTTAATCAGCTAGAAAATTCGATAGACGCGGTAGGCTTTCGTAACCGACTGTATATGTATATGTGTTAGGCGCAGAAATGAATTCTTTCCATTTTACAACTTCCATTTCACGCAAGAATCGGAAGGAATTCATTTCTTCGGCTGATATATAGCAACTTATATAAAGATTAGACGTAAAGTAAACGTGTGTATGACTTTTTGCAAGGACTCGACACACGTGTGTTTAGAAAGTAACTCGATATATCTGCTGATCTTAATTACGTGTATGTATAAGAATTTCAAGTTTTAACATTTTGTTTCAACTGTTGCAAAGACTTAATTTTACGACACGATGTAAGCTTATCTGAAAACAACGAGGATATAAAAACTATTTGCATACGACAGTATATCTTAACAAATTTAGATAAACGAGGCAATTTTTTGGAGAATCGCTTTTGCATTTTATTTTTGTTGTTCTCGCGGATAATTATTCGTGTTACTGCGATTAAGAATTCAGCATACAGATTTTGGCAAAAAATTGAATAGAAATGAGTATACTTAACCGTGTGAAATGTTATATAAACTACGTGCAAAGTACAAAACCAAAGTAAAAAAAATTATACAGTATGATGCGTTACTTCCTTACGCAAGTATCTGATTGAAATATCCGTCATTTAGATGTTAAACGTCGTACGTAATGATACTAATTAAGTAGAAACACTCTCACCGTCTTGAAAACAAACAAATTCGCAAGAATCTCTCTAAAATTCGTACAATAGTTGTACTTATTATTATTTTTATAACGTCAAACATCACTCAATTTATTTCATTTTGTTAACGAAATAAAGAAAAATACATCTTCTTGCCAAAATGAACGTTCTTTAAAATCATTTCGTGTTTACAACGATATTTACAACAATAAATGAGGAACGTATAAGTAAAAGATATTTATTTACGCTTATTTGCAAATGTGTGCCAATGTTAATTACAGATGGAAAACATGGAAGTTTCAACACGTTGAATATTCCTGAGGTAGTTATAATTCAATAAATATCTTCTGCTTCTTATTTTTGCTATCACTATTTCTGCGACTGATGTAACTGACGTTTTTTTTTTCTCTCCTCGATTATTTACAATCCCATCCACGGAATAATAATATTCCTTACACGGGCCTTTCGTGACATATTACGCATAAAGTATTTGTTTAGGACAATTATTGCACAAAATCCATTATGCTAATGACGAGGGCTGCGAAGCGTGCAGCGTTTGAAAAGTACGCCCAGCAGAACCATTTATTTATGCATTCACCATGATTACCTTCTTGGAATCTTCCATTACCACATTTGTATTATGTAAAAGTATCGGTATTGTGCGGAGAGATTAATTTCTTCTTTTTTCGTCCTCTGAAAAATGATTTTCAACTGCGGTTAATTTTAAACGCGAAGACTATTGCGTAATTTACAATTCAAGCTGTATTTGTACGGTGAATAATCGACCAGGTCGTATATTGAACAAAGGGCTGTTGTTAAATAAGCTTCAGGCGAGACATTTATTTAATTTATGTTTATTCGTGTTTGTTTAATACACGCTTATTTAAATAAATACATACTTGACTCAAATTTCCATTTATTAGGTACATGGATATTTTATATTTACATTTCTGTTGCAGATTAAAAATTCATGCTCTGGCGTAGAATGAGATCAGGCTGACTACGATGCTGTCGAAATATTTGATTATTGCCATATCTTTAGTATGTGGTGAGTACTTTGATATTGTATTTAATCTTAATGGGATATCGATCGTCAATACAGGCGAATTTTTGTCGCCAATAAAACTAATAATATTTATGAACTAAAAAGTATCCTTTTAAGACAGAAATATCGTTTAAGAAAGACGATAAAGTGCGACAGATCGATATCAGAATACCAACTTCTCTTGAAATCCTTTCAGCATTGCCGTCTCTTGAGCACAAGATATTTTTAAACCCACTTTCGTGTCTCTTTAATCTGAGTACGCTACGTGTTGATCAGTAGGTTTCAGCGCGGATACCTAAGGCGTCTCTTTATTATCAAATGGCTACTCGTTCCCACACTTGCCACGTACTAGGTATATATACAAATACGTGCATGCACGTACTCTTCTGTAACGTAAAGGACTTCGATTTGTAAGCAACGTCGTGCGCATTTCGTTACAGCATCGACGGGCTCGAGGCTTTGGACACGCCACTCGAGTGCAAAATTAAGCACGATTCAAATGTAAATTTCGCGACGAAACGAATTTTCTACGAAACAAGAAGGAACCGACGAGGAACAGCTTGCGCAATTTGAAATTTGGAAAAGTCGTTCGCCAATTTTGCTTTCGTTTTTATTCCGCGACGTAGTGAAATGACACAGAAATGTATCATTTGCAGAAGCTGCATAGGCATTATCTTGGAACGTGATTTTAGACAACATTTTAAAATGTAACGCTTTCTTAGGAGATTGTCCTAAGTGCAAATTCTGAAAACAAACAATTGCAACGATACTCCTCCGTTATCGTATAATTTTTTTAAAGTTTATTTTTTCATTTTTTGAAAATTGTATAACTATAATTGTAATTTGTTTGCTTATCTAACGTACGGCAACGTGTAATCTGTTCAGGGAGGTTTCAATTGTTGCGATAAAATCGTGAAAGATTTCTATATTCTTACTTGCAAATAAAATAAAGTTATGGTTACTCTCATAAACAGTGGCTGTTATTAACGCTTCTTTTAATTGTTACTATTATTTTCATAGGTAAGGGAATTTTATGAAACTCTATGTAATAAGGAAACGAGATAGATACAGATATCGATGTTTCGTTATCGTTTCATTACATCACAAAGGAATTATGTAATAGAAAAACGAAAAAAATATAAACTTATTTTTCACTTGTCATAGATAGATTAGAGAAATTACACGCGTTACGACTTCCTTAAGTTTCTAGATACAATTTCGCGAGCTAAAGCAATTATTACCTCATTTTATGGTAACTTGTCAATTTATTCCGTTCCTATTACACTTTATCTGTGTAATAAATCGTGCAATAATATCAGTGCCTAGTAGAAAGTAAATTATTGTAAGTTACACTATTGTAAATAAAATTATACTATACCCTATTTCTGGAAAAGTTTATTATAAGCGTAGGTACGACGTATCGGGAAAAAATGTGCACATTTTCGTACGATTACGATCTATAAAATTCGAAATACGCGCAAAGATATTAAACAAATACAAGTGGAGAGATTAGATCTCGATTGGTGTGGACGAACACGCCGTTGTAAATGTAAAGTAGAAAATTCCAAATCGATAAAGGTAATTGCGCAATTTGATCAATATTCAAACGAATAAATAATTCGAGTCGAAGAAACGTAGCCATATATAACAAAGTACGCACGTTAATCAGTTTCCGACAAAAACTTAATTTCAAAATCCTATAAATTATTTCATAAATTCAATGCTACACATAATTCACGGATTTAAATTTTAGATTCATACTTAAAAAAAATTCTAAAAAAGGAAAACTACGAAATTTCTTTGCATTATGTATTTACAAAACGAGCATTCCTTTACGGAATTTGAAGCTAAAACCACGCATTACCGCGTTACGTACCTCGCAACGTAACACATTACATAAAGACATTACACTTAACGACAATTCCTCGAACAATCGATCGTTTATGAAACGAAGATAAGCAATATTAAAAGGTATTTGATTTCACTTTTAGTTACAGAATGTGCGACCCAAGTTTACAAGAGTCAGTCAGTCGAGACTGCCGTGGTGATCAAACCGGCGGTTGTAAACGATGACTTTATTACACAAACCGTCTATGGATTCTTGGATTTCACTACCACGATCGGAAACACGGTGATGGTGTTCAGCCCACAAAGCGCGCCAGCAGGTATAATTTCGTATTTTTCTACTTAAAAAACGATGATACATCCTTACGCCCAAAAGGACTGGTTTAAATTAATCAATTCCAGCATCCCCATCGTTTTCAACAGAATCTCGTTATTCGAGAGAAACTACGTACTGTCCCACGTAATAAATCGTAATTTTGTTAATGTTAATCTCAAGTGACCTCGTTTCTGTACGTGTCCATCAAGGCACTTCGATTCGCAATTAGCGAAACACACGATAAACGAACATTTTTGCTGTGGACGAAGCGGCTAAAATTTTATATCTTGTAATCTTCTTCTTCCATATAAGTATGCCTTTAACGCATCAAGGGTCGACGCGTTAACGCAACATTCCATTAAACATTTTTTCCCCGATTCCTTTGCATTACTGAATTCTGTTTCTCAACATAACGATTATGAAAGGCAATTCCACGGATCTGTTTAATATTTTCTTTTTTTATCATTATTTCTTCTCTCACCTAGATCTCATGATTGAAGTGATCATCGCGCGAAGAAAGCAGTTGCACTTTCCAAAAATTTGAGTGAACCAACAAGAATCAATGAAAATTGAATCACCTCTTAAAACTATACTGCTATAAATTCATAATTAACTAACGTTCGTAGCAGCAGACTGCTCCTCTCGTGACTCTTTCAGTAAATGCAATTTAAACATTGCTGCTGCCTTCTATTGCTAGAATGCTCTCCAATTGTACGAATTTTGAAGAAATTAAGATCTTGTAACGCTACGATGAACCTTTCATTCCAAATCTCTAGAGCATCTACTATACCAATTTATTTTTTATATCTCCATATACAAAAGTATGTCAATTGTTCTGCCTCTGAATAACGTTGCGTTGACGTGACACTACGGATTATTTCGTTGCTTGGTCCTTGGTTAACAATGCCAAAATTACACTTGCGCGAAGAGATCCGAAGAATAGTCAAATTCGTTGAATTATACCAAGGTCTTACGTTACGGATGTTCTTGACACGTAGTTTTGGCTACGCCTTGCCTATTGTCAGGTGTTTTAAGTGAAAACGCTTCCCGTTTGTCATCTTATTGTTCTTTTACGACCATGAGCGCAAGCACGTCTATTGTTTGGCGTTTGTAATCCTACAACTTTTAATTTCAGCATAACTGTTCAGCTCGGCAATGTATCCGAATGTTCGCTTCATATTTTAGCAAAGAAATATAGAATAAGAACGAAGATTGAGTCAACATCGATACTTTAAAAGTAACATATGCGAAGAGATCGATTTTTCGTAAAGATTGAATATATAATTTTTATTTTATTTTCGGTAATGTGAATTCCGTAATAACAAGAAACAGAAGAGAATTGAAACATCGCGCGATAGAAATTCTGGAAAATTTTGCAAATCGAAAACTGGGAATTTAGTGTTTCGAAAAATTTGTTAGTCTTAAATAAATTTTCTTCGATAGAAGAGTTCGATGATATTTCGATGATTCTAATTACTCGTCGAAACCGACTTGCAGACGGGGGAAAAGAAAAGAAAAGCAGCGTTTCTATTATTCAGACGAAACCGAGCGAGACGAAGGAAAAAGCGCCTCCTGCTATTCAACCAAGCAAGACGTTTAAGACAAATTCCGAGGAAGAAACGAAAAAACAAGCTAAAGGCACGAAGGTTGTTGTAAATTCAGTGATCGAGCAGAATGTCATTAATTCTGATGATAATGGATTACGAACTGTAAAGAGTCAGGTGAGATAAATCAGCAGTATTTTTCGTGAATATAAGGGAAAAAATTATATAACTATCGAGACACGAAATATTTGCCAGTATAATCGCGCAATTTATTGATCATACATTGATTATCATTTTTGACTCATCGTTTAATCTTAAAATCTCGTATTATACTGCTAGAAATAGAAATATGATATAATTAAAATATGTGTAAAATAAGCAGTAAGGTACTTTCCCTCCTATCAAGCAAACTTTTCCGGTTTAAGTCGTTTATTCATGCTTGTCTGTGTCTAAGTACATACATGCACCGGTGTAAAAGATTTCTACTTTCAAACGATCGCCTAAACTTAAACGAAATGATTTAAACCCGCTATTGCATATATCATTTAATATCTCCAATCAATTTCGTATTTTAACGCTTTTTGAATTTACAGCCAAGCGCTCTATCTTGAATACTAATGAAATAAATAATTACGAATTGTAGTAGTATTCGTACTAACGTCTTGCCAATGAAATAAATTGATTCAGAGTGGAGGTAATGTTTACATTATAAATTTAAATTTATCGAACGTTGTATATGAGAAAGTTAAACTTTTCTCATATACAACTCTCTTCCAATACGTTATGTTGGAAATTTCCAATTAAATTTAATTTTTTTCAAAGTTAATTAAAACATAAGTATCGAACAACGCTTGTGAAACATGGGAGTATATCGAGGTCTTTTTACGTAACATATTTTATTGCTTTGAATTATATTAAACGAAATGATACGTAGATTTTTATATTTCTTGACGACTTAAAAAATAAATCACATTTATTTTATATAGTTGTGGATATATGATGCAAATCGCACTTCATGTAGAAGAACTTTGGGACGAAGGTGAAACACGTCCAGACCAAAATCTTGTGAGTTAGTTCATTCTTTTATTAAACGTTTAAAGTAGTATTTATATATTTTTAAAAATTCACAAGCTAGCTTAAATACTTGATAAATTGATATATAATTTCAATAAATGCTTATTTTCTGTGTATGTATATTCGACTAAACGAAACATAATTTATATGCTTTGAGATAATTACCAAAATAAAAGGAGAAATTATATGCTGTGCCGGATTTAAAGACGTTAAACGTCGTTATATTTGTTACACGAAAAGACCTCTCTCTGAACTCCAAAAATAATAATGAAAAATTAACGACTAATAATATTATGCTGAGCTCGTTACCATGAAAATAATGTGTATCATTTCATGTACTCTACTTACTAGTAACAAATAAAATTTATGGATGTTCAATGTAATTTACATACATTTCCTGCTTATTACATGCAATATACGTTGCAGGAACCGAAGACTCAAACGCAGGTAATGACAAAGAGTCCTGTGATATCTTCGCAAGTGCAGGTAAAATCAAAGGACGAAGCACCAGTCGTTAAGAACAATCTTGCGGAGCCTGAATACGACTTCCTATCGAAGCAACCTGCAGAAGTAGTTGATGAGACGTACAAGGTAAAAAAATTGGACGACCCTTTTTAATAAAATATTGATTATCGAAATTTGTTAGAATCGCTAACAATATTCTAATACGTGTATTAACTGAATGTCTAAGTTTCAAGTTAATATTACTTTATATGCTGTAATGTTAATATAATTCGTTAATCGATTTTCTGATAATCATTTTACTTTATTGTGAGCTCGTGGCTAATACTTTATTAAACGATAGTGAATAATTCTACGGTACATGTACAACTAATTCCAGGAAAGCCTTCCGTTCCAAGTCATTGATCAATAATGCAATTTTTCACCTATTAAGCCTTCCTCATTGCATATTATTGACATTGACACAAATAGTTGCAGTATCGTACGTAAATATGAGGTAAGGCGACTGAACCAGTAGATCTAGTTCTCGCTGTTACAAATTAATAGATTCTGAAATATTTACCGCGAGGAATAAAGCGTTATTGGAAACGATCGAAAGTCTATTAAGTGTCATAAGGGTACTCATAAATTATATTTCTTGCAAGAATGTTATAACATTGCACCTTTTACATAAATGTGTATTTTACAAAGAACGAAAATGCAATATAGATTATGTTTATTGAGATCAATGTTATAATTGTACAGGAATATGATCACGATATTGTAATAAATAGATTTTAAATGTAGAATCCTTGAAACACAAAGCGTTGATAATTTCCTTTGATCGAAGTAAAAGTAGGTATTTACTATATAATGATTTATATTTCCTTTAGATATATGTATCTCTATTCATCTTTAGATTAATTATCGTGCAGAGATCGGCCATGAACCGCGTGAAAGTTGAATCCCATCGTCAGATCGCATGATAAACGATTTCACCGTTGTAGCTCATCGATTTGAGGCTTATGCTTAAAGTTCAATCGAATAAAAATCTGAATGCCTAACACGTAATAGACGAAAGAATGTTCATAGTTCAAGTATTACCTTCAATTTGAAACTAACTTTCTTTCTAGACCATTTGCTTCTAATATTCGTAGAAACAATCAAGTATCGACAATTTAGTTTTTGTAAAATACGCAAAAGGGCGCAGTAGCAAGATCTGCTCAAAACCCAAGTAAATTTTTTTCAAACCAATCTTGCTGGCAATTTAGATTACAAGGTCAACGTTCCTTTAACGAACTGTTTAAATCGCCTCAAAGTTAAAATAATGTTCGTTTTAATTTTCGCAGTTAATTAATCTGAGACCTTCTTCGAAAGCCCATGGAAAACCCAGACCTACCGGTCGACGAGAGAAAGAGAATCCAACTGGTCTGGTCACGAAGCTCGGTGGCACTATTGTTAAAGATGGATTGACCACTGTTCACGAAACTAGCGTGATTGGTACTTACATAAACGGGAAATACGCTCAGGTGCTTCAGAGCTCGTCGAGAATTCTCTCCGGTGCTCCGCCAGCTCCTGAAGGGAAAATTCGCCCCTCTAGTACGCATAGAATATTAAAAACTATTGGGCCGCAGCAAGGAAAGCTAAAACCACAACTCGAACCTACACCAACGACGCAGCAAGAAGAATCATCGTTACCCTTGGAAGTTCTGTTTAGTTCCCCAGCTGGTAAAATATTCTTAGTATTGTAGATTCGTTCTTCTTAAGATATTTGCGTAAAGATGTTTAAGTACTTTTTTTTAATAGATTATAAGGTTTGTTTTAAAAATTTTAGCGGTTGTAATATTTAATTAAGATGTTCCAATCTCAAGAAATTGATATTAAAATATTTCAAAAAAGTAATAGAGTTTAATGACGTTAATATGGTAATATTCATCTAAGATATTATTTGGGATAATAATAAAATACATTTATCAAGCTTGACGCATAAATGGACAAATACGACATAATCTTAGTTTCACGTTGTTAGGTTCCACAGTAAGGAGCACACGGAAAAATTCAAGCCCAAATTTATCACGACCAAAGTTCCGCAACAAAATTAACGATGATTACGATGGCAGTGGTGAGGTGCAACAAACGAAGCCGGGTAAAAATCGAAGCAGTACCACCTCAAGACCAAGTTATAAGTTAGTATCCTACTATTATCATATTTTCATGTGGCCTTTATACAGTAACATAATTTTACTAATGTGTAATATAATTTAAAAACTTTACTTTTAATACCCTTATTTTATCAGAAATCGAAGCCCTCCAACAACAACCACAGAACCACCTGTTACTCGTCGCCGCAGCAGCTTTCGACCAAGTAATCAACCAAGTTTGCCTTCGAAGCAGAACAATAAGAACAAAAACGAACAACAACCGGTTAGCCCTAATCCCGTGCCGAAGTTGAAGCTGCCAAGAACACAAGGTCGTTGGTCTTACAAGACGACTCCTAAACCAAGAATCGCTATTCGAAAGCAAATCGATGTCGAGGACGAGCAACGTTCGATGTCAGAAACTAGCACAACTGAGAATCCGGTGAACGTCGACGACAGCAAAACTACCGCATCTTCCGTTTCCACGTCTACGGCAGCGGCTGCGGTTGCGACAGGTCAACAGGTCAATGCTCAGAGAAAAATTCAAGAAGCGGTAAATGACGACGAATTGGATCCGAGCGAAAGCGAGGATGTTGCCAGTGTCAGCGTTCAAGATCAACATCCTGAACAAGTTTTACCGATCGAAACGGTCAACGTTGAAATTTCCACAGCTGCTGATATGAGTAACGTGTACTTCGAAATTGCTACTATTAAGTCACCATACACTTTCCAGGTAAACAGTTGTTTTCATATATTTCTCTAGAAATGTTTCAATTCTGACGATACTTTGTAAATTTGACGAATTATATTTAAGGGATGGAAATAATTTGTAGAACTTCGTTCCTCTGATATTCTCCTGAAGATTATATAAGCAGTATTATTTTAAAAGGAAAATTAATTATCTATCTTCGGTATCTTTGTAAATGTACATTTTTATCAATCTTTCAACTTTATTTTATTACAATTCCAGTTGCAAATTAAAAAATTGTTCAGTTTTATGAACTGAAAGGATATTCCATAGTTATTGCACAAATTTGCCTTTTGAAATATTTTGATAAGATATTTATTTCGTTTGATAAAACAGGTTGGAACATTGAGAAATACTCGCTACGTGACAGTAACTTCAACGCTGAAGAAATCATTCTCAACGATAGATCCATCCAGCACGGTGTCACCATCAGAGCCGCTAACCGAGAATCTCCTAGCAAATACTGCAGCAGCGTATGAAACGACCTTACCATTGGATTCGGCCGTGGCGACTCTGCCAGCTATATCTTTAGAATCTGGCCAAGCGACTCCACCTTTGGAGACCTTGACCGAGACCTTCTCTACTACGCAAACTCTACTCAAAACCCATCTACTTCCGGTAATACACGGTGGTAACACGACCAAACTGACGCTCGTGCAAACGTACAATATCGCACGTGTGGTCACCGCTATAAAGACTTTGCCACCGATGGACATATATCAATTTATTCCCAGCAAAGCATTGAATGAGTTTAACTCGAAGCTGGACGAAGCAGGTAGCGAGCTTCATCTAGAGTTAGATGTCGGTGACGAAGACAGAGATGACGATGATATTCCCAAAAGGATAATGGCTCCAAACAGCGACATGGATTCTGATCTAGAACCTTTCAAATCAATTTCATCTTCGAAAGTAAAATCAGAAACTCCGAGCACTTCCATCGAACCGCACTTGACTCCCGATCAACTGGCTCTGTTGAAATATTTCGGTCAACAGCAGCCACAGGTGATCACCACTTCACGACCGGTCGTCGTTCTCGACACGCTTTACGAGTCCCACGTGATCCCGGTAGTGAACAACGGCAATACGATTTATTCGACGTTATCCAGGCCAGTCGGCACTGTGCCACGGACATCTTATGAATACGGAACGTCCACGATTGCGCCGGTTCTGCCACCGCAATTACCGCCGCAACTGCCACCACAATTGCCGCTATTTCCACAGCAACCGCAGTTCACGGTGACAAGCGCTCCTATGGTCACGCAAACGTTCGCGACGGTGTCCGATTCGAAAATTCTGAAGCTGACATTTGGAGCGAAAACGGCGTACACCACGTTGTTCTCGAGCAGGGTGGTGCCAACCGAGATTACCACTTATGTTACGAGCACCATACCCGTGCAACCGACAGTCCCAGCCTTCCCAGGTTATTATCCTCCTCCTGTCGGCTACCCGCCTTTCCCATTTGTAGGATAAAGCATCAGCGACTCGCGCTAAGCGTGCAGGGATACGAGTTGCTCTAAACATATGGAGAACTGAAGAATGTCATTTTCCAAGAAATACAATTTCTGAGAGACGAACAAAATCCATTTGCATCGGATCAATACTAGAGATTGATGATGATCCTAATGGTAGATTCGATAGGTATGGTTCAAAAACATACAAATCAGTGAGAAATGATAATTATCGAAGAGTAAGAGAAAGGATAAGGAATGTCATTGAACTTTATTGAGAAAGAATCAGTTTTCGATACTCTAGTCCATTAATGACAAAAAGAAGTTCGATGATCTTAACTGTATCGTTCAGAGCATGATTTATTTTCTAATTAAAACTTAAGAAAGAAAATGAACAAATCTTGCAGTTCCAACTACCAATAAAATATATTAGAGGTAAACTGTAAATTAAACTGTGTCATTAAAAAATGGATGTTTCCTGTTTTCTTATCTTACTTTTCAATGATCAAATTACAGTTTGGAATGTACAATTCAATCGATCGGTTCCAACGTGTCCTTTTTCCGTCCAGACATTTCGTACCTTAGCATAATCGTAATTAAGGTATTTAAAGTCTAGAACTTAGTATTAGTATGTAAGATACAAGCTGTTGCTCCGTAACTTTCGAAGAATAGAGAGCAAATGATATCACAGAATATAAAGCGAAAAGTACGTAAATACGTGACCGTTGCATTTCTCGTCTTTAATTGGCACGCAACGAACACGCGTTCCTCGTTTTGATATGGAATGCGTTAATGTTCGCTTTTTGTTCATGCATTATGATGTGACATGCCGTCTATAATAAAACGTTCGTGGAATTTGGAATTTTTCAAATGCTCGATGAACTTGAAATTAATTATAAAAATAGATACCCAGGAAACAGCATATTATTTTAATATTATCATCCTATTGCACGATAATTTATTAATTAATAATGTTAATAACTTAAATTAGCGAGTTACAGATTGTAAACTATATATATAGATCTGATAAAAATATAACGATGAAATTGTTTTACTGAAATATTCCTTTATGGAATTGTAATATTATAAAGACTGATTAATTTTAAAGAAAATCCTACGTGTCTAATATTTACGACATATGTTGGTGCTAAATGTACATCATTCTACAGATACTTACAAAAAGTGTAAAGAGGTATCACACATATTTTCTCACCAGTTTGATTGAACGTTTAGCATGTGGCATATCACATTATAACACATGAGCAATTTAATCAAACAAAAAGAGGTAGAACAAATACTCCAAATTTTTCGGTGCACGTTTAAAATAATTCCAATATTTGTTTTGATGTTGCTCATTATAAATTAAAATGTTTAATTCAATAAGTGAAAAGCGAACGTTTTTGAGATATTTATTTAAAGATGTTTAGAATAATATTTTTGCCACGTTTTAATTCGAAACAAAAAGCTAATTTTTACTTATAACGTTAATTTGCTCTTTAATAGTTCTTTGAACTTGTCTGTTTAACTGATGTACTAAATCAGGAACAAATTAATTAAAACATATGATATTCCAGAGCTGTTTCTTGAAGAATTTTTTATACAAGATCAAACATTCACTGTTTATCATTAAAAATAATAAACTTACATTTTGTATAGTGATTATACATAATTATACAGTCGTGCATACGTAATGTGCAACATCGGAAACGAATAAAAAGTTTAGAAAGAATCTTTTACGTTTCTGTTTACTTGATAAATAGAAATTGATTATTAATTGGTTGATAAAGAAGACATTGTATATAAATTAATAATTATAGTGACTATTATATTGGTATTGTATGTATATTAAAAATTTTGTAAATAAAGTATATGAAAACAATAAGAGTCTTTCATTTTATTACATAAAAATAAAACATCTACTTAAGAGAATATGATAGTTAATAGGATGGTTTTTAATTATTTTATTTTATTGTAATGAATCAAGTGTATAAGTAATTCGAAACTCGCTAAAAATTTGTATAAATATTAATTATTTAAATCGTCTACAATTTCAATACAGAACAATAGTTTAGTTAAAGACATTACAAAATTGAATATGAACATCAAATGTACATCAAATATGTTGATTCGACCAGAATAAATTATATTTTTCGTTTAGATTAGTTTAGTTTTCTATCGTCGAAAGAAAACTATGTATTAAGTACAAAATTATGCCTTTATCAATTAAAGTATTGATAATAATATAAGTATTAATATTATAGTACGAAATTGCACATTGCATTAAATCTGCTCACGTGGTATCATTCATTTAATATTCTGAAAAAGCAGCGTGAACAATTTAAAAATATAAAACGTATGAAGAGATTACGTAATGAAGTTTAATTCTAAACTTAGAACAAGCATGTGTACCTAATTTTCTTTTGCTTTAAATAGCACTACAAAAATTTCTCTTAGCTAAGAATACATTCAGTATATGCATACTGAGCATATATTTTACTTCATTGAAAAATGCTACAGCGAGTAATTGTTATAAGTAAAAATTAAAAAAAGATGAATTTAAAAAGAATATTCTATATTCTTCGCATATTTCCTCGACACATTGTCTGACTCGTTGATCTTAAATCTGTTTCTCTTCGTTTCAGTCCATTTTTTTCGTAGATATCTATTCACAAAGTGAATATTATATTGTCATTGATTGCCATTAGTAGACTGCGAATGTTTATGCAAATTCATATCTGTATCAATATGATCAAAAATACGAAACCTCGTTTGTTTCGCCTACTACATATTACAATTTCTGGTCTACTTTGGATATTTTATATACTTCCTCGCATTACATGTATTCTGCAAATTCTTGTACTTCTAAATTTTCCACAAATATATGTGAACATCCGCAGTCCAGTCATTAATATTGTCTAATGACGATTATTATTAACGTACGTTATTGTACTAAATTAATACAAATCAATGTTTGAATGTGACAGATTGTTCTTCCTTCTTAATAGCTCGGATCAGCGCCAGACTTAGTGCAGCTATTATTATCTGCAAATTTTAATTTACAAGATATGATAACTCCCAAACATTTATGAAATAATTTATTTCTAATATTCATCTCTTTATAGATATAAAATATACTTGGTGCCTTACATGGAGCATACATAGACCCAATGATAAACCAGCCAGCCAACCCGATCTGCCCTCCAAAAACCATGAAATTTCTTCGACACATCCGTAGAAGAAGGCGTTTCCCGTAACCGTGTTCCTACATTCAGTGGGTAATGGTTTCCTCAAGGTTATATAATCCATCGGGCCATCAGCACCACAGCAACCGATCTATTTTAAAATTACTCGATTAATCTTGCACTGATTATTTAGAACCAATTATTAAAAATATCTCTTAACGAATATGCAATAAAAATCGAACTTAGAATGCAAATGAATGTACGACATATTTTTTATAGAAATCTTGAATCAGTATAGGTAATTTTAATTATCTATATGTCACAGAAATTAAGCGCATTAAACGATTAAATTACATGTACTTCGTATAAAATATAACATATTATCTTAATCGTTTGTTCCGCATTGATTATATCAACGTGGAAATAAAAAATCATAAAGAGATTACATTGATTTCTCACAACGGAGATTATTACTTATTAATCTGCTAAATAATCACGAAAATATTTCTACTCGTAATTAATTATGCAATGTGTACATTTGTTAATACTGTAGTAAAATAATGTAACATATTATCTTACACTTTCTTGAATTAATTGTAGAATGTACGTCGATCTTTGGTCGTGGTAATTGTTGATGAGTGAAGTCATGGATCGTCGTATAAGCGGCTGAATATTACTATCGTAGGTGGAATAATCGAGGAGAACTGCTGTCCCTGCCAGGCCAAGAACGTAGCAAAGTAACTGCAATCCTACGTACTTGAAAAATCAATAAAATGTTGCTTAGGATTCGCATATTTTTGTAACCAATAAATACTCTAATTAATACAAAATGTTCTTAACTTTATAGAGAACTTAATTCATTAAATACAAATACATATTCTTAACTTGATATATCTTGCCTAATTTCAAACGAGTTAATTATTCTGATAAATATAATGATAATCATGAAACAATAATTTGAATAATATAGTCATAATGTATCTATGCCTTACAGCGTAGAGACCAAGGATATGTTCCATAAGAGCGACTCCACAACCAATGAACGTAATAATTACGATAAATATCGAAGCCGCAAGTAGGATGTAAATGCCGATGTAAAATTCATATATTTCAAGGAACGCAACCCACTCCTGGAAATCCGGATCCATCCTTAGCCACATGCATAATCCAAACATCGAGCTTCCAAGTAGCTAAGATACATATAACATTTAAAAAATCGTTTCAATCAATTATTTTAAATAAATTTCCTCATTTTTCTTCTGTAATTTTCATTTAAGTCAATTGTCGTGTATGACTTTGGATCGATTATATCGATAGACCTTTAATTTTTATTTAATAGATTCTATATTTTAATTTAAAAAACAAATAATTTAGTGAAAAGAATAGGAAAAGATCATTACAGTGAAAGAAATTTTATGGGGATAAAAAAGAATGATACATGTAAGTATACATATGTAAGTATACATATATATATATGTATATACTTTATCGAATAGTTTCATTTCTAACATTTAGTTCTTAAGCCGTTACAGTTTCGTCTTCGTCACGCCGATAAACACAGATATGATTGCTACGCCGCGCTGTGAGCTGACTCATATTGATTCAAATGGAACGAGGATGTGCCTATGTTGTAACAAGAAGCATTTCAAATTAAATTGCCTGTGCAAAAGCGTTTACGTTAGGTATATAGTGTATTATAGTGTATAATCAATCATTAAAAACCGTTTGCATGAGGAAATCACTTCCTGCGAAACAGTTGTATGTAATGAATCGATTATCGATAACAACGTAAAAAGAAAGAATGTAAGAAAGAACGTATATGTACACGTAGATAATAAAATTGGCAGAAAGGGGTTAAAAAGATAATGCTTTCCGCGATATTATTCTACTAAAAATCGCATAATTTTGTCATTCAATGACCCATTTAATGATAATGAATGCCATTTAATGTTTAATTTTTACATGAATGAGTCGATAAAAAAGTGTTTGATAAATTTGTTATCGGTTGAATGTAACCATATTTGATTCTATTTTTACGCTTACCCATATGATGGCATTCAAGCAGAAAATGGTAAATTTTATACACTGAATTCGTTGCTCTAATTGGGGCCCGGAAGTTTTACCAACCATTGTTTCAGAGCTAGTTTTTACACTTGTGTATTTGAAACAAATTTTACAACGAAAAACACGTTTGGACGCGGATTTCTTCCGCGAAAATCACTTTTTGAATTAATATTAAAACGTGGACACCGTAGTTATGGACGTATACGACAGTGTACACCTGATTCTTCGAGCTAGTATTCTCTTTATCACCGACAAATATAAGATAACTGGATAAGCGTGCCCTAGATAAGAGAATCATTGCAAGTGACTCATTCATTACGGTAAATGATCACTAAAGCAGCCGGCTTTGGAAAAGGGATGAGCATCTTTTGTTGTTATTTTTCCTTTTACGTCATATTGTTCATAAACCTACTGGTGAAAAATGAATTTAAGGATGAACGAAACAAAAAAATAACGAGAGATTATAATTATAAATTATATTATATAATTAGAAATTATAGCGTTATAATCAATAATTTATAACAAAAATTTTTATTGTTATATTATATATATTACATATGTAGAATCTCGTTTATTTTATATGCAGTGTTGTAATTAATTTAGTTTGTATAATGTATAATGTATTCAGATAAAAATTTTAAGCTACAACTTATAGAAGCTTCACAGGAAATAACGTTACAGATGTTGGATCTAAAATTAGATGTAGGGTTCTCGTTGTATATGTATACACTTAACGAATACGTACTTTTCTTAGCTACATATACGAACGAGAATGGATAAATTAACTCTGATTACACACATGCTGTTTAGTTAAAAACCAAGCAGTTAAACCCATAGATTTTAATTAAACAATTAGTATTGCAGCAATAAACATACACGCATATTATCTATTTAAAATATATTTACTAATATCAAATATAATTATATATATTATTTAGACATATATGTATCAGTTTTTATATCATCCTTGATTATTTTATTATTATTATTATTATTATTATTATTATCATCATCATCATTATGAAGCGTGTCGTCTAGAATAATCTTTACGTTTATGTGTCGGAATATATAACTCAATTACATTTACTACTTAACTAACTTATGTTTTATTGACTCATAATTAATGTTATTTATATATACTTAAAACTATTTTACAGTATCTAATTATTTCTTTATTTATTTATTTCTTATTACTTATCCATTTCGTTTTGAGTTAATCCTATCTTTTCTCCTCTTTATTACTATTCGAGGCGGGAAACTCTTATCTGCATACTATTTTTTATAAAATTTGCTCCTATAACTGTTTTCTTTAAATTCTAAATCATCCTTAATTATAAAAGTTAATTGTCTTGACTCTCATGACACCTGACTCAATGTCAGGACAATTTTTCAGAAGCATGATCGTTATTACTTATTGCTTAATTAAAACATTAATTTAGGTTATATTAACAATTATAATTAATATTTACATTATTTATAATTTTCACAATGTATACATCAATGTTCATTAAACAAAAATGAAATTCCATAATAATCTGTTAATATTTGTACAATATTTCTACTGAATGTTTTGTATATTTAAATATTAATACAAAAATAGAGGAAAAGTTCATTTAGAAAATTAATGTAATATTACTTCCTAAATTATAAATTATAAATATTTTGATTAAATAAAATTTTATCTTTTACATTTATCAATAATCACGTGAACCAGACATACGCGGGTTAATATGATAGCGATTTAGCTAATAATCACCCTACAAGTGTACACAATAACTCGCATGATTATGATGCTTTGCGATATGGAGCAAAGGCATTGCAGCATCAGCATCAGAAATGGTTTGTAAAACGAATATATAGCTGGGAAGTGGGGATATAGCATCAAGCAAGACATTAAGCTTTGCTGATGTGGAAGTTTCAGTAAGCTGAACTGAACTAAAGCTAAAATAGAAGCTATCATTACTTTTAACTTTAACGTTTAAGGTCCTAATAATTTCGTTCATTTACCAACTTCGGATAATTTTTTTTCTCGTGTTTAAGTGAGCTATGCAAGAATTCATGCTTCTTCAAATTTTGATTGGCTTTTCTGTTTTGGCGACGGCAATTCCGAAGCCGGAAGATGAACATAAATCGCGAGTTATAAATAAGGTTTGTTTGTCATTTGCAAATATATACATAAATCGAACTATTTAGATATATATGCAATAAAAACCTTTCATTTTCAGTTGCTTTAATGTAAAAATGATTTCTTTCATAACAATAAACAAATCTTCAACGCATAACCTCGTAGAATACATTTAAATATCCTTTTCACATTGTTCTCCTTTCTTTGAGATAAAATATTTTTGAATAAATAATATATATATATATAGATTTTAAATGAATTTTCACTATAGATAATATGAATTTATTTATATATTTTTAATTCACGTTTCTCTAATAAGATCTATTTCAGGAACCAAGTAGTGAAGAACACTATGTCAATTCTCAACATAATCCTGCCTATGACCACGAGGCTTTCCTAGGTGAAGAAGCAAAAACTTTTGATCAGCTTACTCCTGAAGAAAGTACAAGAAGGTTAGGAATAATAGTTGATAAAATAGATAAAGATAAAGATGGTTATGTTACTGGAGAAGAACTTAAAGACTGGATATTATATACACAACAACGCTATATAAGAGACGATGTTGAACACCAATGGAAATCTCATAACCCCGAACAAAAAGAGAAACTTTCATGGGCAGAATATTTAGCAATGGTTTATGGAGATATGGATGAACATGAAGCAGAAAATCATGAAAAATCTAAAGATAATACTTTTTCATATGTTGCTTTGCTTAAGAAAGACCGTAGACGTTGGGCAGCTGCAGACCTAGATGGTGATGATGCTCTTACAAAAGAAGAATTTCTTGCTTTCCTTCATGCAGAAGAGGCAGATCATATGAAAGATATTGTAGTGATAGAAACTATGGAAGATGTTGATAAAGATGGAGATGGGAAAGTATCTCTTTCAGAATATATTGGTATATATTCCACTTCCTTTTACATTTAATTTGTGCAAATATTTAGTGAAAATTGTTTAAAATCAATGTTTTCTATAAAAAAATCTTTTATTACCATATTTTTTACGAAACAGTAAAGTATATCTTTTCCTGTAGGTGATATGTATGATGGTGCAGAAGGTGAAGAAGAACCAGAATGGGTAAAAAATGAAAAAGAACAATTTTCAATGTATCGGGATAAAGATGGCGATGGTTTCCTAGACTTTGAAGAGGTAACACATTTACATATGCCTTTATATAAAATATATGACTATACCAAAATAATAAATTTCAACTAAACAAATATTTCAATTTAGGTCAAAACATGGATTATCCCAGCTGACTTTGATCATGCAGAAGCAGAATCTCGGCATCTCATATTTGAAGCAGATACGGATGCAGACCAAAAACTTACTAAAGATGAAATATTGGAAAAATATGATATTTTTGTTGGTTCTCAAGCAACTGATTTCGGTGAGGCATTGGCCAGACATGACGAATTTTAATAAAATTTCGTACATAATTTTTAAATAATTATACTTTTATAAATGAACAAAAAGCATAATTGTGTGAAACATCAAGAACAAACTGTATGAAACATTTACTAAAGATATTATACCTTTATTAGTAGGCTAAGAATTTTTCTATAATGGCTGATTTTTACTTATTCTCATAACATTGTTAACTAAAAATCATTACATCCTTCAAAAGTGTAAATATGTATTAGTCATTGTAATAAATTACAAGTATTTTAAATATCGTGTTACTTAATAAAATATACTTTGTACATTGTATATTTATAATGGCCGTTATAGTTATCTCTTTATTCTTTATACGTAAATAAATACACTTGTGACTTTACATCAAGTTTAATATGAGACTCTACAATGGGTGCAATATCTGATATGTGATTAGTCACTACGATAACAACTATTTTTATCAGATAAGCTTTATAAAGGTGGTCAGTGGAATAAAATGCCCAGAGTAAATCAATGAATAGATCAAAATGATCAAAATTAAGTTATATATATTTTTAATTATCTGTGGAAGATTTTTGTTATCAGGTAATTATATTTGACATATTAAAATTTAAAAAGAAGTAATAAGATTACATTTACCATTTACTTTCTAGTTAAAGCAGATGATAAATCATATTGTTTTAATCTCACTTGGGTAGAACCCGCATTAAAGAACACTAATTGTTCTAAAATTAAAAATGCTCCCTGTATTGATCCTATACTTTATTCAGGTAAACAATGTCTTCTTTCAAATTATTCCTCTACAATAATGATACTATTTGTATATTTTTAATTATATTTGTGCAAAAGAATTATAATAATATCTATTTTAATCATTATATTTTTATTTATAATACATTATTTCTAATCAGTAACTACAAAGTCATAATCGCTGCTTATATTTTAGAAAAACCACCAAATGCATCTGAATATGAAGAATTTTGGAAATCAAACGAATACTTATGTTCTGTTGCATCTGGCAATGTTTGTATAAAATATACTTTTACTTATAATAATGAAAGTAAGTATATCACCTTATAACAGCCCATATTAAAAAATATGAAATGGGTGCCATAAAATTAAAAATGATTGCAGTTGTTAATACATCATCATTTTGTGGAAAAGTAATAGAAGATGACATAACACCTATTACATCAGGATGTTATAAAGAAAGTGTAAGTAATTTTAAGTTCATTATTTTATATTTTAAAAATAATGCAATATGTAATAATCTTTATTTAACTTATTTATATGTTGCTTACATAAAAAGTTGTTCCTAAAATTATTTAATAATTTGAAAAACCTTATCAATACAGGGGTTTGTAACAATAAAAGGGCAATTCAAAAGTGCAAAATATTATTATTTCAAATATTAATTGATATAGAAATTGTAATGAATTTGTAACATGTTTAAAAAGCTACTTGAATTTTAATTGATTTTTGATTACTGAAAAGTAGAATTGCTTCCTTATTACAACATCTCTTTCAATTTTTATATTCATTACTTGATTTTATATATTACTAATTTCTGTTTTTTAAAAATTACATTCTTGTAAATCTATATCATTAATATTTTTGTAGATTGAAGGTTACGTATTAGAAACATGTGTTTGCCAATCTAGAAGGGGAAACATGCCTTGTAATACATCAGTAAACGTGAACTATACTGTTATTGTTATGATTGCAGTATTATCATTTACATTTTGGATTTCACATACTTGTTATTAGCATAATGTGTATTTGATATATCATTGTTATTGTTATTGTTATTGTTATAATTTACATATATATATCATCTATATTTACTGTACATAATGTAGTAATATATTACATGGTATTATAATGTTCATATTACTATATTACTTTTAATATATTGTGATTTAGATATTTATAAGTAGCAATCCAAAGATGTAAATAAAATAAACAATTTTTAATTTATCAACAAATGTCTAAATCTCTTTGTAGAAATAACTTCGCTAAAGAAAAATCAACAGACCTGTATTCTACAAAATTTATCTCCAGCATGTAGAATGTTCTGTATAGACTAATGATAGTGATGAAATTTATTGCAACTATAAAATTCGGTTTCCCGAACTTTGATTAATATGCAATTCTGCTGCTAATTTTCATGCTGAAGCCGTTGAATTGAGCTTCATATATGCCAATACTTGTAAGCGAATATCTTCATTTTGTACAACTGGCTTTATATAACTTTTCTTTATTTAAATGAACCATACTTTATTAAATTGTTCTGTATTTTTCTAGAGTATATTCGCTACAATTGTATACAATTGAAAAATTCACAGCGATACATTTCTGTTATAACATTTGAATTATGATCGCACTTGATAAACATATCCACTTTCTCGTTAATTGTAAAACTTATTGCGACGCAATTATACGTTGACGTGGTTTGATATAATCCTACATACTGTAATGGTTAATGATTCAACGAAATGTACGGAAATATGAATATCAAGCAACATAAACAGTACTTGTCTCACTTGTCTGTCAGTATTATAGTCACTTTGTTAATGCTGTCAGTAGCACGGTGCATGATTAGTAGTATCAGAAAAGTCCTTTCCTGATAGTATGAACCGTTATCATATAAACAGGTCTTGAATCTTGAATAGCCTCGAAACTCATATATCAAAGCATAAGGAAAACTGTCTGAAAATTGAATCGTGAAAAATCAACATGGAAGACAAGAAAGTTCTCATTCTACACATGCCTAATATGCCGACATGAATGTCAAAGACAAGGATAGATAGATGCTATTCATGTCTATCTATCTTGCAAGAACAAGAACTTTGTTGTCTCCCATGTTGATTTTTCACAACTCAATTTTTAGATGATTTTCCCTAGCGAATGTCGACATGTATTTATATAATCGTAGTATGGACTATGGACTAGACTTTAGTAAACATAACAGTAACGACACATCTCAACGTTAAAGCATATTGTATAAAATTTGAAATATTTCACAAAATATTAATTTTTATGATGTTGTATTCTAATACCTTTTTGCTTAGAATAGCACGAGGAATCAATTAATGTAAAAAAATCATAAAACTTCATTTTTAAAAAGGTGCAATTTTATTTTGTAATTACATATTGCAACCGATGCACCTCTGAAAAGAATTGCACTATACAATAATAGGTTGTAATGAATCTTGATAAAGAATGTAAAATTTCCCTCTACAAATTCTTTTATCTGTAATAGCAACAAAGTTATAGTTCGGCCCAATTATTAGACTCACCCTGTATAGAAATAGTAGGAACGCTTTTCTAGTAAAAAGACGCAACGCATTGTTAAGTTTAAAAAAACACAAATATTACTATTTAAATTTTTTTAACGAAGTTTATAAAGAAATATGTAATATAAATAAATAAGAATCTCTTACTGATAATTATTTTGAGATTCTATATATCAAAGCCATAACGGTTCTGTAATTAGCCATATCCGTTTATCTAGGAACTTTTCGCAACAATATTATATACGTGGTTGTATGTATACAGACAGAAACTATTTATATGATCCGTTTATGAATCTGCTGGTAGTGCGGACCACGAACAAATACAGTGACTGATTTTGTATTAACCGCATGGTATATGCTTTAAAATTGTATATATCACTTAAATATAATATTTCCTTTGCAATATGTTAAGAAGCCGTTTATTTTAAGTATAATGTAAACGGATATTCAGGAGTGATATACTTGCCGATAAATGTAAGCATTACATCGCTATACTTGATATGATTTTACAAAGAAACATTTGTTTTAGGTTACCAAATTATATTTAAGATTATTTTCTATGTCAGAAGTAATTTAAATAAAGTTGTTTATGTCAATGTTTTTGTTCTATTGTATAGATTTTTTACATTTCTTTTGTATACAACCCGCAAACAGTTTCAAGTTATCCATTTTTCTTTTTTTCAAAGAAAGAAAATTCGATATTTATCACAGAATAACTTGTTTTTGATAGTATAAAGAAAACCTACGTTTAATAGAATAATTTTTGCTATAGAATTTTATTTTTTATTATATAATTCAATAAAAATATTTTGTTACTCATGCATGCAATTTTGATACTGTTTTTTTCTTTTAAAGAAAATATCACAATATGGCAGAGCAACAACAGTCACCTTCTGGCTTTAAACGTATGTCTTTAGATAAAATTATTGAAGCTATGACTTCAGATTTAGAAAGTTCCAATGGTCATTATGTTCAATTTGGTGTAAATCCACAACAAGCTACATCTCATAATTGGGGAAATTATTCTTCAAATCAAACAAGACATTATATTGCTAGTCAATCTTCTCATTCTAATCCACCCACAATGCAATCTATGCCTCCAATGGGTGCTCCTCTTTATATGCAAGATATGTCGAATTATGATTCTCCAACAGATTCAATTTACTTTCCATCTCAAACAGTAAATCACTTAGGTATAAATGAAAATAATGATTTAATTGGCACTATAGATGTTGGAGGAGGCAATTATATTAATGTAATTTATGGAAATGCTTCACAAATAATGGCAGAACAATGTCAGCTTTCAAATATAACATCTTACAGAAATCAAAATCTAATTGATCGAGAATATGGTCTTTTTAATGATCGACACATGAACGTGCCATCTGAATTGCCAACTCAAAATTTTAATGGAAAACAATTAATTGAGAATTTGGTTGGTAATTGGGTGCCAAACCAATCTGGTACATATAGTCCCTTTGGTGGATCTCCAAATGTAACTCCAGTACTGCAACCAAACATAGATTTTAAAGATCCTGAAGAATTGCCTAGAAATTCAACTGATTCTCAACATAAGAAACCTCGTGTAGTAGCAGAAGTTAAACCTATGCGACCCTCTTATTCTGATGTTCTAACAAAATCTGCTCCAACACCTCCATCTCCTTTAACAGTTCAATCTATAAAACCCAAAACAGAATCTATAAGCAAGAAGGTTTCTAATAAAAATTCAAAGAATAAATCTAAATCTACAACATTAAAGAGACAAAATTCATCTGGTAGTGATGATCACAATTCCCCAAAAATACAAATACCACGAAAAGTATTAGAAAAAAATAATTCGACCCTCCCAAGACGCTGGGTATCATTAGATAATCTTGGTTCATCAACAGAAGTTCAAGAAATAAATAGTTTTGATAGATCAAACCAATTTGAAAAGAAAAGAGTTTCTAAAATATCTAAGAAAGCAGAAAAGGGAGAGACACTCAATAATTCGAAAGTTCAAAATAATAATCCTAAATCTACTGGAAATATTCCTAAACGTCCCATACAAATAAATAATAATTTAAATATAATAAACACTTCCAGTGAAACCATTTGTTCTGAAAAAATAGAGAAAAATCAACAGGTTGTGAATAAAGTGAATAAAGAAGAAAAGAAGGTGATCAAAGAAAAGAATTTTAAACGTTTTCAGGCTGAAAAAACACAACAAATTAAAAAGGCTCAAAGAAATCGAAGAAGAGAAAATAGGGAATCACCAGTCAAAGATTTATATAAAAACTTAAATAAATATGCTAGCCATTGGATTAAAATTGGATTCAAAATATTTCATTGGTTATTACATTTAGTATCTGATGTAGTTAGCATGAGTGCTAATCTTATGATTCTTCTGTAAGTAATGCTTAATGTAAGAAGTATTCTAACTTAATTTTATAGTGTACTATTTTTTAATAAGTTTTGTGTAATATCAATAATCAGACTTTTGTATTTATATTTTAGTGGAAAATGTGTATGGTATCATACTATACTATATTTAAAATATTCATGGGTTTATATAGCTATGACATTTTCAAAAGTTCGTATTTTAAATGCTATTGGCAAGCAGTTGGATAATTGGTTTGGTAATAGTAAATTTGCATTTTGGCGCAAAATAAAATCTAAAAGTGAAGAAAAAGAAGAAAATAGTAATTGGATACATGGTGGTCTTGAAGCCAATATTGCATTACCTAGTACTGGCGAAGAGGCTATGAAAAGATTATTAGCTTGTAAAGGAAAGGATCCCTACAGTATACTTGGTGTTACGCCAACATGTTCAGATGATGATATTAAAAAGTATTATAAGAGACAGGCCTTCTTGGTTCATCCAGATAAAAATAATCAGCCTGGTGCGGAAGAAGCATTCAAAATACTTGTACATGCATTTGATATAATTGGTGAACCGGTACTACATATTTTTGTACTTACCATAAAATAAAAAATTTGTCGCAAAGAAAAATTATATTTTTCATATGTATTTCATGTTCATACTATCTTTGTTATAATTGTACTACATTCTCAATATTTTAGGAACGTAGACAAGCATTTGATCAAACTAGACAAGTTGAAGCAGCTTGGGGCGTATTAAGTGATTTACTCTCTCAACTTCACAGAAAGATGGAACAGGCAGCAAATACAATAAGATGTACAAATTGTGGTTTAAGGCACAAAAGAATTCCAACACAACGTCCTTGTTATGCAGCAAGATTTTGTGCTCAATGTAAAATACGTCACGGTGCAAAAGAAGTAATTATCAAAATGTTATATGAAAGCAAATGGATTGTACTGTGTTCTTAAATTTATATTTTCCAAATTAATTAGGGAGACATCTGGGCAGAGTCTCGTTTAATGGGCTTTCTTTGGCATTATTATGCCTGTATGGAAGGAGCAGTATATGATGTCACAGATTGGGCAGCTTGTCAAGCTGGTAATTTAAAACACCTAAGAGCAAATACACATAGTGTTCAGTATAGAATCGTCTTAGGTCAACGACCACCATCACGAACGGCTAATAATGGTAAAAGACGCCAACAAATAGATCCAAAAACCAGGTAATAAATTTTTGTTAAATTCACAAATATCTTGTAGTTTCCAATATTATGTAACTCTGTAAATGATCGTCTACATTGAATAGTGAGGCAGATTTTGAGAAGTTTTTAAAAAAGTTATATAATCACAGCAAGACCGGAAATTCAAGTCCACCAGATCAAAGTTCTTTTGGAGGGGACTGTAAGCGTCGTAAAACTAAACGCAAGAAGTAAAAAGTATGATGGCAAGTTACTTCCTAATCTCTTAGCATCCGTTATGTATAATTATACAGTAATATACATAGTACTCCCAAATGAATTCTTATATATTCTTTCCTTCATACAAATATAAATAATATTCATTAATTTTAGCACAATATTGGAATCATATTGATGATGAATTTTAGAAAGTATACTTATGTAATTTTTGTCATAAAAAATATTTTTTTATTTTTATTGTAATGAGTTTATTTTTTAAAAACGTATCTACTTATGCAAAAATATTGCAAAGTACAATTTATTTAATAACTCGGTGACTAACATTTGTTTAACAATAATAGAAAAATTAGTTAAGAAATTTAAATCTATGATTTATGTATAAAATTAATTTGTATTACTCTAGATTAAAAAAAAAAAACAATTCTAATGTATCTTAAAATACGAAAGATTACAATCATACTAAAATTCACAATGCACTATGAATTAAAATTTCAAAAATACGGATTAATTTTTAATCCATATAAAATGAGAATCCCATATACACACAAATCATTTTCACATTATATTTATAAATACAGAATTTCTTAATACAAATTATAGACTAAATTATGAAAAACAAAAATATATAAAAAGTAATAGTTTCAATACTTATCAAAATATAAATGATCTTCAAATTTAATCCAAATATAATACTCAAATATTATAATATTACATAACATCTTAATATAGTGTGCAAAATATAGTTATAAAGGAAGTAGTTTCAATAATTTTTTCTGTATTTAAGAAAACTGAAAGCAATGAAAGGAATTTAGGATCTTTTCATCTTAAATCGTTTCAAATAATGTGTGTGTAAGCTAATATCTATAAAATGTAATAACCATGTGACATCAAACAATTTTTTATTACAAACTCATACAACAATTTTGATATCTTCTAAATTCTGTTGTTTTTGAGTTGCAATTGAAATAGTAGCTCTTGCATGTAATTGATGTACTAAGATATTTTATAATGCTCGAAATCGAAATTTATCGAAATTTACATTATTTAGATTGTAAAAATAGGATGATTCAAAATGCAAAATGTTACATGAACATACTTTGGAAGTTATACAGTTAAGAAAATATTTCTAATGAAAGTTTCATTTTTATTTAAAATTTCTGGAAATAAGATTCTATATAAACAATTGAAAAGGCTATTCATAATTTTTTCATAATTTTATATATTAGCAAAACAAATATTTGGAAAGCTAAAATCTGGACAATATAAAAAAGTTCAGTGACTGAGTTATATTAATATTGGAAAAAGTTAGAAATTTCCATTGAGAATACTTCCATAACAATTAAATTATAACATAACAATTTTGAAAATTTGACATTTTATATTCAGAATTATCTTTTGAATTAGTATATTTTTTTTATGACTATTATGAAATATCCTGAAATTAGAAAAATTAAATGTTTTTGTCATTTTTAAAATTATAATAAAAAATAGTCCAAGAAAAAATGTACTAATTAATGTACCATTCTGATCGCTTGATTCCAAAATATTTTAAATAATGTAATGAGTTAACTAGAAATGGTTCAATTCATAAACTGAATATAAGTGATATGCTTATGTTACATATATATTATTAAGTATAATAAAATACAGTTGCGTATTTCGTTGGTGGTATATATATTCAATATGAACATTGGTATAAATTAGTAAACTTATAGAAAGTGCTCCATAAATGATGTTTTGATTTCATGATAAATGTTTCTAGCTGATAAAATATTCAGTTGGAAAAATTTAGAGAATGCAGAATACCACTAAATATCTTTTTCTTAATGTCACTTATTGTTCATTAAATTTTTTATTTGAGCCATATACGTATCAGCGAATAGTAGGTGAAATATTTTGTAAGTTATATCGTTTTCTTTTAAAATATTTCAGCAATTATTTTCAACAAATAAATAATTTATATTTAAAAAATTTTTGTGATTCTATATTTTAAGCAAAAAGACTTATGAAACAAAATAAAAATATTCATTTATAAGAAGCAAACTTATATAATTTCTATTATAAGTTTTAATGATATTAGTAAATATTTTTGTAAAAAAATACATAGAATATTTTATTATTAATATCATCCTTCTTTAATTAACTGAAAACCCAATGGTTTCAATTACATGCAAAACTTAGTCGTATCAACTAAAATATTTTAAAGAAATCAGTATGGACATTGTAAAATATCATTGAACTTTTTTTATATTCTAAAATATATGTAAAGAAGTGCAATTCTAATTAATAAGTAATGTCAAATAATTAAAAAAGCAGTTCTGAAAAAGATATTTTTTATACCACATTTATTCCCTTTATTTTATTAGATATATTTTTATTCCCATTTTCAATAAAAATGAATAAGTTTAAATATTTTCATTTAATAGTTCGATTTTGTATATTCATAGGTTCTTATCTCTGTTCTGACACTATATATTGTTATATATACCATTATTTATTTTAAGTATGATCTCTACATATTTGCAATTGATACAATAAAAACTAAATAATTGGCTTGTGTAAAATAAGACTGATTTTTTCTCTCTATGTTATTCATAAGTTATGTATTAGATTGAAATTTTTAAAATACTCCTTTCCACATGAATAATATTCTTTGACATTTCAAATAAAGAAAGTTAGAGAGTTTATTCATTGTACGCAAATATTACAATATTAAATTGAAAATAAAAGTAATTGTGATGTACATATTTCATTCTGCATTATACAGGATGTATTACAAATAACTTAAGAATATTTAAAAGAATAGTGTTAAAATGCTTTTAAAAATATATAAATATGTATGTTAATAAAAATTTTATTTATATATTTTATTTGTATAATAAAAAAATTATGCAGTTCTTTGTACATGCAGATGAAATTATATAACTGTATTAAATGAGTTTTACAATAAAAATACATGTTAAATATGAAGTAAATTTTAATATAAATATAACAAAATGCATTTAACCACTACCTTCCTGTTACAAAGAATATATTGTACATTCAATTTCGTATCTTCTTCTTAAAGATTTAGGTTTTCTTTGATTATGTACTTGGTGTAATGAGATTTCAGGGCTTATTTTAATTCATATATTTAAAAAATATTGTTACTTTTATATTACTTAGCATTACACATTTAATTTTCATAAGTTATAAAATGTATCATTGTAAATTTATTCTTCACTTATGTTTCATAAGTATTTGCATTAAGTATGAAAATTAGAACCTACGTATATAATTCTGTTCAATATAATAATGCAATTTTATTGATAAAGTACAAAAATAATGTCACTACTATGTTACATCAAAAATAAAAACTACATATTGTCCTCTTCCATTAAATTTTAATTTAGCATTCCTTCTAAAAATACGAGTGCATCAACATTATCAATTGCGCTTTCTACATCTTTTTTTTGCAAAGTTTTTTTTTTCATTCGTGCTGTATATTTGTATGATTCTTTAGTAAGAGAATCAATAAAAAGTTCCTGTAATAAGACATAAAATTTAATGATTAAGACACACAAAACATTTATATTTATAACTTCATTCTATATATGTATATGTTAAAATATTTTAATTTAATGAAAGTAAAATAATTGATAAAAGTAAATAATTTGATAAATAAAATGATTTATATAATAGATTTTAATGTAAATTATATTGTAATTTGCGTACATTATGTTTCTTTAATAACTAGCATTTAATTATTTACAAAAATAAGGAATATAAATGAAACATAAACCTGAGAGCAAGCATAACACAATTGTTACAAATTGACTGACTATAAATTTTTAAAAATTTTGTAATTATTGTAGTATAGTAACAATATTATGATTCATATTATTAACAATTCATAAATAAATGAGATACATTTTATAATTACCGTAGATTTTGTAATTAAGAAAACAGCTTCTTGGTTAACCATATTCACTTCAGGATCCATCTTTATAATTGTTTTTATTCTACCTAATGGTAATTTTACTAATTTTTCCTTTTGCTCTTCGTCGATACGAGCATTATTTTCAACTTCTTCTTGAAAATCTTGAAGATTTTCTCCTCCTGTACTAATAATACTTTCATTAAATTCTCTATCACTTACATTTCCTTCCTCTTCAAAGTTTGCCATATTTATATTAATTTGAACTGAGATTTCAGGAGCACTAAAATAAGTTAAACTATAGGAATAAAATCTCGATACAATCTAATTATTTCATAACATATAGTAAAGTTCATTTTATTAGAAATATTTGTTCATTTTTTACTAGTTAATATTAAATTCTCTTAACTATATTTATATCTTTAAATTTTAATATTAAAAAATTCAAAGTAGCGAGTACTTTCATGCTTCGTACTTTAAATTCAATTTTTAAGTTTTTATAACTTACAACATAATTTTATTTTATATTGATTCATATGAATATTTTTTACAAGTTCGATATAATTAACTAAAATTAAATAGTATTAAATATAATATTTAAAAATTGAGGATATCTAATATAATAGTGCAAATAATAAACTTTATATTTTCGTTATATTATTATATATAAGGTAACGTATTATCAGAATCTTTTATTTTTAGTTATATTAAAAATAAATAAATGTAAATATTTGTATTATTTCATATTATACGTTATTTAATATTTGGAGGATTACATTAGTCTAGTGATAACAGATATGACTTTTTAGTGGTGGAATATAATATTTTTATTCCTTAACTTTAAAGAGAAGAAAACAATAATTTTTTTTCTGTAATTTCATTTTACTAAATTTAAATGTATAATATACAAGAATATAATCAAAATTGCACTCTGTTGAATATTCGTCCCACTCTATTTCGAGAGATATAGTTACCAATCTAAAACATTTTAATACAACGGTAAATGCCTTTTCAATTTCCACATGGACATCGGGCTTTTATTTACGACTGATAATTTGACAGTCGTTTCAAAATTTATGAAAACTTCTTGAAATATGGAAGAGAAATCTTGCAAAGAGCAATTAACAGAAAATACAGGTTCTTAAATACATATTACGATTCGAAAGAATGAATATATAACTTATCATATTCGTTTTATTACAGATATCAACCAAGATGAGTTGATTCTTCAACAACAAAGACGTATCGAAATGGAGGTTAATATACGTTATCGTTCTTTATAAATTGATTTTTTTTATTTTCTTAGAGTTACTAGTTACCTTTTATGAAAAAATTACATATTCTCATTAATCACATTTAATAATTATCGTTAAGGTCCATTCTTATTTTTTATCCTTGATTTTAATAAACATTTTGTTTACTAATTATCTTATTATGAATTGTAAATCAAGTGTACATATTATAGATAGGTTACATATAAACAATCTAATTTAATATTTATTGTCTTCATCTCTTTATTTTATATTTATGAAAGGAAATAAAAATATGAAATAAAGTTGTTATCTTCCAGATTTCTGAATCTATTGCTTTGGTTGGAGAGAAAGAGTCTATAAAAAGTTTGGAACGTGAATACTCTGAAGATGAAATATACCTTTCAAAAGCTAAAGCATTAGGTCAAAAATATTCATATATTAGGAGAACTAGACCAGATGGAAATTGCTTTTTTAGAGCCTTTAGTTATGCATATCTTGAAAAGTTAATTGGAAATAAAGAGGAATATGAAAAATTTCGAGAGCTTGCATTAAAAAGTAAAGACAGTTTGGTAGCATTAGGTTTCCCCCAATTTACAGTCGAAGATTTTCATGATACGGTAAATACATTTTATAATAAATCATATACTGATAAATTTATATTTTTTTTATTATTTTAAATGTTCACAGAAGAAAATGTTTCTTTGTATTACAGTTTATGGATGTAATTGATAAAGTAGGAGAAGATACAGAGTCAAGCTATATTGAATTACATAAACTTTTCAATGAACAAGGGTGTTCTGATTATGTTGTTGTATATCTTAGATTAATTACCTCTGGTCAATTACGGCTTGAAGCTGATTTTTATCAGCATTTTATTGAAGGAGAACGTACTGTTTCAGAATTCTGCCGTCAAGTAAGTACTATGAATAATATTTTATACCAATATTTACAAGTAATATCATATTGCCATTTTAATCGAACAGTGTTATAAATTTCGAGAATTCGTTATGTGATACAAAAACTATATTTTTCTATATATAATATATATATAATATATTGTATATATATATTTATATATAATTATATATTTATATATAACTATAATTTTTCTATATTTTTAATTTAATTTTACATAAAAAATCACCTCTGGATGTGTTGACATATATAGTTTATTTTTTTAATCAATATTAATTAAATTAATTACTAAAGGATGTTTATTTTTATAGGAAGTAGAACCAATGTACAAAGAATCTGATCACATTCACATTATAGCTATGAGTACTGCTTTAGGAACTGGTGTACGTGTTCGTTATATGGATCGAGGAGCTGGAACTGAAGTAACTGCACATGATTTCCCTGAAGGTGCAACTCCAGCTGTTCATTTACTATATCGTCCTGGTCATTATGATATTTTATATCCTTGATAAATCACACATTAAACTGATACATAACTTTTTAAAAAATCTCACAACAAAAATTAATTATTTAGCAAATTATATCTTGTGTATGTAATCAAAACTCATAAAATCCTTGTTTGGTTAGATGTAACATTACAGTCGTAAGTAATTAATTTAAGCCTTATAGAATATTCAATAAAATTATGAAATTTTATGTAAAAAACTGCTGTTTTTTTAAAAAAATACAAAAGGTTGGTCTTTATTATTTATAATCATACTAAATTGTTCACAAACTTTAATCTTTTATTAAATATATAACAGAGAATTTAACATGATACCTTTATTATTCATTATTAATACAAATTATTATCTTAATAAATTTTGAGATTATAAATTTTAAATAAAATCACACAACAGATCATGTTATCAGGATGATACATTGATTATAATTTTTATAACATTAATTATAATTAAGTATTCTAAATCATTTGAAAGACATATTTTAAGCATAAATTATAGATCATAATAACAATACGAAGAATATAATAGAGAACGTAGTTTTAAATTCATTGTAAAATTAAATATCTTAATTAACATTTTATAGTAATACAATAAATATTTGTGAAATTAAACTTTATTATATACAAGTCTTAAATTATTTATATGATTGAAAAAAGAAATAGGTTCTAAAATACGCAATTATACACTTAGTCAGTAATAATATGATACAAAAGTGTAAAATATATGAAAAATTATATATTATAAATAAAGATATAGGGTAAGTATTTATTATAATTTACCTTTGCATAGAACGTACTTGTTCAGTAACTTCTTCTAAAGTTATAAAACTTCTATTGATAGATTCTATTTGGTATTCTAAATGAGTGGTTAGAAGAGCAATTTTCTTTAGATTAGCTTCTGCAGTTTCTAGACTATGCTCTTGTTGTGCAAAATTTTTTGCACTGTGCATTAATATCTATAAACGTGTCTTAATTAAAAAAAATATTTATAAAATATATGAATTTTCATAAATATAATGTTTAGATAAATGTATGTAGTTTGAAATTTTACCTCACTGCTTTTTGAACCTCTTTGTATTTGTCTTGCAAGGGATGCAATATTATTTACATTAACTTGTACTCTATCAGCCAATCTCATTTTTGACTCAACAAATAAGCTTCGAGCACTTGTACTTGAAGCTGAAGCCATGGTGTATAGGTTTTTACTAATTTTGAAACAAACTTCAGTTTAATAATCTTCAGGTTCTTATCTGTAATTGTTAATGTAAACTTAATAACGAACAATAAGATATATTGCTTAAAAATTAAAAATATATTTTAAAAATTAACTTTAAAACATTCATATAATTAAATGGACTAAGATTATAGGAAATAACAACAACAATATTAATATTAAATATAGGGTGTCTCTGTACAAGTTAACACTAACATGCGGATTTTAGTTAATTACAGCAATAACATCTTTCACACTTGTCTCATGCGTTTGTGATTTTTTTATTCTAAACACTACCGGTTTCTTTGAACTTTTGCGGGAATCTGTGTACAAGCGTATAGCCTCTCTCACACGCTGATTAGTTTTGCCATAAATATAAATCAGTTCAATCTTTTCTTGCTTCAAATAACAATCCATTCATGATCAATTAATGATTTATTATCACTAATCGTAATAAGCTAAGGAACCTTGTTTGTATCTAGCAGTATCTACTATAATAAACATAACTCAATATATTCATCATTTTGCTGACATTGATTGTATATATTGCTACTGGCGAATATAACTATCACTTCAAGCATTTATAATATAAACAAGTTCATATACCATCCTAGCGTTATCTTATAATTTCATTACATTCCTGGGATACAACGTCTCCATCTGAAGGTTATAATTCAGGCATATTTAAGTGACTGAAGTTTAATTAAAATGATTCAAATTCAAAGAAATGTTTTTCACCCATTAGAAATAACAAGAGAAAATACTGGTGGCTTTAAGAACATGAAAAAAAAAGAATGAATCGTCTTTTGAAATCATTCGAATTATGCCATAACCATTTTTCCTTCATGTAAGACACCCTTTAATACTATTATGTTGTAATAATTTAAGTATTTTTTATTATAAATTTCATTATATATAATAAAATTTGAGACATGTACATATATTCTACTTTAAAGAAATATTAATTATAAGAGAAGTATAAATAAATTTAATAACTTCTTGTTGACAAATAATATATGTATTATTAAATTAATAAGTTTAATTTATAAAACCATATGCATTTCTATAAATATTTTGCATCTGTCACTTTAAAGGAGCTCTACATGAAATATATAAAATATATCAAATACCTTTATAATATTGGATTCGGATATATAATTTCGAGTATTATAACTTTCTCTTAGATAAAAATTACAGATTATATGTTTGTAACTTTAATGTAGATCACACAAAGTGATGTTAGAATCAGCTGATAATCAGCTGATACGTAAGAACGCATCAGAAATATATTCATATGTGCGCATATCATATATATGATTACTTTTATATATATAAAGCCTTATACGTATGTAATGTGGATGTGAAGCGTTTTTCAGAAGTCAATCTTATATTATATAAAAGTGTAAAGAGTAGTAAGATACACATGATATATGTAGTTAATATATAAAGGGTAAAGTTTTCCTTGAGGATCCAAAAACTTATTTTTTTTTTATATCATTTAATAATGTGTGTCTTTGACGCGTAAAATCCGAAAATGCAAGTCTTAACCTTAGGATCCATCAAATCAGCGGTTCAAAAGTTATGTGTATGTAAAGTCGAGCTTTTTTAGCGTATTTTACATGTTATTTTAACGCTATATTGGTAAAAAATAGTAATAGACTAATTTATCACTATGATTTTTAAGCTGCTATATGCAATGTTATTAATATTTTGTGATTAAAATAAAAGTTTCAGAGATGGATCTTGATGATGTTACTTTACTCGCTCAACAAATTAGAGAAGCAAATAAACTTTCCACAGAGGATGCAGAGGTAATATATTTCATACAACTACTTATATCAGATAAAAGTAGTTACATACATAAGATTTCTTTTACTATAGCATTTAAAAAATTTGCGTATACGGTTAAAAAATCCTATATTACCACAACATGAAATTGAAACCCGTGCTGGATCTCGTCCTCCAACACATGAAGAAATAAAAAAATTTGAAGAAATAAAGTCGATCAAAAAAGGATGTTATAATACATCAGAGGATAAAATAATTACTCATAATTGGAAAGAGTTTTGTAAGGTTTGTCTGTTTAAAAAATGTTCTATATTCTTATATATCTTAACGTTGGAAAGATTTTTCTTATCAAATGTTTTATTATTCCTATATAGTTAAATCACTGGGACCCTAAAAAGGTCCAACCATTTTTACTCTTGAGAGATGAAAATAAAACATATGTACGCAGCAAAAGGGAAAGAAAAAGATTTGTACAATTTTTAGCAGATGGTTTGCCAAATAGAACTTTGTACAGTGTATATCACAGATTTAGAAATTTGTATGCAGATAATTTTCAAAGAAGGTAATATATGTATAAAATACAAAACTTCTTTTGTATTAAATGCTTAATTAATTTTCATTCAATACTTTCTATGTTTTACTTCTCTCATATAATGTTTACACTCTACTAAATATTATGTAAACATTAACATTCTTGTTTTATATAAAAAATAAGAATAGTTATATTGTATATAAAATATTTTTTGCAATTGAAAGTAGTATAATTTTAATTCTTTAAATCTTTAAAAATTTATTCTGTAAATTCAGTATTTCTTAATTTAACAATGTTTAATATATGAAGGTTTCGTCCAGAAGAAGATAGAATGATTTTGGATCATTTAGAACATAATATGAACCTCAATCCCAAGAGGAAATATGCAGATTTAGCAAGAGTTTTAAAACGAACTCGAATTTCTATTTGGCGTCGTTATAATTTACTGAAGAAAAAGCGTCATTGAAGTAGAGACAAATATTTATAATATCTATATAAGGTTTTTATGATGTTCGTATGTAAATCGATCGGGCGGATACTAGGTCTATTCGAAATAAGTTTCATGTCATTTATTTCACCATCATGAATTTTCAATTGATATCAGACACCTTTTCTCGTTTGAAAAATAATGATTTAGTAAGATTTATAAAACGAAATCTCACTAGGTGTTCGCGTGAACACCTCACATGTAAATAAAACAATCCACCTCTCGAGAGTTAATTATTACATTGTGTTGTTAATTTTATTTGTTTTTCTTGTTTCTGTAATCTGTATGTTTAGATTTACTATAACAAAATTAAAAAGTTTTAATTGTATAAATGAATGTATAAATAAACAATATTGAATAAAACAATACTTTTATTCAATAAACAAAATTCAGCATTCATTTGTTAAAACTTCTTAATCTAAAGTTTATTAACATATTTGATATGAATATTTAAATCAATTTTATATATTATGAAAAGCGAATTTTGTATATTAAAAGGACATAGACAAAGTGAAATTACTAGTATCAAGTAATTTGATATACATATTTATACATATGTATTTAAAAAAACTTCATTTTCTGAAATACATATGTATTATTTATGTGTTTTGCTAACGCAATACATTATTATTTACACGTCTTATATGCGATAATCAAATTTTATGAATACGATGTCAACATAATTATTGTATAATTTGCAATTAATATTGTATGGTTTAAATATGAGAAATCACATGTACAAGGATTAATAATGTATATATAATATATAAAAATTATTCATATTCAATAAAGCTAATAGTATTTTGTAAATAATTTGTTGTGTATTATTATAGAATTAATATGCTTAATAAATATAATGTTAAATTTTTTAATTAAACATAATACAGATTGTATACACAAAGTGCAAGTAATTTATATCAGAAATTTTTAACATAACTTTTACTTCATTTAATTTTCATTTCTAAATATTAGTTATTGATTTATACAATTTATACATGTTTGATATTTTCATAAAATCCAAAGTAAAATATATGATTTATTTAATAATGCATGATTGTTTTTTTTAATACATAATATGGACAATAAAATATTTAAAGTAATACAAGTATATAATACACACGTGAGTACATCTGAAAGGAACAGATTTAGTTTTTTGTACAAAATTATAATACTGCCAATATTAGCGCAATACATTTCTTAATTCAATTTTTTAAAGAAGGAAGGAGTAAATAACATAAAGTATAAAATATCATGTGATCCTTTGCTTTTTTGCAATTACATATAAAAATATATATAACTATACATTAAAATTTGTACATAGGGTGTTCCAAAATCATGCTCCAGAACTATTTATTATATACTATAAATTTCTCTTTATTTTAAGAATCGAAGCTTATGAAATTTATTTATTAAATAGAAATTAAAAAATCAAGAACTGAACATTGAGAAATGTATGAAACATAATTACAATTCACTGACACTAGTAGGATATATGTAAAGTACATTAAAGCTATTGAAAACATTTTCAAATCTGTACATTTAATACTAAAATGTATTGCATATAATTCTTCTGTATGAATATATATATATTTAATAATTGGAATTTGAGCAGCTCGTGCTGAAAATTAATTATTTTTTAAATTTCTTTGTTTCTATATTAAAAATGAAATTTCAAACTACAAAATGATATGAAATTCGTTAATTCCTCCTAACATAAGTTTGTTTGTTTTTATGTTTAATATGATTTTGGGACACTCTGTAAATAAATAAATATGTTTAATTCGTACAATTACATTATCTGTATAATATTATTTATATCTACTGGGCTATATTTAAAAAATATACACATGATTAGAAGATATTCACAATGACTGTTGTTTAAATGAAGAAATAAATTTTGTTACAACAAAGCATTTAGAGCTTCTACAAAATTTAAATATGAGAGTATTTAAATAATCTTTCTTTGTAAAAGGGCTGCTTATATATTTACACAAGTGTATGATTTCTATAATAATATTATATCATATACTATATGAATCATAGCATATTCTGTAGATATTTAGTAGTTTATATATAAAAAATATATTATATATATAAAAAATATATATAATATATATAATATATATAATATATAATATATTTTTTATATATGTAATATATATAATTTCTTATGATGTGCAAGCAAAACCATCGTTTTTTTTTTGAAATAATGAATCTTATTTATTAAAACATTTGTCCTATCACAGCAAGTGATCGTACTGCAGATTGCACATTATTTACATGAATATGAGCAACTGTGTGATGATGATCATCTACAACCATCTCTCCATATTGAGCTCGACAACGTTTCTGATGTGCAAACAAACTGCCACTGTGACTATAAGCAGCTCCACACGTTTTACAAACATATGGTTTTTCTCCAGAGTGAGTATAAGTATGTTCTTTTAATGTGCTTAGTCTTTTAAATGCTTTGCCACATGTTTTACACAAATAATTTGCCTCTCCAGTGTGTCGTGTTAAGTGTCGTCTAAAAGCTGAACTCACAGCAAATGCTGCACTGCATACATGACAAACAAATGGTTTATCACCTGTATGAATCCTAATGTGATTTGCTAAACTGGTTGTTGTAGTAAATCCACTATTGCAAGTTTTACACACATGTGGTTTAATACCAGTATGAGTTCTCATGTGATAAGTTAGAGAAGAATTACTTGGATACACCTTACTGCAAATATGACACAAGTATTCTCGTGGAACCTTTTCTTTTGGTTTATGTGTCCTTTGATGAAGAACAAGACGAGCTTGACTAGCACATACTTTTCCACAGATTTCACAAGTAACTGGTTCAGCTTTTGGTTTATGCATTGATACATGACGTCTAAGACCTTTCTTTGTTGCCATAATTTTATCACAATGTTGACATTTATATTCACCAGATTCATCTTCATCACTTTCTTCTTTTTTAACGTTTTCATTCTCTTGTAAAGTGCTTTGTGTAGTACTTGGAAAAGAATCATCATCAGAATCAAAAAATTTATTATCATCTACTAAATTGTCTAATAAGCCATGACCATGTTTTTCTGCGTGTTTTTTTAATGTATCAGGCCTAAAGAACCATTTTTTACATACAGTACAGGAATATTTTTTATCTCCATGTACGAGAGTATGTCTTTTCAGATTTTTTAAAGACGAACAATATTGACTACAAATTTCGCATTTGTACAACTCAGGTGCATTTTCAAAGTCATAGACTTCATTCACAGTACCACTTTCATCATCAGTATCATCTTCAAATTTCATTTCTTTTTTTGGTTGCTTGTTATCCTTTTGTTCATCTGTACTAATTTGTTTAATCATGTTATTTACTTTTTCTGTATGAGATTTTAAATGACGTACAAGGCTTTGAGGTTTAGAAAAGCATGCATGACACAATTGACATGCAAGAGGTTTTGATGCATGTATTTTTTTATGATTTTCCATATTTTCTAATCTATAAAACATTTTTGAACAAACATTGCATTTATGTTTTTTTTCATGAACAAGGGAATGTTTTTTTAAACCTCTTTGTGTGCTGTAACATTTTGCACATATTTTGCATTTAAATTTTAATTCTCTAGAATCTTGACCATCATTGCTTGAATCATAATAATTATTATGAATTTCATCTTCGCTATAGGTTTTATTAGGCACTGATTTTACTTTCCTAGTAGACGTACGTTTCTGTAAAACTTCTTCTTCCTCTTTGACGTTATCATTTAATATATTGTCATCAAAGAATTCCTCCTCCGGTTTTTTATCCTCTTCTGGATTTTGATTGACATTTTGGTTTTCTTCTGGTTTATTTTCCATATCAATAGTTTCAGAAATATCATTGTTACTCTCTTGTGTGAGAGATGTTTCATGTATATTATTCTCCGAAGTACAAGATTCCTTTTCAATTTCTTTAGATCCTTCAAATCCGATAGAACAAATAAAAAGTTTTTCATTTTGCATATCAATCTGGTTGGTGCTTAAGTTAGATTCATCTCTACAGTATGAGTCATTAGTTTGTATATATTCTTGAGAATTTGATACTCCATGCATTTCTTCTTTCACAAAATAATCTTCTTGATCAATTTGCTTTTTTGATAATAATGTTCTTATCTCGGATTCAGTCTGTGTGAATGTGTCCTAAGATATTTAAAAACATTTACAGTTACTATACCAAGTTTATAGTTACTATATAACAAATTGACATAACATGTTATATTTACCACAATAGTAACTTTAGTTGGTTTATTATAATACATTCGCAATTTGGCATCAGAATGTTGACACTGTTGTCTAAATTCATGAGCAACACTTGCTTTATAGATACAAATATCACAAATTAATGAAGGTAATCCATCTTGTTCATGAATTTCTATCGATCCACAAACTTGTATCTTTTGTGGAAGGCCCGAGAAATCATTTACTTCTTGATCCGTACAAAAGATAGGAGATAAATTAGTACCCTCTGTAAGACAAATTCTGCATATTCTGTCCATATTAAGTGGTAAATCAAAATATTCTGTCATTGTTTAATACAAACACAAAACAGTTTCTCTGTAATAGATTTCCTGTAAAGAATTTATACAAACATATTATATGATAATTTCAATACAAGCATTTTTTTAAATAAAATATTTGTTTTCATTTTATTTATTATTTTATTTTATAATCAAAAAAAACATTTTATAACATAAACGTTGGGTTTTTATAAAATCCGAACTTAAGTGTATGTTTACAACTTTTATTTAATATATAGATAACAATATAGTATTTAATGTTATTGATAACAAGGAATAAAAATTCATTATAAAGTTATAAAAATTCGAAATCATTGTGACAAAATATGTATTGAGATGCGTCAGTACATTCAATAACGTATACATAATAAAAAAAATGGGGTATACATACAAGATGGAAACATTTTATTTGAAAAACACTTATTTTTTAAAGGAAATAAAAAAAGATTAACATACAAAAATGGGAGGTTCTCAACCTTCGGATCTTTTGTGTACCGCGAAAACATGCCACGATGTTGAGACAATGCTTTAGCAGTGATGCCCAGATGAATACATTGCAGCTTCTTTGAAAAACCTGTATCTTCCAAAATTTTTACAATACACAATTCTCGAGAGATTTTTACCGTATGTTAAAGAGCAATGTTACGTGTTTCGTTGTTAGCTATATATTATTCGTTTCGATGACACTTTTCTAAGAAAAATCTATCACTTCTCTATTTCTTTGTTTAATGGCTTCCCTATACATTCGTAAAGACGTACTACGAAAGTTGAGAGCAATCTGAAGCGAACGCACGAAAGGAAGAGTCTAGAGACTTAGTGGATGGGTCAATACAAAGAAAGACTATATGTATATCGATGTATACTTCAATAATTGGTAGTACTTATTTCATGTAGTAGGATGCAGTTGTACAACATAAAGTTAAATATATTTTGCAATAATCAGAATAATAAACTATTTATTGAAAAATACCTTTATTACACCTTTTTCATTTGTATTTATGATATAATTAGTGTATTTTATATATCAGTAATATTAAAGCTTGATATATATTAAACTTGCATGTTAGAAATCGAATATTGTAGTATATAAAATATACTGGGGGATAAAATTTTAACATAATTTTCTGTTGTTACAGCTAAGATAAATTTTGAACGGTATTAATTTATTTCGATTGAATCTTCATTAAATTATCATTTACTCATCCTAAACTTAACATTAAATATAGAACCATTTTGATTTAGTGCGTTTTATATTTTTGTATTAAATAACCAATCGAAACAAACGGTTTGTAACTAGCAGATTTGCAATTTTACAATATTTAGGAATTTTATATTTAGAAAATTTTGTATACGATGAACGAATTGTTGAGTGGTTTGTCTATTTGTGACAATTCTTAGGTTTGATCGCCGTGGGACTTTCTTATCCGCCGATCTGTCAAAAAATGTAAATGTAAGACTGTGATTGAAGTTTAAGGTTTCTAACATACGGTAATGCAATCGGAGCAAGTTATCCGATTAAGTCGGAATATTAGGCGGATGTAGAAGGAAAGCTTTTAAGTGATACTGGGAATATACTATTTATTTTTTAAATGCCATTATGGCTCTGCGTAAAGTAAAAGGAAACTTTGAACGTATGTTCGATAAAAATCTGACCGATTTAGTACGTGGAATTAGAAATAATAAAGAAAATGAGGTAAATTTGTAATTACGTTTGGCATATTATTCTTAAATATTTATTACAGACATAACCTTAATCGAATTATTAATACATATTTTCATTTAAATATGTATCATATTGTTGTAGGCAAAATATATCGCACAATGTATAGAAGAAATTAAACAAGAATTGCGACAAGATAATGTTGCAGTCAAAGCAAATGCTGTGGCAAAGCTAACATATGTAAGTTTCAGATGTATATAATTTGTCACTAGATACATTTTTAACATCATTAATATAATATGTTTTAATTTGTTTAGCTTCAAATGTTAGGGTATGATATTAGCTGGGCTGGTTTCAACATAATCGAGGTGATGTCATCTGCAAAATTTACATATAAACGAATTGGATATTTGGCAGCAAGTCAAAGTTTTCATGCAGATACAGAAGTATGACATTATTTGAAAATTGAGATAAAATTTAAGTTTTTATGAAATCTGATAAACATTCAACATACTCTGCTAAATTGGATATATATTTCATTTTGCAAATTTATTTTTTTTTAGTAATTTTTTGTGAATAGATATGATAAAATATGCATTTGAAGAATTTTCATGATGTATGTTTATTAAATTAATATTGTATTCTATTTTGATCAGTATTATATTACAATAGATATTTTGTTATTTAGATATATGAAAGTAACACTACATGAATACCTATAATCTATATTATATGTAAGTAAACAGTAATTATTTTGTAAGTTCTATTATGATATGTAAGAAGATTTGTCAGGTTTCTAAAAATTCTGAATTAGTAAGAATAATTAAATCAATAATTAAATCAATTTTAACAAATACAAATTGTTGATTCATTGCAGCTGTTGATGTTAACTACCAATATGATTCGCAAAGACTTAAATAGTCAAAACCAGTATGATGCTGGTTTAGCTCTGAGTGGTCTGTCTTGTTTCATAAGTTCAGATCTGGCACGTGATTTAGTTAATGATATAATGACATTATTAACATCTACAAAGCCGTATCTACGTAAGAAAGCTGTACTAATGATGTACAAAGTCTTCTTACGATTTCCAGAGGCCTTGAGGCCTGCATTTCCTAGATTGAAAGAAAAGTTGGAAGATCCTGATAGTGGTGTACAAAGTGCTGCTGTTAATGTAGTTTGTGAATTGGCAAGAAAAAATCCAAAAAACTATCTAAGTTTAGCACCTGTTTTTTTCAAACTTATGACTACATCCACTAATAATTGGATGCTGATAAAAATAATTAAGTTGGTAAGTGAATATTGGCTTTTAGTCTTATATCAACAAAGTGAAACAGATTAATGAAGATATAGGCTCATTGTTATAATTAATGAATATTTGTATCCATACATATGTATACACATATGTTGAACATGAGCCAAATAATATTGGTCTTGTTTCACATGCTCAGTTCTCCACTATAACACTGATTGAGCCGAAAATGGGTCGGCGACTTACTCAACCACTAATTGACCTGATTTCAAGGTTTTCATATTAGTTGATCATCTTTTTGTTATCGAAATATAGTAAATGATAGACATTAGCTGTAGTATGCATTAGTAGCTTGTATTTATTTTTAATATGTATCCACGAATGATTACATTACATGTTGTAAAGTGTAAACTATGTTTAGCTATATTCATATGTTAAATATCATCATATTTCTTAGATTGCAATTATATTTCCAGTTTGGCGCATTGACACCTCTAGAACCTAGGCTTGGCAAAAAATTAATAGAACCCCTTACAAATTTGATACACAGGTATTTCATGTATTTTTGTCTAAATGTAAACCAATATATTGGGTTTGCAGGTTTGTTCACTGCTTGCGGAATAGTTTAATATTTTATTGCTCTAAACATGGAAAATTTATTTAGATATTTATTTTTTTTTAAGTTTTTGTATTCATATTTCTTTGTCATTAAATAAATCCTAAATGATAAATTATGTAATTTATTGTATTTTGTAATTTAATTTTTCAAATGATTAATTAGTTATATAATTATTATAATTGTGTAATGTTATGCTAATTGTATGATATTACTGGTTTTTAGTACATCTGCAATGTCCCTACTATATGAATGTATAAATACAGTAATAGCTGTATTAATTTCAATTTCATCTGGTATGCCAAACCATTCTGATTCAATACAGTTATGTGTTCAAAAATTGAGGATATTGATAGAAGATTCTGATCAAAATTTAAAATATTTGGGATTGTTAGCAATGTCGAAAATTTTAAAAACTCATCCAAAAAGTGTACAAGCTCACAAAGATCTTATAATGCAATGCTTGGATGATAAAGATGAAAGTATAAGATTGCGTGCCTTGGATTTATTATATGGAATGGTTTCAAAAAAGAATTTAATGGAGATAGTTAAAAAGTTAATGGTGCATATGGATAAAGCTGAAGGCACTGCTTATAGAGATGAATTACTCTCAAAAATTATTCAGATATGTTCACAGAATAATTACCAATTTGTTACTTATTTTGAATGGTAAATTGATCACCAGGTCTATATTTGTTAAAGTATATTATATTTTACATTTACATAATATTTATCCATATTTATAGGTACATATCTGTATTGGTTGAACTTACAAGAATGGAAGGTACCAAACATGGACCATTAGTAGCAACTCAATTACTTGATGTAGCAATTCGTGTCCAAGCTATACGAAAATATGCAGTTCAACAATGTGCCTTATTGCTAGAAAATTCATACCTTTTAACAGGCCAACCAAGAGCAACAATGTCTGAAGTTTTATACGCTGCTGCATGGATTTGTGGAGAATTTTCTAGGTATTCTATAATATAGTTTTTGACTTGTATTATTTTTCTGCTTAAAATGTAATTGATAATATATTACATTAATAGTGAACTAGAGGATCCTATAGCAACATTACAATCAATGTTAAGATCACAAGCTTCCAGTTTACCAGGACATATTCAAGCCGTTTATGTTCATAATATTTTAAAACTTGCAACAGCAACATTATGTGAAGCTGAAAAAGATGGAGATACAGAGACTATGGAACAGGTAAACTAATCTACAAATACCAAAATTATTATTTATGTAATTATTAATGTATTGTATTAAATGGTGTTCATTTCAGAATTATACATGAATTTTGTTGTATTTTATAGATTTTTGCACTGAAAGATAAAATAGCTGCATTTGTATGCAGCGGGGATTTAGAAGTTCAAGAAAGGTCTAGTTCTGTATTGGTTTTACTTGAATGTTTAAAAGAAAGTCCTGGTTTGGCAGAAGAATTAATGGAAGCATTTGAAGGAGAGCTTAATCCTGTTGCGCCAAAAGCACAAAGGAAGGTAATTATTATTTATATTTTTTCATATAATTTTATTAGTCAAAATTTTCTTCATTTGTTTTGAAAAACCCATTCTATAAAATCATATCATTGTTATTAATTTCTTGTGTATTGATTTTTTATATTTTTTTTACAAATTTTATGTATTGAATGTAATGTTCAAATTAATATTAGAAGATGTTTGTTTTCTTTATTTTTAGCAGTAATAAACTATATAATAATAATTATTATTATTATTTATATACATTATCTTACTTTGTTTAGGTGCCAATTCCTGAGGATCTGGATTTAGATTCATGGATTAATGATCCACCATCAGAAAGTTCAGATTCAGAAGATCAAGATATGAATGATATTTTCGTTAAGACGGAAAAAATGAACGATTCCTATCCTAAACGAGAATTTAATGAACCATCAGCAGAGGAACTACAAAAACGACGTGAAGCTAGAAAATTAGAACAACAAAACAATCCGCATTATTTAAAAGGCACATTCAAGAATTCCACATCATATCATAATTCATCAAATATTTATGAGGAGTTTGAAAACATTCCTGTAACGGAATTAGATATTCCAATTTCTTTAAAAATTACGAATAATCATAAAAGATACAAAGTACATGGCAAGAAGAAAAAGAAGACTAAGAAAAGTATGTTTAAATCTTGCATGTATATGCGCTCATGATAATTATATTATCTCAAACTGTAAACATTACAATCTTTAGGTAAAAAGCCTACTTCAGAAGATGAACAGGATGATATCTATCCTATTCAAGTGGTGAATACTGGTATTGGTGAATTACCATCAGGTGCAGAATTAAGTGATAGCGATGACTATGATCATGTGGATGTAAATGATCCACACAGAGCCTTAAATATTGACTTGGATCTACCTTTGAGGGATGATGAAAGATTACCTGGATCAGAACATAGAGTTAATGAAAATAATTTAGTTCAGGAAACTACTGAATCTAAAGGAAAGAAAAAGGAAAAAGTAATATGTTTCTTCTTTTGTTTAAGAAGTTATAGTATTTTAAATATAAATTTTATTTTTAATAAAGAAGTTATTAGTTAAAAATTAAATATAGTTTTATTATATTTTGTTTATTAGGGGCATAAAAAATCAAAGAAGAAAGTTAAAGAAGTTAAAGGAAAACATTATGACAATCAGTTAGAACTTACTGATATGTGGTTAGAAAATAATACTTCCACAGGAAATATTCAGCCACCTGTTGCTAATGAATATACGGAGGTTTTCAGTGAAAAGGAATCAGAATGGAAAGATACTAAACGCAAGAAGTCAAAAAATCAAGAAAAGCATAAAAAAACGGACGAGGACTCGAAGCATAGAAAATCAAAAAGATCGAAAATTAAAAAAGAATCTTTAAAAAAATCTTCAGATTATGAAGAAACCGCTGGAATCTCGACACCGTCTAAAGAAATATTACCAAATTTAAGATATAATTTTTCAAATTCTGAAGATAATACAATTTTAGAACCAGTTACTTCGTACGAAGAATTAGCTAAAAATAAAGTGCTATCTATAACATACGAATTGAAACAAGTTCCTCACGAGTCAAATAAATTAGTTGCGTCAATACTCATTACGAATAATTGTCAAAAGCTTGTAAAGGAATTAGTTTTTGATGTTCCAGATACATCGTCATTAAGATTAATGAGAAATGTAAGTTAATATGTACAATGAAGAAACAAAGAAAAAACTGTATAATTTTATAATTGAGTATATTATTTTTTATTTTGATAATTGCTATTTCTTACGTTATGTACGATATTTAACTTGCGTGGCAATAAAATAAAGAATTAATTTTAATAAAAATGCTATTCTTTCAGATTGGAGATGAATTTGGTATAAAACTGCCATTCCAACTGTCTCCACAAACCAGTAAAGAAACACAGTTTACTATTTTAATCTCAGATGTAACATTTGCTCAGAGGTTGAGAGGCACTCTTACATATATGTTAGAAAGCAAAGAAAGTACATTGCAAGAGAAACTTGACTTTACTATGCATTTAACATGCAGTAAGTTCATGGTCGGCCATCTTTCACATAAGGATATATTAACAGAATTACTTAAAAGTGGCCAACTTGTATACAAAGTTAGGAAAGAAATTGTCCTTTCTCAAGATTTTGATGTTATTTTAAATTTAATTTGTTGTAAATGTAACCTTACACTCGTGGAACAAATCAATGATACTGCATCTTTATATGGACACTCCTTGAAAGGACATCATGTGTGCCTTTTATTAAAGTATAACGTAAGACAAATATATTTTACTTCTTAACATTTAGCATTAATAGTGATTTTAATAAAAAAGTAAATGTAACAAAAATACAATTTTCTCTTATAGAAGTCATCAGGCAATTTGGTAATTGAAGGTAAAGGTGACAATAACACGTTATTGTCAGGAATTGGAGAAGAAATTTTAAGGATTCTAACATAATATTGAAATAATCTGAAGTGTCCGTATTTTACGAGTCTTATCCTCATTCATTGCAATCGTGTTCATTGCGTAACTCAATAGTAAAATGAACATTCGATATTATATATATAAAATAATGGCTATAGAAATCGTATCTGCAAACTTATTAAATATTTTCAGAAAGAGATCTTATCTAAACTTTGCATCTAATTTAGGTAAACAAATTTCTAACATATGCATGTAAACATACACATGTATGTGTATAAATATACACATGTATAATTATCTATATGTGTGTGTAAGATAAAGTTTTAAGAAGAGGCAAGAGAGATTTATTATCAGAAATTGAAGACATCAGAAAGGAAGTAGTTTATTTTATTTGCATGCAATTTCAGTTTATGAACTCAAGTGCAATAATAAGATAGTAGATTATTAAATGAAATATTTATTTTAATAAACTTTATCATTTAACTTCAAATAATAAGAAGTTTCTGTGTAATTTACCATATGTAAATATTACATATTAATGACAATTTCCTTAAAAATTAGTCATGTTTCATATTAATATGAATAAAACATATTTGTATAGCCCAGAATATTGAAATACTAAACTATTTTGCCAAAGTGAAGGAAAAGTATAATAAACTTTTTATGTGAAATATTATTTGTAAGAATATTCATCTGTAAAGTAATCTAAAATATCATAATAAATTACAAATATTGTATATTAAAAATTAACTACTTATACACTGATATCTTCAATTTTGTGTTTATTGAAGAATTAATATCATAATTACATTGTTGAACTACTGATTAAACTGTAAAATACATCATGGATACTCGCGACTCGTGTGAATGTACATCGATGTTTTTCAGCGGAGTGTATACTTTCTGCATGTAATGACTTTGTAATATCAATAATTTAATACACATAAGGTTTTATGATAAGCATATAAATATGCAATATAGTAATACATGGAACACCAAATGTAAATAGCCAATACTTGTATGCTATAAACAATATCTTTATTTTAAATATCTTCCAAAAATTAATCTCATTTACGTAAAAAGTTGTTCTATAAGAAAGTAATTTAATTATACATTACACCTCTCTATATTAACATTAAACTTATGGTTTGAAGTCATAAACAATAAATAAGTGCTGATGAATAATTGAAAAAATATTAACAGCACAAATGCCAGTAAATGATTTACAAAAATTGGAATTAATATCTTAGCCTTTAGACAGATTTAAACCACGAAGAATAGAAATATTGTGTATCAATAATATGAATATTGAACTTTTCGCTTTAAATACCATTTCTTTAAATGTCAATTTTTGAACTGTTACTTTTTTTATTGCTATTTTTGAAAACAAATTTTCATGTTCTGTTGTAATAACATTTACTGTGCCAAAAATGATTAATCAATAACAACTTCGTCCTTTAAACATATAATAGCGTGAAAATATATTTAAGCCAAATAACTTTTTGTTTCCTTATTGCATTTATATATAATACTAAATATACTATTAGTTTATGAAGATTATTGACATCATGTTTTACATCAATTGTAGTTTATGTATACTGATGTTTATAAAAAAAATATTCGTTTTTACGAATAATAATGATCTGTTAAATTTATTCATAAAAATTGTCTTACTCTTTGTACTTGATATATATAAAAAAATAGATTTTATCTTTGAAAATATGTTTTATGTAGAAAATTTTTTCTTTTTATATGAATGCTTTTTATATGAATTATATTTACTTATTATTCAATTTTTTGTGGGGGGTAAATGTTTAAATTTATAAATGAAAATTAATTTTGTTTTAAATATTACAACGTATCTTTTTTGTTGATAATTAAATATATAGAAAATATGATATAAAGATCTTTAAATAATCAAAATAAAGCTTGGAAATTGTAAACATTAACATTGCACGGTTTTTTGAATGGAATTGGATTTAATGATATTTTTCGTGATACATGTAGTATCATAAAATTCCCTAGATTTGCAATTTTGTTGTATGAAATATATTCAGCTGATGAAATGTATTCAGTATGATATACTATGATATATTCAGCTGACTCAACTTATATAGTAACAAAAGTTTAGATTATTATACAATAATATTATAAAATAAATATTTTTAAGATCCGATGGATGAGATGCATTCACATAAAAGGTTGGTATAACATGTTTTGACATTAGTTTAATATGGCGGTATTTTTTAGTGTTAGTGCATGGTAAGAGTATCGCGTTCTTTAATATTTTCGTGTTATTAATTGAAATTTTGTTGCCAATGAATTATGGAGGCTGGTGCGAGTACCGGTACTCGTACAACGCGATTTATGATGGAGGGTGTCGGAGCCCGAGTCATCCGTGGACCCGAATGGAAATGGGGTAAACAGGTTAGTAAAGAGGTTAACTGGTTTTAACATAACTTTTAATTAAGATATTATATTACATTTGTGAAGAATGCTATTTTAAAGACAGGATTCACATTTTTCTATTTATATTTTCACATAACATACGATATATATTTCATTTTTTTATAATATTGTATATAAACTTATAACACGTCTGTTAAGGTTATTCCATCATACTTAATATTCGTTTAATTTATTGTTGGAAAGCTTTTATGTATATTTATTATGTTCTATATATAGTTTATTAATATAGTTCCAGCAATTTACTTTATTAAAACATTTTGTACAATTATGTTATATATGTATATAAGATCTCAAATTTAGTTCTTATGTTTTGATTTATTTTGTTTTGTATACATTATTTTTTTTGCCATAATTAATTTTCGTGCACTTTAAATGATAAGAATTATGTTTTTGTTTTAATAATCTTGAAAATTTTGTATTTAATTTTTTTTTTTTTTTTTGAGATATAAATAGACGTATTATTGAGTTTCTATGTTAATGTGTTTATGCTCATAAATATGTTTTAAGTATAAAACACGTTTTAAGAATTATTTTTCAATATGACAGGATGGAGGAGAAGGTCATGTAGGAACTGTTAGAAATTTTGAATCTCCAGAAGAAGTAGTTGTTGTTTGGGATAATGGTACAGCAGCTAATTATCGCTGTTCTGGTGCATTTGATCTTCGAATTTTGGATTCAGCTCCGACTGGCGTAAAACATGATGGAACAATGTGTGATACATGCAGACAACAACCAATTTTTGGAATTCGTTGGAAATGTGCAGAATGTGGAAATTATGATCTTTGTTCTATTTGTTATCACGGAGACAAGCATCACTTAAGACATAGATTTTATCGTATAGCAACACCTGGAAGCGAAAGAGTATTATTGGAGCCACGACGTAAAAGTAAAAAGGTATTAATTCACTTCCTTGAATGTTATATTAGTATCATCATCATTATAATAGTAATACAACTTATTTTTTTTATATATGATATTAGATTGCAATTCGTGGTATATTTCCTGGTGCCAGAGTTGTAAGAGGTGTTGATTGGCAGTGGGAAGATCAAGATGGTGGAAATGGTCGAAGAGGTAAAGTTAATGAAATTCAAGATTGGTCTGCAGCTAGTCCACGTTCAGCAGCTTATGTTATATGGGATAATGGTGCCAAAAATTTGTATCGTGTTGGTTTTGAAGGAATGGTTAGTTTAAAAGATAAATTATTAAATACTATCATAAATCAGACATAGCTATGTGAATTATGAGAGCGAGTATTTATATTTAAGGAGTAATATAGATAATTAGTGATTGTTAATGTTTCAGGCGGATTTAAAAGTTGTTAACGATGCTAAAGGCCAAACAGTTTACAGATATCATTTACCACTGTTGGGTGAACAGGGTCCAGGTCGCACTGGTGCCCATGGATTACAAATTGGAGATCAGGTTATTGAACATTATGATTGTTATAAAACAATATAATAAAATTTCTAGAAATAAAAGTAATAAATAAAGCTGTTTGTTTTGTAGGTTAATGTTGATTTGGAATTAGAAATCGTACAATCGTTACAACACGGGCATGGTGGTTGGACTGATGGTATGTTTGAGTGTCTTGGTACTACAGGGACTGTTGTTGGTATTGATGAAGATCACGATATTGTCGTGTCCTATCCAAGTGGTAATCGATGGACTTTCAACCCTGCTGTATTGACAAAAGTACAAATACCAGTCCCTGTTACTAGTTCAAGTTCTGACAACCAAACATTTGCGGTCGGTGATCTGGTACAAATATGTAACGATATAGAAAAAATAAAACGACTTCAACGAGGTCATGGTGAATGGGCTGAAGCAATGGCACCGGTACATTATATAAAATTCTCTACAATATAGATTTTACAAAAATACAAATTAATTTTAAATACATATATAATATTTATGTTTTTATAGACTATGGGAAAGATTGGCAGAGTTTTGCAAATCTATCACGATGGGGATTTAAAAGTAGAAGTGTGTAGTACATCTTGGACATATAATCCTCAAGCAGTTACCAAAGTTGCAAGTAGCGATGGTAGTGTACCAGGAAATAGTAGTGGGGGTATGTTTAAAATGTGTTTAATTTAATTTACTTGCATCATTTTCTAAAATTTGGAAGAGAAATTAATATTTTTTAACTTTTTCAGAACGTTTATCAGCGTTGTTAAAAAAATTGTTTGAAACGCATGTCTCGAGCGATGTTAACGAAGAGTTAGTAAAAACCGCTGCGAATGGTGATGCAGTTAAATGCGAAGAATGTTTAAAGAGACCTGAAGCTGATGTGAATGGCGTATTTTCGGGTCATACTGCTTTACAAGCGGCAAGTCAAAATGGTCACCTAGAAGTCATTAAAATTCTCCTCCGTTATAAAGCAGATGTTGAAATTGAGGTAAGAAGAGAACTAAGGTTTCTTAATTTATTATTATTTTAAGAATAATCTTTGCAATATATATATTACCATTGAAAGCTTATGTATATAAGAATACTTAATTATTAGGTAAATTGAAAGTAAACGATTTATGATACATTTAGGATAAAGATGGAGATAGAGCTGTACATCATGCAGCATTTGGAGATGAACCGGGCGTAATGGCATTATTAGCTGGTGCTGGAGCTGATTTGAATGCTAGAAATAAAAGACGCCAAACTGCCCTCCATATCGCGGTTAATAAAGGACATGCCGGTGTAGTGCGCACGTTATTGGAGTTGGGATGTCACCCAAGTTTGCAGGTAAGTAATAATATGTATTTTTACATGTATATCCTTTCCAATGTGTATATTTTTACACACATTTCCTTTTCGATATATTTGTTCCTATATACACTTTCTTATGTATATAAGTTTAGTATAGGACTTTTAAATTTCTTTATGAAACTTTAATTGATTTAAAAGTAAAAATATTATTGAGCACCAAACTTAATAGATTTAATATTATAATTGGAGAGATTAATATTAAATATTGTTAATACCTTTAATTGAATTTATATATTATAATAGTGACTTATCGATTAATATGTTTCCTTTAGCTTTTGGAAATTACATTATTTGCACTATAATATATTAGTAAATCTATTGTTTCTTGTGTAATAATTTCGGTAAAATAAAGAAAATTAAAAATACAATATATTGATATTTTAATTCAATATATACACTTTTCTTATTATTAATATATATAGAGTGATTATTGGAGATACGTTATATTTCTAAAGTAGGATATACATAATATAGATATCGAGCAGTCATTCTTAATAATCACTCTTTATGATAGATTTACACAGTATTTTTATTTGTTATTACATTTGAATAAATTACAATCTTAAAAGTTTACTCATTATTTGATTTCTAATTTTTTTTATCGAATTTCATTACAATATGGTATATATACTATCATCTATAAAATTCTAATAAAAAAAGAGAATTGTAATTTTAGAAATATTTTAAGACGAATTACTTACGATTACGTTACTTCTCAGTGATTTATGACAATATGGATTCACTTTCCTTTCCTTATATTTAGCTTCTTATATGCTTAAATTTTCATTCGATTGCTTATCTATTAGTTTAAGCATTTTGAAAAGTTTTGATTCGTAGCTAGCTTTTTTGAATTTCAATCATAGTATAATTTTAATATCAAATATTTCAGATTTTATTACATTGTTTGTTTTTCATTCATTATTTTTAATTACACAAATAGAACGTATTTCCACAATGTTTTCTTTAATATTAACGAATTTTCAATTTTATTATTATTATACATAAGAAGTTATGTATAAGATTCGTTGTATTTTCTAGAATTTAGTATACGAACCTTGTGACTTGGTTTTTGATTAACTGCTCTTATTTTTGTTATCGTTTATTTGAATTTTAGGGAGATGATATTATCGTTATTACGTTATCTCATTCTTTTATATGTTTTCGATGCTGTTACTAATTAATAGCGAAATTTATCACGTTACACTTATTTGTTTAAAATAGTGCAATTATATTAAATCTAACTACGATAGGACCTATAGTATCATATTTTTATAATTTTATTCGCATTCGAATAATAGAAATATTTCGCAAGCTATTAATTAATTATTATTTAAAGTAAGTAAAAGTAATGTTTAACATATATTTTTATTAAGAACTTCTAAAGCATAAAACGCTAACTTTTACGTTTATCTCGCGGTTAATTAAGAAAATATAATTCCTGTTTATTTTATATAAGCGGTAATACATTGAATATCACGTGCGTTACCTATGATTTATACAATTTACGGAAAAATGAATTTATACTTTTATTATTTAAAATTTATTATTAGTTATTTAAAATTTCAATAATATATACTTCTTATAACATTGAACCTAGAAAAACATACATACATATATGTATGTGGAACGTGTATCGTACGTGTTTCGTCATCGTTCATTCGAAAAATCGCTTATGTGTGGAACATTCAGTATAGTCATTTAATTTTTTATTCCGCTAATGGGCAATTTCGTGTGTCTACCGCGAATTTTTCTATCTCGGCTTAATTACTCGGTCTCCGGAACCGTAAGGTCGTCGTTGTCGTCACCGTCGTCGTCGTCGTCGTCGTCGTCATCGTCGTGCACGGACAGAGTTCCACGTACGAATGTGAATTAGTGTTAATTCACCTTTGTTACATGGGTATCTCCTCATTTGCAGGAGACTTAATTAATTCAGTTATCTGCCTGGAGGAAGCCTCGAATTCCACCTGCGTTACGAGTGTCGCAGGATTGTGTTTGAGAATACGTGTTGCGCATAATCAAGCCCAGCTCTCAGTACATTCGGTGTCCGGGCAATGGGGTATAACACCGAGAATTTCTATTTTCCTTCGAAACAATTCAAACCTGAAGACAACTGGGAGCGTTTTCTGCGATAAACAACACTTACGTGCTTGGAATACGCTCTCGAGGATCGACTTGCCCTTTTGTATCTCGCATTTTTCCCCTCCCAGATAATACTGTCCTCCCGGTCTATCTCGAGCCACTATCATAACACGAAACGTTTTAAGAACTCGAAACGGAGGAAAGATACGCACGCTCGCTTCTGGACGAAATTTTGGATAGAAGACGATCTTCGACAACGAAGTTACGCGGCTTTATACTTGGAAAGCTTGTACGCTACCGCTTAAGACTTTCCGGACGTTCGGTTATTTTCTTCGCGTCATATCTATTTTTGCGCTTACCAGGATTTATTAACGTTCTCTCGTTTTAAGTCTACCGTAATTCTATTCAGATTTATAAAGGCTCTCGGTTTTAATCTTACCCTAGATCTTGTCCCGAATCTAATGTTGAAGCGCGAGCCTTGCCGGGATTCAACGAGGTCTTGCTTACAACTAATCTCGAACTCGCTTAGAACTTTAACCTATTTTCGTGTATCTGTGAGCTGAATGTACATTCCTGGATTCCATCTTAGCTTCTTGCACGGATCCACTCGCATACGAGTACAAACTTGCTTCTTTAAGCGAACGATCAACGTAAACTTGTACATAAACTCGTTGATAACTTCAAAAGGAATATTTACGTGGTTTTACTATCTCAAAGAGTATTTTCCATCGTATCGATCAAGTATCTGCGATAAAACGTATCGGTATATTCACTTAATACGTTATAATTTTAATCGGTTAGTAACAGAAAACTTGAACTATCGTTAGAAAATCTTTGTCGAAAATGAATTCCAATATAGAGGAACGACGTTACGAGGAGTTACAGTTTGCGAGTATTGAGCAGAAAGAGTTATTTTTCAGATTCTTTAATCATTCAAGAGTTTCCTTCGTGTTCGTATTCTTCTAAATTTTTAGAATCTTGGAAGTTAAGTCGTTGAGGCTGGAACCTCGTCGAGAGGATTCATTAAACGGGCATATTACAGGTTCTCTGAAACGCCAGCACACTAGCAATTACAATAAATTATTGCAAAACCTTCTGTTCGTATAACGCTCTTTTCACAGGTAAGGAAAGTAATTAAGAAAGTTAGGTAATGCGTCCTCTCATTTTCATAATCACCGCGCGAAATGGTATAAATTAACAGTAAACGTAAATCAAGGACGTTTTTAAGGGTTGATCAGTTAGCTGTGTACCGCCGCGATATACCAAGTTTATACAAGGCGTACGATTTTGTTAAGGACTTGTTTACAGGCCTCTGAAACAAGGACATTTTAAAGATCTTCCACTGGAAGCATCGCTTTCTCGCAACTTTTCCACCAGATCAGCCGAACGTTTATTCTCCAAGCTTTCAACGATCCAAATTATCTAGTAAAAATATACGGAATTATTATTGTCATATGAAATTGAATAATTCCAAGTAGTCAAGGTCGTCGAAGATAGAAAAGCGAAAAAATCTCAGGAAATACGAGAAATTATTTGCAACTAGCACTAGGGAACAGTTATCAAACGTTATTTTTGTAATTTTCTACTCTTACCCCTTGAAGTCCTCATCGACGAATCTGACGTTCTTCTAACACGGGACTGAATAATTTTGAGTCGTGACGCTTTCGAAATACACGCGCGAGTCGCCAATGAAGTAAATTTAAGTAGTTTCAAGTTGTATGTGCACTGTACGGTTGTCTGACATGTAATACGTTTATAAGAGATTTCTGCAAGCGTTCAAATAGTTTGGACAGATGCGAACAGATCGACATCTTTATTCACCGACGAATGTCGTCGTCGCATCGATCGAATCGTCGCTTGGTTAATCGAAAAGTAGACAATCGCGCTGCTGAAGGCAGTCGTTCTAATTTACGTAGAAGCGTGTAAATTCGAACCAATGACGATTAATCGTTTCGTAGGAAGCATGTTTTCCCATGATGTTGGCAACTCAATCTCTTGGACAGCGTGTTTCAAGCGTTTTGTTTCACGAACGCGATCAGCATTATTGCGCGCACTATAATGGAAGTCGATCGTGTTCGCTACGTTGATCAATACAGTTAAATAAATCTCGCGAATAAACCGCGGCAATCGTGGTATCGCGGGGTAATCGTACGAGCGAAATCGCATAGCCGATGGTTATGACGATTATTTTTTAACGATTTAATCTGGCCAATTAATAACGACCGTTCCATAAATTTGGAAATTCCACGAATGAAAGAGTAACCTCTGCTCTATCTAGATCGTTCATTCGTTATCGTTAGATGTTCATGCGAAAGTTTTGCCAACGCTACCAAAGGAATAGAATCTAAGCAGAGATTTCATTCGCTCGCTAAATATTACTTTGGGTATTTTATGTATCTTTATGTTACATGCATCCAATGCATATGCTCGTTTGCAATTTGAAATTTCCCATAAACCTAAAAAAGTCCGCCGTCTAATTATTCGGAAACGTTCTCGTGGAAATTCCACGAATGAAAGAGTAACCTGTGCTCTATCTAGATCGTTCATTCGTTATCGTTAGATGTTCATGCGAAAGTTTTGCCAACGCTACCAAAGGAATAGAATCTAAGCAGAGATTTCATTCGCTCGCTAAATATCACTTTGGGTATTTTATGTATCTTTATGTTACATGCATCCAACGCATACGCTCGTTTGTAATTTTAAATTTCCCATAAACCTAAAAAAATCCGCCGTCTAATTATTCGGAAAGGTTCGCGAATGACGCAAATTTGCCAATGCGTTACTATTGAAAATGCGACGAATGCGAGTATAAAACGCGGACAGGTTCCGAGAGTATCGTCTTTGTATTCGGTGAACCGCGTGATCCGAAGGGGTTCGTAGGGGACGAAGTAAGAACGAGACACCCGGTAGCCCTTTGCTCCGTCGCGCGAATAATGCATTCAGTGGAGCTAGGAGACTTTGCGCCGCTGCGACGTCTTCTATCCGAGAAAATGGTTCGCAATTTCGACATGGGGCGAGGTAGGGGTTGGAAGAGTGGTGTGCCTATAGCCCGTATGGCCCCTATTACAAATCCAATACCCACCTAGCAGAATGGTATACGACGTCTTTTTTTCTCTTTCTTTCTTCGTCTTCTCTCTCCCTCTTGCTTTTCGTCTCTTTTCTCTGCTCGCTCAATCTATCTCACGACCGGCGTACCTGCTAGGCTAGAGCCGCATCCTGGTGCGATGCCGCTATAAAACATATTCGCTGACAGCGACAATATTCCCCTTGGTGCAGAGTCGACAGAAGTAACGCTCTTGGCTCACGGCGCGGCCTGAAAGAAAATGTCCGCTCCGTGCGGCCGATCGCGCTCGAGGAATATCGCGCTGTGATCGGTGGAGAAGGGCTACGCCAAAGATAGATAATTCAACTGGCTGGGGGATTCGAGTCACGAGTGAAGCGTTACGCCCTTGTGCAGCGGCGATCGCCTCGTAAATCTCTAGGTTATTGGCACTTTTGCTGATGAGTGATTTAGCGCACGCTACGAGAAACGTAACGTTGCCTGTTGTTTGCGGATTTCGTTCCGGTTTATGGCTGATCTTGTGCGTCAGTTTCAGCACGCTTTAGCAGAAACTTGATAAATTCGTTACTGCCCTGTACGCTTCGCGCAGGGAACAGTGAAATTTCTGTACAGCGACGCTGGAAAATGTTAGCGTAGATCGGATTCCTTACTCGATCCCTTCTCGAAATGTAACTTTCGATGGCCGTCTTTGCGAGGCTTACATCCTTGAATCGAACCTCGTTCCAAACTTTCTCCAATCGCGTTAAAGCATTTGCTCTTATTCGCCGAGTGGCGTAGAAATTAGAAGATCGACAAAAACGAGGTCGTCTTAACCACGTTAAGATAATTGGATTTGGACATACAGAATAACGCATGAAGTGGATTTAGATGCGCAGGTGCGAAAATAATTCTCGGTTAATTATCTCTACTAGGTTTATTGCCGACTACCTCGCTGTACGCTTCTCGTCTGATACTCTCTGTCTATTCTCGCTGGATACTATTCTCTTTAGACTCTCGCTAGTTTTGATCACACGAATTTTCATTTCAATTCTCATTGAAATACTTGTTTTCGTCTACCAAAGCTCATCCTATATTTTTCCGTGTAATCTTCGTATTGTAAGCATTGCGAGTTGACACCACTAAACACGATCCTCGTAAGAGAACAAACATGTTCGTCGAGAGGAATACAGCTAATTCGCTCTATCTGATTACGAATTTTACTTGCAACTGTACGATCTAGTTACGGCGCAGTAATGGTGGATGCAAGCGACGTCGTACCATGTTAGACGTACTATGTTGTGGCCGGTTGGACAAAAGTTGGCTCGTTGATTAAGAGACAACGGTGCTTCAAAAACGTATCGTCACTGGCGATGACGATATCGTCCTTGGAAAAGACTTAACAATGGGACTGTCTGTGAGTAAACGCGGGAAGAATATCGGCCCTTGAATCGCTACGTAAAATGTTGGCTCTTAAAGCTCGCCTTACGACAGTGCCAAGATAAATAAAGCACCGTCGTGGCTGCAATTTAGCTTAAATACAAATCAGCATCTTTTTTCGCGTTAATAAACCGCTTGCTAATTTCACGGAGAAGCAGGAAGACGATGACGTTTAGGAAAATATAAAAAGGCTATTCGTTTTGATGTCGTACTTTCTCTCTTGGTATAAACGTTGTTGGTTTATTCAACTTGTTAAGCAGAGAAGACGAGTTAACTCGTCACTCGAATTCTTAATCGCTTCGTGATATAACCACTTCATTCGATAACGAAAGAGGGACGAAGAAGTCTATCGAAAATTTGTGGCAGTGTTTTTCGGATCTAACGTATATAATGCGTCGTATACAACAGAAAAACTAACAGAACGGAACTGAAAATTAAAACACCGATCGATAAACGCAGTGGATGTAAACGAGAAAAACATAATTTCATCGTACGTAATTTATAGGATCTTTTTACTATAATGAACACGTTTAGATAATCGTTTATAACCTGTTATTTCAAACGAGATATGCAATACTTTTACCTAAGTGTCTACTTATTTTACGAATATTGCGAGTGTACATTCTACACCCTTTTTCGCTGGGTTATCATAAAATTTCATTAAACTCGTAGACTCGAATCAGAAATTATTTACGCATACGCGTAAGACGAGACGGTAAACTCATCCCGTGAAGTGGATCGCGACATTTCCAGGATTACGGTATTATTTGTTCAACTAATTCCAAGAAAATCCTAAAAGCCAGTTTACAGAGACGCGACAGACGTTATTCTGTAAAATACAAGTGTAAACAGGTATTTCGGAGATTGGTATTTTTCCGTATGAAAGGGGCGCAAGAGCTAAGAAATTGCAGCGATGCATGCATTGTCGCGGCTTGTTTTAAATTTCACGCGAGCGCCCGTCTCAGAAATATGTTTACCCGCGAAACGCGTTCCTTAAGTTAACACGTACCATGCATACGAAATATCTCGGCTCTCTTCCTGCAATCTTTATTCCGCCGCTATTAAGCGTAATGTTCGTCCAGAAAAGCGCTACTCAGATTCAGGGTTGCCAGACATTCCTTTTCGTGCTACGGCTGATACGTACGGGAACGAGGCGTAGTCTCGCGTTGTGCGCCAAATTCTCTCACCGTGCGTTGTCCGCTCACCTTCTTTCGGAATAGAAAATAGGTTCGGCGTTAGACAGAGAGAAGCGACACTCTGTTCGCCGGTCAATCCCTCGTGGACTTGGACAGAACGTTTTATATAAATACTTGAATAGATTCCTGGCATAAACGGATTTAACACTTTGCTTTTGCAGAGAGATCCGCATTACACCCCAAAGGCGTATTCTTTTTCATTCTTTATGTAGTTTCGTAGAGGGCTTTCGCAGAATCTCGAGCCGTTCTCCTTGTAACCGTCAGATTCTTTGTAAAGTACTCTTTCTCAAAGGTTAGCATCAAACAAGCAAGGCGTTTGAATAGCGCAACCAGACGACGCGACGTTGCGTTGCGTTTCGTGTTTTATTAAGTTAACCCGAGGATAGAGAGGTTCTCTAAAAGAAACAGGAAAGTAAATAAGACGAGAGAATGGCTTTTCTTATTTTTTTTCTATTTCTTTTTCGTTTCGAGTTAACTACTTAGTTTATACCCAGATGGCTCAAAGTGAAAAGGTGCTGTTAGATCTAAAGACGAACGGTTGAAGAATTTTCGCAGATGCCGATATACGATATTTTTAATATCCTCGATATCTGAATATTACGAGTAATATCTTTAAAAATACGAAGAGAGAAAGAGAGAGGAGAATTGCGATAACACGAGAGTTGTGACAACGTACTGAATTTATTTCGCTGGCCTTCTGTAAAGAAGCGAAAAATGTGTCTTGCCGTGTTCTTCCCCTTCGTACATATGCAAGCGACGAAATGATATAGATAAAGATTCAAAGTTTCAAGCTTTTGCCATCGGTAATTCAGCTCGAAATTCCTTCGTCGTTTTCAAAATCATCTTTTCCAGCGAGTTTTAAGTTTTCTTGTTTTCGTAAACTCGAAAGGAATTTCCCTCTGTAGAGCTTGAAAAATGCACGTGCCGGACGAATCGACCGATATATCTACAAAATGTTCGCCGGTAACGGAGTTAGCGAAACAGCGCGGCGCATTACCATTTCAAACATCGAAATTTCCCGCATGTGGAAGGAAAACGAAATTCCTCGTATTGCTTGCGGTTATCCCGCGAAATTGATGGCGAGAATGAATTTATTTGTAATTTTTGGTGCGCGATACGTCTAAGGGGAAGAGCACTGTAAAACAAAATTCAAGCGGCGCGCCTGTAATCTTGTTATCGGGGAGAATTTAAAATTGGCTCCGGGCTGGAAACCTTTATTCCGCGCAAACGACTTTAATACACGTAGACACACACAGGATGCTAGTTATTCTATGTTGGTTACAATTTTTGTTGGTCCGGAATTTAAGTCGTGGTTGTGTGTAGAGGTTGGTCGATATAAAGGACCACGACCGGAGGTTGCACATGTTTTCTACATGTATGTATATGTACGTGTGTGTGGATGCAGTGTACGTTGTCGGGCTTGAAATGTCGGCAAAAGAGGATCGTAAAACGGCTAGGGTATTATGCTGTTAGTAGCGAAGTAGACGAGCTACACGTTGATTATTTTTACAGTTACGGTCTGTGCTCCATGGTCTAGACCAGTGGTTAGCGTGCCAGTCATCTTTTGTACCATGCTCCGAGAACACTTGAACGCGTTTGTCGAGTGTTCGCCATTTGAATATGATAGAATAGAAACATCGCTGCCAGCTTCGTTTCGTTGAAGGAAGAATTAATGACGTTATTCTGGACAGTCGCGTAAGCTCTTGCCTCGCTGTGCTTTTTTATTTGATTCCCTGAAGGGTATTTTGACATATGTATATTGGAAGATATTTCGCTTGTTTAAATGCGTAGGATAGAAACATATAAAGACAGAGGCGACGGTAAAAGATAGAACGAGAGCGTTTCCTCTTTTCTTCGCCTTTGTATGAAATTGCTTGGAAAATCGTGTCCCCTGGAGGAAGAGAGATTCGCGTTCGAGGAGACTTTTCGATGCTATAAATTTGAATTTGAAATTCGAAGCTATAATTTTCTACTAAAAATATAACTTACGTTAAAATCGAAGACTACACGGCAGAGTATAAGCTAAAAGATAGGTTTTACGTGGAATTGCTTGACAATATGTTGGATTTTAGAATTGCTTTTTTTTTATAAAAGACAGGAAATCTGATTTATCACGTGTACGCATAGAACGTAGACAAGAATTCTTGTTTAAACTAGAGAATTGTAATATTAATCGTACGAGCTATGTGAGCGAAACGTACCACGAGTTAAAGCTAATTCTAAGACTCTTAAGAGTGAAATTTAACTACCTATGACGGATAGATAGCGCACGTTCGTTTACTTCAGTGAGTTGGATGAAAAATGAAACGATAAAATTTATTTCATTCTTGCTCCTGTAATTCTGTAATTTGCGCGGACTGTATTTCTGCAATTATTATCATTTTTTTAAATTGAAAGGTATTTGATATTAGAAGGGAGAAAGCGTAAATTATCGTGGCATATCTGAAATTTGTAAGATACTAGTACCACCTTTTAAAGGCTAATGCGTTGCATTAGTACTTCTGTAGAGTTTAGCTTTCGCAAGGGTAGTATTACATTTCTGAAATCAGGAGTAACCAGAGCGCAACGTTCAAATTAACTTTCTAGTTTAACCGTCTTGCCTTGAGTAAACTTAGAGTGGCCCGGAATATGCCACGTACATGCCAGTAAAGTACTTTTCTGAGACAGTTTTAGCTCGTGTATCGCAATCTTTTTACACGATCAAAGCTTTCACGATCTAAGTTGTAATATTTTAAACGTCTACCGGCAAATAAATTTCGTGCCTCGAATACGCGAACATTAGCACGAATCATATTCAAGTAGCTAAATCCTCGTTTAGCTATGTCCCATCCTCATAGGACAGCTATCTTTTAGGACGAATTCTTTCGGCAATGATACTTAAAATTCGTTGAATTCTGTTCAAAATCGTGCCGTGATCTGAAACAATAAGACTGCACAATTACTTTGATGAGATACACGATTTGTTTTCTTTTTAAATATTTCCGTACTGTGGGTATATATTCTGTTATATATAATTAATGATATTATTTATATATAATTCTGATATATATTCTGTGGATATATTCTGTTATAAAATAATTATTATCACCCCGTTTACCAAGAAGCAAATATATCAATACATCGTGATTTGGAAAAACGATCCTATACTATGTTATATAAAGACTCTCGTAGATGATTATACTTTGGCGTAAAGATTATTCTATTGATTCATCAACTAAGGACCAACGTGGCGTTAACATAATATTTTATTTGTCAATTCCTTCCTAATCAATTTACATCGTTGAATTTTACTGCATTCGCATTGCGATTATGAAAAGGTATCCCAACAGTTTATTTGATATTTTTCTATTACTATTTCTCCACCATTTGGATCTTCCAATTTCACAAAGTTTAAAGAAATTCAATTATATTCTGATGATAATCTGTTTCCTTTCAAATCACACTACTTCTTGCGCTTCAACTCGTGTCGCGGGCTTCTGTAATGTATCTATTCACCTAATAGGTACGCTGTTTGTGCCTTGACGAAACGTCATCTTGCTTTGTTCATATTTTCTAATAACGTTACCGGTACGCAACTTCTGCACACTGTTTCACTCCTTAGCCCTCGATGGTTTAAGAACAGTCGCTCGATGCATGTTTCGAATCGTCCGGCAAAAGCTTCGCAATCTGTTATCGGTTGCTCTTTTCTTTCTCTCTCTCTTTCTCTCTAATAAAACAAGGTCGAAAGTGTTTATCGAAAGCTGTAATAACGAAGCGAGATGGCCCGTACGAACCGACGAGCAGCGTTAAACTTACACCGGGCATTAGGAGTTCTTCAGCAGGTGAAGGTACGGGAACAAGAAACAGCAACAAACTCTTAGTCGACGGTGCCTGTTGTACTCAAGTACTTAGGGGGAGGGTTTCTGTAGAATGGCGACCGTGCAAGTGACGGGCTGCTGCACTCAACCCGCAAAACTTGAGTATGTTTGCACTGGTCCGGAATTTTCGCGCAGCGGAACCTTTTGAAACTTGGGACTCCGCAGAATCGGTTTCCTCCTCGAAATGAATTTCTTCCATAGATAGAAACCGATGCTTCGACCTGTCTGTTTCTCGCCCCTCGGTGCTCGAATCCTGCTGCTTCTTTCTACTTTTTACGGCCCGTTGTCAGTTCCGGGTTTACCTTGGGATAAACGTAAGGAGAACTGAAGGTTTTTTTTTTGTAAATTTAAGAGTTATGTTTCGCGCGATGCATTACTCACTTGCATATGCGTGTATCATCGAGGGCGAGTAAATCAGAAAGGAATTCAAAAGGAACGAATTCCTTGATCGAGTACAATATCGTTAGATTTTTCAATGATGGTGCGACTTGAAACGATTCAGCGATATTTTAAATATTGTCACGTGCCGGTTTTTACTTGAGTAGAACGATATAGAATAATATTACGTAAACGATGAGATAGAATATAACGAGGATCGTGATCATTTTTGCGCTGCGGCACGGGATTTCATACTTTACTTTGCCGTAATCACTTAAAATTTTCAACGTTTTATTGAATTTTATAAATTCATAGACGCAGGAGATCTAAATTTCTTTATTTCTCTATAGAATTGCAAAACGTTATACGCATTGTGTACAAGCTCATGAATCTTTAATATGTCCACACGTCATCCATTTATTTACATATTTACTTCGTATAAACGTTCGTTGATTTAGGATTACGTGAACGTCATATTCATTTACTTTATACGAAAAAATTGGATGTATTGTTTTGTATTAATTGCGCTTTGATCGTAAATTCTAGAACGTGTTTTATGCTTCTATATATTATACCATTAAATTACCATGTTGCGTGTGCGTGTACTGATATTTCCACGCGGAAAACGTATTAATTCCATCGTTAAAATTTCCCTATAAAAAAAAAAAAAAAAAAAAAGAAGAAAGAGAAAAAACAAACAACGAAATTCTGTATTCATTACGAAAATTATAAAGAATTACTCACATACTTTCTCCCGCTAGATCATATTTTAATATTAATTCCTCTTCTGTAAAATATAACTTGGAAAATTTTAATCGATCATTACAACCGCTAAAATTTTTCAGACAAACTGACCTTCTTTAAAAGGTATAATGTTTAACCTATAATTTCTACCGAAGCGGTAACAATCTGTTATAGCGATTGATTTGACAGTCAGTATTTTGGGAATTTAGAAAGAACTTCAAGCGATTAAAATTAAACTGCGCTTTTTTATAGGGAAAAAGACGCAAAAATGCATAGAATACGCGTAACAGTCAAAGATATACAAAATATCCAGAATACAGTATTCGTTATAATATTTAGCAGGCGAAAAAGATCTCTGTTTAGGTTTTCTGTTCTGTTACTTATGTTCGTAAAAATATAAATTTCGAAATATTTAATACGTTTAAAATCTCTCTATACGTCATATCATATTATATGATATAAATTTGCATGAATACTGGCAGACCCTCGATTTTAATTACGCGCTGTGCAATTTAAAACATAACAGATAACTTCTATGCGGTATAATGGCGAGCGATATTTTTACGCTCAGCGGCATAGAATCGTAAAACTGACAAAGTCGTAGAGTTCTGTTACGACCTGTTTTCTTCGGCTTTCATCTCGTTTCCCGTTTGCTTTCGATGTACATATCTATTCTTATGGTGTGACTGCATTTGTATTTTGCGCGTGTTCACACGATCTTGCTCTATTGTACCGCATTAACGTGGCTTGATGCGAACTCAACGAAGTCTCGAAAGTTAGCTCGTAAATTTTAGTTGATACTCATGTTGGTTGCGGCATAGCGGCGGGTTATCGATGGCACGAAATAACGGCTTGCAACTTTCGTAATAAAATTTCCCCTAATACGAACGTAAATCGAGGCGGGAATTCTTGATTAGAAATTTCCTGCCGATAAAAATACTGCCAGCTTTCTGTGAACTATAAAAACTCCGTGAGACTTTTTCCAAATTTGTCTACGCGATTACAGGCGTTTGATTGTGTAAGGACAATATTTGCTCGTTGCCGACCGTTATTGGACTCCAGGTGAGAGAATTGTGTATATCTAGTTGACATAATGCAAACATTTTGTTGGAGAATGTCAATAATCTTGTATCAATAGCGAGGAATTGCAAGACTGCAACGTGCAATAATATGTTAGGTATTCGAACTGTGCAGAATGATATACCTGGTGTCCTGGTTACTAAAGAATCGTTTTAACAAATTAACTTTCATCGTAATGCAAATTCTCCTTGTTTTTTTGTTCTTTGTATACCATTTTCGAAATATGTTATAATTTTAAAATACGTTTCATTAGATTATCATTGTTGCGTGTGCACGAGGTTTCAATTTTGTAATAACGCGTAATAAATATTTCCATCGGGCAGTCTATGAAGATATCAGTGGCATCCTTTTGTAAAATCTGTCTTCGGCAACAAATGTTCGTGATGCTATTCGTCGTGTAATCTCATTTACGCTAATTATAGCAAATTCATCGGATATCAACAAGACAAAGTTATGAAATTAAATAATAAATAATATCAGTTTACATTCATCGTAAACATTTCGTAAACTCTTGTGAGACACGATGCAAAAATGTTCGTAATCGAAAATCTGCTTTTCCTTTTTAATTAAAATATTATCAAGCTTAATTGCGCGAGGCAGGAGTAAACAGGTTATTGTAATTATTTCCTCAACAAATGATTGCATAATAAACAAGGTAAAGAACGTTGTTGTTTCATCGTTGGGAACTTTGTTCGCTTGTAATTCGTAAAAACGTGCGTACGAGTCAAACGCAAGTGGTACGAACGTGAAAACGTACAGGCACTTCGGTTTATAGAACGTGCGTTTTCTGCCAGTCGTAGTTACGCTCCAAATGCATGCATACCTCGTTTTGTGGCTTTGACGCGTACATGCGCCTGTAAAGTTGCATCACCATTATATAACGAAACATAGCTGTACATGTAACATTGCCACGCAACATGCTTCTGTAATTTGTTGCTATAACTCGCCCACTACTTAAACTGCGTTTACGCTGCATATACAAAGCGTGTTACGCGTATAAAAAACTTATATAACGCGTTAAAGAAAAGTCTTACATAATATAATGCAAATGTCAACGTAACGCTATGTAACATTTTTGTGCAACTCGTTGGCCTATTCGAGCGTTGATTCGAGTGTCGGCAGACTTTGAAAAATCAAAGGAGATCGCATTGCTAGGCGTTTCAAATTATACACTATACACGTACGCAATTTGCTACGTAGGAAAAACCTTATACGCATAGCATTATGATACGTAACATTTTTCTTTAATACGCTGTATAACGTGTTTTATTATATTACGGTGTAAACGCAGCTTAAAAGCGCGAGAAGAACGTTCGAAAGAGGTATCATTCGACAGCGAAAGGAGTTTCCATTTTTTCTCTCTCTTTCTTTTTATAGAACTCGAAGCAGCCGGTGACTGCTTGTCACTCGCAGTTACTGCGATACTTTGGTCATTGTTGTAAGTCCGAGACAAATATCGAAGAACGCTTCGACGTATGTACATTACGAGCTTATTCGTTCGAAATGTCGTCGGAACGGTCAGTTTGATAGTTGTAGATTTGGTGTTTCACGCTTCACTGCCCGGCCAAACGTTTCTGCACGCACTTTGCTGGGTACTTTATTTCACGGTTTGTTAAAATTGCCCATCACGAGAGTCGAATTCACGGAGAAGCTTCTTTTATTTTTTGCAAGGCTACGCTGACGAGATACGTACATAACTGGCAGAACCGTATACGCTATCATAAAAGATAAAAGCGACGTATAAGTGGGTTTACGTGTAATTTTTATTGTTCGACGTTTTGCGACCAGTGTAGTAATGCGCGATGTTAAGTGTGATATTACTTATCTTTAGGTCTACGCGAAATTCGAATTAATTTGGTATTTACTAGTATTTAACTTTCGAGGGAGATTGTGCGTGTCGATGCGCATATTTTTTTCTACTTCTTCGTCGAATTTCTTTCGCAATCCCTGAATTTTTTGAAGGATTACCGCTCTAAAGTCTTAGAAATTTTGCATTTTGTCAATTTGCTGATGGCGGTGAAAATTTGCGGTAACGGAACTTGGAGAAAGGGAAAAGGTCATATGCATGGAACAGCGTTGCAAGTTCTTCGTCGTTCTTTTCGCGACTACATCTTACACGGTCCTCATCCTGTTGGATTTCTCAACTTTTCGTGGTCCATTGATCACGCGAACTTACGGAAGATTCATAGCAACCACGAGGCGACTTTGAGACTTCTGATTCGGTTGTCATTTGTTAAACCGAGGTGGAAGTTCTCCGCGGAGATATCGTTTCATATTTTATCCGTCGTTTTCAAAAGAATTGTTCTACATGGAACGTAAAAGAGGACGTAAAGAATTCCACGATCCTTTGAATTTTGACGAGAGTTTATTACGAAGCAAAAAGACGATTACTATATCGAAAAGGTGACAAACTAACATAGTAATGAAGCGGCGAAACTATTTTGCAAGACATTCGATTTTGAGTGGAAAATAAGTAAACTTAAATTGTATTAAATCGTATAAGGAAGAATTTTGGAAGAATCGTAAGACTCTTTTAATCCGGCTTTTGCATAGATATTTATTAATGTTTCAAGAATATTCGTTATTATTTTTTAATAGATATCAACAGATATCAATGATAACAGATATTTTAATGTCGCCTTCTGATTCCGTTTAAAAGTTTTGGTAAAATACCTTTCCAAAGGTATTTGTCGAATCATCCGATTCTTTAAATATCATTTTAACACATCATCGACGTTTTCATCACGAACAATGCACACATTTTTATTACGAACAGTGCACCAGAGTCGTTTTCGGAAAATGGCGAGAAAGATGGATCGATTTTCTCATATTACATGCAATGTAATATGGTTATTCCTCATAAGACACCAATTGGTACCCTTTGTACAAAACATATAAGTTTCATTGCTAGTTAGAAGACCAATCAATCGGCTTCTGTAAAGTGTTAAAATCGTAAACGATATATTCGGGGAAATGTGCCAAATTATAATAGAGAATGAATTCTTTTCCTTTTTCGGTCGATCGTAGCGAAATTTAGGAATGACATTAACCTCTGTTCGCGTGTTGCCTGTTCAACCTGAGAGTTGGCGGTACTAGTTTGCTCGCAGAGCCGATCCAACGTCGTCTATCCTTAATAGACTATATTATCTCCCGACCGGGAAGTCCGGGTAATTTTAAAAGTTCCCTCGTATCGGCCCCATGGTGACGCCCCCGGCCCTTTCCACGAGGAATGAGAGATAAAAGCATGGTAGAGCGAAAAGTGATCGTAGGAGGCGAAATGCTCCGGTTTGAACGCGACAGGCAGAAGAGATCGTCTTCCTACGAGCTGGATACTTTCTCAGCTTTTTTCTCCGCGAACCGAATATCGCAGCCCCGCAGCTACTCACTTCGAGAATAGAAATTATCGCTGGGCTGGCTGCTTCTGACAGTAGAATCTTCGTTATCGACTGAAACCTACTCTTTGACAAGGATTAGCTCAACTGATTACTAATTTCTTTACTTGTCTATTTATCCGTCAGTTGCTCCGAACCAGACGTGATTTCTATAACAAATACGACGGTATGCTTACACGCATGTAGTTCGGGTAGCATACAATTTGGAACTTGGAATTAGGTAGTTGCTGCATTTCTGACTGCAGATTAACGACAATTGAAGATGGATCAAATTTGGACAACATTTGGTGTATCTAGTTTAAGAAAATTGTGAAAAATATTTGTTTGTTTGATACACGTGTTGGGTAGTTTTTAAAGCGCAGATGTGTGTTATATTATATTGTCATTTTAGGTAATGTTGGTATTCGTGTATCTCTTGATCTGTTCATTTCGGATTTTACTAAAATTTAAGACAGAACATTACAGTTCGTTACATCGAATGACTTTTACCCAGCGAGGATGTCAGTTAATTAATAGCGTTCTATTCAAAAATAAAAATTCTGTAAAAAGTAATAACGTACGTAAGTAGTAACGTAAAAAAAGTATAACGCGCACACATTGTTACACATGCACGTACCACAAGTATGAAATGTACGCGCGGAGAACATTTTACTAAGAAATTATCATATCCAGTTGAAAATTTTGCAATTAGGGCAGCAAGGTTACACGGTTTTAACCAATAAGGGGCCGCGTTTGTGCGTTTAATTGTACTCATCTTTGTGCAGTCCCTTTCTATTACTCGGGTAGCATGCTAAAGCAACAGCTACTTTTCGCAACTGAAGCAGGAAATATAAATGCGTCGAAAGCGACGAAGCTTACAGCTTGAATGAAGATACTAAAAAGTAATCCAAAGTATTCGCTGCACGTCGTTTCCTCTTGTTTGGACTGTAACCTGTGCGCATGTGTGTAAACGGATAGCAAGGTGCAAAAAGAAGACAGACGAGGGAAGCATGAAAGGGGTGTTTGCACAGGTGGATACGCATTATTTTGTCACTAACGTTGCATTAGCGCGTGTTACAATGTATATACTTCTCTTTGTTTCGCTTATTTTTTCGCATGGAACACGGAATACAGGATGTAATCATCTGTGTTCCTATTATCCTTCGTACATACTATTTTTATGCTTTCCATGTTAAACATTATCGTCGTTCTTCCATAGAGCAGGCTAAATTATAGATTAATTTTATTTGCTGATTCCATTGCGTGTAAAAGTTACTCTCAATTATTTGCAAAGAAAGATTTACGAAATTTCATAGAATCGTAATACTCACGCGGGAGAGCAGCGACGAGAAAAAAGCTTGAATAATTCCTTGGAATTCTCTTTCGTAATTAGAATGTTAAAAAGGCAGAATGTCCTAATTTAAATTAACCAAAAAAGATTCTTAATGAAATATCGCATTAACGTTGGCCCTTCTTAATGGGTTTAAATCAAAGTTACCAGAGTTATTAAAGTTAGAATGTATCTGGTTACACACAAAGGGACTTTAATTAAACTTTGACATTTCCACGAGAGTGCTGTACCGAGATATAATTATATCGAGAGTAAAATTTAGTAAAATTATAGATGTTTTATAGTTTTGTCGCGGAGTGTACCCTGAACGTGGCGGCCGTGGCAGGGTCCGATCGGTCTTCGTGTGGCGTCAGTGTTAACGATTCGATCAAAGTTTGGCATAATGGAAAAATCCGGTAAGCGCGCTCCGCGTAAAAGGCGAAAAGTTGCCTGGTTCCTCGAACGCCCTGTAAGACGGTGACGTTCTTCGTCTTTCAGAAAATTTCAAATTCCCGGTAATCCACCGGGAAATTTCTACGGCGTCCCCGTTGGGACACACAGCCGCTTTTATCGGGCCCGTCGGCGAAACGAGACCCGAGAAACGTATTAAAATGCATGGCCTGTCATGAAAGGGGACGAATTATTATATAGTCGAAATAATTTACGGCCAATGGCTATTCGATGGTCTAACGTCGTTTCATAATCTTTTCCTCGATTTATTTAGCTGCAACAAATTGTTTACATAGTTCTACACTCTCTTTCTACTTTCCTATTTTCACGGAGCCATATCTTACGATTTTAATGCTACGTAATGAATCTTCAAGCAAATTATAAAGTATACACCATCGATCATGAATATTGGCACATTTGTCGAAGAACTCGAACAAATATTATTTTCAACTGTGGCTGAGATTCAATTTTGATAGAAAGGTCTGTACGCTTCTGAGTATCCAAACACATTGTTCTATGTACTTCTACAAGATTCTCTATATTCTTACAGTTATCTCGTATATACACGATCATGTATGTACAATGCGTATAATTGTAAGAAAAATTATTGCCAGGTAATGTTCATCGCTAGGCAATAATTACAACGTTATACTGGTAACGATGTAACAGATCATTGATTTCTGGGAGATCAATATGCTGGAACACAATTTCACATACAATACCAGATGGCGGAGAACACGTTACAACGGGCCATTTAACTAGGGTTTATCTGGGGGGCAGGGAGGACCCATTAATATTTCATTCGCTAATGCGAGACGCTGGTCGAGCACTCTATGTACTTCTCCTTCCTAACACTAATCGTGATCCAAACTGTCAAGTACAGAGTACATACTTACAGCGATGTCTGCAACATTAGTTAAAGTAGGGTATTCCTTTTCGTTCAACAGAAATATTCACTTATCGGAAAACGAAGAGTGCTGTTAACGTATTAACAGCCACGGACGTCGCATTATGTATTTTATGGCTAAAGTATGGCCAGATACAGCGACGGCTAGACCGCGAATTTTTGTGAATATTCATATTTTTGCGAATATAATTGTTATAATACATAATAAATTCCTATAAACGCGGAAAAATTCGACTGAAATAACGACGACTGAAAACAGTGGCACAGGCCGATTTCCCGATTTTTTTCATGGTAACATTTTTTATTACATATATGTGTATAAATGACGATTTTTTCACGTCTATCGCACAGTAACGACAATGCATTACGTTATAAGTTACGACTTTGGTTTCGAAAATTTATAATTCAGAATCGAAATGTACACATTTGCGAATCGACAGCACTTTACATTAGCCGTGCATTAATCCTATATATCACGTCGCTTATTTGGTCGAGTCCCAACATAGATTAATGTCTCCCTTACCGAGGTGAACCTATGTCTCCCAACTCCCGCATGGCCTTTTAGACGATTCCTTCGCGAAAAGTCGAGCGCTCGACGACGTAAATTTTCGGAAGTTTGCGCCGGTTAAGATTTACCGGATCCACCGGGACCCGTGTTCTTTTCTACTATTTCCATCCATTTGCCATCATCAAGGAAGCATTGGTGCTTTCTTTCACTACCGATATTTGAAAAATTTCATCGCTTGGGACTGATCAAATACGCGAAAGAAATTGCGTTAGGAGCTTGAAAATTAGGATAATCTTCAACGGTTTCTAATCCACCAGGAGGATCTTTTATTTTACGATTTAATATCGTTTGAAACGATTCAACCTTCGTTATTATTATTATACGGATTTTTAAAGGCCATTTTATAACATTTTCACATTTATTTTATCATATTTTTATATCATTTATCATATTTTTTAAAGGCCAAATCGAAAAGAAGGCAAATAATCAAATTTTACCTTCTAATAATTACGTTCCTCTTACGTCTGGTCACTTCAAATATCAAAGTTTAAACATTTTCTGATTTATTTAAAATTGTAACTCTTTAGATGCGTGTTATATTCTAACCGTTACACGTTAACGTTATTCTTTGTTCAGAAATCTGATCTAATCTTTAATCGAACTATCCGAATAAATAATTAGGAAGTTTACGTAAATTCAAAGGAAGATAAACAATCAAACATAGTTGTGCACCTCGGAATCAAAGAATCGACATGTAGAGTTCTAAGGATTGTTAGGCTTATAGCTTACGACGTTATCGATACGAGAGCTAGCTAAGCTTTTCTAGAACTTATAGCATAACTGGAAGTAGCGGATAAGACGCTTTTCCGACATGCTATCGAGACATTTCTATGTTCTCGTATCTTGTTTTATGTCGTTCGATCAAAGTGTTAAAGATTCTTGTAGGCACAGTTAGACGTACATAGGAGACGAGATAAGTTTTCGCAAGTTTCGCCGTGCATGCAGCAGCGGCAGCGTGAAAGTTTCTCGGAAATTTTCTCGGTGTTTCGTCCAGGCGAAACTGATGCGAGTTTCATTCGCAGGTCCACCGACTACATTCGAGATTCTCCTAGCACTCTTGTCTCGAATATCTTCTTTCGGGGTACATTTGAGACTGAAACGTTGAGTGCAAGGCGAGAAAAGTGGCAGAGAAGTAGTCGTTGGGTTGCCAGAAAATATCGTAGAACGTTTCACGTTCACAGTAGCGCGGTCTAGATTTCAGAATCTTGACGACTATTTCGATTTCCACTAGCATTCTTCGCCGACTACTCGGTTCTCTACCAGTTATTTTAACATAGAATTACTAATCGAGTTGTTAGGAAGTACAAGATCGTTGATTATCCCAAGAAAAATGAACCTGATTGTTTAAAAAAAAAAAAAATCGTAGCGTTTCCTCTACGAATTTCTACGAAACAACGAAACGTTCGAGCAGATATTGATCTTAGCTGGATACTAAAGAGAATCAAGGAGAAACATTCGATGGACGAATTAATCTCGAATAAATCGTACCGCGTTTGAAACGTTCTATGCAACTATAAATATGATATATTAGAAAGCAGAGGATTCTTGGATAAATAAATTATTATAACTAAAACGTTCGATCAAACCTTCGATGTTAAACCTTCTTTAACCCGGTCGATGCATACAAAATTACGTTCTTACTGCAAATTTAGCGTAACGTTCTTAAATATCCCCGATAATCTCGACCTAAATTTTCCTGTTCTCCATTTATCGCCGCATCAATTCTCGCATGAATTAACTAGCACGGACCAGTTATCCGTAATCGTAGAACGACAAGCATTCGAGCATCGTGGCACGCGTCTTGGAGAAATCCTCGAACGGTATTTTCACGCGTTTTAAGCGGCTGCCGAAGTCTTTCCCCCGCGTATCGGATTTAATCGAGATTGGATCTCTGCGATTCCATCGGCGTAATCTTGGCTCGTTAGAGACAATCTCACTTAGCGCGTTTGCATACGTACGCGGATGGAAGGGAACTCTTCGTATTTGTACATACACCGACGCGTATTATCGACGGACCAATCTCCATTTTCCTAGATCCTCTTCAGCCGGTTGTGGAAGTTTAACGTGGTGCATACTACGATTAGAATTTAGGTTAGTACCTTCGTGGAACTTTAGCACAGCGAATTCGCAGAGGGGATCGAGTCTGATTCGCTTCTTCGTCTCTGCCTTCGTCCCTTCCTTGCGTTTTCTCGTCGAGCTTTCAAACGTTCGACGAGCTGTTCTCGAACGAGCCGCATTCCTGGATCGAGAATGAAATGAGTGGGAAAATCACGCGATTCCACGGAATTTCATTCCCTTATACTCGGAATTATCCCACTTATCTCGGTTAGTCTATCGGCTCCGCGAAACCCTCACAAATCCTGCTGTTGCCAACGAAACTTGACGCATAGGGGAACATGTCGATCTACCGGGACCGAACGAAAACTTTTCGCTCGGTTCCCGTTGCAATTGTCTTTTGCTACTTTGAATCGCTCTTGCTTCGGTGATCGAGCCATGAAAACTTCCGGTCGAACTGTTTCCATCAGGACGAATATCGTTTCGTTGAGAAACATCGGCGATGGAAAGTTTTAGGATAGGGATTGATCTATGATGTCGTTGGTTTTATTTTTAAAGTAGATTGAACTTGTCAAGTTTCAACGGCGCGCCATAGTGATCCGGTACTAAAAAAAAAGAAAAATTATTATGTTCATATTGTATGTATTATATGAAATATTTCGAAACCTCGCTGGTATTGCGATAAGGGACGATTATCACGATTATATGTATTGATCAAGTTTGAAAGTAATCTAGAAATGTATATAGAAAGCACGATATGTTTATTGTAAGAGTGTATTTAGTAAGAAGTTAGTATACAGTTATCATAAGACTAATTTTTAAGTTCTTACAACGTCTCTATTTCGAAATTTTACGTGTGCCTATATTTGAAGCTTTTTCGTTGCTCTCGCAATATTTTTCAATGAAACAGTGTCGTTAAAATGTATGACAATAAAATGGGATATCGTTTGAGAAGATTACAACGAAATGTCATATTAAAAGTAATATATTAAATACATAGATTTTTATTGACGATTTCGAATAATTAATAAAATTCTGCTCGTCAGAGCTTTTTGTTTTAAACATGAATTATTCCACCTTATTTTTGTAAGGTAAAACGTGAAATACGAGTGCATTCGTTATTTCGAAAATCAACAAGATTTAGCTACGGAACATAAATAAAACTAAACGGAAAAATTCTATAGAAACAAATAATAAATATTGTTTACTGTTTGCATATGATTTATATTTCTTTCTTTTTTCACATGGATAAAACTGTGAGTCGTTTTAAATAACAGCGAGCGTTGTTTCGATCGATAAGATATATCATTCAAATTTATGATTACACCCGACAGGGCATTCTAATAAAATATTTATTCATTTGGACTGATAAAATATATTCGAACGTTGTTGTTTTCAACGAAATCTGTCTGCTTTTGTTGCACTTACATCTGTGAAAACTCGTGATATTTCTTGAACGTGTTTTATCGTAGTTTTAAACGTTAAATTTAGATGAAGGAACGTTGTTTCATTGTGCAACTCGAACGTACAACCAAGAAAAAGATCTGTACGCCACAAAGAGGATTCCAAGCTTTCTCGTTGCGTCGTTGGTAAATCTTGGATTACGCGATCATTGTTTTTCGTATATGCAAATTCCAGAAGGACTTAGTAGCAAGAATGCTAGCGTGCATTTTAGTTCTGTTACTTTTCTTCGCTGAAAATCCACGATACTTTAGAAGTTTTCAGCATATTCGTGCACTTTGATTTACTCGTTTTTCAGAACTATCAATTGTTTTATAATTGCTTCTTTTTCAACATTCCTTGCGTTCTTCTTCTTCGAATTTGTACTTTATATAATCGATATGTTTTATTTTTATAATTATTATTTCTATCCAGATTCTTTTAACGTATATTTTTCTGGCATTCTCCGTGTAATTTCTTAATGTTTCTTTTTCTGAGAAACTTTGCGAAATTTCTGAATGTTTTTCTTTAGATTGCGTATCTTGCAAAATTTTCTTGGTTACTATAAACATTTGCATAGAATTACTAAACATAACATGTATTAATAGCTTTCTTTCTGTATTTTAGCAAATCTAAACTACCTATCTATCTATTGTCTGTGTCTGATTGTTCGATTTGATTTGATTTCTTCGCTACTGTACGTCTTTGATAACGTTCTTAGAAGCTGAACAAATTTCTAAATTATTCTCCACGTATCAAGTTATCTATCATACATTATATATATTCCATGATTTAAAACGATGACTTAAAATTTAACGTTCATTACGTTGTAAACGAAGTTATTTTTCTTCAATTAATACCTTCTGAGGTACAACTATAATTTGACGTGATTCATCTTCTGGATTATAATTGAAAGAACATTCGAGATAGTAAGACGCTTCTTCCAATTAAGATATTATATCCTTTAATTTAATCGATATGATTTACAATTTAGCTTCAGATCGTTTTACATTTATTACGCCGATGAGTAGTTAGCCTGGTAACATCGAAGTTTCTGTAGAAATAGAAAGTCGACGCACGCTAACGTACGTACTCGAAGAAATAAAAACAACGATGTTGTTATGTTCGTCGAACTGAAACACCGCGCAGAAATTATTAAGGTTACGATAAACCGAAAGATTTTTTGTTTACTTTAGGCAAAATTTCCAAGAACCCCTAGGCTTATAACGTGGTGTGTACTTCGAGGAGTTACATTCGTTTCGGCTTTCGTGTTGCGAACATCGTCACGTTATCGTTTGATTCGTGTGACACGAGAATCAAAATTTTATTTTCTGTTAATATATTTCTTTTTATTCTATTTGTGTTAATAGTTTGTCTGGTGTATAGCCATTACTCCGATTATTATTATTATTGATTAAACACGCAGTGTTTAACGCTATTAATTATAATATATAATGCAATCGGTACCTTTTTTAATTTATATTTTATTTCGAATAACGAACAGTATTAAGTTTAGAGTGATTTTATGCGTTGTTAAAGTGTCTATATGTGCGAAGTGGACAGTTGGACAGCGTTCAGTGTTCTCCGATGAAAGGTGAGCAAATAACTCCACGATCTTGTTTTTAGTTAAATATAATTATGATTTCATGCGTGAGAAATATTTTAATTACAAATAGTTCATTTGCTGTATTGTTCCCAAGTGCTGAATAAATTCCTACGTGAATCATTTCTCGTGTATTAAATTAAATCCTATTATACATGTACATGTGTGGGTTAATATGTGTTTAATATTGTATAATTATTAAAATATTATCATAAATAAACTTCCACGTATTTACGGAAATTGGCTTACGAGTCGAAAGACCGAAAATCCATCGCGTTCAGTCGTATCACAGAATTTAAACTGCGGTAAATTGATAATAAAACGCGAAATATGCATAGAACAGATTGTGGATTCTTATGCAAATTCATACTTTTTTTTTTGAAGTTAAATAAAAAGGTAGATCTTTAACGATCATTTGTTTTACTGATTAAATATTTTATTATTTATTTTTCACATTCTTTCTCCTCCGGGTTAGCACGTTTCTCTTTGGTTTGCACTTCTGGTCTGCTTCTCCAATCGCCAAGGACTAAATATTACAACATGCAACGACTACTTTACTTTCGACATTTATCTTTATATCTTTGCTTGTTGTGCACAATCATTTTTCCACTTTTAAATTTTCCACAAATACATAAACACGCGTAGGCTACTTACGACTCTTACTCGCACACTATCGAACAGATAAATCCACCACTTTTATCGTCGCCATCCATGATATTTTTCGATTTAATTTCACAAACTGACGCGTCACAGATAGTTCAAGTTTCCGTGTTTTCAGAAGAAAAACTCATTGGTTATACGTCGTGTATATTCCCAACCAATAATGTCGTCTCGTATTTTCATCTCGGCTCTTACACACACCTTTCGAGGAAGCAGGAACGCAGCAAAACCTCAGAATTTTTTCCCCCAGCGCCAGAGAATTATTCCCGGGGCAGAGCGGTTTCCTTCCTTCTGTCGTGTATCGCGAGATGCACGAGCAACTCACTGAAACGGAAATAAACTGATTTTGGCGGGGGTTGCAGCCTCGGGGAGGAAGTTCTCCGCGATTCCTTGCTTGCGTCCAAAGAGTGAAATACGTACGGGGACATGCGAGCAAAATAATTTTCCTGAGCAGATTATTTCCTGGCGCTGGTTAGCGGTGTACCGTATATTTTATCGTGAACGGTTCCTCGCTTGGAAATAACTTATTGCGTCGTATACGCAGTGCATTCATTGTAGAAGATCGTACAACGACAATTATTCTTGTATAGTACTTGTATAGTTACAATTATTCTTCGCGTTTGTGGAGTATGTATAAATAGGTATGATATAAATATCCAATAATAGATAGTTATCTTTCGTAGGAACAATATAATATATATAATAAGTATAATTCGGATATCAACCAGGATACGTTATACTGTCCACCGTACGATTAATATTTTCTTCATTTACGATACTAATTGATTAATGTGAAATTTTCGATATTCGGATTCAATGAGCGATTGAAGCTGCACGCGTGGTTCAATGAATGCCAATAAACGTCATCGCGAATTATATATTCCATTCGCGCGTCTTTTTTAAATTGTCGCATGCCCATTGGAAATATAATTTGAACCAGGGTTGATAATTATTGAATATTTATCCAATATGTTTGCATGGATAGAGGAAATGTAATATCTCTACAAATCAAAATTGTATCTTGAATTTCTAGCAACATATAGCAAAATGTAGTATAATTTTCGAGAATTTATCTTTGTCTGAATGAATTTTATTCTATTTTTATCGATTTCCACAAAGAATACGTCAAAGCGCATGTGTCAATATATTTACTTCGTTTTTTACCAATTGCATTATTCGTTTCAAATAGCTTCGGTTGTAATTACGATTTTAACACTAGAACTACCACGACAGTCAAAATCACTGGTTTTACAATTTTATAAATGTACCGACTCTCATCTAGGGATCATGGTCCCAGGTAGGTTAATAATTCCAAAAATGTACTACGTAACATGAGATTCCTTTTTTGAGAAAGCAATAAATCAATAAATATACAAATATTCTGTTATCAGATATTTTTTAAATACCGGCAATTTTGACCAATTTTGGTAGCTTAAATAGCTTCGTCTTAACTGTTCGTAGTTCTAGTGTTAATAAAATTGCAAGTTACATGCAGAATAATATAATACGGGAATTGAGATTGCTACGAATGCAACTAGAGAAATAGAATCTAACAGCGATTTTTTTCTAAATATTACAACAAGTACTTTACCTTAGATATTTTATATAATCATCTTGAACATTTCAACTTTCCATAACTATTTTAACTATAACTATTTTAAGACTCGTCAGATCAGCAACGAATCAGTGGAAAGGCAAAAATCGACGAAGTCAAATAAGACGAGCCAAACTATAGTTTCATCGCGTCACGTTTCACGGTGGTTGAAAGTTGCGAAGGCTTAAAGACTTTTCGACGCCTCTCGTTCCTCTCTCGAGCACGAAATAGTGTTCTCGTGTTTCACGGAGTTTGTTTCGCTTCCCTTTTCGAATTATCGTGATATAAGTTTCCACGCGTTTGGCGGAAAGCCTACTTCCTCCCCTTTTACTTCCGGCTTGTGCGTCGCTTTATCGCCTTTTTCTCGTGTTTCCTCTCTACTAAGCGTAGGAAAAAGCGGATGCGTTTATCTCTGATGAATTGGTACTGTTTTTGCTGTTGCTAACAAACAGCCGAAACTGTTCTATCTTATCCAGCCTTTTACCCTTCCTTCCCGCTAAAGTAATCGAACAGTTCATTCTTTTATGCCAGATCATCCCTGTTTATTCGGGTTTCGTGAGGTGAATTGAGATTCCAAGATAAGGAAAGCTAAGGAAAGCCGCGAAGCCTCGTTTTTCCTGGGATTCTGAAAAGGATAAATTTATTATCGACCCCGGAATCGGATCGATGCACTGTTTTACCGAAATTGCTTTTGTAATGTTTCTATGTTTATACAGAGCAAGTTAAGGTACATTTTCGATATGCAGTGGTAACAAAAGTAAGTTTTAAATAGTTATATCGGTTCGTATTAATATCTGTATTAGGAAAAAATAATTTGTATAAGAAAACACGGAGAAAATCTGATATGTCTATAATTTACGACACGATTTTCAATACTTAACTGGAAACCCTTTTTTTTATTTCTTGTAAATATAAAATATTTAATTCAACTATTCCATAAATGGAATAAGTATTCTAAAAGTATTACGAAAAAGTACAAAAAAATAAGTATTCGAGAAATGTGATAAAAATTTTCCAAATTAATCGAATATTCAATTTCATTTCTCAAATTTCTTAGAAACGCACTAAAGGAACTACGCTATTGAATTATACAATCAAACGTTTATTCTATCTGTAAAATCCGACGAGGATATAAAAATAGATCCTCGCGAATGGCGGGGAACAGAAATTCCGCGATGGTCGGGTACGTTCCACGAGTTAGTTTAGTGCATCGTCAGCATCGTTCCGTTCTCCATTTGATGCAGCGAGGACGTTGATGACCGAAATGTAGTTGGCATTCCGTTCGGACAGTCACGTTCTACGTCCAGTAGAAGACATTTTCGTTGATTCGTGATCATAGAAAGAGTTTGATTGCGCCCTAAGTATCGTCGTTATCTCCCTCTACAGTTACTAGCCAGGGCATTTCTGTTTCCTAACATGTTCGTAGGAATAATGGTAACGACTTCGAACAGTCGCCAGGAATACCAATTTCGTATCTCATTTTTGTCCTTCGTGTCTATTGGCTTATGTTGGAGTTATCGATGAACGCATGAAAGTTGCTCGGTTTGTTAAGTCTATTTTTCGTTTTCCGTCTCGTTCATGAATGCGACTTAATTTCGATAATTGTTTTATCTCCGTTAGTTTCCTTATGCTTTATTTTACATATATTCAACGTTCTTTGCCGTATTGGTAACAATCATGATCCTGTGATTTATGTATATTACGTTTATTCGTTGTTCCTGCTAAATAGAAATCCATTCTGTAAAATTACCATTTTTGTTATATTTATTTTATCAACTTCCTTTTCTTTCCCATAGTGTACATACTGTATCTAATATAATAATATACCGTACACGTGCATGTAATATTTGTATTTTTGATTTTGCTAGCTCGTGTTTGCGGTAGTTTCTAGAAATAATTTACAATCGCCAAATTCTCTAGCTACATATTTGCGAGGTTTATGCTTATTCAGATTTCGATATCTGACATTTCAAATTCGTGGCGATTTGTTTAAACGTTTTTCGTATTTCGCTCGCCGTTTATGATAGTAGAAACTCGTGAACGACGGTGAACGTTGAAACATTGCATTTGCGACGATTCCTGTTTCCTTGAAAATCTAGGTCAGTTCATTTAACAGTTAGAAGGCGGTGTTGCGCTCATCAAACTCGCATTTGTCATGGCACGTGGAAGTTCTAGTCAATAACGCGGTTCCCCTTGAAGTTGATCGATGTACAATTCGAAGATGTAGAATTCTGAAATGCTGAGCATAATTCCCGTCTATTATTCTCTTAAGCGGATAACGGAGTAGATCAATCTCTATCTCTCGAAGCTTTCTAACCACTTCCATGCCAGGTTTTTACGCTGTATTTCCTGATGCTAATGGGACTTTCATGAGCGTCGATTTCGATGTGCCAGTAAAAGCTATTTTCCATTGTATCTATTCGCATGTAAAAGACGCTGGTCCTGTTACTTGAATATGGCCAATAAGATATTGATCGTCATCTTGTAACAAACAGAGGGAATAATATTGCAACGTTATTTCATGATTTATCGCGCGATATTTTTCACGTTGCGCGGATTCGACTTAAATTTATGCGATTGCTCGTGTTTTTTATTTATTTATTATTACTTAGTCAGCGCCTTTCGGCTTTGGACGAGCTTTCGGTTTTACATCCCGTTTACGTAATACGCTTTTTACATTCTGTCAACCTTATGGCGTTATCACCTTATTGCCTCTTCCCTTGTATCTATCTAATCTCTTTTTCTTGTCTATCTCTCTTTTCTTATATATCTACCTCTTTTCTTATATAATCTATTATATTGCATTCTATTATATATGCTCGTGTTTCTTAAAACGCTAATCATTCTTGCTTCTCCGCTCAGCATCCGACAATTTCGAAATTTGATATACAATTTCGATTATACGAGAAGCTAAGGGTAGTACTTAAAGGTAGAAGCGCCTATGTGTAGTTACTCCTTGTAATAATATTTGAAATCGTGAAAGAGTTTTCGTCTACAGAACACTTTGCGAGCATGTACGTATTACGTACGTAAAACGATGTTATCGTTAATGATAGTAATATACAACGATTCTATCATAACGATCTATAAAAAAATCCGACGGAATCTTCCAACAAAACTCATAGACCGCTGCTATCGCGTGAAAATTTCATTGAAAATATTATTTTCTTTTATTAGCACTGTTACGGCCTTTACACTACAATGTACGACTATGGTCGTATGAGCGCTGCATACTCGTTCATCGTAGCATTTGACTTTAATCCAGCTGCTATTAAAATTTATCCTCCTTCGCTATGAGGAGCAACGATATACCCAGAAAAGTATTCGTTCTAACGTGAAACGCTATGTTTCAGCCATTTGCGGCTGTGTATCATAAAAAGTTATTAACCATTTATCTGCATCGCGTGCGCTATTGCAGCGCGCGTCGATGGTTTCGCGCAAGGAGCTTCTAAATAAATCGTAGCTCGTCTACGTTCATGGTTACCAATTTCTATTTCGTTTGCACGGATCTCGACATTGATTTAACGGCGTACGTCGCGGACTTTACAGGTTCGATAGAGTGGTTCCTTTATCTTAATACGAGTCGCGGGCACCGTAGCAGGTCAGGCTCTTTAGGATCGGTGGAGTAGCGATCGTCTATTGTTGCGATCAAACAAATAGCTTCCTGGCACCGTGCGATCTATTCAAGTTAATCCGGTTAGCTCGAATGGGCCAAAGGTTCCCTTCGATACGAATGAGAATTGCTTAGCAGGTTCTCGTACGACAGGGCCAGCCACGCAGGACGTGTATGTCGTTTAAAGCGAACGGTAATTGCCAGAGAGAAGAGAGAACGGCCCCGTGAAATTGGGACCGACGTGTATTTGTTCGTCCGTCCAGTTGTCCGCGTCGTCAGCAATTTTCCTGGCTCTGTGTCGCCCCATTTTCCTACCTACGACACCTATCTGTTCCTCGACGATTCGCGACCAGTTCGATCCTCACGTTTGAATCGAGTCCGATGATCCAAGAAATTAGAGACAACCGACGCCGACGACTCTTTGACGCCCGCATCGACCAACGAGCTTCTGAACTTTGTCAGCGTGGTATTTCTGAAATTGCTCTCGCCACCAAAATTGCTTCCAACCACGTGTCTGTATAGGTGCCTTGCATTTCTGCGTAAGCGGAGTTCCTGTTTCGAAATTCTTGATAGAGGAGCGTTTGTGAAGGAAGGATCGATTTTGTGGCGAGACTCGGATAGCAGCGTCTGGATTTTTAATTTGACGAGGTAAATAGGATTTCTCGTTCGTAGCTTGGCCACGGATGTTTAAAAATATTCGAAACAAGGTACTTGTTGTAACAGTTAAACGATGAGACAATTCTCTGTTTAAACTTCGCTTGTTTAATTGCGGCCATGAAGATGGAAATTTGCATAAACGTCCGCAGTCTATCATATTCGTCGCTTGTGCATTTATAAACGCGATAATTACGTAAAACGTGTAATTAGACAAAGATATTCAATTCTACTTTGGCATATTTTTAGATTTTGGATAGCATCAAAGTGGTAAGAGTGGATTTCAGCAGGTACATTTTAAAGACGTATATCTAAATCCTGAAATTTAAACAAAGAACAGTATTCTACGAGATTCTTTTTCATCGTTTCGATGCGTCAGATTTACCATATAAATATCTCCCGCGTCTCTTCTGACATCACGTGTATATGTATATCGATCGCTATTACGTCGAGTTGCTCTCAAATTCATTCGGTTATATTGGTTGATCTCGTGTATTCGACGGATTAGTCAGCGGTGATGGAAGGCCATTAAAAAGTTGTAAAATCGATTCAAGTCAGAAACGTTGCTGAGAAAGTCGCTAGTCGAGAGCGAATTATACGCGGAAAGAACGTCCTGGGAAATGAAGGATGGAAAGGATTAAGCGAGACTGGTCTCGAAGGCCCCAGTCACGTGAAGGTTTAATCCTGTGCAATAAACTGACCGTCGCGTCGGGTTGCTTCGTGGACTAGCCCGGTCTATACTCGCGTCACTTTCTGTTATACCCCTCGTTCTATCAACCAAAGCCACCGCTGTGTCCATCTCCTCTCCTCTCAACTGCATTTACCGCTATGCTACTTATCGTTTCGGAAGACAGTCTAATCTGAGACAGGCGCTCGATTTATTTACATATACTTCAATTTAAAAGTTTTAAATTCAAACGTTGTAGTTGCTAATAAAACTCTAGATTGCTAATTATTAGAATATTCAAGTGTTTTAGTATGAAATGCTAACAAAATTCTAAAGTTTAAGTACGAAGGTTATACATTTACTTTATAACAAGGTATTTTTAGTAGAGATGGACAGAAACCTGATTTCTAGATTCGCGAAGCACAGATTTGTTTTTCGCTTTATACAGTATGTGTTATTTCATACAAAGTTAGTAAATCTAACGTAGTGCCATTTCTTATACAAAAAGCGAAAGTAGCGAAGAAGCACGTACATCTGTTGTTTATATGCATATTATAGTTTGATAAAAGAATTAACAAAGGAAATGGATATCTACCTTCTTTAAATACTGTATAATTTTTTGAAAATAATTTCTAATTACGTCGTACTTCTATAGACCGAATTTACATATTACATATTTCTATAAGATGATACAAAATATTCTAGCCAGTATAATAATGCACACACGATATTCGTAGCTACAACATGCTCCAATTTTATTCCAAAATTCTCTACTTTTGTTACCAAGTACAATTTTGGGATCAATGTTAGCAATTATCTTAATTTTGAATCTTTATTTCGAGCATTCGAATGTATACGAGTATACTATTTTTAAATGTTCTATCGTATACTAATATTTTTCACTTGAATATTTTGTCGAATAAATTCGATACGTTTCTGCATTATTTTGTTAGTATTTCGCAAAAGTTTCTCTAGTTTCTTTGGAATCGATGTTTCTGTCTCCGCTTTGTCCTTTGGTTTTTCGACGTATCAGTGCCCTATATGCATGCAGCTTGCCCCGAGGATATTCATGTTCACCGTTTCCTTTCTGCAACTTTTCTGCTACGTTTCTCGCCCATTCCTTGTTATTGAGACTTCTATTCAACGTAAAGGGATGACGATATTGAGAAAGTATTATCCAATTTTGATTTTATGGCAGTTCGATACGTAAATATTCGATCATCGATCAAATGAAGAAAACATCGCGGAAATATTTCCATCGCGATACAGAAAAAATTAATAAAATATGAATAATAAAGTTAACAAAAAGCGAATAAATAGAGGCACGTCAAATTAAATAAAAATAATACAAATTCACGAATATTCCTTCTAATTTTACAATAATTTAAAAACACATTTGTTCTGTGCATAGAAGCGGGCATTTCGAAATTTGTTATTTCGTTTGATGTAACGAAAATAGTAAAACTACAAAGTTTATTTTAGAAACACGTTTGATCCTTCGTACAGGGAAGGATTTGAATTATTCTGAATAATTCTTCAGCGATTATTTGATAATTCACTTTACACGTACTCTAAGTCATTCTAAAATATTTCCTGTTAAAAAGATGAGAACGTGTTTCAAAGGAAATAAATATTACTAGTAAATCTACTTGTCATCGCGTGATCGATCAAACCAAAATCGACCACGATTAAATACACAGGCAATATTCCAAGGCGTTAACGCTTTCCGTTTAAGGAAATTAAATCGAGCATCTCGTAACTTTCTGGCGATGCGGAGACTTATATTACAACGTAATAAAAAAGTTTCTGGGTTAAATTTGCACATTACAACGAGCCATCAAGTTGTTGCCCGTGGAATTGCTATATTGAGTTGGCTGCTGGCGTGGCCACATTGGCGTAATATAACCATCAGAATCATTATGCCTTAATAAACCGGCGGTGCTCGTTGCTGCTTCTCTTCTCATGGCGTCCTTCGTTTCTCATATCGGTGTCGTTAAGACAACCTATTTGAAGTTGGCCTGGTGAAGCAGGTAGGACCCGAGACGGCGTTTAATTCCCGTAGAATGCCTCCATCGTTTGTCACCTTACTTGACGTTTCCTAAGACGCTAGAAATGTATCCCGCAAAAATAATGAAACCTTTATTTCATTTCTTTTCACTTCATTTCATTTCGCCGTCTCTCGGCCCCGCTGTCCCATTTCATTTCGTCGCGGGCAAGGATCAAGCCAATATACCGGGTGACGTGTTGCTGTTAAATTTCAGGGTTGCTTTATATTATCCATTTAGATACAAAGGGATAACTTAATAGGCAGGAAAACAAGGTAGGCACAGTCGTAGTGAGCTCGTAATGAAAATATCCGACTCGATATACGCCACGTGTGCCAGCGTATTCGGTACGGAAGCAGTGGCAAGCCTCGGAGCGCCTGAATTCTCCAAAAATCAGCAAATCGAAGATTGCGCCATCGTTCAGTGACACGCTTCATTGTATTTGCAGCAATACGAAATCTGCGGAATGGAAGCGAGGTAGTCTCGAGCATACGGGAACTATGCAAATGAAGCGTCCCGAATGAAGGATATACAATTCCTATCACCTGGATTTCCTTTCACCGAGATATAGCAGGAAACGAGGAAGCTGACAAAGTTAGTAAACAAGCTACCTCATTACCATTTAAAAATGAGTCCAGTCTACCATCCAAAGATATTATGAAATCTATTAGATGCAAGCTACTGGAGAAGTGGGAAGAGAAATGGACAATAACAGAGCAATATTCTAGTCTCTCGCTCAAAGCACTATATAATAAAAGAGATTACGTCAAGCTATTCAGAATGCTAATTGGACACACAAGACCAAATTTCTGTTACGAAGAAAAGCTGCCCCGTGGTGCGAACCCCGCAACATATAATTCTAAAATGCAGAAAATTAAATGAACCACGTAACAGATTCAAAATCCCCAAGGAACTGAAACAAGTAGTTAATCGGTTAATTCAATTAATCGGAACGAAGTAGACAAGACCTGTTGAAATTTATCAAATGGACGCAAACAGAAATTGTCGATGCGACGTTAAAGTACAAGTTTAATATCTGTACCATGGGTTCATACCTGATATACACTATACATACATTTTCCATAGAAAAAAGTAGAAATGAAGAATTTAGGAGAAATTCAGCGTAGAATTTCAGTATCTTAAAAACCCTTTTGTCAGAAAATTTATTTTCCTCTAGGAATATTTAATTACTACTGATATCGATGGTAATTAGTTTTGAATTATTAACGATGTTAGTAAGTGGTTCAAATATAAGTACACTTGGGAAAGTAATTTCAAATGTTTTATCTGTCGCGCGTAAAAACAATATTTCCCTTGAAATAATATGCTCTTGCGTGGTATTATTATTAGATGAGAAAAAGGCACGTAGAGTATGTATAACTAAGGGATGATATGATTTTTTTCTGTATTTCAAATGTACGCTCAGTATTCTGAAAAATTAGAAAATTCCGTTAAAGACAAATTGCAAGTACTAATTGCAAGTTGGTTATTGTCTAACATAATGCACGTTACATGATAGTGTTCAAACGTAATTTCCGCAACTTTAGACACGTGTCGTACGAGACAGTGTCTAAACATTCGCGCCAAAAATGACAATTAACGCGTTTGAACAGAATTGATACGCCAGATGTATGTAAATAATCGCATTTAATTGCATTGAACGATATTTATCCGAAGGAAACTGCGTAGCTGTCATTCCGTGTCTGAATGCATAATATAAACCAACGTTAACGAGGTCGCATAACGTGAAACGACACGTTGCTTTCGATCATTCACCGTTCTGGACTTTATGCCCCAGTCACATGACGCCAAGTTGGAAAAGCCTCGTTAGAATCTGTCGTGGTTCCTGCTGAGTTTTCGATATTCGAGATTTTACGACCCTTCGGAATAATTTCGTGGGATTATGGATGACGAGCATGGACGACGAGTTTCGTTTACGCGCTTTCTCTTCTTTTCTTCTAATTAAAAAATGAGCGATATTAAAGCTTCTTTAGAGTTCGTTAACTTTAACGAAGCTGATTTGCTTTTTAATGAGCCACTGTGTTGGTTGGGTGAACTAATTTCGTTGGGTACGTAACAAACAGATTTCTGGCCATTTCTTTTTTTCTCGGCTACTTTTGCTCGAGTTCTTCGCATTGCAGAGGGTCGACAACTGAAAAGGATATAGGCTAATTAATACGTTTCAATATCTTAGGAATCCGTTGAATATTATAAGCAACTTCAATTCTTTCCCTTGGAATATTTTACATATTTTTTCATATTACGTGCAATCCGCGCATTTTGGCATTTTGAAATTTCCCATAAATGTATAAACAAATGTACAAACACACAGTTTGATTATCATATCGAGTCGGTATTTTGTAATCTGTAAAGACAATATGTGAGATTCATTTTTAGTATAAGAATATATTGGACTAGTTGATAAATTTTTGAACGATATGAAAAAGTAACATCGTTCGTGTGTACAATGTACGTGCGTGTATGCTCGAGCAGGCTTGTGTCGTGTTGCCTCGAAACAGTCGTCGTTTTCTAATCGATTTTTTGTTCGAAATGTCGGAGATTGGTTTTTCATCCGAAGCAGAGAAGGTTAGATGGTGACAGAGAGAAGCAAAGAAGTTACTGTTATTCTTTTTTGTTGCAACGTCTGCTTGCCGAATTTTCTTGCAAAAACTGCAGGAATATGAATACTTTGTCTCCAAGGGATATTTGCCTTTAAAGAATCTTCTTTGTACTTGTATCAACGAATTTGATACACGAAATTGATTGTAAAAGTAGATAACGTTTCTACTCTATATTTATCTTGTATCTTTCTTCTGTAAAGCTAAATACCAAATGAACGAACTAAGATTTTATCATTAACCATTTTCCATTATTTCCGTATTTCCATTTTCCAAGCCACACATTTATCATATGTTTATTTTATTTGTGTTCTCTGATATTTGTTTTATCCCCGACCGATGTTATCAGCGGAGAACATACGAGGAAAACAAAATGTTTATATCAAAATATCAAAAATACCGTACCTTAGAAATGCCACTAAAAATTAAAAAATAACGTGTTATTTTTCACCGCAGAACGCACACACGCAAGATCGTGTTTCTAAATAACATGGAATTATTATATCAGATCTGATCGTTTATTCGTTACTTTACGTTCTATCCAGGCAAACTTTATTCGTGTTTGTCTCGCAAATACGCATTACCGTGGACTGACAGTTTTAAAAATTATTAACGACGCACCAGATAGGCAGATCCTCTTCTACCTCTCATTTCTCTTTGCTTTTCTCCCTTGTCAATCGTATTTACGTTCGTCTCTGTTATTTCGTTCCTTTAACTTTTATCTGACTTCCTTGACTGTATCGATAATGCGTCGACTTGCAGATAGAAGTTTTACGGGATAGACGTCCGGCATAATCCGCTGAAATTCTCATGTTATCCATGTTGTCTCCTTCGTTATATCCTTCTCGCGATTGATTCTTAGCTCTGTAAAGATGTCGCTTTTCATATTGCTCGATATTCTGTGCGCTTTACAAAATATAATTGAAATTGAATCGCGCGTTCTTTCTCACTGAAAGGAAACTAATTGTCCGGTACTAGTATTGCGTTAATCACATTCTTTTTTAATACAGATGCAGAATCGAAAAATTTGCTCCATTTTAGCTTTTAACTAGTGTACAACAGATTATTCTGATATTTAAACAATAATGGAGATAATTGTTTCGATTAATCATGTGTGTTTCATTGTATAATAATTCATTTTTGTCTTTGTCTATTTCAGGTAAGATCGTTAACTCATCTGGTAGTGTAAAATGAGTAAAATTATGGACGGTGATAAGTCGGTGAGTACCTAAATTTATGAAATTGCAAGAGATTTTCAAATACATTTTGCTGATTGCTGTTATATTTGCAACTATTTCTCAAGTTATATTATGCAGGATTTTCACTTGCAAAGTAAAGGTAAAGAAAGTATTTTCAAGCGGAAATACAAAAGCTTGTAATAGAAATTAACAATATATTATGGGGAAAGATCGTGACAGACTTAAAATTCGACCAGTGAAAATGTTCAATGAAAACGTCGATATATATCTTCGCCCCATCCGCGTTTACGTTTAAAAAGTGCACTGTGTACACGCACGACACTTTGTATACGGTGGCCATAAACTTTCCTGACATGGAATACGTCGGAGTAAATCTCCTGTCCCGCTTTATTTTCTCAAAGGTTTACAGATATCCCGAAAGCGATCGAGCTCGAAATTCGTATTTGATCGGATGCTGCGTTTTTCCAATTTCTTCGATAAAACGTTGACAAGGAGTGACATTCGATATAGCGTTAAAGTTAATCCTGCCGCGTTGCAGATTATGCGCCACGATAATCTGTATTGTTAAATATCAGATTAATTTTGCTTTATTAATTATCGCGAGGTTCGATTAATCTAAAGCTCTTCGACAATCCACAGTTTATCGCGAAATATTTAATTTCGTATTTGTTCTTATTTTCTCCCAAACTTGAACTTTCCTTTCGAGTAATTGCACGCAGAAACAATTTTCACTGGAAGAAAAATTTGCGAGTCTTTCTCTGATTTCTTCTAAACTTCGACTGTCCCGAATATTATAAGCATTTTCTAAAAATGCTACGTTTAAAGCTCAAAATTTGATTCCTTTCAGGATCGAATTTTTCGTTAGCCCCTAAGAAAAATTACATTTTGTCATATAATTACTAACAATAGAAGCTCAATAGTACGAAATGATTCATAACTTATAAAAGTATAATATTGCGTATGCATAACACGGATCGTGAAAGGTTTAAACAAGTCTGTATATCGAATGCGCCGACATTTTTATCGTACATATATCGTGTTGTAAGAAACTTAGCTCCGGAGTAAAAAGGTTGGCTAATTCCCCGTTATAAATACAACGAAGTTGTCGTGCGATAGCGACGTTAAGTTTGAATAACGATCGAACGTGCTGGCCTGGATACAACTCTAATTCGGTAACTTAATCTTTGTCAGGTAAATCAATTTGCCGCAGACGATGGAACCGCATCAGTTTGTCGATCCATTGCATCGCTGCTCCGTTTTACCCTTTTACTCGTTTACTCTCTCCTTGCCTTTGCGCTGCGCCGGTGTCGACCACCGCCGTTTGGTCAGCTTCGTTGATTTTCACCGGGCATTAACGCCGGCAATCCACGTCTAATCAGAGTCTAACTATCATGGTTACTCTTGAATCGTCCAACTTTCTCTTTGTGCTGTCGTAATCGCGACCCAAGTCGTTGCGTTGCCGATTCTGATATTCTAGAAATTTAATAAGCCTGATTGTGACGCGTGTTTCGTCCGGCTAGGAATTACCTTTGCGCGAAATTCGTGTTTTAATTGGATCGCGCGAAATTCCATTGCAAAATTCCATTGCAGCATGCGAATTATTACCGAACGCCTGAAACACCGGATGATTTTTCTTTGTAATTTTGGTCGAAGACTGGTTTCTCGTTTCGTGTTTCCTCATTGTCATGGAAAGTGTACAATTTACGAAGAAAGCATATTTTCAAAGATGTATCTTTTCAATTTCATGATTACGGATAATAATATCTTGCTCGAATTCCGCGATAGCTGTTGGCGAATGAAATATACAAAATACAAGCAGATTAAAAGTAAAACACGATGCAATAGAAATTAAACGGCACATCGGGCTAACATGAATTTCTTACGGAATTATCGCGACAGAAAACGAAATGCACGCGTTTGTAGCGAGTGTAAATGCAAAGAATCGGCGAGCCTGACTTTTTCTTTTTAGTAGTCGAGAAGCGTCGTTGAGATGTCTGAGAATCTTAGAGAAGTAAAATAGCCGCATGAATGTAAGTTAGTGCTGCTCGTTCGTTTTTCTTGGCAACCTGTTAGCTTTGCTCGAGATGAATCCATAAAGCACCTCGAGACAGAGGCTGCTGAGTGAAGCTGACGCGCTCCGGCTTATTCCGGCTGATTTACGACATTTGAAATTAACGACGAGTCTTGAATGGTAAGGAGCGGGCCGTACCCGGCATCTTCCGCCACTGTTGCTAGATTTTACAGCCGATGACGTTGCGAGTGTCTGCTTCGTCGGTGGGAAACAAATAAGCGGCGAAAAGTTGGCCGGCTGTGCTTTTTCAAGAGACTGCAATTAGGCCAGCTATTTAAATCTTGATCGTGGAAATTTTACAACGAACTTGGGCATAATGGTGTTGCAATTATAATTAGCGAGCTAATTGTTCGAGGAGCGTGGCGACAGGAAAATTGTTTTGAACGGCAGCCAGAAAAATCCAAATCAGAAAGTATACAGGGAAAGGAAATTTTGACGTGGTCAAGAATTGTTGTGTTTGAACATGTTAAAAAATAACAAGAGGACTATTCTGTAAAATCCAATATTTTGTGATATTTTTTATGTAAAAAGTTCAAGTTAAACACGCATTGAAATACATACAAATAGACAGACTCTTTTAGTTTTTTAGATATTTCCAAAAAAGTTAGTTTAACTTTTAACAGTTTAACAGAGTGTTATACATATTTCTTGTTTACGTTCCTCGCTAAAGTCGTTGATCTGTATCAAAATGTCCACTGAAGTTGATCTTTTGAAGATATACGTACAACGATGTAAGAACGAGGATGGACGTTTGTCAATCTGTGGTTAATATCGTGTTTAATTTCCGTAACAATCTTTAGTCTCGGTTAACGCATCAACGAATCGTGCATTCAATTTTACCGCATCATCGACAAGGTCTTAAACACGTCGCATTTCACGAACCGTGCAGCAAGTATTTCGGAGCTCGATATTGTCGAAGAAGTATCGGTTCAGCCATTGAGTTTAATATTGGCTAACTACCGGGCTACATCTAACCCGGAATTGGTAGAAAGAAGCTGCGATGATCGATGGCCAAGAGAGGAGGATCGCGGTGAAGCACGTGAAGTTAAACGAAACGAGAGTAACCCCTGAGCAATTACACCCGGTTAACTCGGGCAAAAGCGTTAGCCCAATAAGCCGGTTGATGGTCTTGAATTATCCCGGTCTGCTTCCCTAGAACACGGACATGGGCTTATCAATTTTTATGACCCGGCCACTAGCTTCGTCTACGACAGTAATACCTGCCAGCTTCGTACAGTTGTGTAACCGGTCGTCCAATGGCGAAGTCGTCTCTTTCGGTGGAATTCGGAGGTAGTTAGTTACAGAGCAGAATAGTCGTGGCAAAATATTTTTTGTTCTAGCAATCACTATCAAGCCAGATCCGCTATTCTGATATTGTGGATGTTTGTTAGTTTTCACCGGGACAGATAGGTTTGATCGGATTGGAAAAGGAAGGAGGTTGTTCGTCGTGTAATTGCGCTGAGAACATTTTAATTTTGGGATGTTGATTTTATTTTATCTGACTCGGTGTAAGTTATATTCTGATGTTTTCGATGAACAGAAATGAAATAAAATATATTTCAAAATCTATTCTTTTTATCGTGATGATCATCTGTTTTCGTAACATTGTGAGGATTTTGTGAAATTTATGTAAATTCAGTGGGTTCAGGTATAGATCAAGAGACTGGATAGATCGAGAGACGATTTATAGTATGATTATAGCGAAAGTAGTTTCTATATTTGTTGAAATATTTGAGATCAATAGACATTTTTAACACCATCGTGACATAAAGCACAGTAACTATTTTAATCATTTTTATAATTTAATCGTTATTTCATTCTCTAATTGATTGCTCTGAAAATATCATTCATTCTTCTCTTCTTCGCGAGCTGTATATATGTATATACGAGAAAAAGGTCAATAATTAGAATTATTCAAGAGGTCACTCAGTTGGAAAGACAGAGGAATAAAAGGTCAAAAGTAAGGAGCCGGATGTCACTTCCGTTCGTTTCTTTCTTCAATTCTAAAGGCTTCGTGCTTTTGTGGTCTCAGCCTTTTTATTCAGTTCGTGTGTATTGCCGTGAAATTGTATGACGAAATTAACAATCGTATTCTTGGGGAAAGAAATTGATGCCATCCGATTTTTAGCGAAATTTATAGTTGACGTTCCTCGCAAAAGTGACGTTATAAAATGCAATTAAAAATATCATGATCTTTTTGTAACATCTACTAATTTTTATCAGTCGCATTAATCTTATAAATGCGATTATATCATTCTTTCCGAATTGACGTAGAACGACATTTTAAAAAATAGGAAAATTAAATAAGAACATTATCACGTCCAAGACATTGGATACTTAAATGACGAATCAATTCGTCTTTTCCGCTGGATGGTTCAATGTACTATTAATTAACCGTGTTCCAACGATTACATATTTTTCATACATTGCATCGTACAGCCTTTGTTTAACGCAGACACGTCGCTTTTTCGTGATTTTATAAAAAAAACATCGCTTCTCGATACTCGCACGAAGGAAGAACTCGCTGCAATTCATAAATAAAAGAATAATTCGTAACAGTTGGATGATAACAAGAATAAAGAAAACCGTTCTATTATAAATGCTAACAAGAATGGCAAAGGACTGGAACTTCGCGCTTTGTTAATAACAACAAGGATGATAGAAAGAATAAAGAAAAACATTTTAGCCGATAGGAAGAATGGTAATAATGGCAAGAAGTAATAGAAATTCGCGCTTTGTCGAGCGTGTACAGGAGCCTAAGAGAAAGTTCAACAAATTGGACGATGTTTCATCGACATTGCAAGAATATTTCACCGGGCAACGTACAAAAGACGAATATGGAGGCAGTCGCGTTCAACGAGCGTACGAAATAATAAAACAGAAGTGTAAGACAGCCGTCAGGAGCGAGAGGTTCTCGGTTATGCACGATCCTCTCGCATGCATTGGCGATCTGGATGGTGTCTCACGCGCCATAAATTACGCCGTCTGGCCACGTAGAGAGCAGCGTTTCAGAAATTATTCAACTGTCTCTACGGGATTGCCGGCAAAAATACAAAAGGTATGATTTATATCCGATCGTGCTTCTTATGCATTGAAAGTTTACCACACCGGGCACGTGCCGCGGAAGAAATGAAAAGAGCGTCCACGACATGCCCGCTTCTTCGTTTTCGTTTCCGTTCTCGCGTACAACGCGATACAGATTTCCAATATTCGATCGAACACGCGCGTTTCGCGACTGATACAGTTGTCGTGACAAATTGCGCGCCCGGAGAATCATTGATTGAATCTTCCAAGATACCTCGAAACGATAGGCACGACATTTTCTTAAGCCGGGTTTTCTTCGGACTTCTTCGTGAAAGAAATTTTCAGCTTGGAAATTAAACGCGATATCGTTTGTTATCGTTATTAGTTATTGATAGAATATGGGATATTTTTTTACCGACAATTTATTTTGTCGAGAACGTACCTATACCGGATACTTGAAAAGAGTTGTTCAAGTTGAAAAATAGGGAAGACATTTCAGATCCAGAATTATGTTTATTTCGTTAATTTTACTATTTCTCTCTTCTCGCACGTATTTGGTTTTTTACTCAACTAGATTTGTATCAATATTCAGATTTTTCGGTAATTCCAGTTCTATCTTTTCGATATCGAGGTTTTTAACTCTAAACAGTACGTTGTAAGAATAATATTTCTTTGAAAATTGTGCATATTTTTTTTTTACGAAGAAATAACACTTTGTGGCAATAATCCGTACACATCTAAATAATGAAAATCATTTTACGGTAAATTTCACGCGAGCTTGGTACTTACCGAGCGTAACCACATGGAATGAGAAGCAACGCATTCCTTCAAGCGTGAGCGGTGGCGTTCACTGTACGTACAAGAAGTCTGACTGTTAAAGGACCATGCGTTAGAGAAGGAAACATAAAATCGTAATAAAAATAGAGGAGAGAACAGAAAAAAGAAAGGATATATCCACCAAGGTCTTAGAGCGGTGTTACGAAGGCAGAAGTATGTAGCCGCGTAACTTACATTTCTGATCTGTTGCGTTTTATGCATCGTAATGCTCGTCGCTCCATAAAATTGTTCACCGTCTGGAAAGACAACAGTCAGACTTGTTTCGTTGCCTCGTTTCTATGCGAAGGGCCTCGTTATTTGCTTAAGGTGCACGGCTCGTCCTCCGCTTCTTTTCTGCCGCGCGGAAACTCGCCCAACGAGTTGCTCGCTCTCCTGTCACACACACTCAGATGCGTTCTGGGTAGCTGGGAATGTAGGGGATGTCGTTAATAATGGAACATATCTTGAAATGTTGCAAATTTAAAAAGAAAAGAACGTCGGAGAATAATTTGTTGCGCAATGTGAACTTTTCGAAACGAGGAAAAATGGAAAGCGAGAGGTATTTTCACATTAATTTCTGGTTTGCTAGAGTGAATCTGCTATCGTTAAAATTTCTAGGATTTTGAAATAACGCCTCGTTGTTAGAAGATTTTGTTACTCGGCTCATTAACAGCTCGTTTGTCGCAAAAGTATATTTTATTTCTCCTTTCTTTTTTTATTTCGCAGTTGAAATCTCGAAAGAGATATATGTTTACACGTGTTCACGTAGGTATGTATATGGGTATATGAATTGCATTTTGTAAGCTGCTCGTAGATAGTTTTCTAACTTTATAATTACTCGATTCGTAATTATTATTACTTCTATAATTGCGTGTCTCTAGATACGTACGCGTGTACGTCACATTCTCCTAGAAAGATGAATATGTAAAAGCACGCTTTAATACGAGATACGTTTTGCAAAATAAATTTGATTTCTTTGTGTACGAGTATGAATTCATTGCTGAAATTGCTCTTTGAGAACCGATGGTTTGTAGTTAAATGTGTTCGTTAACGTCGATACTCGTTTTAACCTATCGATATCTGTTATTTCTGCTAGCGAGAATCGAAAGAACGTGTATTCCGGTTTCGGAACAAAGGGTTCGTTGATTACGTTTGTACCCGCCGCACCAAAAACTTTTGGCTTTCTCGAAGAGGTAATGGCGAAAGCTGTTTTCTTATGGATCTCTCCTCTCGGCTAGTTTAATTACCGAGATTGAAACTCAGAAGTTGAAAGTTCTTCGCAACGAACAAAGACGCGACAGGCCGAGTTCGTTAGTTCGCGTTCAACCCCATCGTTATCGCCGCGAGTTTTGATATAAGAAAGAATCTAATGACTCAGGCTATTCGAGACCATCTCTCGCATTATATTATACCGTTCAAGTATCAATGTTTTTACGCAAAGTTCTTTTAGAATATTTTAGTTTTTCTCGACGTTGTCTGTGATTCGATATTTCATCTTACTGTTAACAAAACGTATTTCTATTTCAAATGTATGCAACAACGAACCCTGAAATCGCTCGAGAAAATAGTTCTGGTAATACAGTATAGGTTGAAAATGTATTAAATTCTAAAATTGTACCTCCGTGACAAACGAAAGATTTACGTTCTTCTTCGGTTGCCTACAACTTATTATCACTAAACTGCGGATGTGCATGCATCTACAGAAAATTTGAAAACGCAAAAATTTGCAGAATGAGAGAACGTATAAAATATCCAAAATAAAGCGCTAACGATACACGAAATGGGACAATTTGACTGGGAACGAACTGGGAAAGATCTTTACGAAAGATTCAGATGAAAGAAAGGTGGACAAGTGCGTAGGATGCATATAATAAGCAAAAATGTATAAAATATTCAAAATATATTATCTCTTTTAATATCCAGTAGGCGAAAGAAATATCTATATTGAGGTTTCATTTTTCCAATCATCTTCAAAAATATGAATCTGCATAGACAGCCGCAGTCTAGTTATTACCTACACGAAGAATATTCGTGTTATAAAAAGTGGCAAGTCGCATGATCTCATCCTTTGAATCAGGATATCCTACGTAAGTTCAAAGTTGGAGCACTGCCGTAGATAGAGCACATTGGAGCTGAAAGGGGTTAAACGAAGTTCGATCATGGTCGTTCTCATCGTGATGCTCAACTTCTCGGAAATTTTTCATCATGCAGAGAGTGCCGTTTGATTTCGTTGGATGATATAGGAAGGCCGATGTGTCTCAATCTTATCGGTGGCACCAGTTCGAAACTTCTCTTGAAACGAATAGATCCGAACGATTTGGACCGTGTTTCCATTTCGGACTATCTGATTCAGCGGAATCGACTGGGATCGCGACTGAGTTGGAATCGTGTCCCTGGCGTGTGTACGGATGTGTGTGCTCCATTGTAGCGTGTTGTCGTTGTTTGCGACGCGCCGATCGTAACCGCATAAAATCTGTCGTGATTTCGCGGATGAATCGTCGGGAATCAAAAGGCTCGTTTTGAAACGAGACTGCCGATGGCGATTCAATGGACAAACCATGGTATATATAAACCATATAAACCACGAAACCATGCAACAGTTTACGCTCTAACGCTTTCTGTCCTGTAGTATGGTTCAGTGGGTCAATATGGTCAGCAATTTTCGAACGCGAGAACATTGCAGGCGGTGCTTATCGAAGCGTTGATCGACGAGGGGCGAAGGATAAAGGGGGGAAAGGAACGTGGTAGTCTCCTTTGAGATTCAGGCTCGAAAGTCGAAAGTGATGAACGAGCTTTCTAACGTTTGATTATTTGGCAAAGGGGAAATGAAGCGGCAGAGGGATAGGGGTTGCGTTATAAAAGCGAAGAATATACATCACGCTGTTAAGTCATTAGGTCAGTGGTTTTCAACCTTTTACGCTTCGCGTACCTCATTGAAAGTGTGCATTAAAATGACACGTTCCTTGTACAGGTAGATAAAACTATGGTTATAGTGTCTATAGAAATGGGAACGTAATAGAACGTGTAATATATACGAGAATATTTGTATATTTGAATTACATTTATCGATAAACAGAAGATGAAAGAAATATTTAAGAAATTTTATAAAATCATACAAATTTGAATTATTAACATAGCATTAAAGTTCCACAGCAGGAAATCAACATTTTTCGTCTTTTTCTTCGTATTGCTGTCCGTTTCAACGAAAGGCTATTTATATTTGCATATACTTATACCAACCGAGTTACATAGTTCTGTTTTGCCTTCTGCGCTAATGATTTCGTTACTACGCGGCGCCACAGTCGTGGCGGTTTAGTTTGCGTAAAGCGAAAATGAATGTCGCGTAATTATAACGTCTCATATTACTTGTAATTAATTTGCGGTAAAACGGTGAATTACGTGAAATATATAATCCGGATTTATTCGTGTACTGTTTAATACGAAATCTATATAGTTGTATTTATACAGTTAGATAAATAACCTTCTGTGCATAGAGACATATGAAGAATTGCATTTTGCTCTCGTGAAAGTGAATAACCGCCATATTCGATTTGCATCGCGTTTGAAATCGTGTCTGACCCGATAGTGTCTCGAATTTGCGATTGTGTTTTCGGGATTTATGCTTCGGATATTTAAAAGAGCCTCGAAGACGCAAATTAAAACACGCTGTCTGGAGGTTATACATGTAACGATGCAGCGAAGGTAAGAATACGAATTCACTTATAGCTGTAATATCTCTGTTATTTGTTGGTTAGGTAAATATGTATGTTTGTTATATTGAATCTAAACCTGAAATATATATAGTATATATTTTCTTAATACGTATGATGTTGGACTATGAATGAGATATAAGATTAAACGATTGACAAAAATATGAATTTATGAGTATATTGAAATAGCATTGCGTTTTGGTGTCAATGGTCAACCCTAGGCATTGTCTTGTCCTTATATCATAGATACCTCGATTATTTCGCAGTGACAGCGAAATATAGGTACAACAAGGATAAGTACGTGTATTCGATAGAAAATATGTGTACAATAAGATTAGGTATAGGTATGTACGCAATCTCTGGGCAAAATTATCTGTGTTAGAGTTTCGATGGCGCTAGAGAGGGCGTTGGTGTAGTACTATTTGAAAATTCGAATGCAGTAATGGTTCTCAACCTGAACATAGATAAAATTGTAGTTATAGTATAACAGTGGGAGTAAAATAAAACGTATATATGCGCATTAAATTCTTCGTAGGTACTTGAATTACATATTTCAACAAACAGAATGACAAACATTTTTCTTGCTTCTGGTACGTATTTACGCCTTCTGGATTTTTCCTTTATCGCCAGAAGTTATTGATATGCGTGATTCTTCGTTTGAATATTTTCGCATAACCATTTTCTCCAACCATGAAAAATCCTTTTAAGCATAAAAATTCTAGAACTCCAGAAGGGTTATATTAGAAGTCAATTTCACCAAACTCCGACTCCAAACTCCAAAACTCAGAATCCCATTCTATCTGATCGATCCATCCTCGATCGTTTAACGAACCTTTTCAAAGGTTTACAATAGTCTGAAAAATATCGACGGACCATTCAATCGCAACTTCCAATTGTCCAACACTTGCCACTCGCGAGCATCGAGAAATCACGGTACTCCGTCTGCAGGTTGTTAGCGTCCGCTCGCAATTTCTAATACGAGAACCAAGCTGCCCGGTTCACATGTAGGGTCGTCCGTGGTTGAGTCGATGGCTGTGACTCACTTTCTATTATTTTCTCGGTGGATGCAGCGGTAGATTAATATAGGTTGAACACCGGTGCACGGAGCGTGCCTGCATTACCAAAGGATAGCGTTAGCTAGGAATCTAGTGGCGGTAGGGGTTACCTATAGACTCAGTCCCTCGATGCTAGTTGGTAGCAGTGGCGCGTCTCGCTCGTTATAACCGCAGACTCGCTGCCGGGGCTCGGTACGAGTGAAGGGAAGGCGGATGAAAATACGGGGGTTGGAGAAACCAACCGAGAAATGTATATAAGAGCTACATGCGAGGAATAAACGTTGCGGCTACGTCCGCACCCCACGAACGGTGCTTATAATATGATGTTGGTCAGAATGCCTCTGATGAGAGCTCGATCGTACCGGAGTGGGAATAGCCTTTGTGTCGTTTTGATAGTTGGGATTGAATTTGGGTTGTTAGCGACGCGTGGAATAGTATTGGCATAATGATAATAGTAATATAAAAATAATATAATAAAGACATAGACTACCATGCGTAAGCCGGACACTTGCAAATTTCTCTGTTAGAATCGTTAGTTACATTAAGAAAATTAATTGCAACGTATCGTTTATTTTTGTATACATATTTCTTTCCATTGACAAAATTTATTATCGTTCATAAGTTTGAATATTCGGTGGAGAACATCGCGCGGAACGTTACTCGTAAATGACAACGCGCGATATTAACGCGACAAGGTCTTGAGAGTTTGCAACACGATCGCAAATTAGTAACGAGATACGATTGTTCCATCGAAAGCGAACACGATAGTGAGGAAACAAGGTGGAAGTGTTTCCTGGCCGCCCTATGCTCTTCCTTGATCTCTTTCATCCTCTCGTCCTTTCATGCTATTTCTCACAGAGTGTTTGTTACTTTGAACAAGATCATGAGTGATATATATAGTACTGTGCAGGATATAATATCGAAAATGAATAATCGCTTTAAGTAGATGCTTCAAAAGAGGAAGGTTTTTAAAAACATTTACGTGATGTAGCCAATGTCGAATCATTAGCAATTACGTTACTTGCGAGAAATTAGAAACTTTTCGATTCTTGTTTCAAACATTTCAAGTACCTATTTATCTAGCTTTTTGCGTACCTTTTCATTTTTGATCCAGTTTTACATACTATATTTTCGTATTACGTTCTTTCATATTAACACATTATATTTTCTCAAATTTTTAAGAACAGCGTTAGTCTCATTTGTTTCGAATTTGTTCCTCTTACATGAGGATACGTAACAAGGATTATGCACTAAAAATGACAGTGGAAGGTTTCAAAAATCCGCGTCCTTATCACAAGCGTATAAACAGAAAGTTTGCAAAACTTTCGTGATGCGTACGGTATCGATACGAAACTCGTCGATTCGTCATTCCCCGAGTCTACCGCAATTTGCGCACATCCATAAATATCCTACTTCCACATATCACTGCGTACGACTTAAAACGTTCCAGCTTTCGGCAACAATATTCGGCTTATCCTCCGCGTGGCGCGGCGTCTAAATCGAAACGCTCGGCGCGTTCGAATATCTGCAAAAATCTTCCGTGCTATAAACCACGAAAACCCATGAAGATATGCAGCGGAAGAGCGGCTCGTTACAGGCTGTCGTCTCGTCGTCGCTGAGACAGGTGGTATGGGGTAACGTGGATCGCGAGTGGATTTAAACGTTCACACTAGATTACGCAAATGGGACGATAATGCGGCGAATCATTTTCCTGTGGAACCATCGAATAACTCGATCCACCTTCTAGGATAGATTTTCCCTTGTCGCGTGTCCCCTTTCATCCCTCTCTCGCTCGTCTTTTCTCCGTATTTCCCTTCCGTTCGAGGCTATCCTTTCGACGAGGATCTCCTCGATGGCGGCCTGCTTTACTTACCGGCTTGCATAGGAATGCCGGGTCGCTTCGGAATTCCATGCAAATGGTAACGACCGCACGCTAGGAAACCGTCTGAGACCATTTGGCCGGCGTAACCTACGTTGGCTGTCGTTGGAAAATCCTGCTGCCCTCCATGCGATTCACTTTTTGGCATTGCTGCTCATTGCGTCGATGAAAAGTAGACCGCCCCGACGTTATTTTATAAGTCGTTTGCTGACTTTCCGAGTTTTTCTTCAATGTAACTGCGATTATTATTGTTGCTATGGGGGTAACGTTCGTTGCACAGTGCATCGACAATCAAGTTAGGACGAAGTCAGTCGTTCGGAGGGACGCGATGGTTGCGGCAGCACTGTGGTTTGATGATACATTTGAGTTTTATATTAGAAACATGGAGGCCTTTTTTTTTTATTACTTTACGACATTTATTATTATTATTGTATTATATATATATTATATATTATTTATTATAAAATATTATAAATTCTAATTTCAACTAGTTGTGTATAGTTATCGTTTATTTAGCTTAAATGGCAACATGAAAACTATTGTATTTACATATACGTATCGCTATTACTTTTGCTGGCTATTATTGTATTACTGTGTAATATTCGACACAGCAGTAAATTAACTGTATCGGTGAGTGGATTGTTTGCGAAATACTATCCCGAGTTTGATTAGAAATTTATGTGCGCGTTTTCTACTACGAACGCGTTGTTATGCAAAGCATCGAAAATGTTTTCGTTTGTATAATATAAGCAACGGCAAGCGGATTTGTTGCATGAATATTTTCCACTTTCAGTAGATTGCTACGCAAAATATTACAGATATTTAAATTTCGCATGCGCATATGTAATGCGGTATATGAGTAAGAAAGAAAATTAGAAAAATTCCTGGAAAGCGGTTGCTTTTTAAGGTTGCTTTTATTATCGGCGCTTGGAAGTTCCTTATATCAAAGCTTCCTTTCACGAAAACTAATTACATAAATGCCTTCTTGTACGACTTTACGACTTACGTCTTCTCGCGCCACTTCATTCCTTCTCATTTAGTATCTTTTTCGATTAACTTCGAGCGATGTATTTTTCGAACATAATTTGCTGCTTCGTTCAAATGAAAATTAGACGGATCGCAACGAACGACGAAGGATAAAATAAGAAGATCGGATTTTACGCGATGAATTATAATTTTTATGTATATCTATGTATATTTATATTTGTATAATATTTATGTATAATTAAACCGCGGATATTTGCGTAAATTCATATCTTTATGAATACGATTAAACGAGTAGCATATAAGCAGCGAACATTCTCATAATCCTGAACGCGATGGAACAAAATTACTACTTGAACGAATGCAGTGGTTCGCGCTAAATCGATGAACCATATTCTAACAAAATATAAAACAAGAAAGAGAAAGAAATTGAAACGGAAGATTATTTTTCATATTGTTATAACACGGTACGATATTTTCCATTTATCAAATCGTTGTTAAAGCAAACCAGAGCACGTATCAATGATAAAAGTGGGGACCTTGGGCTATACTAGAACGATACTCTTTGGAAACCAGTGATCTGTATGATATAGAGAAGAGTTACGAAGTTCTGGCGCACGTGCAGCCATTGTCCTCCATGGCGAAAGCAGTTACGATAGCGTTAGAGTGTTCAACTAAAATTACGTATGCAGCTTGGCGTTCGTTGAAACGACTTACCTGCAATTTAACGTGCTGGCTTATCTTTTGGAGAACCGAAGCTCGAGTAGCGAAGCTCGAGTAGCGAAGCTCGAGTACCGATTGCCTTTATGGGCTTCTTAATGACCGCGGACTATATAGATAATGCCTATTATTAATATTAAAGATATTTTGCGCTTCGGGATATAGAACGCAATTCAGATAGGAAAGATTGCGCTTAAATGGCACGAGATTAGCGCGATAAAGTCGCGGATATTTCTAGAGCTTGAATTTGTAATTTAATCCGTATGAGATCGTTCAATTTATTTCACATGTATGTGATGTACTTAACAGAGAGGATAGTTTGTTACTCAGAATTGTTGTTACGTCTACAATTTTGTAGAGAGCGTAGCAGGTAAAGTTTCAAGGCGAAAAATAAATCAATAAACCGTAGGCAGAACGTTCTTTTATTTAAGTCTCATAAAATATGTTTATAATGAATATACTCGTATCGACGTCCACGATATATAATCTATGAATATTCGTATCTACGGCGATGTGTTTCAGAAACATACAAATTTCTCTCGCTACATTGAATTTTATATCTCTATTTACGATATCAAGATTTATGGGCAATGTTACATCATTTTATAGGAAGTAAATGTAGTAAACTGAATGGTAGAAAATGATCGTTTATCTTTATATTTGCATAAATAATAGCCCATAGTCCTGCTAGATCTTGCGCCCTATGTTCTCGAAAATGTTCGAAGTACCTATCCTTGAAAAATTATTGATCCACGTATAAGTTCAAAAAGTTGCTGTTTCCACGAAGACGGCCAACAGGGCGTTTTCCACGAGGACGTCCCATTCTATACAGATGGAAGACTGCGAAAGATGATTTATTCTCGTTGCACGTAGAAAATACCGAGGGGATGGAAGTTGCAAGCCGAACGATGCTACCTCCGAAGAACGTTGCTCGGCATATTTTGTTCCGATAGATTCACCGAGGGATACTGCGTTATATTTGATGGTGTTACATGGGACGATTCTTTCACGAAGAAAAATCACAGCGAGTTTTTACTTAGATTTTTTGGTTTCTCCTTGCTTTGGTAAAGATTTTTCGATGAAATTAAATATGAATGAAAAGTATAACTTTCCGAGGATACTGTACGTTTTCTATTATTTTTAGCGATCAATTTTTATACCGTTTAGTTGAGAATACAAATGTACCGTACACCACATAGAAACGAAGGTTAATCACGTAACGAGTAACAAATAGTTTTGGCACAGTCAGGTAACCAAGTGTAATAGCGAATGAGCATGATTTAATGTTATTTCTTGCTAGAAATGAGAAATTTAATTACACGTAAAATTGCATGGACGTTTAAAATAAATTGAAAACATCGTCGAAAGATTCGGAATATTCATATAACTGAGAAAATTTTATACGTGAAATATTATCTCCTACACGCACAACAACTACATATCTGCCACGTAACAGCGTCAGATGCGTTCAAGTATCTGGGCAAAGATCTCCACTTATTCCACGCTCTTTCAACGTCGTTCTTTTTTTACAGTAAAGTTCACGCCACTGCAACAACTGCTAACCTAGTTGAAAATTGTATTGGCATGCAAGGAATATTCTCACGATGCGCATAGGTCAGAAATTGCGAGGATGATAAATCCCACACGTGCTTTTACGTTGGCTATGCCATCAGCGACGAGTACGTGGACGAGATGAGTCCAGGGACAGGCTTGGTCCCGCGTGTCTTGTAATTCCGTACATTCACGATCATCCCTTCTAATCCCCTCGTTTCTCCATTTTGTTTCTCTTTCGACCATTCTATCGGAGAACCAATCCATTTTTTAAGACGATAACACGCAGAGAAGCAAATTTCCTAATTTTACTTCTGCTCCACTTTGTTTCTCGATTTTGCTGTTCCACTCGATTTTCTTCTTTGTTAGCGTTCCGTAGTAAAAGCTGTCAGAACATAATACTATCTACGCTAAATGTTATCTTCCAACTAACGAAACCTTCTAGTTTTCCTTCCCTTTTTGACGCAACGAACTTTCATTGGTTTTACGTCGTTTACCTTTCAACTTTCCTTCCGCGTTTCTCTTTCGCAATCGCGTTCCTCGATACGATTTTTCTTTCCTCTTTGCTCTCCTTCTTTCTCCCTCCGGCGCACATATATTTTTCTCTTCCCTTTATTTTACCCTCCTTTCCTTTCCTTTCCAAAAAATCTTTCTGCTTTCCCTCCCACTCTCTTTCCCTCAGCTTTAGTCCATTCCTATTGCAATAGTAGGATGACTCAAGGATCCCTGCAGTACACACAACTCACGTAGCGAGTTAATATAGCGACGGCAGTAACTCTGCTACAACTACTCCGTTTCGTGCAGTATCTACCGTATGTACACGTGTTTGACAAGTAGAAAGACGACGGTATACTCTCGAGACGTGGTCAAAGGACCCCAGGAAGATTCACATTACTCGCAAACAGTTCTGCGTGACCTTAGGTTTGCGCTTAAACAACAAATACCTGCGCTGGCTTTCAACGGGAGTGATGCTAGCAGGGATATCGGCGAGCCATGCCACATTTCTGCTGTAAACGATTTGTTTAACGCGGGTAAATTTGTTTCATCTGTCGATGGGCTTCGATGTTAACACGGTCGATATTAGTTTGCTGATTTCGTTGACCTGGTTTTCCATTTTTACCCGCAAATGATGGTACGTGTAGCGATCGGAAGTTCCAATAGTTCCATAGCTATTTTCTCTCTGGCGTTCTTATTATTCGTGGAACGTTGTCGCGAGAGAGCGAGTGGATACGCGAATAAAATTGGACGTACGTCTGTTATAGCAAACGACGATGAGAAAAGAGAAACTGTAGGTAGACGTATTACTGGGATAGACATCGAAGGACAAAGCGCGAAAATGCTAATATTACAATAGGCTCGTAAACGGCGAAAACAAATTATTGTTCGTTGCTATTTTTCCATGATTCTTCATTTCAATCCTACGTTAGACGTTTTCTCAAAACGCACAAAATTCGTTTCGTTTGCCGAAGATTAGATAAAACATTCAAATCAACGCATTTCCATTATTATATTATTGAAGTATTATAAGTATTATATTATTGAAAATTTCACTCATAATACATGAAGAATAGGAATATTGTACAATCGAGTAACTAGTCGTGATAAAGACTACAAACATCCGAAGAAACATAAACCCGTTCCAACGGTTCTTAACAAAGCGATGGATCTAACAACGTAGAAACGAAACAACGTATTCCCGCGATTCAACAAACTCGAAAGCATCTAAATTTCGAGCCTATAGAAATGGCCAGTCGGCGGTTTCCACGAAATAAAATATTTTTTTCCATGAATATATATCCGAAACGTTTGGAAAGCACGATTGTAGAAACACGGGGACGTTGCACGATCGACAGTTTCGTTATGTAATCCGCTCGAGTAATCTGCTGGATGGAAAACTCGTAGATCGAAGTCAGACGTTCAGTTTTTGAGGCGTCGGTATCAGCGTGGATCGACGTTATAAATCAAGCCAGCGCAGCGTCGACGCGATTCTCGGCTCGTGATTCGCGGGTTAGAACATCACATTGACAGCCATAAACATGTCACCGTGCAGCATCTCTGGTTCAGCTTCTCTGATGTATTGCGTATTATTTTGGTTATTGACACCCAGTGAAGGGATACTCGGCCAAGGGACGATTTCCCAAATGGACCGGCCGAGAAACGATACTTCCATGTCTCGTCTATGTATTGATTCAACGATACTCTGAATTATTGAGCTTCCTTTTAGGAATTTCCCCGGTAATCGGTAATGGACGAAGGAGATCGCTTTTTTCCTACGAGTACAGGGATTCTAACGATTTCCGTAAAATTGTCAACTGTGAACCACGAATTTGACGCGTTATTTTTTTTTATATTAAAACTTTTCTCTGTATTAAAGCTCTGGAGAGAGATTAAAATTGCTCTTGAAAATTAACGTTTTCTTCTTTCTTTCTTTTTCTTTTTTTTTCTTTTTTTTTTTGATGCGAGAAAGGAAGCTGTAAATTTGTTGTTTTTTTTTATTAAATCGTGTCAGTATATTTTATGCGTATACGGAAAGGAAGAAATTCTATATAAACGCGGGTAGTTTAAAGTTTGATTAGCAAGTTTTAATAAAAATCCGAAATACGAGTATTTCGTGACTTGTCAAATTATTTAAAAGGTATTTTTTTTCAATATTTAAATCGATCCTGTTGCTTGTCATTGAGATGGAGCAAGTTAATTAAGATTCGAAAATTTTGGAAATATTTGGGACATATATTTAATACAAGTAGATATTTTATTTTATAATAGTCGTTTGGAAATAATTGCGCATGGGTAATGGCATATTTGATCGATACGATTCATATTAAATGCATATGTCTCGAATTAATTACACTAAATGAGAAATTTATAATTTACATAGATAATATTACAATATAGATAAGCAAAAAGTATAATGTTACGCTCCATCGATTACGTGAGAACAAGTTAAATAATCATAGAATTACCTTAGCGATATAATTTAACAATAGTATACAACAAATGCGTAGAACACACTGTTAGAGACGAATATCGCGTATTATTCGTATATTAGATATTTATTAACCAGTCAACTGGGTATTTATGTATTTTCCTCGATTAACGACAAAAAAAAAAAAAGATCCAACAATGGAGATGAAAATGAAACTCCACTCGGATACGAACAGTTGGAAAATAATTTGAATAAAAATGTAATATTTAACGCGAGCAGAGCAGGACTGGTAATCGACGTTCATAAATTTGCAAGCGGCACACATCGGTGTAATTAATATGCATTGTTTTCGCGGAATATATCGTTTTCCAGCGATCAGAACGTCCGGTCGATGTCTTCCGAGAATTTACGAACCATTGAAAACAATTAAATCATAAAAGTTAAATTGGCCTTATACCGGTTTTCTGGCGTGGCTCAAAGGGTTTTAATTTGCTCACGGCATCGATGGAGCCCATAGGAAATTAAAATCGCCAATCGTGACTAATGCAGAACGCGTGCGGCGCGTGTCGTCGTAATTGAAACAGTTTTTGGCCCATTTGCAAGCGATGGGACGCGGTTTCAATGCGCATAATTAGCTCTTTCGCAGCTGCATGCCAAAATAATTGCCCACTATTTCCTGTATCGCTTTTATTTTCCGCACTCGCCTCCTCGCTGCCCGATGGGCTTTTTGTTCGCCAAGCGACTAGTTCCGGTCGTCTCTAATTAATTAGCTCTTGTAATTCTGTTAACCCGAAATGGCAGCCTGCGGCAATTGTTGAAACAGTTGTTTCGGAATAAATCGATCCATGATGGAACTATTCTAGGGACACAAGCTACTCTCGTCATTTTACGTTTTTTTTTTTTATTTCCTTTGTACGAAAGTACATTTTGCACTTCGTAAAGCACAAGTTTTTTTTAAAAGCACACTTTGTCTGCGAAGATGTCCAGGACATAAAGAATACGTTGGTACGAAGCGATCGACCAATATTATATGGAATAAGTTCGCGATACCGATATGATAGCCACGGAATAGGCTTTATGGCTTGAACTATCTCCATCAGAAGGGATTAAGTTTTACGGACCGTTAGGTGGAACGGAAGTTTAATCGCGAACACGAGGAAGTTGAAAACGACCCCAAAAGTCGTTTGTTTTTTATCGAAGATTGTTTTATAATACTTTGTTTACTGCCGTTCAGTGTGTGAATTTCTTACAAGATAAGAGGGAATCTTAGGTGTGCACAGTTTTATAGACTGTTACGTGGCTTTTTCTCTTCCTTGTTGTCTCTGACTTTCATTCGTCCAAGTCGCTACAACGAGAAGAAAATATTATTAGACGTAATAACCAACTTAAGTTTAGAATTTGTTACTTGAAACGGTATCGTTGCACCAACATCGATGACTGCCATTATATTACGTTAAGATTTATGTTGGCAAGAGCGTTCTCAAATATTCGAAATAAACGCAGCGAGTATTGTAACTGTATTATGCAACATAGAAATCTTGCTATACGTGTACATATCCACGTATGTGGCTTGGAGCAAATCATCCTACAATGGATGATTTAACACCTCTCTTGTTATAACTGTTACATGCTAGTATCATTGTAGCTGGCGGCAATAAATATTCCGTCGCGTTCTTTTTGCTAACAAACATTCAAATTCCAGATACTATAAATCAGAGCGTACCCGGTACAAAGTGTAAAATATAGTACGTACTGACGTTTTCCATTAAAAATGCTCTGTAGCTGTTAGAAAAGAGGAAAAGGGTATTTTACCTTGACATTTTGCAAAATTACGTATTACGTATTAGATCGGTCCGTGGATAGTGTTGTTCGAGGTGCTTAGTTGTAATAGAAAGATAATAATATTCACATTTACGTTTAATTGATAATTTCGTCCTCTTTGATCGAAAGTTGAAAGATAAAGTGAAGTTTCATTATTTTTCGTACCATCGTTCTTTCTCTTCGTTTCATTAAAAATATTTGATTATTCGCTGTTTCACGAGTACCATAATTTTTCTAGACTATTTCGACCGTGACTCTGCAAATATCTTTTTTTAGTTTTCTCCTAGAACGCTAGGAAATTGTAATGGACGCGATGTGGCCTTTATTTCTGTTTAAATTACTTGATTTTCTGTATCGTTAATTCTGCTGTATATGGTAGAGCGTTCTCACGATGAAAAACAATTCGTTTGTGGTTTGCTAATGCTGCAGGTTTATCCGACAAAGCTACATTTAACCTCTCTAATTGTTCACTAGCGGTTTAATTTTGTTCTTGCGTAGTACGTAATAAACGATTCCTAGTAAATCTCGCTGAATGAAAAATTCGGTAAACGTATACGTTGTTTAGAAAACGTACATGTACATGTACTTATGGTAGATTTAACGAAAATATCGGCAAATATAAATACGCGTATTATCCTTACCGTGTGTTCACGTTTACCAGAAAAATGCAGTGCCTATACTTCCATCGATCCACCTAATTATTTACATTTTGTTTATTACGCGCGCAACAACCTCATATTATTATGAAATCGTAGTGAATATTCTACGAGATATAAAAATAAATACCACCTAACCGTAAATTTTAAAAGCTCAATACCTTTGCATTTTTTTTCATCACGGGGGACAACAGTCTAATATTGTCGTTAAATTATTACGAATGTCGCAAAAATGGGACAAGTTACAAAAGCAAAGATCCCAATTAATTATTTTCAATTAATATTTTCACGCTTTGCTCCGGTTGCACGTTGTTCGAGTAACGTTGAATTTACGTTCCCGCTATTTTCGATCGGCACAGCGCAGCGTTTCGAAAACTTGTTACGCGTGGTCTGTACTTTCTTCTGAATATATTACGAGCGTTTCGTCTGCAGAGTTTCCTACACGGCGAAGCTTTCCTTGAGACGGTCTTAAGAATATGTGACCTACCATGCTTTCGAGTTATCTCTCGAGTATCTGCTGCATAAATCAGGACTCGGGGATTACGAAGCTAAGACTACGGAAGTAACGGGATTAACGTGTATCGTCAGCCGTGGCAGTGGAATCGCGAGTTTCATTGCGTCGTACGAACTCTGCAATTGGGAACGAGACGAAGGTTGTTTCTGTCTTTTTTCTCTATCCTTTTTTTTTCTCGTTACGGTTCCTTTGTCTTTAACGAACTCCGGTAGTTAAATGGTATAATTAAAGTTAAATCGAGAATTATATCTCTCGCAGTTGTTTGCTTTTATCTGGTAATTAGAAAAGACAATCACTGCAAATCTCGGCCGTAAACAGCGAATAATACTGGACATGCTTAGAATTGGCCGGACTACGTTCACACACGGACGTGTAATTTCTGAATCCGACCCACTTGTGATATCTCACAGCCTGTGATATCTGCAATTTCCAAATTACCATCGAACACATTCTTTCGGACTGTCTTAGATACAGAGAGTGGCAGAATAGATCCATCTATTTTTGGAAGATTTATGCACCCTTAAAAACGTATTTCCTTTCCAACTATCTTACTTACTGATCGTAAGTAAATGACAAGAAGAAGGATAGACTTGTCATCTTTGTTCCGTATGCTCTTTATATAATTTCCTTCGTCTGTTGTAAAAGCGACGCGACTAAGAAATTATAATATATTTTCGAAACACTTTCCAGGAATGAAATATCAACTTTCTTTCTCATTCTTCTTCGATCACAGGGTGTAACGATTTTTTCCAGCGAGACTTTATCGTCAAAAGTCGCGGAAGCATAGCAACTTTTGTTGCTGAGATAATATTAGGGAAATTCTCGGGACGATCGCTTTAAATTCTCTAATTAGTGTTCGTAATTGTTTTAATTTTCGCGCTGGTCGTTCGTATGTAAGTGGCGACAGTAAACTTTACGCGTTACGCTCTACAAACACATAAATTCCACATGTTGTTACTTCTCATAAAGTTGCTTTAACGTTGTCGACTGATGAAAGCCTTGAACTGAAGCTCGACGATAGCAGTTTCTTAACATACCGAGAGTTTAATGCAGTTTTATGCTCGTTATTAAGCGATTCGTTTCGAAGCGAATGGCTCGTGTACTTACGTGTATCATTGCGGAATTTCGAACGCGTCTGTTTGGTTGCGATTCGTCTGCTAGTTTCGATCTTCAATTTTCATCTTGGATTTCATTCACGTAAAATCGATTTCTTCCTCCAAATTTCTAGAGTACCGTTTTAAACGTGATTACATCAAATTACAATTAATTAGATTACATTAAATTAGATAATTACATTAATTAATTATCCGTAAATTACATTACGATTTAACTGATTTATTATAAGAGTTTGGATGATACAGTAACTTCGTAGATAGTAAAACTCAGAACGTTTGTACGAGCTTCTTTTCTTTTTAATAAGAACGAATATTAGAATAAAGAAATTAATTTTTCTAAAAGCAAGTTTCAGATGTTATCTACTATTAGGTTGTCCGGGAAGATCCTTTCGTCTTAAAAGGAAACAACGGATGCACGACATTTTTTGTAATAATAGAAACGGAACAAAACGCATCGTACGTAATTTAATAAAATAATACAAAACGAAAAATGTCGCGCGTCTATTGTTTCCTCGTGAAACGAAAGAAACTTTCCGGACAACCCAATACAATTCCTCGTGATACTCTATTTTCGACATTCTCTCGAAACAAGAAAACTTATCCACCACTTTTCGCGACACAAATTACAGCACGAACAATTCTTGTATAACTTCGAAAATTAGGCAACGGTACTATTCTTCTATCGCCGGTAGTTTCTCGTTGCACAATGCGTTACTCTGCGAACGTCGAAGAAACGTACGGGGTAGGAAGGTGTTGGCTGGTTAACAGTCTCGTCGCGTTGTTCTTGCAGTTGCAAATACTTTAATCTCGTTCGCATTCTACCGTCCGCCGGTTGGCTCACCCGCCTGAGACCGCTTCCGTTGCTCGCTTTCGCCTCTGTTACGGGGCTAAGAACGTTCCGGTGCTGGCAATGGCGTCTCAGACTCGATAGAGGTAAAGCCGGTAAACTTGCCTCGCTTCTTAACTAGTCCGAGAACAGCGGCGTACCCAGAAGTGAAAATTTCGTCGCGTGTGCGTCACGGCATTGCGTGTCCGATCGTCGTCGATGTATCGTGCGAGAATTGCAGATTTACACGGCGACGCGATCGTTTATTTACGCTTTGCTGGAAATCAACGCCGAATCAGGAGTTAAGCGCCAAACGATCGTGAATTGTGTTTTACACAGAGCGAGCCAAGTAGAGTGTGGCAAATCGACTGTTTCGAAATCATAGGTATCGGCTTGTTTCTGTTTCCTTTCAATGACGCTCGCGAAAGTACTCGAACATTTACCATAGAAAACCTGATGCGTCGTACGAAACATTCTGAAATTTCGTTGGCGCGTTCCGCATTAAAATACAAACGTGAAAGCAGAGTTTGAAGATAAATTCAAATTTTATTGTTCGTTAGTATTAGTTACTGTTGGTTCACATCTTCTTATATTTGTTACAAGCAACGAATAGCATACTATTATACTTGTATTCATTTTGGAAGTGTACGGTGATAGCGAATACCTTGAAATACTTGGTAGCGTTGTACCGAGGATAGCCCGTGTATATCTTACCGTATGTTAATATCTGGAATAAGATTTAATTCGGATCTATGGTCATTGGTGTTGTGGGGTTGCCGGTGCATTGTTACCGTGAGAAGTGGATTACGTTGGTTTGGACTTGGACCAAGAATCGCATGGATGTGTAAATCGTATCCATAAGCTATGGGGATCGAAACGTCCGTAATAGCGAGATACGTCTTGGCTATATGCCATGGCTAAATTCTCGACAAAATCGTAATCTCGATCCTATGGATACGATTATGATTTTATTCTCGCAGTTTAGTTTCGACATACAATTAGAAAATATTTTGTCTGACTCTGCAAACCTATAATAGCCTAATAAATGAAAATCATCTCGCGTAAATCCAACTAGGACACGTCACTCCGTATAGTACAACCAAAGCAAAACTCCTATATCGTATCTTTGAATTCTAGAAGACACTGTTAGATCGAAGATAATTCAAGAATAATAAAGTTAAATTAATGTTCCTGCATACAATAGCGCGTTAAACCGAATTGGAACTCCGATGGACCGACCCAAGAAGCTCGCTCTATTTGTCACTGCATTCGCGTCGACTGCTGGCCAGCAGCCTGAAAATTAATTCGTACAGGTAGAATCGGCGTTACCATAGCCGTGGTGGTAAGCAACCGGAAGCAATGAAGCTTCTGTATCCGACGTTCATTCTTCTTTTCCCTGCCTCCTCTCCGCGCGAGCTCGCGAGTCGTCGAGCGCTTCTGGCCCGGGTCGAGCTCCATTTTCCAAGACCCCTCCATTCGTGACGCTCGAGAGAATAATTTAGAGAGCACTTTGGTGGCGGCGACTCCACCCAGCGAGAAGCATCCACCCATCCAAACCACCGGTCCAGCGAACCACGCCGACCGAAGATATCTTTCCGCTCGCTTTTCCACCTTCTTCCTCTGGTCGCAGCTCGGTCGCTTTATGAATTGTCTGGGCCGAAGTTATGGTCGGTCCGGGAACCCGTAAACTGCCGCCAGCATCGCCGCGAATCAGCCGGTGCTCGGCTGTCGGTGACGTACGCGGTGAGCACGTCCTTGCAAGAGTTTTCGCCAGACTTCCGGTCACCCTACCTATCTTCACCTCCTTCGTCCTCTTTAGCTTCTCAACGACCATCGCGCTTCCTCGTACTTTCTCATCGAGAGCCTTATTTTGTAATTTATAACTCGTATCTCTCGCAGACCTTCGAGTCAGACGATTCAGCGTTGCGAGTTCCTGCTTGGGTCTGCAGGCATTTCGAAAGACGTTCGGTTGTATCGCTGTTAATACGTCTGCTTTCGATGGAAATGTAACAGCGCTGGTAGGTTTCTGCAGGTAAAAGTTGGAATGTTTGAAAAGTTGATATTTCGACGAGTTGAACGCAGAATGCATTTAGAGGCGAAACAATCCGAATTTATTAAGAACGTAACGACTTTTGGTCTCGCAGGAAATTATTCGCTCGCGTACTTACACTCGCACGTATCATTGTTCTGCAACTGAAAGTCGAAGAGTCTTACTTTACTTATATAACGTAAACACAGAGATTCTTGTATTTCAGTGGAAATTTTTGAAAAATTTAAATCGTCACCGACCTTCATCGCCGCTCTTAAATGTATAAATCATTCGTCATAAAAAGAAACAAGTTATGTCGATTGTAGACAATTAAAAGCAGAAGAAATTGTTGGGGCATCTTAACTCCTACCTCTCGAGCGACCCAGCAATCTTCTTTATCGATGGTATCGTTGGGAAATATATCAGCGTTACATTACGGGGAACGCTTTCGTGGTTCTATAGTTTCTTTCGTATTCTCGACGGCGCCAGTTCTCGACGTGTGTAAAGGAGTCCACCCACTTGGTACTCGAACGAAATGGTTCTCGATCGGTTTCTGACTTATATTTCACACGGTGCCACCTCGAATGGCTTACAGATCCGTTCCAAACAATCTCATTGCTTTTCACTCTCCCTGTTCGATTTATGGAGCGCCATTGTTTCGGAAGGATCTAGTAGCGGCCTACAAGCATATATCTTGCACGCTAGCGAGAACTGCGACGGATTTCTAGACGGAATTCTGCTCTTCTTTCAAGTACACTTACTCTCAAATGTGCAGCGAACACGGATGTTCGAATATCGATGTACGTATATAAAGAATGTCGTTGCGATGACAGATAGAAGATCATCCTCTCCCAAAGTGGACATTTAGTTTTACTGCATTTATTATTAATTGTATTATTCTTCGTACGATAAAGAGGATACTGTGAGATAAAATTAAATTATTTAAAAAATTACGTTAAAATATTACCTTGAAAGTAAATTAAGAATTAAATATTTTATATATTAAACTTCTAATTTTTGAATATTAAGCAAAAATAACAACAAATACTTGATTATTCTTGAGATACTTATGTAATTACCTATTACATAAATTTTCTCCAATTAACAAGTATTATAATATTTTTTTCTATAAAAGGCAGTAATTGGTTATTTACGTAAAGAATGTAAGATTTGACGTAAGATGGGAATATTTCTCGTCTATTTTCGATAGTCGATAGTTTTAATGCAAGTGGATAGTAAGAACGAGATAAACGTATAATTTTGTTCAACGTACACGTAGTAGCAGGAAATAATACCTCAGTTCGCTTCATCGTTCGCTTTTATCCTGATTTCCTTTTACCTTTCGCGAAGCAAAATTCCTATATTCGTTCGTGAAATCATAAAATATTTCCTCCTGTCAAATCTCGCGCAGGATCTTCGCGCAAGGTCGATCGGAATTTTTATTCCGCTGCGAAACGTTTAAATAAATCCGAATCGAATATTGTCTACGGCAGGTTGCTCTTTTTTTTCTTTTTTTCGTTCTTCCGATTCGCCAATGTAAATATGCATCGCGATTCTTGTTTCCGAATTTCGAAACACTTGAACCGAAAGCAAATATCGCGGACAGCGCGTTTCTCTCTTTTTGCTGCTTGGATTTGCAAACGAAGCTTCACGATGATACGACGTATCGAAGCTCCATGAATCAATCGATATTGCAAAATAGAACGCCGAGCCACGCCACAGTCACGGTTCATTTCTGTTTTCGGGCGGCGGTATGGCGGCAACGGACGAACGAAATTTACAATTCGATGCGATCCTTCCTTAAACCGTATCCATAAGCAATGCGTGATTAATGTGCCGAATTAGCGAGCATGTTCGGCGACATGTGCAGTTGAATAGAACGAGGACGCGAGGGGAAGCGGACGAGCGAGAGAGAGCGAGAGAGAGCTAGACAGAGCGAGTGAGAGCGAGAGAGAGAGAGAGAAAGAGAGGGAGAGGGGCGTTGGTATCGATCGTCGTTGCATCGCGCACAGACCAGAAGAGAAATGGCGTTTACATGTGACAAAGATTCTCTGATGGATGATAGTGCTCGTTGCTTTGGGCGTTGCTCCGCTACTCGATGATATTTTGATGGTTTGATCGACGTTGACACGATGACGAGTTTGCCCGGTGTTCGCGACTGAGCGGCGGACCTGTGTGATACAGAAAGGACTGACAAGAGCATGCTAAACCACTACCTTGATGGATGATATCGTCGTTCACTGTTGGCAGTGCAAACACTTGGAAGAAGATGCACCGCCGAGAATGCGACTCTGCCAACTGATTTTCCAGTTCGCGAAACTATCCGGCTATGTCGGCCACGTTCCCGGCTTAATTTATTGTTATTGCGGATTAGAAGGTTGTATTGCTTTTGGAAGCTGGCTTTCCATTTCACCCTTAACTCTGCTATGGTGAAACGCGGCGAATTCTCTGGTACACTTTTCAGATAGAAAATCGTAGTCTGGCTGCAAGTCGTAATTACCAGGTTCGACGCGCTGAAGGATTATCGACACGAATAAAATGTCATGTTTAAATCGTTCACGCAAATTTATATTTCTACGAACACGCTGTAAAAAATAGGACGTAGGTAGGTTTTGTATATTCCTGTCTATTGTACATGCTCTCTGTACAATTTCGTACTTTGGAATCGTTCGTAATACGATTGATTAATCCAAAGTACATCATCTGGCCTGAATGCAAAGGCTCGCTCATTTCCTGTACGATGTAACGACTATTTTTAATATTTCTTTTACCTGAACTTTGTTTTCCAAATATTTATACGACAGAATCTAACGCTGCCAGACCTCGTCTTCGTTTCGTCGAAATATCGTTTTAAGTTTTCCGAAAGTTTTATATCCTTCCCAACGCTCGTTTAAACTGACCATCGAGCATTAAGTTACTCCATCCTCGTAATTCTTTTCTCCATAAAAATCGAACCACAGAGTTTCGCGTGTCACGTGTCCGAACAACCGATCTGCATAAAACCATTCGAAAGAAGTAAAACTAGATCACCGATCTACTGAAAAAAAGGGATAAAAATATGGTGTAAAGGAACAACAGAATAAAGAGGGGATGACGAAGAAAGAGACTCAGGAGGAACAACTTATTACAGGTTAGAATAAAGTCCTGGCTTTCTGTCGTGACAAAGAACGATCCTACGAGGAGAAGAGTTGTATGGGGCGAGGGGTGAGTTAATACTAAAAGCAATAAGCAACGAGTGGTTGCGGTTGCGAAGGGTAGGGCAGGGTTTTCCGAAGTTATTGTTGTGACCGCCGCTATTCTACGCTTTGCTCGTCGCTACTCTACTCTCTTTCGACTCGCCTTGCTAAATTAAATTTTGTCCTGCGCGTGCAATGTCGGCGAACTTTCTCCGTACGTTTCGCCAGAATTATGCAAAAGCTGTTTCCTTGGCTCCTTTGTCGGCGCTCTTGTCGCGTAGTCGAGGAAGAGAGAGACGTCTCCGCGATTTCTTTCCACAGTTAACAGTATCGTCACGTATCGTCAGAGCCGAGAGTGTAACTAGATCGAAAATGTTGCCGGCATGAATTTCATAGGCCATAGCGTTTCTATGCTCCTGGGATTCTTAGTCGATTCTAGGATAGTGATATCGATCTCACGAGGAACTACCTTCTTCTCAGAAATACTATGTGTACCGAGATCGTTCTTCCACGTCACCTTTTTACGTCTGTCCACTGATTTTCGCTTAATGGGACATTTTAAAATAAACGATCATTTTTTCGTCACGTATCGCATACATACATCGAAACAATCGAATGGCTGAGAATCGCCAGTCCACTGCCGTATTTCATAAAATAACGAGTTTTAAACGTTTGATTCAACGAGCAATTGTTGATGATATACTGGAAACGTTGACGAGTAGCACGGAATTTTTTTTAGTATCTGGAAAGTTTAGAACACTGGAAACGTTGACCATCGAACAGAAACGAACCAATTTACCCTAGGGAGTTTGAAAAAAATATATTTCCCTGCGGAGGTTTGCAAAATGCTTTTAAAAATTGCAAAATAACGAGTGACTCGAGATCCGCTTAATATCTGACCGAAAATAAATTAACATCGATATCTTACGTAATAATTACTGGCGTATCGATAAACAAGGAATTTCTTGGTCTTTCGGAAAGGAAATTGTTAGCCGGCTGCAACGAAATCCATCAATGTACATTCTGCGTGATATCGACGTGCCTTCACTGCTACCTCCGATACTGCCATCCGATCTTCCAGGTTTAAGAGTCTCTCGTACACGTCTCCATTTCCAGTAATTGTTTTCCGTAAAATTAAGAGACCGATCGAGCCAATAACAAAAGGCAGGAGGTCTTGTTACCGATAGAACGAACATATTTACGGGAACGTTTGAAAAGAGACGTCGCGGCGATATCCGCGTGTAATATCACCGTGAAAACGGTAAAGAGTTTCCGAGCCGGTCGCGTTCGAAAAGACGTTTTTTCGTTGAAAGCGTTTCTTCATTTCGCTTTACTCCCCTACTATGCTCCTTTCATTTTACTCTGGTACGGTTTAACAGTCGGCTATATTAGATTCTCTTGAGTCCAATTTTCCTTTCTCCCTTCCTATTTTTTTCATTTTCCTCCCGCTGTTCTTCTCCACCTTTTTCTTCGTCCTTTCTTCTCCTCCTCCTCCTCCTCCTGCTTCTTCTTCTTCTTCTTTTTTATACTACCTTCGGTACACGGTACCTGGAAGGGAATCGGCTGTCATAAAGCGCAAACCGTACGACGTGCTCGGAAAAAACGATCTCATCACGATGTTTCGATTCAGCGAATCGCATTCGTCGACGCCTATCCACGACGCGACGCTACGCGACGCGACGCGACGCGGCGGCCATCCTTCGAGGAACTGGGTTATCGATTCCCGCCGTAATTTTGAAACGCTGCACGTGGTCAGTTCCTGGTCCGCCCCACGTTTTGCATCTTCCCTTTCCACCTCGCTCCTCTTCTTCTTTTTCCTCTTCCCTTTTCCCTCGCTGATTGGTTTTTCTGTCGTTATTCTGTTTTATGTACATACTACTTACTGTGTAATCTATATGTATAGAGCGAGAGCAGTGGAAGATTTGGTACACAGATAGCGTCATAAAAGTTTATGTCGTTGAATTAGTCAGAGGGTGCTGGCGATAAAAGTTGGTACGAAGGGACCACCGAAACGTATAGACCTTTACTCGTTATTAGGTGAAGATTATACTGGTGTTAATGGATGGAAAGATATTCAACGCGCTGGTTCTTTTGGTCATTTTCGACCTACCTGTATATTTTTCACGTTAAGAAATATTTTCTAAAATATGCACGAATTCTTGTCATGTTTGCATATTACCGATAGGCGATTCCAAATTTATGTCAAACGTCTTTCTAAAACGTTACAAATCCTCGCTGTTCGTCAAATCAAGTCGAATTATTTAATTTTGGAATGGAATTAATTTTGGTGATGGTATTTAGCGAGTAAGATATGCGATATAAATATTAGAACAAAATACGCTAAAATTAACTCGGCTCAAGTCTGACCCTAAGTATTGTAGTTATTTACGATCCAACGTCGCTTATCGAGGACGAGCTTTATACTCGATCGAATTTATTTAACGTACACGCGATTATTCCTTCTTTTCGAACGTTTCAATCTACCATCCACTTGCGTTACTCGCGTAACAATCAATCTATGTTCTTACGGACGCTCGAATTGCTAATTCTCTAAACGTTCGTGCAATTCGGCCAAACTAAATTCGCGCAATATCGAAATCCATATTCGGCACGCGCTATAAGTAGGTTGCCACGCGTAAACGCTGCTTTTCAGTATGCTCTTGCTTCAATAGCGTTTAGCAAAACGATCGAACCGCGCATCGATCTCGCGAGCTTTTGTGCCCTGTCTGTCCACGGTTAACTTCATCGTGTAGGAGGGTAGAATATTTGCACGTCCGTCAGTGGTAACTTGGCAGGCTTAATCGGCTTTCGGCCGATTCGTAAAGTACACAATGAATTGCATCACGGCGCCGGCCGTGTAATCCTCGTGGCGGCAATTTATATTAATTAGCCCATTCGCCCGAACCATTCGTGTTCAACATAAATTAGCGGGGCTAATGATGAATGTCAGGTATAAACGTAACATTATGCGGCCACGCGCTGCTGTGTACGAGTGTGTCGTCCGGACTAACCCGGTGTTCACCAGGTAGAGGAGCTCGTGCTGCTCGATATATACGTGGCGCGGTCATACATAACGCCATAGCCCCCTTTGTATGCGCGTACATACGTTTTGGCGTGAAATCAACGTGACACTTGCCTATCGTGATTACAACTTGACAACGTACGCAACGCGCATCTCTGATTATACGTGCACTCGTCCGTGATATTTCGGCAACTTTACGTGTCGCGCGGATTCGATAATTTTATACGTTCCTTTCCTTTTTTTGGTTAAGAGGAAAGAAAGTTGATCAAGTTAATTCTTGCATGCGATTGTAGCTTCGTCTTTTGTCGAAGTTTAAGTACGCGCGCGTACAATTTATGTTCTCGAATAACTTTATTACCTTGCGTTTATAGGTCCTTCAGTTTGTAGTTTATAGCTTATCCCTATACTTCGATCGATTTGTAATAATCGTAACGGAATCGAATTTGCCAGTTTATGATTCGAAGGAGCACTTGCTGTATATCCTTGGATTATAAAATTAGTAGGCTTCGAATTCGAATTATTTGTTATCTACCACCCATTATATATTTTGATATATACGAATAGTAATATATTTTACTATTCATATATACTACTACGTAAGTTTGCTATTTATAAATAATTCGCGCATTAATACCGAGAACGATTCCCTATCGCTTTAAACAAATCTTATCGATTTTTATATTATATTATATTATTAGAAAGGAAACAGTCTGAAGCCACAGAGCTCGTTAAGTATCAAAATAACTCTCTCACAGTTCTCTTATCGCGTATCGTCCCCGAAAAATCAGCGTTTGGCGACCAATTCGCGTGCAGCGTAATCGCATCCGTGCAGATTCGTACGCTTGGTTGCTCGTATTCGCGTACTTAGCGTCCGTCGAAGCTGTGTAACTTCTTTCGAAAGAACAATTGGCGCATCCACACGTCCACTGTAACTCGATGATCGATCGCCAGTGGCCTTCGAAGGTGGAAAATTCACGGGTGGATGAAAATCGCGGCAAATCGAATAACCAGTCAGGGCACGAGGATGACATAACGAGTGGTCGGGCGGTCCTTGTTCTTAGCTGTGCGGCCGATCTGCGTCACGGAAGGGGTGGATTTTGCACCCATTGCGCTCGTGTTTCACCGTAGGCGTCGAGCTCGCTACACGACCCGCATACCGGCGTTCGAGTCGCTGTCTTTGTAAGCCACCTACAGACTGGTTGATCCCGTTCCAGTTAGATGCATCGGACCAAAGGGAGGAAGCTCGTGCTGAAAAGTAAGAACTGGAAACGGGCGGGAAGGGTTCGTTGCAATCAAGCGCGGACGCGGACTTTGGGGATGCTCCTTCGTTTTCTCACGGTCTGCATTATCTTCTGAGAACTGTGTGTTGCCTCTGCAACTCCTCTCTTCGTCTCTGCCGAGACGAGGCTAGACGAGGTAACGAAGGAGGCGGAAGATCGTCCCCGTTCTTCCCTTCCTTCTTCCCCTTTTTCCACCTTCTCTCCGTCTCCGTCTCTCTCTCTCTCTCTCTCTCTCTCTCTCTCTCTCTCTCTCTCCCTCTGATCTTCCTCTGATCTTCCTCGTTGCAAGCTTCCTCTCTTTCTTCTCTTCGACGGCCGCCTTCATCCGTCCTTTCAGCGTGGCCCTGTATCTTGGCTGAAATCACTATTGATCGCCTCTGTAAAATAGCGGTCGAGCTTAGCCGATGTACGGTGGCGGATTATTCCTGGATTTGCTCGGGGCGCGTGTGTGCGCGCGCGTGTACCGCGTTAGGATTGATAAGAATCATGGGAGAAAGGAGGTTTTAAGTTTGAATCGGCAGGATAAGTATCCTCCTGGCTTACCGTTAGCGATGCCTGTTTGCCCGCCTCTGCAATTGCAGCTGTGTAGAAGCTTTAATGGATCAGCCTTGATTGCACTAATGGGCATTGTATTTATTACATGAGCCGTTTGGAAGTTAAAGCGATCAATCCGACTGGTTGCTGATTCAAGCGCGCGATTAATATCCAATTCTCAAGAAACATACGCCTTAATTCCGTAAGTTCGTTCGTCTTGAGAAGAGCGACGTACGCGATAGTAAATTCCAGGGTGAATTTAAGAAATTTTCAGGTTAAAAGATATGACAGTTATACGTGCTTAAAGAGCTATTTTAAAATTCAATATATATATACACAATATATCGTCAATCAATTCTATTAGGTTGTGCGGAAAATTGAAAATCGATTCAACGAGCCGCTTAATTACGAGTGGCGTTATATAATAGTACAACGATAATTATTAATTCCTAGTAATTAGCAGGGTATCGTTAGCAGCCTTGTAACGACGGAAGAGAAAAATCTCATTAAGGAAATTACAAATAATTGTGCCCGAGGCGAAGCTACGCAATCCGAACGTCATCATGCCTGAGGACCTCGCTTTATTTCCGCAACATCCGACACAATTAATTACCTTCTCTTTTTTGATTGCCAAGGAAAATCCTAATCCGTTCTGAAAGTTAATCAGGAATCCGGGTAAAACGTTGAAACGTTACGAACGTCCCGATTTTCGACGACGCGGCGGACAAGCTGCAGTTTGCCTAGCATCTTGGTGACATCTTAAAGCCCTCATTAGTGTAGCTCGTCACCTTCGATAGGTAAACGGGGTGAGAGAGAATTAGCCACGTCAATATTTGCGGTGCAATCAAGCCGCTTCGACTCGGCGTGTCCCCGTCGTCGACGTCGTCGTCGTCGTCGTCGTCGTCGTTTCGCTTCTCGGTGGCCCCCCGACACTGGCACTGATTGTAATCCACACTGCTCTGACCGGTTTGCCGCTGTGTTGTTGCTGTTGTCTTTTCTCATTTTCCCGACTCGTTCACCTGATACGTACACACGGTCGTGCTACTCTCTCAGATCCCTCTATCCGTTCTGACGTTTGGTCGTGGTCCAATCAGACGTTTTCGCGACGACGACAGTTTCTTGCCGAACACGTTAAAACGGCTAGTTAGCTTTACCAAATGTTTACGCGGCCTTGCACCGATATAATTTTCGCGTTTGATCTTGCGACCGGTTGTTTGAAGAACATTGCCTGCTAATGTGTGTGTACCGTGGCAATTTAGACGATTAATTATGGTCGCGTTTGATTGTGGCTCGAGAGCAGTTCAACATCTTCACGTGTAGTAAATTGTTACTTGGACGCGATTAACGATAGTTGGGCCACTGGTGGCTTAAAACGTTAAAAATCACGTGTTCGGTGTAAAAATTTAATCGTCCTACGAGGCGGTAAAGTTTTTACGACGGGACAATGTGTAGAAGGTTGCTTAAAGTTGTTCGATTAGGTAGATTCTTCTATTTACTCTTGCGCAAATAGTAAATTTAAGTAATTTTATACAAACGCGCAACAAACAGAATTATTTGTTGTAACATTATTCTTGCACATGCTGTTATTAGGAAAGAACTTAGATAACGGTAACTACATGACAGTTGATATAAATCTCGTAATTGATACAAAGCTTATGAGAAACAATTAAATTATTTAAAATTCTAAGGAAAAGATATTCCGACCAATAGATATCGTATTATTCTATTGAGGACGTTTTTCCACGTTTTTTTCCACGTTCGAGCAAATTCCGAGCAATATACACAAATCGAAGCTACGATATCTCTTGAAATCTCGCATCTTTGTCGCTTCTATCTTCAAACTTAACGCGATATTTCAACGAAAGGATACCTTAACTTCCTGAACTGTAGAAACTTTCACCGCAGATTACAGGACGAGTTCTGCAATGATCGCCTCGCGAACGACATACCAAAGTTCAATACCAATTATCATAACGGTCTTTGTAACTCGCCCTCGGTCGTATCATTGCCATGGAATTTATTAATTCTGTCGAACGAAAGGTCTGCCTCCAGCAAGATTCTAGCAGCAAACTGGAACATAGCATTGAAATCAGTTATCTGGCGGCAAGGGCAATACCGTGAGCTTAATAGTTCCGATAAAACTCGTCGCTAACCGTTTGTACTTCTTATATCTGACAAATCTTCCGGCGTTTGTCACCGATAAGGAAGAATCCAGGAGCCGCAGGGGAGGAGAATCGAGACGATCGAAACGCGCAAGATGGTCAGCTAAGGCTATAAGAGAAAACGGGGCGAGGGTCGAAGGAAAATCGATGGAAGAAATAGCGGAATTAAGCTTTTTCGAAAGTTGCACGTGCGAAAGCTGCGCCACGGAGGGATACGAATCGCGTGTCGTTTGGTAAACGAGGGCGAAACGGTCGGGAAAGCAGGTGGCTCGTGATGGCAAAAGGGTTGCGCTACGTTCCCAGTGAAAGGAACGACGTGGAACGAGAATAGGGAGGGCGGACGAACGCGTGACAGTGTCACAAATTGAAAGTGTCCAGACGAGCTCCGCTATTTCCTCGAGCTCCTGCTCGATCTTCGTGTCCTTCGCGTAACACGATCGCAAAATTTTTCACGAAAAGCGATCGCTTCGATTCTCCTTCGCGACGGTCACGTTTGAATTTAACTTGCTGGTTTTCGTACCTGGAGTAGAAGACACAGAAGCCTGTTTCGTTCGTGTTTTTGCTTTTATCAGTTTTTTGAAGATGTTTTTCAGGATTTTTAAATTTTCAAGAGATTTGAATGTTTTTTGGTATTTGGAACAACAGACAATCGTCTAGCGATCGATTTGTGACTGGAAAACTGGACTTGACCGAAGAACTGGATCGTGGGATCTGACGTAGGAATATCTTTACGCTTCGAACGATAGAAATATTTTTAATTTATTAGTTGGGAAATATCGATAATTTGGCTGTGCGCGTGCGCATGTGGATTTAGTTGCGGAGTTAAGCAGGCGATTGGTGAGATTGAGTTTTTAGAATTTTCTGATAGTTTTTTCTGGTGCGTCTGATAAACGCGCAAGCCTCGCGCCGCGAGGCAAGTTTCCTAAGTCTTGGGTAAGAATTTTTAGAAGTGAAATTTAAAGCGAAAAAGTTACGTTCACAGGAGGTGAATTACTGTCAGCGTAAAAAATTTGTAAAAAATTCCATAATACCGCTAAGTAGGTAATTTTAAACTTTTGACTAGCAGCGTTATGTTTCATACTTCGTATCGTCTACAACCTGTCCAATTAACTGTAAGTAACAAGATAAAAAATTCTTTCGAAACGTGTTTACGTAGTTACTTTTTTTTTTTACTAATTCTGTAAATATTAAAAAAGCTACTTATACTTAGTCAATTAACCACTTATACCAGTAACCTACGAGTTATTGCTCCCAAGAGATCACCGCGATTATCTCCAATTGAAGAACTTTAGTACTTATTTATTTCATTCTAATTCATCCTTATATTTCTCTACTAACTAAAACTAAATTCTCGTACTTTACTAAAAACATACCTCATATATATATACCATATATATATATACCATACATATATATATATATATATATATAGAGAGAGAGAGAGAGAGGAAACCGTAAATTATTTGGCTACTACGATGCACGTTGTCACGAAAGGAGATCGCGACTCGAGAAGGATAAAAAACGACCGAAGGAAAGCAAATTACGATGTCGACAGGGATCGGTAGAAGTCAAGCGAGCCTTGTTCATCGGTCGGCCGCGTACATGCGATTGTTTTCCCGGGACTGTGTTCTTTACGCTCGTTAATTCGATCGCGATCCGTTAATTGCAGTTCATGGAAGTAGAAACGAAGCTGGTCGAGTTAACGGCTGGTGTGCATCGTGCACCGGTCAGCCCTCGTGGCTCGATAACGTTGGCGAGAATAATGGCGAGGATCGTGCGATCAGGTAAATAAAACAGGGTCTCGTGGCTGTCGTGCGATCCTCGGACAATTGCCATTCGCGCGCACACACACGCGCCGCTCTCTGCCTCGTTCTTCTCATCCACTTTCCTTCTTCCAAATATCTACTTTCACCTCAATCTCTAGTACCCTTTCCTCGCACCCCTTTCGAAAGCTTCTTTTTCATTCTTGCTTTTCATTCTCTGTCCGCTGTTCGCTCCTCCTCGTCGTATCCTCTCGGCCTCTTTCTCTTGCGCTCTCAGCTAGTGGCGTGACGCATGGCCAGCATTTATAGCGCGAGATAGCACCGCCGGTTCTCGACAGCGCCGGCAGATTTATCCTCCACGGTTATTGGAGTTATACAAAGGATTTTTCCAACTGATCCCATAAAGTATCTGTGCCTGATGTCCTATTATTTACGCAGCCGGCTGGGATGCCACTGGCCCGCCAGCAGCCACCACGCCGCCCTGAATTTTTCTCCAGTGCGGCGGATCTTTAAAGCCGACCCGTTTCCAGTAATTCAACTAATCTCGTAGAGTCTGTTGTACACCGTTCGGGACTAAATTCGTGGCACGAGCGAGGTCAGGGCGATTCTATGACTAGGAATAAGCGGATACGAAAGAACAACGAGATTGCTTTGGAAGCTTCGTTTCCGAGAAAATCGAGCTTCGCAACTCGTCAAGCGTATTTGCATTTGGTTAGGTCTCGATTAGGTGGGAGTGGAAAATTGGCAGAATGAAAGTTTTTACGCGTGTTATAATATCAGAGTCTTAGGAAGTAAGTTATTAACATTTTCAAAAGTGAGTATATTTATATTTCTTTGCTTTGTTATTGTGAAACTAAATATCGAGCACTACGTTCCAACAAACTGTCAAAGTCGAATTTAATCGAAAGTTAAAACCTCGATATGGATATTTAATACGCGAAATAATTTTTAGACGGTTTCACGTTTTTCTTAGTTACATCGTTCTTAAAATCGTAATAAATCGAGCTGGGAAATGTCGAAGTCGCAGGAAGTTGGAGGAGCGTGTTACAAATGGAAAATATTCAAGGTGTATAGAAATAATTTATTCGGAATAAGTAAGCAATAAATAGTAATAACGAAGTTATAAAAATAATATCTACGGATTGCTTTCTTACTTCTTCGAAAGGAATATTTTGCTCGACGTAAATGGAGTGCAGAGTCTTGCGTTTTGTAAAAGCACTCTTTTTTCTTGAAATATGAATAATGCATCGCGAAGAAAACCTCTATACGCTATATACTGAAGCGCGAAGAAAAATTTCTGTTTTACATTGAACTTTACTTTCTATTTTTACATTGAAAGCAGAGAGGACGCGCTAGGATAAAGGTATTCCTTTCCTGTTCCTACGGCTTCGGGATGACATTCTCTTTCACAGTATAAATATAATACAGCCTCCTGTTCCTTGGAGCCCGTTGTTGTTGCAGAGCTACATGACATGCACGAAGAGAAGTCTCTACCTTTATTTTTGCATTATCGTATTCTTATCTCCATTCAGAATTTAAGAAATAATATTTTTCTTGAAAATACAAGTGTTCCAATATAATACTCGTCTCATATTCGTCTATTGGGACGTGATAACGCGCACACAGTGCTGCGTTACGTTCGATACTTGTAGAAATTTTGTACGAATATATTACGTGTGTTATGCCGGTACAAAACATTGAGAAATTTCGTCAAACGCGATAACGAGATGCAATCGTCACGATCGTATCCACGATGTTCGAAACAAACCTGATAATGTACGTAGAAACCGCAAGATATCGGAGATACGTACATTTTGCAAAACTGATATAAATTGTCCCTTTCAAAGTAATATATTTAAACGAAAATTAATTTAATGATATATTTAAACATGTTAAGATCGTTCGTTTAGGACGTATAAAACAACGTATAAGATTTGTTTCTTGCACGACTAATATATACGTGTGTGGGTTCGCCCTAAACTCCCTCACTCTCGCACATACAATCCAATGTATCATATTATATACCCAACGAAACAAAGTAAAATTTTATTCCAAAATAAAATAATACACTAAACGTACGCACGCATTATTGATTCTAATATTAATATTAAGAAATACGTTTGTTCGTAAAATTTCCTCGTTCCCGGGGTTTCAAAAAATAATCCGTTTGCCAGAGTACAAGTGTCCTATCCGAACAAGAACCCTCTGTTTTATCCAGAAAAGACCCGCGACCCTTTGTCCGGGGTAATCGATTCCTAATGAAAAAACCGTGTACGACACCCTGTAAGTGAAAGCTGTTCCTTCGTTTCTAGGACTCCGAAGGTGACACTCCCCTTCACGATGCGATCTCTAAGAAACGGGATGACATGTTGGCTCTGTTGTTGGACCATGCCGCAGACATCACCCTCACGAACAACAATGGCTTCAACGCTCTGCACCACGCCGCTCTTCGTGGAAACCCAAGGTGAGTAGCTCGCGTTTTCGATGCTTACGCTTTTGTCCGTGATACTGTGCGCCATGTTGAATGTCTCTGTCGGCGGTAGAATTTAACCGTCCGAACCGACCACTGCCGAGAATAGAACGATAAAGGACTTTGCTCTAAACAGCCTGACAATTAAGAATAGCCGGCTGTATTTCTATAGCTGATGGGCCAAGACGCTCTCACTCGTCTTTCTTGCTCCCTCTGCCCCATATTTTTTCGATTTTTACACAATAGGTGTTGGTATCGCTGTTGGGGACGTCGGAGCTGTATCTTCTTGTTACGAGGTGCATTTTCTTGCTGACAAACGATTCGAGTGTATGGATTGACACGCGACCAAGGGACGCGAAAGTTTCGAAGTTACAAGGGCGGAGTTCCGACGACAGAGACGGGAGGAGAATTCGTTAATTTCGTTTATGAATTTACGCGTCTATGGGGAATACGAAGGTCCAAGAATCCGCGCAGTACACGTAACAAGGATATATAAAACGGGCAAAGTATCGTCGAGCTTGTGACTGAATGTTTATTGGCAATTACGCATTTAGTCACGATACACGTACACGCGCATGTTATTTTGGCAATCTGATCGACATCGATTCGCGATAGCGAAACAACGTCGCGCGTGATTCACCCGGAGAAATACCTTTCCGCGTACACTGTGAGCGTAACCTCGTTAACGAACTAGTCTTCGCGTAATACAGACGTTAGAATGTTTGAACGTTTCTCGTTCGAATGATTGTTGATTGGACGTTTGAGCGAGTCCCGATTAAAGATTGAACCGAGTCTGCCTCGAGTGTCGATTCGATGTAACGTTGTCATTCGCATAATTCCAAATTGTAAGGTATACAGCGACGCCAAATCGATACGTCAACGAGTATCTATGAATTTCCAAGGAAGATTCAAGTAAATCCCGAGAAGGATTTTAAGGCGCCGTACCCAATCGCTGTTCGGCTTTGTTCTCTCGTTCGACAAATCATGAAGGAACGTCGAACCACAGGTGCTGCCGAGCTAGTTGTCTTTCGAAGTCTAATCGAGTCGGACATTCTGGCGAGGTACTGAGTTAATTTTACCCCAATTCTCACCAGTCGCCGCCCTTCTCTTCAATTTCATCTGCTACAATCTCGAGGATCTTCGAGGTTTGCTCGCCTCTGTTACTTCGAGACACTGATGGAGTTCTTGGAATGATAGCTAGTACCTCGGAATAATATCTACCTTCGATCGGGTTCTTGAAATAATATTTCCCCCGGAGGACAAACTCCTCTGTCGCTGATTAATTCTTTAAACTTTGAATTATATCGGGAAAATAGTAGGAAAATGCAAAATCGTCAAAGCAAATGTACTTAATGCATTAATATATTAATAAAGATAGGACTAATCTGGTATTTTATTAAAAATTTAAAACTGTCACAGGATAGAGAAAAATTTAGACGTTCTCAATTACTTTAATCACGTTTGCAGAGATATTTCCGGTACGTTGTATTCAAGGCTATAAACAATGAACAAATTTTATCACGAGATTTGGATGAAAAAATTAAAGCGGCTACTTCGTTACGGGAAAATATGAAATATTCCTCTCGAATATTACTTTAATCTCATTTATATTCAAATTTGTAATAAATTGTCATACATCTCACTCAACGCTGGCAAGGATTACAAAAGTTTAGTGCACAGTCATGTACATCCTTGTCTTTCGCTTAATAAACCGGAGTCAAGTTGTGCCATTGTTGAAGAACTCGAAAATGAGACTATCTCCCTTTCTCTTTCTCTCGTTCTCTCGCGAGTACACCCCTTCCCCTGTCACGTTTCATGCCCGTTTCCGGCCATGGAAAATGCAGACACCGGATGCGCATAGTAGTTCTGCAATCGCAATTACGAGGTACCTACTTTCAAGCTCTCGGTGTCAGCGATTCGCGCGTTACCACGCTCTCTGCTGCGATGTTGCTCGTCGAAATAACAGACAAATTTCTGTCGTCGAATGGAAAAAGCAATGGTTCAATGGTGCGAGAACTCGTGGAACGGTAGAAAGGAAACGATTATCGCGATGGCAGCTTTTGTTTCGGCGGACATCCGCGTCCTGGAATTGTCTCGTTATCAACGAGAATTTCGTTAAAAAATCTTTTTTCCTCGCACCTTTCTCCGTATATAAAATTATCCTACAGTTCCTCGTTTTGTAACTTTTTTTTCTACGCTCTTCTTTCAAACGTCCGATGTTTTCGTTACGCGTTAATTTTGCAATTTACGTAACGAAGCTAGAATTTTAGGCAACACGGTTGCTCTACTATTTTTATTTACCTTTGCTCTGCACGGAACTTTGTATTTTTGAAATGACTAATAGCCATTAAAAATTCTGCAGAAACCATTTTGACTCCCTGTAACTGCCTTTTTCGTTGCTCGTGAATAAACGAAATTGACATTCGTTATAGCTTTTTAGCTATCAAGCTAAAAAAACGAAAAATCAAGAACCAATCACTGTTATAATTTCGAAGTCACAGAGAAGAGATTAGCAAAGGTTTAATTTATTAGTAACTTTATTTATAGTAGGTTCATGTTTATGTAGCATAGAATGTACGACAGACGGTGAATATTTATAAATATAACACACCCGTTAAATATTTAACGTTATCCATTTTATTTTATTACAGGCGATATTTGTACTTCAAATATTACAAATCGTCGCCTGCAAAGTCATCGATAATTCGAACGAATTATAAATTTGGCCCGCATGGCGATAAAGCATGGGAAATTCACGATGATCTAGTTAGATACTAAAATGTCAAGTTTGGATAGCGTAATTTCGAAACGTTGCAGCAAAAAGAACAATTTATGATCTTCCGCTACTGTAAATAGAGCAATATTTGCTTTCATATCGAGTTGCCAGGTCGTGAAAAGCGAAAACAATGAACATGCTTGGGCAAGTGAGACACGATGGCTCATAGCCGACTAACGCGTATAACGGTTCGTGAATTCCACTGTATTACGTTAATTGAACGCATCACGTCGACTCGATTCAATCCCTCGCATCATAGCCGTTCCCATTTCTGCGAAAATACATACTGCAGCTACTTTTTCCCTTCGGTACTTTCATATTTATATACTTCCAATCGTTTCAGCTATATTTTTACATATCTGTGCATTTCTGCACCATCGAGCTCCGTATAAACGCGTTAATATTCTACTTATCGTCGCTCGTACAACTCGATAACTGCAAGCTTAAAATAGAAAAATATTTCATAGAAGTATTTCGCAGCAAGCCGATCCATTACAGAAAGCTGTAACGTCAAATTACCAGTATATATTCCCATAGAAGGGAAATGTAGGTTGAACGTGGAACACAACTTGACCCAGAAGCGTAAGTGGTTAATCATTTTTCTTCATCAGAGAGCTCGTCAGGCACTCGATCGATTTCGAACGGTCGATCAAGTAGTCGGCAGAAGAAAAAAAAACACGCTTGCACACCCATAGACCTGGATCGGTGGTGGATCTGCGGTTAGCTGGAGGTAGGTTTCAAGGGGATGGTTTTCATGGCGCAAAGCCGGGGATAGAGGGTGTCTGCGAGACCGGGTTTTCGCATCCGCGTCTATCGCCTCCGGATATTACCTACCTTCGTTGCTTTTAAACCGGAGGGCGCTGATTACCGCGAGAAGATGTATGTGCCGCATCACCGACCGGAGGATGTATTTCAAAGGGAACCTATTACCCTGTTTTTCTGTCCTGTTCGCTCCACGGCTCGCTCTCTTTCTCTCTTTCGCGTTTCCCGTCGACAACGACTCGCATAGACCAGCCATCAGGTACCCGTATCTGCGTGAAAATCGACCGTGACATTACGCAGAAACGCATTACCTGGCGCGAAACGAACCTGCAATTAGATTAGCGGATGATTTAAGATATCTGGACCGGGTCGTTCTTTAAGTAATTCCATTTCTCATCCATTCTTCGGCCAGGAGAAATTATTAACGAACGTGGCGAGCGTGGTCTTGGCCAATGTTTCCGAGTTTCGTGATTATCAGAGTTGAATTTCCGAGTGTACATCTTTCATATTGATTCGTACGAGGTAGTCGTGTATAGAACACGCGTCGACCTCTGGAAAAATGGTAATATTTTAGAATAATTATATTTCACTTGGCAATTCGCGGTTAAAATTACATCGTACGATATAACGGGTAGTACCAACAACTTTTAACGTTAAAAGTAGTCTACCTTGAGGACGTCGTGAAAAAGCGAGCAGTTCCACCGAACACCGAACTATCGTTTATTATAAGTTTTGTTTGCTGCGAAATTTTTCAAGTGATAGAGGCTGCACTGTTATATTTTTTGGGGCGAGGAAAATGCGGCGAGTAAAACCGAACACCGAGCGATCATTTATTATAAGTTTCGTTTACCGTGAAATTTTTCAAGTGTTAGAAACTCTACCGCTAAACGATTTTTAAAGTTCTTCCCCTCTTTCTTTTTTCTCGAACGGAAGCAGATCGATCTGCCAGCTTAAAACGTTAATCGTGTTTCCGAATATATAAACGAGAACGTGCGTATAACTTGCTAAATTGTTTGATCGATTTAAGAAAGAAAATTAGAAAATTATCGTTCGTCTCATTCGCTGCGAAAGCGCTGCGAATTATAGGACTTACGTTAACTGTGTATAATTTCAACTACTACTCGTTGGATTATCGTTTCGTTCTAAAGGAGCTAACAATTTTAAAGAAACGAATTAAAGTACCCAGAGTACATGTAAGAACGAACGAAAGAGAGAAGACAGTCGAAAATAGGGAGAAAAAATAGCAGAGATTTGCTTTTCTCGCGGAGAAGCACTTTCCCGAGTAACTGTACTTATGAAGCGACTTGATAAATGATCCTAACGCCCAATAGTCAGCCGCTAGAACGAATCGATGAAAGTCAGGATGCTGAACGATCAAGATTTCGGCTGGAAGGTTGCTCGCGGTCCGATTCGCCACGGTAAATGGATGAAGTGTGTCTTGAAACTAATTCACACAGCGAGGTAGTTCGCAAGGGAAGTAAGTGCTCAAAGCTAATGAAGTTTTCTCTAACTCCGTGTACGCCGAGTGCGAGTCGAGAACCGGGTAAACATTCCGCTCGCGTCCTATCAACGCTCGCTCGAGTTGGATATCGTTCTAATCGATTCCACGACTTTGCTGCAAATCCATCACGCCCGTCTCCTCTGACATTTTTTAGAATAATCGCCTTCGTGAAGTACGATTAATGGCTTATGATTCGATACGCGTAGCTCGGATATCGTCTTATGTCTTCGTTTATCATCTATTTTTATATCTTCGTTCTTCGATCGGTTATCATTAGGAGATCTTGAAAGCAGCTTTATGTCGTGAAACGATGGAACGGTAGAAAACGAGAAAAATAATTCTTTCGAAACTAGCGACGTAACGGTATTAGTATTCCTTAGAATTTACGAGTCGTCTTTCATTTGACGTATAATTCATTTCTTGAATAAGATAAGTTCGCGAGAAAGTCTCATTCGGCAATTTCCGAGCAGGTGTATCTGTGTATGTACACCGTTGTCCATAAGCGTCAGCGAATTTCCTGGGTTCGTATGAGATAATTGGCTTGAATCATCCAGGAAACGATTAGTCGCTCACCGTCTTAATACGAAATAGGTAAGGAAGAATAGATTCGATGGTAAAAGCCTTCTTAAAATTGGCGGACAAAGTGCACAAGTTTCGCAAGAAACAAATTATTTTAGTCCATTCACCACGTCATTTTAATTCCATTGATATTAGTCTGCATACGTTAGACGTTCTTAACATCCTTCAAATGTCTAAGAGGATGATAAACGCACATAGATAACCTGAAAATCAAACGACGAGACAGTTTTGACACGCAATCCGATGGTAACGTACTAGATTATAAAATTGCTCTTCTACGAAAGACGACAAACGTGACATTTACCTGTGGCCTTCGTTTACCGTACCCGCAACGAGCTTAATAACTAAAAACATCGTCAAATTCCTTCTCAATCTGCAACTTGTCCGCTCGCTGTCGATCCTCGATCGACGCAAGAGGACGTCGCCAGCCATAAGCCCAAGCTCAAACCGAAAATCAGCCGGAACGTGGAAAATAATGGTCGTGTTGGCGCTCGTTACACTGGCTGCGTTGGCGCTAAATAAATCTGAATTTCGGCGATATTCTAGGCTGCAGAGCCAGGTCAGGATTCTCGACGACCTCGTGGCGTACTCGTCTCCCTTTCCAGTTCTCCTCCTCCTTCTTGTTCCCGGTCAGGGACGAAATCAGTCTCTCTCTCGTAGTCGATGCTCTTTCTCCAGTGTTGGCGCTTCCTCTCGGCCTTGCCGTGTCTCTTTTCCTTGGCCTGTGAAGGAGCTGCCAGCCAGCCAGCCAGCTCCTCTCGAGTCCTGTGTTGCAGAGAGAGCTCTGAAGCCGAACGAACGGACGTCCGGAGACGTAATTTCCTGCCCTCCCGGTGCAGCTCCCTTCCGCTTGCTTCTCTTTCTCCAGTCCGCTTTGTAAGCCACGTTCTCCGGGGGGTTGCCGGCGAAACTTCCCTCGTTTTCCGTGCTTCTGCCTTCGGCTCCTCTGTATGCACCCTCGAATTAAGGTCGAACGATGACCGTCCTACGTCAAAACGCGCTCGATGCAGCCACGGCTTTGCTAAGATTAGGATTTGCTGTGCAGAAACTGCGCAAAGTTTGCCCTGTGTGTCGTGAAAGTAGCGGGATATGAAGCTTTGTTATTGGCTAGAAATGGAATCGCTCGAGGTTAGCTACAACGGCTGTCTCTAAGCGTGATTAAATTTGCGAATTGAATCCCGCCTCTGGTATAATCGGTTGGCCAAGGAGTTTTTCTTTTTATTTGTTATTTTCTTTTTTAGAGGAATATCGGTCTTTCGTTTTCATCGATGGAAGAATTACGTTTCTCGGATGATTTTGTAGCTTCGTTAGCGGCAGCAGCGATGCAGCTAGAAAGTATTAGTTGTATCGAAAAATATGATGCAACAACAGTTTACGTTTGTTAATAGAATCAGGGGAAAGGATGGCGTTTGTATAACAGGATCAAGTGTCGTTTTTATTATTTTCGGTTTGTTATAAGGAGCTTAAAGAATCGCTCGTGTTTCGAAACATATTTTTTAACGATGTCGATACTGGATTTCGCATCGCGTTCTAAGTGTTTCTATCTTATCTGCTATTCTTATTATCTGAATAACTACCGCTAAGAGTAGAAAAAAAGGACGTTATCGTAAAATGGCTGTGTAAATGAGATTTCATTGCATTTTAATTTCCCATCGATCTTAATTTAAAGCTCAATTAAGAACTTGAAATGAAGAGTAATACGTTATAGTACGACTCAAAGCGAATGTTTTCAATATTATAGTTTGAAATTGCCGAGATAAGATCGGCAACGAAACGAAGTTAAAATGTAAATATTTGAAACGTTTAAAATAAAGCGTTTAAGAATTTTCAAAGCGTGTGCACCCAGCTGCTCTCTATTTTGTTTTTTACTTTTATTTTTTTTTTTTAATTTTGTTTACACCTGGAGTTTTGCCCCCGAGTGTGGCGATACTTCGCAGCGTGTGCCAAGCTCGAATAAAGGCCGGGGACGTTTTAATCTCGCCAAATGAAGTTTTGCTTAAGAACAATGCACGTGATCCTAGCTTGTTATACCTATGAAATTCTGTGCAATTTGTACGCGACGCTGCCATGAATGTGGCGTGCGTTGTATGTCTGTGATAACATTATTGTCATAATTAACGTTGTTCCTGTATTAGCAACTTAGTTGAGATGATAACAGCTGGCGGCTGTATTGATAACTTCGGCTGCTACGTACAGCGGCCGGTATTAGTTATTAAAATAATTGCAAAAGATGTGATGCCAGATGATTGAGAATAGTTCGATAAATCGAAACAACGTTTCTGAAGCTGGCTTCCTATATGGGGAAAAATATGTTATTCTAGAATTATTATAGAATTATATTAGCGTTTTATCTTCCATAATGTGGTTTTATTTGCTACCTTACCAACAGCGATACGCAAAATGTGGTCAAGTAAACACCACCGAAAGAAGAGAATTAAGAGAAAGTTATCTATGCTTAAATACACGTTCTTAGTCAATCTTACATACGCATTGTTGCGAGATAAATCGACGAGATAATTCAAATTAACAAGAGTTTCATTTCGCTTAAGATTCTCAAACTACGTATTAACTTATCTTCTTAATCAAATCCCAAGCCTCGTACCTTGCGTTGCGTTACCTTCTAATTGTCAAGGTTCTCCTTGACAAATCTTTCGTGCATTATAAACCCAAGGCACGCGCGGATAATCTAAGCGCGAGCAAGTTTCACGTAACGTAGCGTACTGTGCAATTATTTTTATAAACTTGGCAAAGCGCCGAGATATTTTCTATCGGCGAGTGCGCAGGCAAACGACAGAAGTCGCAGCGCCTAAAAATTTGCATAAATGATACCTGATGTACACATTCGCACGGAACAACCAGTCGATTCTAATGTTTTAGTATTTCACCGTAAAGTATGGATATGGGGAAACGGGGTTAATAACGCTTTGTAGTCGCAGCAGTACGAAACGATCAGCTGGCTATGCCCGTGCATAGCCATTACGTGTAAAGGCCACTAAAATTACCCGGCTACGCGTTCTCTTTGTTACGCCGTGTTCCCGATAGCTCGTTACTCAGCCATGATGGTGCAATTATTATGCCTACATACGGAGATATAAACACGAATCGCATTGTAAATTCCATCTCTGCCGTGGCTTGGCTAAGCCCGCCGTTGAATATTATATCGACATCTGGATATATTGATAGTTGAGCGACGTAACCCTGCGAATTAGTCAGCCTTTACGGGATCGATAAACGGCCAATTATGTCAATTTTCTACGTTACATTAACCAAGGCTTTAAGTGTTACGAACGAAACAAGAATTATCGCGTAGTCGGTAGCGGCGTATCATTGGTTATCTGTCTCGTGGAACGAGCAAAATTTGGGTCACAGACAAGCGGAGCGAACGCGATTCTCTCCTACACACGCATATCTTTTGTTCCGTCCGAAAACTGACGGTCTTTTATCCGTTTTATTTAGTCCGAATCTCTGGTACATGTTTGCAAGTTATCGCGTGAAATCAGTTACTTGGTTTTCGATTCGCTGTGATCGAAGATAAGTGCTTTTTCTTTCTTGCGTATTTTAAATATAAAATTATTCGCGAAAGTTTCGAAGGGAATGAATTTTTAAGATTACGCACGTATGTATACGAATAACGAACTCGTTTCAAGTAAATATTAATATCGCAAGTATTATATTTTATAAGCAAAATACAATACGTTCGAACAATATTTAGATCGTTTAATTGTAGACGCGAAGTTTAATATTTAACATTTGAGCTGCTACGGTCCGTTAATCATGGAATCCGTTTTCGTTTTGCTTAGCGTTATCGAAATTACGAGTTTGCTGTATCGTGTTCAATTTATTTACCGACTATTACGAAAACTCTCGACAATCGTATAATCCTTTCTATGTTCAACATTCACACGTTGTATAATACAGTTTTGAAAATTCAGTTGCAGTGCAGGAAGTTAATGTCGCGTGTATGAACTACGTACAGGATTATTATTTTTCAGCATTAATTTTACTTTACTCTCCTAATTTAACGATAACAGTGTTATAATAATAACGATGTTAGACAAACTGGAAGCCAATTTATTCTGCAAGTGGTATCACGTCATAATATAATAATAACGTAGCAATAATAACGTCCTGGAACAATTTCGGCCGGTGGTTGAAAGCGCGAACCAATTTCCGCAAAAGTGAAATCTGCTTTATCGAACGTAAATGTTCAACATGGACTATTGTACTTCCATGCAACAACGAACTGCGTATTTTTAACCCTCTATGATGCTATGTGATTTTTGCAAACGTGCATCTATATTCTCAGAATTTTATTTTACTTATTCGTCACTCTCTCGGTACAATTTTCATTATCATATCGTAGTATCAGTACCGAATTCTATACCTATAACAATCGGTTTCTATTTTTCGAACGAAAAGCAGAAAAATATATCGATGATAATGCTATCTCTCGTAAGCAGAACCCTTCGTTTTTCGAAAGAAACTTAGAGTTGCAAATTTGCGAAGCATTCGAATATTTAAACATCGCAAATGCATCGTAAACGTTGCAGTCGATATATTGTTTCCCGCAACAACGATCTTTCGTTTTTCTTCCTACAACCATTTATCTCTGTTACTCTCTTTATTATATTATTATAATACTCTGACGAAAAATATTTGCTCGCGTATACATACACATATATTTGCTATTCTGCGAGATATAACTTACCGCGACCAAAGGAAATTGTTCCTTCCAGCGTGAAGGGACATCGATTTATGTGCAGCTAAATTCGATTAACCCCCGCTTTAGAGCACTTTGAGGTGATTTAAGGCACGATGGCACTCACGAAGCCACGACAGCGTGGAAGACGACGGTGGACGTGTGCGGCTTCTCGCAGAATATACGAGTGGCGAGAAGTCGTGTTACGAAAACTAATTCGAAGTTACAGCAAACTTGATATCGCGCGGCGTACGATATACGCTTTGCCTCTCTACCGCTGCTTCGTTGCTTGTAGTAACGCGTTGCTTGATTATTCGAAGACGAGCATTATCGAAACCTATCTCCTCGAATAACGGAGATTCCACGGTGAAATTGCTTTCGCTTTTCCTTTTTTTTTTTCCTTAATCGATAATTCGATATCGGAGATGGTCAGCGACGCTGCGCAGTTGTTCTTTTACGTCTAAATCGTGAACTGATAATTTGGTCATATACAATCTTTGGTACAACTTCCATGTGAGTAGAATTCGTAGGAGAATTATTAAATTTTACCCCTGAATCTAATAGATTGTTCACGCTGTTTGATAGATTTACTATTTTTCTCGCAGTAGTTTTTGCATCTCGCTTATCTTAAACGCGCATGGCCGCAAATATTGAATCGCTTATTTGGGTAAAACAGTGGCACGATGAAACTTTGAACGCGCGACGTTCCTATTTATACTTTTTTCCTATAGTGTCTCATATATGTATCCTATATAATAAATTTTTGCGTAGATATTCCGCTGTATCAAATTTGTGAATACGCCAAATATCAAGGAAGAGCAAATGTGGCATTATTTTCGAGTAGTTGATATCGATTTGAAAGTTTTGAAGCCATTTAAATATACAACAAACTCGAATTCGCTTCTATTCGAGATTCGATCGAGCAAGTCCAACCCCGAACGAAGTACAATACAAAACACGTAACGAACAAATTATATCGTTCTCTTCTTCCGATTAAACTGGAAAATAGGTATTACAGAAAAATGTTACATATTTCAAAGAAGATTAGCTTTTCAGAGCCGCGTTATTTCCACTGTATAATTTCCTAATAAAAGAGAATCATAAACGGCGCGCGGCAATTTCAGCGCGTTGCCGGCTTAGCCGGCGGATTTAATCGTTTCATCTAAATTATAATTAATGCTTCTAATCTCGGGGCCAAAGGTGTCTAGCGGGCAAGGCAGCGAGGACGGATTTCAACCGTAACGCCGTGCCGCTGCCGCGGACAATTTTGCGTTTTCGCGGACGACAAGTCGCGGCCTTCTAACGCGAATTCGAAGCCACTTTACTGTCTCTCGCGCGGCTTAATTATGTTAGCCGCAGCGCGAAGCGTAGTCGCAGCGCGAGTCCGCTTTGATCTCTCGCCGTGTAGCCGCGCTCTGATTGTGACAGGCCCGAACAGAAGCGGACAGAAGATCCGCCAGACGCGGATACCCCGTTTGTTTTGTTATGTTAGGACCACGGTCACGCGTGTACACGCGGAAACCAGGTAATTCCGAGAGTTTCCACCCGACGTGATTAAAATTTCGTTAGGACGTGTTCGCGTGTCAGCGACTGATTCGACCGGCTTCTCTCTGTGCGCCTTCGTAACGCTCGCAGTTCCGCGTTTGTGCATGTTTGATAGAACGGTCGCGAGGGAAATGGACTTCGTTGCACGGCGAACTGCAATTCTTCTTGCGGCTGGCTCGTCGCAATGGTAAATTTATGAAACGATTCAGCACCGACTAGGAGCTTCAGAGCGTACAGAGTTGAAGAGCAATCTCGAGGCCAAGTCTCCTGCAGCATCCGAACCGCAGACAACGCTACTGTAACCGAGCGTGTTGTTATATCGTTTGACGCGTTTCAAACAGTATTCTCGATTCTTACGTGACAATTTAATTGAATAAATAAATAATCGGTTTTTCAAATTCGACAACGATTTCAAAAGGAACGAGGGATGTTCCATTTCAATGTTTCGTTTTAACGTCGAATTTGTACTTTTTCTATCGTCCCGAACGTTTCAAAACTATCGATCGTCTCGATTCTTACGTGACAATTTAATTCAATAGGTTTCTAACAGATATTTCCGCGCGACGACTACAGGGCAAGACGAATAAATCGGTTTTTTAACGATTTCAAAACGAACGAGGGACGTTCCATTTCAGTGTTTCGTTTTAACGTCGAGTTTCAAAACTATCGATCGTCTCGATTCTTACGTGACAATTTAATTCAATAGGTTTCTAACAGATATTTCCGCGCGACGACTACAGGGCAAGACGAATAAATCGGTTTTTTAACGATTTCAAAACGAACGAGGGACGTTCCATTTCAATGTTTCGTTTTAACGTCGAATTTGTACTTTTTCTATCGTCGCGATAGGAGAAATGTCTGATTTTGTTTTCTCACAAAATCTTGCAAATTTATCCGCTTTAAAATTTCCTACTTTTCCCGATCTGATACATCGTTCTCGTTTTCAACCATCGAACGAGACACTAAAATCAGACAAATTTGCAAACACGAACTCGTCGCAGGTATCGATACCCGCGATATCCGAAAATGCGAGAATTTGAAAGTCTGGGAAATTTTGTCAGCGCTCCGCTCTTGTGTCTCGTTGCCTGAGACGGCGGCGTTTCTCCTCGTTGCAAGCGTCGCTGGAATTCCTCGCACGACGCGAACTTACGAGTTTTACCGATTGGTATTCTCCGGCGTGGCTGCGCGAACGCAAAAGCAGCTCAAGGAAAAAGAAGAATCCGAATCAGACGAAGGAAGCAGGGGGAACGCTAGTGACGAGGGTGAGTTTGAGAGGAGGAGGGCTGGAAGAGCGAGCGAGCGAGCGAGCGAGAGAAGGAAACGCGACGAGGAGGAATTCGCAGATAAGCGCGAACATTTCGTTCCGGACACGAGAACGATCCGATCGACGGCCGTAAACTTCGGAATAGTTGTCGGAATAATTAGCCTGACTCTTTCACCGGAAGCTGGAGGGGCGCGAGTAGACGGTTGTCGGGGCACGCTGTCGGAAAACTGGCCGATGATGGGGTTACGGGGCGTGTAGGGGTGATTGGGAGGATCGGCGGAGGGCACGGGGTAAGCGTTGGAATAGCTGGTCGGGCGCGAGCCATTTAATTTCGTTGGCCGAAGATCTAATTACTTTCAGTAGTTTGTTAATTTCATTCGACTACTTTGCTGCCATTAAATAATTATTACGGGACGATGGCAAACGGGGAATTGGAATGGAATGGCGGGCAGGAATACGGAAGGTGGTGCGTTTGGCGAGTCGTTTTCGCACGCTGCGTCGATCGGTCGACAGCAAAAAAGGATACGCGAGGGGATATGCAATGTACGCACATACATAGGCCAAGGTTTAATCGCACCGTTTCCGATTGAATGCATTTCGTGGCCCTAGAAACGATTCTATCGTCGTGCAATGGGTTGCGTGCCACGATGTTCTCTGTTCTTCAATTTTTTCAGCTTTCGTGCTTGCCAGTTCGATGATCGCGATTTCGGTCTTCCTCTCGTTTCGGAACGTAAGAATATGAGAATTGCGGGAGTTCCCCGAAAACGAGAGCAGCTTGTCGTTGTCTAGGGTAACTGGAATTTTAGAAAATTGTAGAGAAAGAATGTTTTCGCAAGTACGCGCGCTCTTGTCTCCTTTGATCACATGGAGCGTGCATCTAAATTTCAGTCTACAATTTTGCAGCAGCCTGTACCGAAGATTTAACCGGCGCGCGCGAGCACGTGCATGCAGAAGACAGAGACACCGCGTGAAGCCGCGCCATTATATCTATATCGAGTTATAATAGCCCTCGTGTTAAATCGCATGAGAGCCAAATCGCTTGGAACTAACGTCGAGTATCTCCGTTCTTCTCTTTCTCTCTTCCTCCCTGTCCTCTCGTTACCCTGTCTAACACACACGTTCTTCCGTGTACAGGGTGTCGTAGTAACTCAGTTACAAAATGATATCTGCGTTACTCTTACGTCTGAAAGATATTTCAATCGTAACTTCGTCAAACTATAAAGCAGACAAGAGCGATATATAAATATTTTATAAACGCGTACCTGTCTCTCGTACGTAAAGTTTCACGAGATCGAAGTCGAAGTATCTCATAAATCATGCATTTCGAAATATCTTCATACTTTTGTACAGGGAATAAAACAACGAACCGACGGTACATATAAAGGTACAAGGTTCCGTTTGAAACAATCAAGAAAACATAGAAGTCTCGAAAAATATGACCGCGGAGAAAGAACGTTTCGCGGCACAACGTGTCCCTTCGAATCGACCAATTTTTATTCCTCCGGCAATTTCTCCAATCGTTAAATGTAACCGAGATATCGCTGGTAACAGAGTTACCGAGACACCCTGTATACGCATATTCTTCGTCTCGCGTACACGCATACATGGACAAAGAGAGGGACAGAGAGAGAGAGAGAGAGTCGCTTTAGGGAAACTACATCGCTAGCCATAGGACATAACGGCGCACTTTCGTTAGGAATTATGCATTCAACCGGCGTCACCAACTTTTTTCGCCCTGTTCTCTCCGCCCTCTCGTTCCTTTTTGTCCCCTTTTGTACCATTAATTGGGAACGCTTGGGAGACGACTGTCTGATCTTCCTGATTCGATGTAGGAGAAACCGAGCGTGGGCGGCGCTGCTTTTTTCGCAAGGTCCGGACATTATTTTTACGAGCGCCGCGTTTAACAGACACCGCCTTTATTCAGCTTCGATTGTTCCAGCCGGCGCGCTATCTCGTCTGACCGTGGAAATTGCAAGAGAGTCGCTGCGAATTATTTCGTAATTTCTAGGGTCTCCAGGTCTCTCGCTTTCCTCCGATAGTTCGCCAAATCGTGTCCTTTTGTGCCGGCTCTTTGCTCCGATAGGTTTCCATGATATATGTGGTGGACGACGAACGTTCCGACGTTTCGAAACAGGCACCGAGAGAGCCTTTATTCGGGACACAACATCGTCTTACCGGTCTACGTTGTACCTTTGTGGTTGATAATACGCGGAAGCCGCGAATTTTCGTTCTTACGTCAGATAGTTTTCACGTTAACTGGAAGTTTTCACGCTGTGACGAAGTTTGCTCGTCGAAAACTCCATTGCTTCTTTGGTAAATTCTTTACAAAATCTGGCGCGCAGGTAGTCACGTAGCGAGCGAAAATCCATGACATTCGTTTGGGAGTTCGGAACAGCACAGTTGACTCGACAATTGTATCCTAAAATTGCTTGTTATCGCAGATCCATTAAGTCGACTTGATCGAATTCAGTAATCGCAGGTGTAAATATTTTCCTGACCGACTACATTTAAGTTATTACGCTAAACGTATGTTTCGTTAAAAATTTTATATCATCTCATTTTCGGTGAATTAATATATTCCTACAACATGAACGAAATCGAGCAAAACCTGTTACTTGCATCGTTGCGAACTACCAACTAGACAGTAAGGGAGTTTTTATGCCAACTAACTAACTAGCCTCTGAAAATTGCCGAAGAACTGTTATAGTTATACGAAGTAGCATTGTTATAGGATAAGATTCATCCGAGATTCATTTAAATTATATTTTCCGACAAAGTTTGTCCCCGGTATTTCGAGGAACCTGGCATCCTTCGAATTACGTACGCTGAAGTGCTCATTACGCGAGTCTAGTTATTGCTGCTCTGATATTGCGCCATTCCAGCGCCACTTAAAAAGTATCCCAACGTACATATTCGGTTAAATGCAAATCCGTTACGTTTACGCGATAGAAACGTCGAGTCTGCCAGAAATCAGGGCGTTTTCGCAAAACTTGTTTCGAATCCAGTTTATATCATTATAACTCGTGCGTGGGGTTGACTGTGCATGACTGTTGATGTATTCCACAGATTCTAAAACAGAAACGTGGAAATTATCGCCGTTATGTCTATGTTAGATATAATTATTGCAGCATGATTTATTTCATCGATTTGCGTTAATATCTTCGCTATTTGTAGTTACGCGTTTACTGATTAGTAAATAGGTAATTGAGTTGCGGAAGAATAGCCAACATATTTGTCAAATCAGTTATAATTGACCGATTAATCAATCACTTGTAACGTTCAGTCGTATTACTCTTTGTACGATTCAATTATTCGTAAAGAGATTAAAGGATGAACCGCCCTGTGAATCGAAGTTTACGATTTCTGATTTCGCACGTCCCTGACCCGTGACTGGATATCTGAGTGGGGACTATGCTGACCCATATATGCGCCAGGCAACTGTGAACGCGTTAACCCAAATTATCGTGGGTCGCTTACAATCCAACGGTATCAGTCGAAGATTAATACAACGTAGCTAAGAAGAGAATAGTCCGTCAAGTTGGAAGAAATGTTGAAAAGATACAGTCAGCCATAAAAGTCTACATAAAATACGACAGTAAAAACGTTAGCCGTACGAATTTTATCGACACGTGGAGGCACGTATTGTTAAAATATAACACGATCTATTTCACTTTCAACTTTGTTAAGAAAGTAAGGAAGTAAAAAATATAAAATACCAAATCGAATGATCGTAAAATTCACCCTCCGACGAACTATCATTATCTGTATATACTTGTATATTTTCTGTATTTTTTTATGTACCGCGGTACATTCATACGAAGCAGAAAATTTTCACGAAATCATCATTGTCATCGAGTGAATGGTCTCACTGAAATCTACGATTTACTTCGGCCTACTTTAATGGATCCGATGGTTCGAATCGTTAACGAAGCAAATGGAAGAAGCTTCGCTCAGAACGTAATGGCTGAAATAAACATTGGAGAATTTATCGTATGATTTGTTAGAAAAGAAAACAGCCTAAGATACTGTACTATTTAAGGAGAAACGTAATAACGATCGTTCGAAATCGGCCGATTCAAAGTGAATTCACTTTCTTCCATCTCGTCGAGTTGCAATCTGAAGAAGTTTCCCTTTGAGAAGATATACGCAGTTCTAGATTCAGGTTACGAAGATAAGAGAGGATAAGTAGAATTTATGAAGGAATGGCGGTATCAAGCAAGAAGCCACTTTATCGTAGTTTGTTACGCTCGTATTAACCTCCGTCTTTAAAGTTCCCCTTTGCTTAACGTAATTTGTTAGGTTTCACAGACGAGTCGACTGGTTTATTTTTATTCGACGGTTTAACGTTTGCCGCTATACTATTTTCCGGCCAAGTGTTTGCCTTTTAAAACTTAAAAGGGTTTAGATTGAATCGATGGGGCGAAAGAATATGCACTTCTCTCGCAAATCACTTGCGTTCGCTCTTTACGTACTACGATCTTGACACGATTTAGAAACGTTTCCACATTTCTTCGCTCCTTATCTTCGTTTTCCGTTTTCCGTTTTTACGAATACCATCGTTCATCCTTTTTATTTTTGTAAGCGTAGCCTGTCGGCATTTACCGACTAAAATACAATAAATTTACAGCTCTAAATAGAAAATGAAACATAAATTAAGTACAGATAACTTTAGAAATAAAACTGTGTATAATTGCATATTTAAAAAATAAGGCAATTTGTTTGTCGTCGCTGAATTTCCTAGAAATGTGCTTAGAAAAAATTGAGTAAGAAAAGTTATTTTTCAAATTACTACTTCCGTGGCGAGTTATATCGTTCGTACGTGGTATTTGAGCTATGTCGAACAGATTTTCATTTACTAGCATAAAATATGGTTAAACTTATTTTTGATCGGAGTATTACGATGCCTCCGTAATTTTAATTTAATCAAACGACCGGGTAAGAGACTCTCTCTCTATAATTTGTTCTTACGTGCGGATATTTTGGTACAGATTAAACATTCTTTCTCGCATTCTCGACGTTCCATTTTAAATTGCTTTCAAGACCTTGCTATCAATTGGTAGGAACTGCTGTAAGCTCGACCTGCAGAAAATATATCGACGCTAGATGTTGGATCCCTGAACCGAAAGTTTTTCCTTTATTTCGGTAAATGTTCCTTTTTATCGCACATCTATGTTATTTATTACGTCCATTTCCGAATAGAGGAAGGAAAACGCGTCTGATAATACCGCGATATTCCTAAGTTAAATCTTCCGCTTTACCATCTCATAATTACAATCGCAAATAAAGCTAACCGGTAATCGATAATCTTAAATATACCTATCAAGATTTGTCATTCATTCTGATTAGCATGACTTCTTGAAATCCCAGTCTCTTCTCCTCTTGATATCCCGCACACTCGCAACAGCAATTAATCGATTATCACTCGATAGCAAACGATTCGCGCGACAAGCAAACGAAGAAGAATTATTCGTCACCACGAAAGACAATTCCCTGTACGTCCAGAGTGAAACAAAGGAAAATATCAAACCACATCGACCATCCCCCATCATCGATGACGCGTGGAACGTGCAAGCTACACGGGCCGAGAATCCAAAGCTCGAGTCGCAGGCTCAAAGCGACTAGGTATTCCGTTCGAGCTGGTTCCCCAGGCATTCCAGTTTCCTCGAAGGTAATACGCCGCGGGATTCTCCTTCTCTCCTATATTCCACTCTCTCTCTCTCTCTCTCTCTCTCTCTCTCTCTTTCTTTCTCGCCAGAGCAGCAAGCGACGGAGACAGCGTGGAAGAAAGAGAGAAAGAGAACACGCGAGAGGAGCACAGGCACGCGGGGTAATCCTTGAAAGGATTCACGGGGTTAGAAAACACTCCGCGAAACGTACCAGCCACGACGTGGCTTGCTTTCGTGCAAGGATTTGACTCCGGGATTAAACGACCGCCCCTGAATTCGCGCAGCTCCCTCGTAAATTGCGCCAAAGAATTCGATATTAACGGTAGCTAGAGCCTGGCCCAGGGATAGGATCGGCATGGGAATGGGAATGGGTATCGAGGATGGGTAATCGGGGATGGGGGTGGCTGTCGGTAGCCAGGGATGCCTGTGCGCGGGGCTGGCTGTTCCTCGGAAGCAGCAGCGGCGCACAGGAGGCTCGGTATTAATGCCGCGTTCACCTCAGACGCCGACCGAGCTGACAAAGCTGGCTCCGCAGTCTGGCGAGTTCGAGGTATTCCAACAAGAAGATCGGCGTCGTTCCGCCGTACGAATACGCGCGCTACCGAAAGCGCGCCAACTCGCGCGCTGTCTGCTCGCAAGCAGAATCAAGAACCCTCCGGCTCCTGGCCGCGTCGTGGCTTAACTCGCAGCGTTTGAGACGAATTCGTGCGAACGCTCCGAAATGCTGCCTCGTCGTCCTGACGAAACGATCCTGTTTGGCGACCGATGATTACCTAACTGAGAATTAGCTGGACTCTGAGAAAGTTGCAGTCGGCAACGTTCGGCAGTTGTAGTTTCACGTTTGGCCACTTGTTAAGAGTCGAGAGACGCAGGATATTAGAACGAAGCGGATATCTGGCTTGGAGGTGGTTTAGCGCGAGCGTTCTCGGGCTTCCTAATCCTCTCGATGCGAATTGTCTTTTGTTCTATACATTGGTATCGGTGGAGCGCTTATAGGCACGACGAGATGCGGTCTGTCTTGGTCTCTTTAATATTAATATTCTTACGTCGTTTATTCGTAATTTTTATTGCTCGTAGATTCGATCTTCGCTAGGTTTTGCTGCTGGCTTCTCTGTATATATGCGCATTCACGCGTATTAAGAACGAGACGTTAGATATAAATTGAGTAAATTGTACAAAAACGTTCAGCTTTGTAATTAGAATTGACCCAGATACGTATATTCAGAAATATCGTATTATCGAACCTTCAAAAAGAAGACCGTGAAAGATGCACCAAATGTTTCCACTGTTTCTCATTTCCCGCAGAGGTATATCTAAAAGAATAGCAATATGCAGAATTTTCATTACGTTACCAATCGCACACTGGCAACTAAACGTATTTCTAAGAAATGTTTCCGTATGCTGTTCCATGGAAATGAATTTTTAGGTATTCCTTCCATGGTATCGTTCGTTCACGGCTTTCTCTGTTTCGCAAGTCCTTTGAGACTGCTACGATAACCAACGTCGTGACCTAAGAACGATAGTACACGCGTCGAGTAAATTAGAAGGAGAAAGAAACGGTGAAACGGAAATCAGTTTTCTGAAATATCGAACACAGAGTTGAGCAGGAGCATCTACGAGCTGAATCGATTAAAAAAATTACCAAGTATCGCGTATAAGTCTTTCCATGTCGATTCATTCCGACAGAATCGTAAAACTTCATCATCGTTCAATTAGTCCCGTTCGAACGAAGTTGCCGAGCTATCAAGAAAATTCCGAAGAACCTTCGCTCGGCGAGAAGAGCCCGATAGTTCGTACCGGTAATCGAAGAAACTCGCAGCTCTATGTGAAACCGAGGTTACAGAAAAATTGTATCCGGCATTCGTCGATTTCGATCGTTCATCGATCACATCCGCGGATTTCTTGGTGGATCCTGCGAGTGCCGCGCCCCGCCTGATGGTTTGCTCGTTCATCGAGCAATCGATAAAGGTTTATCGCCGTGGTCGAAGGAAGACAGAAAATAGAAAGGGGGAGAGGGGAGGCCCGTAGTCGGCGAAGGATTATCGAAATTTTCATTATCGTCCAACGAATTCGATCGCCTTTCCGCGCGGCTCGGCCCGCGATATGAAATATCGGGGATACGTGGCTCCGACAGCAGCCAGCCGGAAGTAGTTGGCGAATATTCGACGCCAGTCGCGCCGCCTACAATTTCGTCGGATGATCGTAAGAAGTGACGTCAGCGTTTATCAAATCTTTCAAAGGTTTTCGGGCCGGAGAGTCGGAGTTTCCGGGTCGTCGGATCGCTAAGCTGAATTCCGCCTCATCCTTGTCCGTCCTCGTTTCCTCTCGTCCTTCCTTCCACGGCCATGCCGCTCCTCCGCGACTTCATCCCCCTCCCCATGCTCCTTCCATATCTCCTTTATCCTTTTTGGTTTTTCCTGCGGCCCGTCCGCTCTTTTTCTCCCCGTCGTTTTCTCGGAAATTGGATAGCTGCTTCCAATTCTGCGCGGTACCGCGAAAAGGAAGCGGACCAGTATCCCTTTGTTTCTTTCACTTTGTCTTCGCCCCTGTCGAAACTTTACTCCACGTCCGGAGTTCCCTCGACTTTCTCCACGCTCTTCTTCCGACGTTTCGTGGCTTCGCTCGCGTCGCGGATCGTAACCGCCTACTCGGTGCTCTGTTCCTTTTTTATCGATTCGCTGCTGGCCGGTTCAATGGTTTTCGGCAATGGTAACGCGGTCGTACGATAGAGCGTGGATTTGTTGCAACGCGCTCTGCTTTCGTCGCATCGCGCTCCAATTTTTATGTCGATCGATCGCCATGTTGATAGCCGATATCTAGGCTGACTGATCGCAAGCCGATACGTACGATGGATCGGTGAAGCTAATAGGCGCGATTGTTCGTGCTTTGGCTGTCGAAAGTGGGGAACGTAACGATCGGACACGATTTTTCCCTGTTATCCTTTCCACGAAGATATCATTTTTTCATGTATCGATGGAAGTCTTTTGCGACCGTTTGATTTCCGGATCAGCTAAATTCGCGTCGTAGCACCGGGTTTTTAGACTTTAAATTTAGAACGGTATCATATCTGCGAAAATGCCTTTAGATATAAAATTTACACGAGTTATTTCAAATCTATTTAAACTTGGCTAACGTACGCTGATCGAGGAAATTATCTGTCGACATTTGGATTTGATTCGAGTTGGGTATAGATTCAAGAGGAGAGTTCAATTGCAAGAACCGGATGGAACTATTTTACATTTTAAAAGGTTCTGTTGGCATTGGTATCTAATATTTAAAATTGTATTCTCGAAATGGAATATTTTTTGTTACGTCGATGCCAATTTTTAGGAATCACTTTTCTCGTTATTAATATATATATACAGGGTGGTTGGTAACTGGTGGTACAAGCGGAAAGGGGGTGATTCTACGCGAAAAAAGAAGTCGAAAATATAGAATAAAAAAAATAAGAATAAAAAAATGGAATAAAAAAGGCGGATAGTAAGTTAATAGGTAGGGAAACGCTTCGGTCACATTGGAAGTGTTTATCAACATAACGTCGATCGAGACAACGATGTACAGTGAGATCCGTTATAACGAGACGCGATAAAGTGCACTCGTACCGAGCGAAAATTCAGTCCATTTTCTCGAAAATATAGCCTCAGACGAAAAATTTTTATTCTATATTTTCGACTTCGCTTGTACCACCAGTTACCAACCACTCTGTACATCAATAATGCCATAATAGAGTATCCCAAATTAATAACACCATTAACCATTTAATAACATCGTAATGGAATAGTGCAAACTGATTTATTATACAAGCTATTTTGTTCTTAGCAATTGCGAGGACAAAACTTTAAAACCGATCACTTGCCATTAACATTCCAGCGTTAAAGTTGTAGGAAAAACGCTGCTCTCTCGGCACGAAGCGCGTTAACGATATTTGTAGGACGTCGTTCCATGTTCCTTCGCACGAGACACGAGCGAAACTCTATCGTACTTCTCGTGCCACCGTGAAATTCCCTCGATTCCATTAATTCGGGTGACGTTGTTGTGCCACGAGCAGACTTCAAAGCCACGATAAATTCTTCTTTCGATAAAAGTTCGCCGCGCTCGATACGCGAGTCAGGCGTCGCGAGCAGTTTCTTTTTCTCGCGGCTCTGGCCGAAAGACGCGACTATTCGATTCGGCCACGGTTCACGTACGCCGCGGACGCGCCGCGATATTTCACGCATTCTCTGCTACCGTGTGGCTGCTGTGCCGAGTGATCTCGCTTAAAATTCCACCGCCGCCCGCGTAATTAGTTTAACTCCGTTCGGGGAATTTATTAAGAAAAGAAGAAGCTGGAGTGAGACATATTCCTGACTTTCAGGTCGGGCTACGTGCCCAGAGATTTAGTGCCCTTGGAGCGCCGCGGCGCCGTTAGCGTGGTCGGAATTGTCGGGCTGAGATTTTTCAAGTTGGAAAGTTTCGCTCAACTTCCATCGCCACGTCGAACGCGTATACGAACTGTTCCGCTTAGCGCGGCGTACAATTTTTCAGCCATTTGCGGCAATGTGGTAGAAAGAGCTAACGAAAGCTCGTATAGAATTGCTGAAGATAATCCGTAATATCGTTAATCGACGTTATCGTCTCTCTGAAATACCCGAGTATTTTTATACAGTAGAAACAAATTACGTTAATATTACAAATAGCGTTTTAATATTTTTGGAATGTACTAGAAAGAATATTTAGTTAAGAATATTTATTAAGAATATTTATTAAGAAGATTTATTAAGAATAGAAGAATATTTTCTTCTTCTTTTGCAATATGGCGAGTCGAAGAATCTGAGGTTATTTGAACCAAACGTATCATCGATACATAGCACCGAACCAAGTACATTAAAGGTACGTAGGGTTTAGAAACGCATCTCTCGTGCTGAAACTATGGCGTGCAAATATTTTACTTCGTGTGATAATTACAGATTGAAACAAAAGTTATATTTAATACAAGTACTTTTCCTATTTATATACTCGTCACTGTATATGTTACATTGGAATGTTTTCAGGTTATTAAACAGTTTAATTTTATCGGTAAGAAGATAAATATTTGTATAGCCGGCAATATCGATAGTGTCGACGAATATTACCGATACAAGTATCGCAATAAATGTATTCTCTCTTAAATGCAGTAGAAAAGGAGGATTAAGAGCGAAATAGGTGAATTATTTTTATTAAAATTTGAAACGAAGCACGTGATCTGGCGCACGTGAGATCAAATTAAATACCCCGCTGCAGGGCGTCGTGAATTTCTGTTTTAATATCGATACGAAGGCGGAATGTCTCCCACGAGAACAGTGATCGAGATCATTTACTATGGTAATATTACCAGCAATATTGCCGCAGGAATATTAGTTCACCGACGATTTATTACTGGGCACGTGGAAAAGCAATATCAAAGAGGAAGTTCCTTGTGAAGTCGGACCTCGCTCTCTTCCAGCTAACACAAAAGAATCGTTTCCCTTCTCTTTCGATTTACGCTACATTTGTGTTATTATAGACGTTCGAAATTCTGCTGACACGAATATTCGTAGGCCAACTCGTACAAGTAATTGCTTTTCCTCCTCGCGGTATTTCATTAAATAAGGCTAAATAGAAAATTCGCGTATCGTTAATCGAAGCGTTCAGATTGATTTCTGCGAAGCACAGTGAATAAAATTAGCACAAACTATCCGAGGAACCAAGCGTCGTCTGCGGCGATAGAAAAAATACGAAACTTTCTAGCGAAGGCGAAGTTAATCGCGATATCAAATCAAGTACCATGGTGAAACAACGTTTTCCCTTATTTTTCTCTCGAATTTTCTCAAGTACTCGCGTGCACCGTGTCGTTCTTAATTCATCCGCGAAATCAGCGACGATTAAGCGGTGGACGGATATTGCCGCACGCGTTCTGCGCCAGCAAGAAGGTAATTGCGTGCTCGAGGGAAACACGCCCGGTGCAGCGCTTCTTGACTCTAAACGGATCGGTTTCCGGTGCCGGCCCTCTTCTTAAGATACGTTCCTCTTAAGTACCCGGTTAAATCCTCGTGATCTTAAATTTAAGTGCTGTGCCGGGAGTTGTTAAGCCGCGCTTTATAGGATCCCACGGCTTCACGGGGACGTCGTTTATCGTTCGAGTCGGAAGGAAGAACGCTCGAGGCCCGATGCCGGAGAAAACTGACGGAAATGCGGGAAAGGGAGACGAGGAGCACGACGACGAGGAGGTGTAATCTCGTGAAAATATCACTTGGCCGCTGCAATTTCGCAATCAGCCCGCTAATGCTCAAAGAATCGTCGTTGATCGCGTGATCTTCTTTATCGAGCCGAGTCCGAGGCCACCCTCGTCCATCTTGTTCACTCTTTATTCTTTGCCATGGACGTCGAAAGGATTGTTTACGCGCTGCTACAGACTGTATTCGGCGAGTGGAAAATCGATTCTCCGGTTAGATTTATTCGACGAAAGGACGCTTCTTAGCTGTAACGCCTCGATAGGAAATTCTCTACTTATCGTAAAAAATGGAAAGTCGATACGCGGTAGATACAGAGACGAGCGAGTTCGATAGAAGCGCGGTTGTTCGCGTATATCGAAAATTCGATGGCACTTTGAGCGTCTTGAGTTCTTGGTTAATTCTTTGGTATTTGATTTGAAAGAACGATACGCTAATTCCACGACGAGAAACGTATATTTGATAACGAATCGGATAAAGCTTTTTGTATCTTTCGCAAGTGATCTTTCCGTTAAAAAATGCCTAGGGCTGTAACTAACGTCTACCTTTAGGAAGCTTCTCGGAAATTTGATAAAAGTTTCGACGTTTATCGCAGGAAATTGGTATTTACACGTTTCGTAAAATATGTGCCATGCGAAACAGTTCTCGAGAGTCGATTACCATTCCATTCTTACAGCTCTTGATCGTCGATGCTCTCGACAGATTACGTTGAAGTAGACAGATAAACGATGACTTTCATCGCGGTAATTTAACAATCGCGTGTTCCTCTCTACATCGAGTTTCCTTGACGCAGACAGATACAAAACGTCGACTCCTCTTTCTCTGGTAAAAATTCCCGATACGTGTAACCCTTTTTGTGTTTCATTTAGTCAGAGATAAAATTATTACGAGCAGCGTTAAAACGTAAAACGCGGCAGAAAATATTTTTCGATCGCGCCTTCGCAAAACACCTCCACTCTCGTTCGTAAATCCCGATGAACTCTACAACTATCACTTGCTGTTTTTCATCCGTAGAAGATTATATTACACATGATATCGATCTAAAATATTTACTCTGCAACTCGTATCCCGCAACTTTGCTCGCAATGAACATTTCCTCGTCATACTGGAAATTAGACGCAGCGTTTAGTGGCATCAGAGAGCGAAGCTCGTTGAAGCTAAACAAACGCGAAGCAAGGATCACCGGTGAAAACAGCAGCAATGATCGCGCATGCGGATTAAGAATCTCATTTTCCGCATACTTTGCGTCGCATACAGCGAGAGAGAAAGAGTGAGAGAGAGAGAGAGAGAGAGAGAGAGAGAGAGAGAGAGAGAGAAACGGTTTGTGCATGTATGCAGCCCCCAGTTCTGAGGGATGCGTTTGCTCTTTGCGCTCGCGGCTCTCACTTACCCTTCATTATCGCGGCCGATCCTTGCCGCTCTCGCTCGGGATACGGAGGCGCGAAATGCAAAATGGGGCGTTTTATCAAAAGCGAAATTCGCCCGGAGACTGAAATTTGTCCAACGTAGCGGAAGCCCCGGATTACGCCGGGGACTTCCGTCTCCCTCTGCTTCCCGACGTGGCTGTGCCACTCGTTTCCTCGACGTTTCTACGGCCAACTCCCCTCTTCCACCACCACCGTCACCACCACCACCGTCTCCTTCTCCATCGCCTCCTTACCTCCGTCTCTTTCCTGAAAAAGGGTAACAAAGTGTTAAAGTTTTAATCCGGCAAGGAGCGAGCCGCGTGCACGAGGAACGGGTAACTGCGCGGAGGGAGAGATATTCTTGAGCAGTCCTCGAAGAAAGAGGCGTGGAAGGGACAGAAGAGGCTGGTTCGAGAGAGAGAGAGAGAGAGAGAGAGAGAGGAAAGAAGGAGCGAAGACGGCCGGAAGAGGGAAGAAGGATGCGAGCAAGACTCAGGGCTGCCGGGGGTTGGGGGCTCGGCGAGCGCAGAAAAGTCTTTGTAATCGCAGTTTTCTACTTTTTCCAAGAGTCCGGGTGGTTTGGGGCGTGCTTCAGGGTGGCGAGGTGAGTCTAGATTCCGACTGGATGGGGTAGATGGAGCGACGAGGAGTAGCGAGCGAACGAAGGAACGGGGATAGTGGTGATGGCGATGGTGAGACTGCCGCGGGATGAGGCTCGGCCAAGGGAGGGAAAGCCCGGTAATGGTAAGGGTAGATGGGTTGGTGCAAGGGTGTGCTTGAACAGGGATTTACGGAATTTATCACTTGAATTCCCTGTAAAGGATTAACAGACATTCCCTCGCTCTACCCTGTAGAAGCGCACGGGGTGCACTGGGTTACGTACTTGGCTACTTGGGACGATGGCGCCGTCTGTCGGATCCGCAGCTTCCCTCTCTGTGTCTTCTTACACCACCCACGTGTGTTTGTGTGTGTGTGTGTGTGTGTGCACGCACCTCATTGATAACCCCCTCTGTATAAAGGTATAAACGCCCGCGAAGAATTGTTTTTTCAGAGACCGATTTAGCCCTAGGGAGCCTTCGAACGCTTTTCATCCTCGCGATAACCTTTCATTCACGTTCGTCTTCCCCTTTCTCTGCCTCTTCCTCTCTCTTATCCCGTGCTGGATGTTTGATCGCTTGTATCGAGTACATAGAGCGACGCAAGGTTGACATCAGATGCGTTCCGGGTAAGAGACACGATTGCAAGCTTTCGTGGATTGTTTGAAAGGATTGTGTCGGTAGCTGACGACGAATCTGATCGGATTGTTTTCTGTGCTGCGTCTGGAGCAACGATGCTTCAAAGGTTATTATTTAACCGAGTTTCAGATGTATCGTGTCATTCAAGTGTAAGATCTAAAATCAGGGTGCTCCATTTTTTATACCTTTGTCATTGTCATTTCTTAGAATTTTGTCTTAAACCATCTCTTCGGAACAAGGGCGTGTTGTTACATAACAAGTGATATTAAAAAGTCTTTACGATAGCTAAAAGCGATATCCGTTAAAGACGCGAACAAATTGTTGAGAGAACAATTGTTGAGAATATAAAAAATAGATCGACATAAATCGACATTAATATGCTTCTAAATCATCAATTAAAATATAATTTATTGCCTCTTAAAATTATTCGTATTTTAATCGCAAGAAACAGTCTTCCAGATCCTTTTCGTTTCTGAATTATTGGATAGAAATTCGCCTAAGATTTACTCACTACATAATTTCGAGGGAAAGTTACGAGTAGGTCGAAACGTCCTGGCGATGGACGATCCGCAGAAATCGCGCAGCCGTGTCTAGTATCGCGACGTATGAGAATATTTCGGGACGTCGTCGTACGACATGGTCGATCTCTTAGCTGCTGGGTCTTCAAAAGCGAGTATTTGCCACCGGTTGAATTTTCTGGGGACAAACCCTCCTCTGTCGTATCGCCTGAAACTTTACGAGCTTTGAATTGTCCGATAGAATTGTGTCGCTCGGGGTCGTTGAACGATGGGTTACCAAGATTTTTCTTTACGATCCGGCGGAATTACAGACGACGAATGGCTGTGATTTCGTTCGATCTGACCTGACCATTTTTTAATCCTCTTTCCTCCCTTTCCCTCATCTGGATGGGGAAAATTCTTTTGACCTGTCGTTATCGTAGTTGCAGCTAATCCTCCCAAAGCTTTAGAATCTGAACAAATACGTACTTTGACTTGGTCTATCCGGGCTTTCGAGATCGAGCCACATATTTTTTATCTGTGTCAAAAATCAAATAACGGAGAATTCCGAGAATAAGAATAATAGACGAGGTAGCGTTGGAATATTCTAACATTTTTACGTACATTGTAAATTCGACGAATTATGTCGTAGTTGTAGTTAAATATTAATACTTTAATATCATACGCACGTGTAGAGCCGGAGAAAATAATATAACGCTGTAAAAAGTCTTCATCGATGGAACAAGTATCGAGTCACCCTGTAGTTTCGTTGCAAACGTCATTTTTGAAGCAACCATATCGACTCTCTTTAGTGAAAATTGCGTTTGCAACGAAAAAAGCGAGGATACGTCGAATTCTATCAAAAGATAACGCATCTTATTTCTACGTATCACAACAGACTCGTAATTTCCCAAAATAATGCTTCCGAAAAACCCATATGATTCTACAGAATCTAAGTTCACAAGCAAAGAACACAATTTTACGCTTCCACCTCCGTGCATTTGCATTTCCAAGCAATCGCTGGAATTACAACGTTTCGTACCGAGAAAACCGAATCGTCCATCGCGTTCATTGCCAGCGTTTTCTTTTCTCATTTTATCGAAACGCAGGCCAGCGGAGCGATTTCGCTCGTCGAACGTTCGCAAGAGCATCGAGGCGTCGTTTCTAATTTGCCAACGGCCAGATGGCTGCTATCGTTTGCCTTTTTACGTACATGGACACGCGGTGCCGCGCGAGACTGAGAGCCGCTGCTTATTTATACGGACATTTTGATGGATGTTCGCTTTTCCCAGCAATTTGCTTTCATAACATTTCGCTAGGAAAACACACCTGTAGGGTAAATATCGGCCAGTCGGGGCTTTCTCTTCTCCCTTGTCCTTTATTTTCCCTCGTAGCAGTTTTCGGGGCTCGGTATCAATCGGCGACACTCGATGGCGTGGGCTGACTCGTGGCGAAAAGCAAACCGACCCACCGATCTTCCGTCTATTTTATCCGTCTGCCGTTGACGTAAACGTAAACACGGATATATATTCGAGGAGCCATCGAGAGGCAGCACGTGCCCGGGGTAATATATCAACGGCTAATAAAATACCAAGGGTGCCTCCTTTTTCTCTCGTGTATCGCCGCACGAATCCTCGCGTTTCCTTCTGCCGCCGATCCTCGCCATAGTGGAAAATTCGTGCCAGGGAAATATGGCGCGCGACAGGTGCGACGAACAACGATGTTCCTCGATGGTTTCCGCAACTGAAAAGAAAATAGGAGGACTCGTAGTCTCCGCGCGGACGCCTTCGGATAGGCGCTTGCTTTATTTTTCTCCATCTCGCCACTGTTCCACAGAGTATTCCCCATCGATACCACGCGCCGGGAATTCATTCGAGTTTTTGAAAATTTCATTTGCCCGGAGAGCTGCGAATACGGCCGTTCGATCGATGCGCGTGGAATGCCTGAAATCCCGGCGAGTTGATAGAAAGCTCGGTAAAGAGCGGAACGATCGAGAGAACGCTTGTTTCAACATTGGCGATGACTTTTTCCAACTTGACGTGTTCGCGAGTATCTGGGTCCGCGTACGTATGCACGAAAGGCAACGTGTACGCTGTGTACGCGTGGGCGTGTTAATTTATTTAATTCGTGTTAGTTTTAAGTCGCGTAGACGTATCAGTCTATTCGACGTTTCATCGTCGATGAATTTCCAAAATGTTTCGCTTTATAGCTTTGATTTAGTTTTCCGAATGGAGTTCATCTTGCGATATCACAGTTACGTATTTTTATAACAACAGATGGGACGCACGATTTTGCAGAAAATAATAGCGAGATGATGTGTTATTTTTATATAAGAAATTTTTGGGATTTTAATGTAACTTTTTCTCCCTTTGATTTTTTTCCACGTATTTCGAATTACGAAATAATGTCTAATAGAAAGAAATAGAACGCGAGGTAATATCTGATAGCTCGTGCCTTTTTGCTTCGTGATAGTGAAAAAAGGGACTACGGTGTTTTGGCGTTCAAACGAAAAAAAGTGACGTAAAAGAAAATGGGTGAAAAGGGATTTCGCTAATTCCCGAGCTTTTATTTTTCGAAAAGTTTCTATTCAAAATGTGGATTATATCTTGTTATCTGAAACATTTTTTTTTTTTGTCCCGAGTTAATCGACAACCGATGGAAATCGAAACGGAGCACGTAAATCCGCTGTTTTTTCCCCGCGAGATAAAGCGTAGATTCGCGAAGTACAGCAGAACGAAAGCATTCAGTTTTTTAATTTTTATGGTCAATGGAGTTTCTCTTTTCTATTTCTTGTTTTAGTCGAGTGAAATTTTAATCGAACGTGCGAATTCGAGTACCAAATAAAACCATCAAAGTAACAATGAAATAGAAATATATAGAGTCCCGGCAATTTCTATGCAGATAATTTCTCTCGGCGAATTTGCGTAAAATTCTGCAGAAAAGTAGATCGCGGATGTTTGTAATATAAAAACTTGCATAAAATAAAGCGCGCGTTGTAATATTCGGTAGACGAATCGAATGATTTCTATGAAAGTATGGATTTGCGTAAACTAGGCACCGACGACGCGCTCGGATCTGCAAGGAATTAAGACGAAGCTCGTGAAATCCCTGATTTTGACCTTTTCTCGCATCGACCATACGAATTACCGATCCTCGGCAATCGACATTCCCGCAACGTTTCTACGAAACTATCGTCTCGCTCTCTGCCGCAGAGCCAAGGCGTACACGCTACTCTCACATTTCTGCGAGCCAAATGCAGTCAGGAGAAAACTTTTACCTGCGTTCCACGATGTTTACCGTGGATGAATCTGCTTCGGAGAATGCCGCAGATCGAAAATTATTTTTGCTCGTGCAAGAATGGCGCAAGGAGGAAAACTGCGCGCCGACTGCGCGCGTAATCAGAAGGTGAGCTCGCCGCGTCGACTACAAATTCCGGCTTTCTTCCGGCGTCGTCTTTACACACGCGTGAAACCAACTAGGCGCGCAGGATATTTCTTAGGGAGGATGCTCGCGTTCGCACGTGGGTGGCTGCTTCCGTGGGAGGCGATGGAGGTGGGCTGGGCGGTGGTGTACGTGTTCGAAAGCGAGGATGACGATGTTGGTGGTGGAGGTCGGGGGCGCATCGTGCGCGGCACGGCAATTCAGACTCGAAAGCTTCCAAACATCTTCAATATAAGTTAGGCAACTGTACTTAGGTTACCTTCGTAACCAGGGCCGCATACGAAACAGTCCACGAATAGTTGGGAGGCATTCCCTTATTGCGAATATCAAGTAACTCGCAGCCGTGCGCCAGCCCCTCTATCGTCGCGCCTTAAATTAACTCTGAAATTAGGTAGACGATAACGAGGCTGCACGATAGTAGGCGCCCGAGCGCACGCGAAACCAGGTCGAAGATGTGCAGCGGATCGAATCCTTCGGCTGAATTAGGAGCACGAGCCTCGCTTTGCCGGGACGTTGCCGGGCATGGATTCGAATTCGATATGTACTTACGAATTTCAGCTCATTCCGCTAGAGAAACTCTATTCTTGCGACGTTGGTAGAAACGGCGCCATTGTAATATCGCGAAATCTGTTTGTGCAACAGGAAATTGCAGAGACGTACAATTTCGTACGTGGTAACATAACCTTGTTTCCCATTAGGGATACGTAATTGCCGGTGAAAGTAACTATTTGAAGTAGTTAGGCGATTTCTCTCTTTATGTTCTTCTCTACGAAGAAACGACGGAGAGGGAGAGAGTCGGTACAATTTGACATATTGAACGACGCGGTTTACTGCTATCGGATCCTAATTAACAAAATACAACGTCTTCTCTCTTGCTATTATTATAGATGTTGTTTCTTCTATAGTACGGAACAGCTGTTACAAAGAAAGATAAACATTCTTTAACAAATTTATTTTCCCGTGTAAATATTCTCCCGGACTTTCTTTTTAAATCTTGATTTCCTCGCCAAAAAGAGAAAAATAATACTTGCCAAAGTGGCTCGTGTAAAATAAAACGCGACGTAAATAATCACAAAATATGGACGACGATAGGATACAGTTTCAGTGGTGCTGATCCAAACTATTTCCCATCAGTCGTACGAAGTATAGATACGGATGGATAATTCTATAGATTTTGCTGTATCGAAATGCCGCGTCGATGATGTTCCACGCGATGAGTTCATTAAGTTTGATGGTCAAATCATTGCCAACGAATCGATTTAATCGTCGTAATATCACTTTCATGCTACACAGTCATCATCGGCCTGAAAAGTGATATCAACGTACATTATGCTCGATCCTATATGCATCGAGAATTATATCGATGTTACGTTGAAATCATTTTAAAGCCCGTGAAGAACCTGCTGTCGAGCCGCTGCCATGGTAATATCAAATGTATCGTATTAATTCTATACATCTGACGGATTCAATGCTCGTTCCTATCATTATGACAAAATCGGTAGTAGCGTTATTGATTGCACGATCCGAGCATAATAGGTATTAAGGTAATCAAAGCCGGGTAACTAATTAAATTACAATTTTGCTAGGCTTCGAACGAACTTCGTTTTAAATCTTAGACACGAGTGAATTAAATTCGATTTGCCGGGATCGGATTCAACGATCATCGAAATTAATTGCCTACAAATTATCCGTGAACCCGATTACGCGTTTCGATCGATAGATTTCTCGCGTTCGAAGTAGCCTTCATCTTTTGTTTAAAACGGATATATTTTATAAATAGGTCGTAGGTATTTAAGCAAATTCATATTCATATTCATGAACAGAGCGAAAGAAACAGGACCTATATTTTACATATTTTTGCATAATGGACGCGTCCTATAAATTTTTGCATCTTTAAATTGATCATAAATGCAAAGTAAGCGAAAATAAAAAGAAATTTAGTTATATACCTTAATTCGGATAAGCGTGCGTTATTTTGTTCAAGGTAAAATTAATATCTAATTTAACGCTATTAATATTAGACGGTATTCTTTGGAAAACACGAAATCCGAAGACTTTACTTTGTATGTTAGATAACTCATTTTTCTATTTTCCATCGTACGAATTAAATTCGACACGTTGTCAATTGACGTTACGTTTAGCAATTTAATGTTAATCAGCACTTCATTCAACGTTCGTTTCTTTCGTATCTGTTTGAACGTCGGTTAAAATTTAACCTTCGGACACAATTAACAAAATCGAAGGATCCAATCTCCGATCTGGTTAAGGCACGATATTCACGCGTTAATCTAAAGCTTGCAAGAAATTTTCTATATATTTTTCATCGTTTAGAAGACATATTATATATATTTTGTATACGCTAACTTAATGGAAATTCAATGTTAAATCATAGATACGTTGAACGTTGTGTTATTCTGTTTTAACATCTCTATGCTATTAATTACCATTCAGATTCAATTTAGCCAATACATGTTTCATCAGGCGAACGCATTTCAAATATCTATTATACACAACCGTAAACACGGAGCGTGTAACATAATGACTTTCGGTTGTGAGGCGAATTTTGGTTAGCAAACCGCTTCCATGCGATTGCAAGCAAATGGTAAATTCGATTATACAAATTCAAAGATGAATACACAGGATATTCCGCAGAGGATGGATAGCACGACCAAGAATCAGACGATTAGACATACAAAATTGAATCGAAGATGTACGATACATGCTTGGTATGAGAAATTTTTTTTGTGTAAATCTGCGTTTGAAGATGTTTGAAGACATTTTGTTGGCTGACGAATTTTTTTATACTATCGATTCCTTAATATGAAAATTAATATCAGTTGTACATTATTGATTTCTGATGTGTCCATTTTCTATTCGCGGTTGACAGAACGTGCAATTAATCATTGCTCGAGTTGAACTCTGTCGATACCTTTTACCCCAGAAACGATCCTTTTAATCTTTGTATTTCGACCAAATATGAAACCAATCTGAAAATGTATATAGAAGCCGCAAGATATTTATGGCAAACATACCGTACGTAGTACTAGAATAATAGCTCGAACGTATATCTAGTATTCAGGACGATTCCACTGAGAATATCGTGGTTTATTAAAATTACAGTTAATAACGAGTAATTCATTGATCAAACACTTTGGTAATCTTGTGCGTTTGCGATAAGTGTCTTGTAACTTCTACATATGTACACACATTTTCCGATTCGCTTCAAACTATACCATTACGATGCTGATAATCGGATCCTAATTCTCACGCTAATAAAATTTCAAAATGTCTCTTAATACGAGCTGTCCATTTACCAAATCGGCCATCTCCACAAAACGAACAGCACAGGAAATCGATGAAATTACGTAAAATAAATGTCGATCAAATGTTCTGGTACAGAAATTTCAAAAATTCCACTTTGACCCGCCAACGGTTCGCATATTCTATACGTTAAAAGTTTCGACATGCGAAAGACGGTTCAAAGAAACGAGAAGGTCCTCTTTTGCAGCGAGCAAGAAAACAGCAGAGAACGGATTGTCGTACGCCATCTGGAGCCGATATATTCACGGTCGAATCGCGCGAGGCAAAGTTTGCGTGGACTACAATGTAGCAAGCTGTTCGCAATGACAGTGGTTTCGTGGATAATTATAATAGTTTACACTTTAGCGAACCATTCTCTGTTACGGTAGCGCCTTTCCCCTCTCTCTTCGAGTTGCATACACGCACACTCACACTCACACTCACGCACGCGCACACACACACACACACACACACACACACACACACACACGGTATAATACAGGCCTGCAACGCCACTGCTATCGCAATATATACTCACATTTGCACGGCTCTGTAAATACACATTATAATGACAGGCGACCGCCGCTGTATTGTCCTCGTCCAGCCGACACGTTTCACGTCTAACGATTTTGAAAAACGTTTCCCTTCTTGCTCAGCGAAACGAAGTCGACGGTGTTGATCGCACAGATCGTCTTTATTGAAGTGGAACGAATGTTTGAGGCGGCTGACACGGAGAATGGCGATAATAACGTCGCTGTGGCTGTGCAATAATTTCCCAACCGTGCTTTAGGAGAAACTATGATAGCCGGCTAACTGTAAAATATTAATGCGTCGGCGAACTGGGATTTCTGCAGCGTCGTATCAAAACCACGGCTAAAAGCTTCTCCGGGACCGTTTCTGTCCATTTCCGGGTGATTAATCGGCGCGAAGATGCGGCCTCTTCCTTTGCATCGATTTGCGTTCGTTATTGTATCTCAGCTCGTGTTTGCTTTTTAATGGGCCGTTAGTGACGCAGAAAGTAAAGATAGCAGCGGTAGACTGCTTCCTTTCTTTCTTTTTTATTCTTTTTGTAGGTTTCATAACGCGGTTGGAGGATGTAAAGTACAGTTGATACTAAATAGGAACAGTTATTCCGGATAACCGCGTAGTAAAACGATATTTAGTTTTACGTTGGAAATATATACTCGCTCGTCGATTAATTAATTGGTAGTACGTTTCATAAACTCAACTTTATCGAGGTTGTTTCGCGTTGATGCGAAAACTTCAATAAAAATTATATTCTCTGAGAAATTTATATTTACGGTTTGGTAAACGCGTATTTGTAACTTGTTTACTAGATAAAGCTAAAATCGGATAATGTATTTCGCATCTGGTCATAGGATGTACCTACGTATTTCAATCGAATTTAATTTCTGACGCGTACTCGCTATTAAATTTAGGGATATAATTAATAATACATTGGATAAGCTGCTAATAAATATTTCGGAATATCGGGATTCGAATGAATCGCATAAAATACGCTTAAAGTAATATACGCAATTTAACGAATGGAAGTTTACCAAATGCAAGTTAAAAAGTAACGTCAAATACAAATTCCCTCTTTCGTAACTTGCTCTCTCTCTCTCTCTCTCTCTCTCTCTCTCTCTCTGCAGAATTTCTAGTTTTATAAAAATCGTACGCAGTTTAACGAAAAAATTCCAATAAATTCCACGGCTATCGTGGCATCGTATGAAGCAAAATGGAAGAAAAATTCAGGTGGATGGCAACACCGTTCCATAAAGAGTTTCAGAAACATCCTGTTAAAAGTGGCCGGGCGAAGTTCTATTTTCCAGGCCAAAAGCGAGGCAAATAAGATTTCATCGCTGCGATGCTTCACCCAAAGAGTCCCTGGAGGATTTTTTTTTTATCTTTTCCCTCTCTCTCTTTTTTTTTTTGCCCTTCGCGGGCCACGAAGAATTAAGATGTCTACCGGTAACATAATTACAAAAGTTTTACGTCGGCCGACCGACGTAATATCGTTCCGGCGTCCCGTTCCGCGGCGAGTAATCGGATTAGCATAAATAAGCCGTTACCAATTCGTGGTTTACAGTTATTGCGAGCGTGTAGCGGCATTATGCCCCAATAAAATCGTTGCTGCTGATTCGGTTACCCGCGTTTCTCGCCGGAGGAAAAGTATAATATTCCCGGGGCTTATCTCTCAGATACACGGAGTTGCACACGCCGGGCCCGAGTCAAGAATATTTAATGGAGCGTGGAGCAGCGTCGAGAATCGCAAATAAATTTCGCCGCGAGTTTATCGTCTGTGAAAATATACCTTCGATTCCTCTCAATTTCACGGAACCCTCGGGGAGATTTCCCGGTTTCTCTCTCTCTCTCTCTCTCTCTCTCTCTCTCTCTCTCTATCCCCACTCCTATTTTTTGTTCTGCTTCTTCTCCTAGGTTTTCATTAAAGAAAAAAATTTTTTAACAGCTCTCTTTCCAGGCCGAACTTCCTTCGTTTCGCGAATATGTCGCTTGGGCTTTTCAGAATTCGATCGGTTTCTTTGCTGCTCTCTCTCTCTCTCTCTCTCTCTCTCTTCTCTATTCGTCGTGGTAATTGGTTGGTGCCTTTTTGCTTCGCGCGTACAGTTTCAAAATGGTTTATCGTAAAGTCGACACGAGGTACAAATGGTCATTTACGATGGTTTGGTATCCACACTTTGTAGCGTTCTCAAGTTGTATTCGAGTTCCGTTCGACATATTGACATATTGTGCGAACGACGTTGAGTTTTCTTTGAGATTTATAGACGTTCATTTTGTTCTTCATATTGTTACGCAGGCTGAACAAATTTGAATATTATTCAGCAGCTTCTGCAGAAGAGCGAATATGCCAAGCTACCTAAAGCAGGCGTATAAAGTATTAAAAGGCTAAATTGGCGTTGGTAGTTAAACTAAATGGTATCTTCCATCGTTAGTATTAATTCTTGAATTAAATATCCGCTCGAAGAATATTTAACGAATCAATGAAACGAAGAGTCGAAATCGCGCGTACAATCAACTTATATCGCTAGAACATTAACTTACAATCATTTGCAAAATAATGCAAAATTCCCTTGTAATACGCGGACTTGGCAGCCGTTCGAATACGATCGCTCCTGCTTTCCTCGAGGCTGCAAAACTGATGCGTCGATTCGGTGAAAAAGTTCGTTACTCCGAAAGCAAAGTCAGCGTTCGTGTTTGCAGCACGGCAGAGAGTTACATTTCGCTCGATCCGCAGCAACAAACAAACCAAGAAGAAGCGGAAGAAACGAAAGCAGAAAATCCAGTGAAATACACATAGAATCCGAGTGAGTAGACATTGGCGGAACAGGAGTTACGTGGAATTTGTCGATTCCGTCGGAAGTCATGTCGCGTCCATTCGTCCTCATCAAGTTTTTCTCTGCCGCGTAAACGGGTCTGGTCGCGAAGAATTGTCCGCCACCGACAACCAGTTCCAAACAGAGACTGCTTTCTTCGCGAATTCTACGCATGGCGGACCCGCGGCCAAGCGCACAATGGCTCGTGGCTGGCTTCCTCTTTGCAGAAACTTGCCGTCGTCGCGCGGTTTCCTCGCTGCGCGCTCGCGTGCACGCTCCTCCGGCCGAATCTCGGCAAAACATCGCCGCGTCTCGCTAAGCCCGGCGACGTCTACGCGCGCGAGTTGTCTGTTTTCGCGGAACTACTTCCCCGGAAGAGCTTCTTGTCTCGTTTTTCCCCGCGCCGACTTCTTTTCCCTCGGCTCGACTTCTTTCTCGCTTCTTCTGGCCGCTTTCTCGCTTCCGCGCCGACATCTTACACACGCGAAAGTTGTCGAGTATGACGCGAACGTATCCAGCGTACAATATCGTTCGCAAGTATCAGCGGACGCTTCGTAAGGACGACGATAGGAATTTTAGCGACACGTAGAAATTAGTCACGAATTAGTATAGGTAGGTCGTATAAAATCGTATGTGTCAGGTTTCAGGCGTAGAAGCGTTCAATCGACGGGACAAATTGTATAACTGGACGTCGAGTAGCTCTTAGCTTGCTGTTGTTTTCCAAATCTCTGCTGCATATTTGGCAATATTAATGCACGTATCGTTTTCCAAATAACAATATTTGGAAATTCATACGATTTATCGGCACCTACGTACGAAGAGGCGACTATTACGCGTTATAAATCAATGCTATTTATTAGTATTTGCCGGACGAAACTCCATCGCGCAAACACTCGACCGGTATTATGCGTTGTTCGCGAGTAATTATTATTTGCAGCGGCCCGCCAAGTATTTACGCTTACCGTTGAACATTTTTGCGCTCATTTTCTTCGCGTTATATGAAACGTTTTGAAACTTTGGTTGCCGCTATAACGATCATATTGATAAAATCTGCAACCAAACGAAAGCTCGGTCGAAAGCTTTCTTCTTGCACGACGCTCGTTTCGCGACGCTCTCCCATGCAAAGATACACCGTTATATATATATATATATATATATATAAACATCTTGTTCGCGTATAATCTTCAAACGGACCCAACAATTAACGACTACCACGCATCAAACTCGATGGAAATTTCAACATCGTTGATTAAGCCGCGTTTAACGCTAAACCTACCACAGCGGTCAAACGACCGCTTTCAAATTTCTACACAAATTTGACCGTATTTAAACGTTATCGGATCGCCTCCTAATCTATGATTTTTCATAAAATTTGCGTACAATATATCCTTCGGTATCTATCTCTAGTTTGCTTTTTTTTCTCTAAGAAACATTTGTAGTCTGTGCTGTGATATACAAAAAGTGTCGGTAGGTTTAGCGTTAAAGGGCCGAAACACATGTTGTCGAAAATAGCCAAGCGTCGGAATATTTTTGAGAGTTAGTGTACGTCTGATGGAAAAGCACATGGAATCTGTTCTTTCTCTATCGTTTTATCTTTTCCGTCTGTCGCGTTCTTCTCTTCTTCTACCTTTTCTTCTTGCTTTTTCCTGTTTCTCCTCGTACATTCGCTGAATGTTGGCTAGTTTCTTCTTCGCTGGTATTTCGAATGCGAGTCGCGTGGTCGTTGACGCGAGAAACTCGACGAAACCGCAAGCAGAAAGCGGTAGTACGACTGGTGTAAAGTTGAACACGCGGAGAGGATTCTGTTTCCGCGCGGTCACGGCTCTCCTTTTGTGCGAAGTAGGGCGCGCGTCTCTCGTGGAAACTGCTTCAGCTTCGCTTGATGGGTTTATTGTTCGCCACGGCGACGAGAGTCGCGGAAAAGTAGAGAAATTTTGGCCGTTTCGTCTTCACCGGTGTACGGTCTCTGTGTTTCTTCGAGGCTTTCCGAGGCGTTACGGCTAGATGGATTTCGTTGCAAACACGCGAGCTGCCTTGTGTAACGTGAAAAGGTGAATTAACCGTTTGAGTGATCGCGTTGCTCGCGTTCTATGTCGAAATGTACCGCCGAATCGACCTGGCAAATCCGACTGGCGCACGGTACTCTTCGTTTCTATTGCACTGTGTTCACGTTACTGTTTGTTCGTTTGTATCAGTAATATATCTCGCGTGTCTCGAATTTACTTAAAACTCGCAGATAAATTCTGCTCTACCGTATCTCACGCGTGATTTTATTGACATAAAGCAACGACGTATGACGAAATTACGAATTTATTTCTCGCTGCCTTGACTATCGATACTGCAAAGATTTCCGAATCGATACCGTCGAATGGAAAGTTACTACCTACAAAAATACCTGCCTTTCGGAATATCTATTTCGATCGAAACTCGCTCTGATTAAATTCTCTATTGAAACTTCAGAATCTCAATTAAATTCTTACATATGTGTACGACGTAGGTACATATATCTCCAGTACAGGCTCCCTGCGTAAAATTTCTCATAGTTTCCCGCGTTTTATATCGTCCACCAGTGGCTGAAGTTACGTCGTATAAACTGTTACGCAACAACGATTAAGCACCGCGCATCGAGCGAAGAGAAACAGAGATGTTCGAAAGAAGACGACACAACTCTAGTTTTCTTCAGCTTCGAAACGGTAAACGGAACGCGTCAACTACGAAATTAGCGTCGCGTACGGGTTGAACAGCTGCTATCATCGCCTTCGCAAATTCTTCGTATGCCAGGCGTACCGTGCGCGTTATCTAGTTTCCATCGATACGTGTCGATTTTGTTGGCAGATCCGACGTGACGTGGAGAGTCGTTTAGTCGGTATGTCGTTACCGATCCGCGACTTCTTGCGCGATGTTTATCCACGTGCTTCGAACGTCAGAACCTCTCACGAATTGTCGTGGGTATCGTCACGAAGGCGGCTGGCTTACCGAACTTCCATTTCGCGAAACTTGGCGAGACTCGCAGCGGCAGAAACCCTGTAAGGGACGGAAAGGGGCAAAGGACAACAGGGGAACTTAGGAGACGACAGTACAGCCGGCAGTTCCGCACGCTGCTTCCTCCAAACTTACTTTTCCTCTTCCGCCCGACCCTCCTTGCTTCTCGCTTCGCTTCTGTTCGCAGCTTGCTCCTCGTCTGGTTTACGTATGGCCTCGTTTGCAAACGGCGAACAATACAGCTTGTCGACTACTTTCCAAACGAAAATGCTGTTTGCTGCGAGCTTTTTCGAAAACATCCCGAGAAATCCGCCACTTTTGTTTCCCTTTCTGCTATCCCGCGGAGAAAATTACGCGCCACGGTATGATAACTAGATCGCGAATTCCTATGGGATATTTTTATGCTATTTTTATACAACGCATTTAGAGACGCGTTTGGTTTCTTGCAGACTGCGAGCATCCAGAGTTCTCTACTTTGGATATTTCACGCGCGTTCGTACGTTCGCATCTTTGAATTTTCGCATAAACGCGTAGCAATTCGCAGGCTAATGGCCGCGTTACACCTTTACCTCGTGTTCGATAAACGTCTATCGCGAAGAAAACTAGATACACCCACGCTGGTAGGAATTCGTGTCGTTAATAATATTTATTTTACTACAGCGAATCCGATAAGAATAAATTAGGTTCTGATAATCAGGTAGTTTCGTCATTTTCGTGTCAGGACTGAATTAACAGAGTTCGGTGGTAGTTTTAGCGAGTATTTTTATAACCGCGTTTTATTATTGCGACAAACGCATAATGAACTAAACGAGAGTTTCGTTACTAAATGGTACTACGATAAAAATTCATTGCGTGTCAAAGTTTATCGCTGGATTTTTATAAGGTTTTTAAGTTGCCGCTAAATTTTACGTAAAAATACTCAAGAAAAAAGGGTTGGGAGGGAGATATTAGAACGAAGACGATGCTACGTAGAAACGACGAATTTCAACTGGTTAGCTTCATAGCGCGTAACGATCGAATTTGGACGTTCTCGTAACACGCAGCGCAGGAAATTAGCAGCGAAAATGCGATAAAACTTCGATCGGGCGTGCTTTCGCGGTAAGCAGAATTAACATTGGATTATTATCAAAATCCGTAATTAGACAGCGGGAAATTGCATCGGTGACGTTGCAGCTGCGTAAAGCAATAAATTGTTTAAAAAAGTTTCATCAGGTGGCGGGTCATGATGGGTGGTGCATGTGCAGCCACATTTTAACGAATATGCCTCGTGTATTGGCATGTGTACACAGTTAACGAGTCTGGATTTGTGCAATTACGAGTTCTGTACGTCCGGCAATTTGATCGCGCGCGATCGTCCAAATTACCTCGAAATGGCGCGCAGAACTAACCAGCTAATTTACATATAAATCGCGCCACATCCAGAATACGCGAAATCTTTTGCAGTTTGCGTGCGGTTTATTTAAATGTCCCACCACGTGAACACGGCTTGTTGTCTTCGAGGCGCGATTGGCAAATATTTCTCGAATAATATTAACTGCGTGCGCTTTAGTTAGTAAACAGTTTAGTTTTACTTTGCGCTCTATGTACTACCGTGTATACGATTATGTAAAGTATCGCGAGAAAAATATTGTATATGGGTAACGATGAAATTAGTCTTGCGGTTGTCAGCTTTATTTTATCATACATTAGGTCAAAGGTTAGTTTCTTACTGTTATACGCTTTACTTCAAACGAATTTTGCACGTAATTCTTTCCCAAAGATAACGTTCGATGTAAAATCTTTGTGGTGAATAAGTATCGACGTAGAAAAATCGTGGAAGTTTATTTTAGAAGCAATTGCTTCTTTGTTCTACTCGTTTAGATAGGAAACTATCTCTCGATCAAAGGGATTTGTTTAAAGGGTACGTGTAATAAAATAAATTACCTGTGCCATTATTATAGCGAAATTTTTCGATTCGATAAGACACGTCAAATGTACCTCGACGTTTGTTTCTTGCAAACTATACGACAATTAATGTGAACCATCGACGTACAATTTCGTACACCTGAAAGGTCGATATTGGCGTGACGTTTGTTTCGAAAAGGATTTCCGATCCTCTATTTTCGTACGTGAGCAGGTTTTTCTGCTTTCTGATCGAGTCGATGAGAAAATAGCAATTTCGTCGTTTGGACGTTGATGGAACGCGCGAGGAGGTCAGTGGGACTTAAGCCACGATTACTTGGTTTGATAGATTGGCAGAGGTGTTATAATTGTTTTCCTAATGGCTTTCTTCTCCATGCTTTTTCTGTTGCCTTTTGGGAACATCACGTGTTCGATAATTCGAAGAAATAAGAGAAAGGCGGAGAGGAATTAATTTTCCTTTTGTCCATTAGGATAAACGTGGCCACTTTTTCTCTCTCGTGGTATTTCGTTTATCTTCTGTTTACTCTTTGATTTATGTTACCTTACCGGTTATTTCGTTCCACTCGAAATATATTTTTTCATCACTTTTTGGTAACTCAATTAAATTATTAATAGAAAATGTAACAAGAAAAACGTCGTTTCATAACATAAACATCTTTTTTCCAAAATTTATTTATTTACGGAATTATATCAGACGATAAATGGACCTAACTGAAAGAATCTATCTTTCAAGGATAAAATGTGTTTCGTAAATTTTGTTTAGACAAGGTGATAAAATCGTACGGAAGATTCGTACGATTATAATAGAACGTATGCCGTACGATTAAATTAATGAAAAATAAACTAATATTCAGGCGTGTTGGAGCGACGAGAGCGCAAGTCCAACCGTTCGAAATTCATCGCGCGAGATTCCATCATTGCGGATAATCTAAAGCTGAATAATTCTCACCCCTTAACTGGTACACGCAAAATATTTTAAAGCGTCGATCGTGATTCGCGTGGCGCTTCAACAGCGTTGGAAGCGAAGGAACACGAGCTCGTAGCATTTGGGAAACCGGCGAAAATATAACATCGCGGATGGATCTAGGACGTGCGCGAGCAAGTGGCTCTAGAAATAAGTGTTTAACCTCGATCCTTGCCATATCCGACTATTCTAAATCCAGTATGCAAGTGGAGTAGATAGCTGATAGCAGATAGCAGATAGCGAGGTGCAGCCTTGCATGCATTCACCTGCGACGGGGCATTCGAGGCAAGGAGAAACGAGACAGACGCTCGATGTAGCTTGAATGGATACGAAATAGGTCGAGTCCATGTTACCTACGTGCGTCGTTTCAAGGAGAAAGATTTGCAATCTCTTTCCGGTGCTCCAGCCTCTATCGCACTCCTCGAAAGCTTCGAGCTGTGCTGCTCTAACGTTTCTCCGTCGATCGAACGACGTACTATAATCACGCGGCCAGAGACCTTCGCAATAATTACGCCGAGTTTCGCTCTTTCTTCACGATTCATTCAGATGTGGATTTTCTGTGCGTTCGCGGAGCTTCGTTGTTTTAGTATTTCGTTAATCCGTGAAGAATAACGGATATCGCAGAGAAGCTGACGACGCGAATGAGAAATACGAGGGAAGGATTCCGTAGTTTGGAAGAAATTTTCACAGGTTTCACGGTGATATAAGCGATTTGATTCCTTTGACGATTATTAAATCGTAGGAAATGGGAGGAAGAAGAACGAACGCTAGGCAAATCCTCGGGAATTCTCCTTCGTAATTGCAACGTTAAAACACGAGTTTTGTGACAAAAATTAGGGATTCGTGTAATTTTAATCTTCCCTCCTCCGTGATACTCGAGCATATTATATAAATTACCGGTAAGAAGAAAAATCAAATATCAAAAATAGATTTTCGTTCACATCCTGGATTATGTCACGTGAAACTGATTTTTCGTTGGTAGGAAGCAAACGTAGAAAAACGTACAATGTGATCGTATGAAAATTACTACAATTAACCGTTGTACATTGTATAGTTTCCATTTCTAAACGTGAAACTTTATTTCGTCACTAATAATTGCGTAGCGTTTGTAATTTCATGATTACGCGGTGTTAAAGGTCGATCTGTATCTATCTAGACCGGAAAAGCAATTCGTACAGACTCCTTGGTGAAAATTTCAAACGAAGTAATATGTTGGAGGAATATTCAAGTATCGTTGCGATACGTTGACGTTAACGTGGCAGTATCGTAAAAGCTGATTACCTTCTATCTCGTGAGGCGAGAGTCGCGACAAAAAAATGCACTTAAGGTTGGTTTCCGTGAAAGTTGGGAAGGAAAGAAAGAAGTCGGGAAGATGCGAAGAAAAGAAAATTAGAGACGGGTATAGAGAGAGGCTAAAGTCGAGGGAGTCGTGATCCGAAAAACATTGGTTCGATCCCCGTCGCTTAAGGTTGGAAGTTTGGCAATGGCCCGGGCTTAAATTGAGCTTTACATTATTTTGAGGTGAAACGGGGCCGCATTGGGAACAGCGAGCTTGTTTCGCCCAGATTGCCCGGCTTTGCAACCATGGAAATACCGAAGAGAGTCCCGATGTCGATTGCTGTTTCCGCGATACGGCGAACGAAGGCATCCGGCTGCATCTGAAATACGATTGCAGATTGGATTAAAGACAAGACTTTTCTTGTACAATCGCCACTACTCGGCGATTCCGTTGGAAATAGACTAAAGGATTTAGTCTTATCGATACGACCGAGACGCAGCACGATTTTCTAACCTTCTTTCCTTTACTCTGTTCCAGGTACGTCCCTAAAATTTCGCTTCCCGTTGGTTGCTCCTCGGTGGTGGTATGTATATACTTGAGACACAATATGCATCGTGTGTAGCGTGCAACTATGGAAAGAGACAGTACGTATTGGAGAACAAATTCGTAGAAGATCGATATATCAGGTTGTGCGAAAAGTTTCTTTCCTTTTATAAGGAAATAACAGACGCGGCACATTTTTTGTTTTATATCGTTTTATATCGTTTTATCGAATCATGTATGGCGCGTTTTGTTGTAGCAAGATAAAGACCACAACGTGTGACAGATTAGGTCTCGTGTTTGTATAAAGATGCATTGTTGTAAAAGACGCGTTTGCAAAAGAAAGTCACTTTTCCGACAACCTAATATTAAATTACTTTGTGAATGCGACGACGAATATAATGAAGTTGCAATTATCGTTGCGATTTCAGATCGCAGCTTGTGTTTGCGTTAATACCTGCGATTACCTTCGATGCTACTATTAATCCGGCACTTCGAACTTTGGGTAATTTTAGCTACTTAAGATAAACTTTAGGAGAAAGTAACGTTTATGTCGAAGTGGAAATGTTTCGGGAATAAATTATCGTAATAACGCATTCACTGGCATAGTTTAACTATCGACTGCATTCAATGGAATTTCAGATTCCAGTCAAACAGACTCGGCGGCAAATTAAATTAGCGCGAGGAAATGTTCCTATAATATCGCATTTGGTAGTAATATCAATGGTTTCTGTATGAAATCGTGAGACATTCGTTCGTTACTATTTCACAAAGTAATTAGGCAGTTAGCGCGAAATAGTTGGTGGTGAAACAGTGTGGCTGTTTCCAAACGTTTCACGCGCGCCTGTTGTCGCCGCGAAAAGACACAAAATCACTTGAAATTTCATATAATTATTTTCCCAGCTGAAAGTTTGATAATTGGTTATTATTAAAACAGTTTTCCAAGGGATATGTTGTACGGTAGTGAAACTGCTATTTTTTGTACATTAAACAATAGTCCCTTTTGTTCCTTGTAAAGAAAAAATTTTTAAAGAACAAATATTACCTTTCGAAACGAGGGACGTATTTTTCATAAATTGAATGGCCATTCTATGTGTAGTAGTAAATAATAGCCCTTTTATTCTTTTTAAAGAGAAAATGTCCAGATTTTTAAAGTAAAATGTGTTTCATACATTTTTAATCAAGGGACATTAATAAGTAACCTATTTTCAAACGGGTGAATAATTTTGAATTAACGATAAGCTTATTTTTAATCCTTTCGTTTTGTGCAATAACAAATTTTTTAATTAATACACCGCAAAAGCTACTAAAGTTCTATTTTCAGGAACATTTTTGATCAGCGTGCTGTACTTCTATTTTCTAAAAGAGAAAAAAAAAAAAGGAAAAAGAAAATATTTTTTTGAGTTGATTCCCTGTCACGATACAAGAGTTACGCAGCAAAAATGCATTTAAGATTTTCGATAACGTTCATCCACACCTTAGCACCCCGATAGACTTAATAGCGGACTTAGCGATGGACTTACATCGCTTGTCACACGAAATCCTGAATTACTATTCAACTCTCGGCTTCAATAAGCTTGATTGATGGATCGATGCTTCAAGCCAATGAAAATCTCTTATATCCTCGTTATTTCATGTGAAAAACTTCCCAGTCCCTTTTACCTGATGCATTTTAAACGATTTACGCCAAAGACCCGTCGCATTTGTCAGATAAAGTCACGGACTGAATTATGCAACATTGCTGTTCTTTTTATTACCTACGAAGCAGTAAGTTGTCTACGTTTTGTTCCAGTTTGCGAACATCCATCCTCCCTTCGTAGCTCTCTTTAAAATATCCAAAGCTAGCATCGATTACGACATTCGCTGGATAAAACGAACCCGTAATAATAACTCCCATTTCTTTAATTATGTTACGCCGTGGAAACATAAAATTGCAGAAACGTCGGCAGTCCACTTACAAGCAACTGTGCACGTTCGTGGATTCGGTGAACGCAAAAGCAGTCATCAGCCCTGCTGTATTTTTCATAGGTCGAGAGATATCTCGGATTTAAAAAATACGAGAAGATTCCTATACACGTTTCAACGTTACATCGAGCATTCAGTCGGAACATCGCGATTACCTTCTGCTGGATAAAACGAGAGCAAGACGGAGATATAAGAATTCGAAGATCGCATGGGGATTACAGCGAAACGCAGCGACAGCTATAGAACCGCAATTTCCACTTAATGACTGCCCGAATCCCTGGCTGGAAACCAGCCACACCTGCGAATAACGATCCTAAATCGTCTTCGTTCGACGATCAATCAAATAGGCGGAAACGCCGGCCAGACCGCAAGAGTCCACCGCGAAATTAAAAATTCGACGAACGATGGACGACAGCGTTTCTTCTCGGTTAATACGGCGTCATAGATAGCGGACGATCGTTGATGGTAGAAGCGAAACGAGCGAGTTGGAGGGCGGTGGCTGCGGTCGCCGGCATTAGGGATTTTAGGGAGGCTTTACGGGACGATGCGACGGGGAAAGGGTGCACAGGGCCGGCACGGGATTTTGGTTGGGGTCGGACCGAGCTTGCACTGTTCACGGCGATTAATTCATTGCCGCTTGCCGCATCCCACCGCAAACCGCCTTTTGGCCCCACTCAACCCTCTCGCGTCCTCTTCTTTGACCCTCGTCCCTCCCACTTCCGTTGTCTCGCTTATCGTCCACCATCTAGCGTCCTCTGCCCCGCTGCAGTATCGTCGGATGGAACCACCAGCGTTGCTTTGCCTAATCGCGTGGAAACGGCCCTCGGAACGACGCTTGTCCGATCTTTGACGAGACGTCGCTCGACATCTGTAGATTTAGGCAATCGTTGCTTCTCGCCTGAGGACGCTTTTAGCGGTTAGTTGCGATGGACTGCGGTTAAACGTCCTATTAGCCATGCTGAGTTTTCTTTTGTCTTCGCAGGGTAATTCGTCGAATTAACCTAAGTTTGTACTTGAAGATTACAGGCGGAACACGTGCATGAGAACCTTTATGTAAATTCGTAGTTTATTTTTTCTTTTATTTTTACATATATTTTTGTACATTGGGTGGCTTGTGTACTTACTCGCATATTCAAACTTGCTGCAAACGCACATGAAAATCCGCGGTCTAACGACAAGTCACATTCCCTGTTCTCGATAGGGAAGAGCTTTAAAATACAGTAGCGACAGCGTGTCAGTCCTACGTTACCTAAGGCTATCTTTTCACTTGGTTTACGCCCGTAACACGAGATTTCTCATCTCTTTCAAATCTTCCAAAATATTGCTCGTCGTAATATGAAAATATTGCTTGCTTCTCGATACTTACACCTTTGACCGCCGGACGGTTTGCTGAATTTGGCAGTTATTTTTAAGAAATGTACATCTTCCGATCTAACAGGTGTCCTTCGACATGTATCATTCTCAATAACGTAATCACTATTGATTTAACGAAATCCAACGAGCGTATACTCCCCTTTGATCTTCATTATGTTCATCGATACTATTCTTCTCGTTGTCCATAAAACTTGTTTCTTTTTTTTTTTTTCTTACCATCGATGACAATTGTCGAATTTCTCTAGCCACGCAAATCCAAAATCAACTGGAATCCAAGCTAGGACAGAGTTGACTTCGCGGAAGAAAATTCTCCACGATACCTCGGAGTGTCATATGTTTCAGTCGACCTTTCAGCCTGGAGAAAGTAGCAAAAGGAGGACGCGAGACGCTTGTACGCGTAGTATTCGCGATGATATCGAATGGAAACTGTCCGAGATCGATGAACGCAATCGTCTCCGAGTTACACGCTTACGATCGCGTAAGCGTAACCCGGCGGGAATTTGAAATGCAAAACGGAAATGCGAGGTGGATGCGACCGTATGGCACCGCGTGGGATTTCCTGCGGTCGTGGCAACGATATGGCCGCTCGTGGACCCTCTATGGATCGTTAGGTATTTTTCAGCCACCGTTTTGGGAATCGTTCGCTTTCCTCCTGCAATCCTATCGCGCCACGACTTTGACAAAGAGCTCTCGTTTTGACAACGGTTTTTCCCCGGGCCGTATGCCACCCAGTCCTTTCAGCTTCGTTTTAGCGTAATCCCTGATTCGTTCGCGAGTCGACGTTAGTTTTCCATTTACGCTACGTTTAGAGGATTTTTCATTCGTTCGTGAATCGACGTTAGTTTTTCTCGTTATTCGAGGTTAATTTTTTTTTTAAAGAGATACGAATTTCATGAATTATAGAAGCGATGATTGTCAGTCGTTAAAGATCCGCAGAATTTTGGATAACAGTACGTTTCGCTGCCATATCTTTGGAGGTTTCCATTTTTTCATTTCACGATGATATTTCTGAAATAATTTCCGCGTATTTTTGAGGAGGAGCTTTTCAACGAAAAGCGAGTCTGCTATTTCGCAGTTTGTTTTTCGACTCGCGTTTCTTTCTATTTGTTTTGCGTGACTTTTTATCTTTTAAAGTTCAATTTTTTTTTTTAGAATGTTTTTTTCAACCAGATGACATTTATCGGTATTTAAATAAAGAGAAATTTACGTATAACCAGCTCAGTTTCCAATCGTTTGATCACGTATTTTCCTAGCCACTAGCGTGTTCGGGATAACTTGTACAAATAGGATAGAGTTAAATTTTGTGATGTCACGTTTCATATAGGCTAATAATTCGGGCGCAGGCAAAATGTCCATTGAATACAAATACATGTATAAAATATCTACGATATAATATTCGCTAGGAGTCTCGTCAGACCGGCGAGCGAGTCGGACGTGTAAACTCAGCATCGTTCCGTTATTGCAGCTTGCGTGGTTTGGTGCGCAAGCGTTTGTTGCCATGTAGTTGTTTGAATATGTTTACGAATTAATTACAATCAAAGCCAGTGACGATGTTTCCTAGTGAACAGGAGGATTCATCCGTGGACAGCGCAAAACGCACGTATACTTTAGACTACGGAAGTTTTCAGTTGAACGAATCAACGAATCCAACGAAGGCTCCTACGCGGAGCGTCTTATTCCCGGCTAAGGAACAAGCGATTGTTACGGATGCAATCGACGACGTTTCTATCGAGGAATTTACAAAGGCAGTGGCTAAAGTAATTTCCCCGGATTTGTCTGTAAAAATTTGTGTCTAAAAATTTGTCTCTTCTATTTAAACTCTCATTTGCCCGCCACTGTAGTACCAAAAATCTCAACAACTATCGGTACCAATTCTACTGGTACTCACCGTTCGTCGGATAAAATTCCAAAATTCACAGAATTTCGACACTGATCGGCGACGTTCTCGATAGCCAATCGCGAAGAATCTGTGTTTCAAAGTCTCCGTGGAAACGTAATAATATCGCGAAGCTCGGTCTACGCTTGCTCCGGAGGAAGGTATTTTTTAACGCCACATCCGCCAGACGCGTTATTCGGGGCAGAGTTTGCAGATGGCGCGGGTTGATGGAGCGCGCCGCACGACCAAATCAAAAGAGAGGGATTTCCGGTAATTTCCGCAGCCTAAAACGCTTCCGCGAGTGGTGACAGATATCATGGAATAGCGACAGCGGGCGGACGCGAGTTTCCTAAGGCTGTGATTTCTATGAACCGTGATTTATCGCATTTCAAGAACCTCTTCCGACAGTTTAACGATGCCGTGATTCGAGCTCAGGAAACTGGATTCGCTTCGAAATATCGATCTCCGTTTCTCTCTCGTCTACTCGGCGCTGCTTCGCTCCGCTTCGCTCTGCTCCGCTCCGCTTCGCTCGGTCTTTCGCGGCGAAGACGTTGCTGCACTTTTTCCACGTCGAAGTCCCTCTCGATTCTAACTCGCGAACGCGCCTCTCGATTCGCTTTTTTTTAATCCTCTTTCACGTCCTTTACCCGTGATTTATGATCCTTGATAATTATCATCGCGCCGCACGAATGACGTATGATTTCCATATTTCGTCGTTTAATAAACTCGTTCGGCCGGCCGAAGCTGCTGGTTCTGGTTTGATTGATCTTCTGGCTGACCGAGGCGATCGTGGTTTCAAACAACGTGCTTTCGTTGAATCGTTATTATTTTCTGGCCTAACAGAAAAGGTGTTCGAGTCAGCCAGGATCTCGCATCTTGAAATCCGGTCTCCTTCTTTGCACAGGGTAATGAAACTTGTACGCCGTGGACGCTATTTGTCTCTATCGTAATAAGGAAGAAATGAGGAAATATCGTGTACTTTAAGCTCAGTAAGAGAAAAAGTATCATAAATGAGAGAATATTCCACTCTTTGTACTATTTTAGGTTATACTCGGTAAAAGTGTATTTCTCCATAGAACTTGCGACTTTCGTCTCTGACATGACGCTTCGTTTAGTCGATATAGGAATTCGGCGGAAATAGATTTATTCCAAAATTGATCTGAAAGTGTACGTATGTGTACACGTATACACGGAAGCTTCGTGCTTATAGAAATTCTCAGTGTAGAAATAATTGTATTGCCCCTTATTGAAATTGTTTAAGCACGATAACTTAGTTTCAACTTCAGCCTTTTAAGCAGTCGTTTTGTGCTTGGTTTGTCTTCAATTCGATTAAATTATTCAATTGAGGGTGTTTCAATTAACTCGTTCTGCTTACTGTTAATTAATAGAATACAGAGTTTGTAAATATTTGGATAAATCATAAGGTTTAGGAAATTTCTTCATTTCCTAGTGTTGGGATAATAACATCGGTTTAGCAATCTGCATGGAATTAATTACTGGTTTAATTATTGATATTAATTAATTTGCTATTAATTCATTAATTAATTATTTGTTGACGCCGTTAATTACTGATTATGAAAAGTAATTAAATTTGGTTTATATAAATGCAGCGATCAGACAAATGTTGATCGACTGCAGAGATATAACAATCGAGTTCATTTGCAGAATTCACATTTACACGTCGAGTTCATTCGATCACAGAGAGCTAGTGCGGTTAAACAAATCTTTAATCGTTTGAACTAATATTTAGAACTATTATCATAGTAAACGTCGATTTATTATATTTAGAAGATCAATGGCATTATCATAAATTGCACTTGATCGATGATTTCGACACGATTCCCAGATACCAATAGCTTCAATAAGAAAAAATAGTTTAACTTTTATTTCACTTTTTCTGATTTTCGTGCATTACTTTCGCTATGAAGTAAAATATAAAGACAAATATAAAGAAATCGCTTGCAGTTATTTAAAATTTAGTTTCTCATTGCATATCATTTGCCTATGATATATGTATTTTCTTCCAAATTTATTAAGCTTAGATCGATAATTTGAAAATATTTATTTCGACACCTAAGATAAACGTTGCAACGTATTCTTCAATTTCTAACGTCTTTACACTTACACGTAATCATTGACACTGTATTGCCTTCGTGGAAAATACGATCCACTTAACATTTGACCAGATGACGAATCTTGCGTTGTCGTGGTGTTAATAATCCTACGTAGGCCTAAATTGCCTCACTGAGTGGTCATTGGGAACATTAAATGGCATCTCCTGCCGTAAGCACCGTCATTTGCAAGCATCATTGATCGTTAATCATTCCTCTCTCTCTCTCTCTCTCTCTCTCTCTCTCTCTCTCTCTCTCTCTCTCGTGCAGGCGCTATTTGAACGAGTCTGTCAATCTCGTACTGTTAGCGATCTAACGAAAAGGTTATCGTGATTATCATTCGATTTGATATTTCGATTTTATATTCCACGTTCTAAAAGCCTTTTAATTATTAAGATTTCCATGTATATCGACTAAACGAAATTTAGTTACGATCAGGTCGTGAATTCTTCGCGCTGTAACTATATTTCCCAACATTGGTCGAGAAACTAGAACGTAAAAGAAATTACGCGGTTAACCGCGGCGTTTCAGGAGTCATCTATAACCACGGAATTAAAAGTTACTAAACACGAGTGAATTTGAATCGGATTTCGCTCCTTCTACGTTCAAACATCGCATAAACTATATGAAAAATATAAAAAGGCGTGTAAAGAAGCCAAACAATCCACGATATTAGCTTTCGTCGCAGCTTACGTTACGTACGCGGCTAACTTTACCGCTATTTCCCAGAAAGCAATTCCATCGTACAAACTGAAAAAGATGGATGATCACGCGTACACGTAAGAACGAAAATTACGAATTCCCAGCAATGCGACGCGTTCGTGTAGCGATTAATCACATTTTTGCTGTAAAAAAAAAAAAAAAAAAAGGCAGAGAAAAAAGACGAACCGCTGCTCGACAAATATAATCCGGTAAAATTAAAATCATCCGGCTTTCGAAAAGTCTTTGTCGGTTGGAGGACGGGGAACGAGGGACGCGCAATCTGCCGATTCGCATTCGTCGCACTCGCGTTCGCAATTTCGTCGATCTCTGCGGCAACGTTTCGCGACCCGGTCGTTTCGCGAACGGCTGTCCGTAATTCACGCGAAATATCGACAGGACGCTCACGGAACGGCTCAATTCCCGAAAAATCTGCTCGCACCGTGAAACCGGAAGTCGATGTTGAAACGCGTTCGTTCGACCGATAATCGGCGCTCGTGTGCGCAATAATTGGCGAATTGGCGTTAATCGAACGGTGTTTACGGGCCGGGCAGCCTCCCGCCAACTCGTTCGCTGATTTCATAAAGGTGATCCCGATAATCGGCTGTAAAAGCCTGCGGCGACAAACGCTCTTGTTCTGTCCTCGTTTTAGTTTAGTTTTATCCCACCGGCTGTCCCTCAATATCAATCTTTTTATCTGCTCCGAATGTTAAGTGATATTCGGTTTTATCGTGACCAATGTTCGTTACATTTTGTACACTGGCACTTCCGATTTATCTTTTTCATACGTTTGCTTTTCGTTTTATTTCTTCCTTTTTTTGCTTGTTTTTTTTTTTTTTTTTGGACGATCGCAATTGCGCGTATGGCTCTTATGTTGCTTTTGAAATTTTACGCGTACGTCGAAGTAGAATTTAACGCTCCTTGTCGAATAGTATTTCCAAAATGCACATAGTTCTGCGTTGTAATTATACGCACTGGTTCAAAACGTCACACGTGCTCGAAGAAACGTACAGACTTGTTTCAATAAATCTTCGTATCTATTGAAGCTGGTAAAAATTGAAACAATTGCTGTTGCAAAACCAACGAAAATCGTTCGATTCAGTTGGGACTGAATGTTAATATAAATATTCTACTACATCTCATTCTTCATATTTTCATGCCGTTGCTTTGCTTAATAAAATGTATATAAGTTTTGCAATCGAGATTTCTTGCGTTCTCGACGAATATTAATTATCAGTAATGTTAATAACAATTGTCAACAGTCGAATGTAGCCAGAACAAAGTTTGTTTTTTTTCGCCGATATTAGTTAGTGGCAAGCCAAAAAGCTTTCTAGCTATCGATAATGGTTATCGGTGAACAAAATAAAATTCCAGCCATCGATAATGGTTATTGGTAACCAAACAAAATTCCTGTCACTTATATTGTTTACTGCTAACGAAAATTAAATTTCCCTTATCGATAATGGTTACCGATAGCCAAAAAAAAAAAAAAAAAAAAAAATTCCAATCGTTTATAATAATTGTTCGTAATCAGAATAATCCAAACTTGATATCTTTCAATCGTTTCATTTTCTGAGAAACCTCTGTCAGCTTTGTCGATAATTGGCTTGCATTTGATCAAAAATTAACTTCTACCCAACGCCGTTGGAACGTTAAATTAAAATAGCTGTTGTTATTTTACATCTCTGATCGTTACAGACAGTCTTTACAAGTTATAAATACACGGTGTACCTATTGGTCTTCCATTTGCTCCTGACCTTTTATACATTTTCCTGTACTCAAATTACGCTTGTATTTGAATGATTCGCGAAAATCAGCTGGTAGAATACGAAATACGTTTTTCGAGTTACAAATTTAAGAATCCATTTAACGCAATCTTGTTACCTTTCAAGCACCGTAAAAATTTCACTTGGCCTGCACACAACCGCGTGCAGCGTGCATTCACGTCCGAACGTCCGCCTGTTAGCTTATCACGCGAAAGAACGTATTTATCGGTTCGCCGGCGAAGAAACGTATCCGCCAGCTCTCCCCTTCCAGTCTTCTCGTCCCTTTCATTCCTCTTCGTGGCCTGTCAAACATTCCACCAGCCGTTCTCCTGGCCTCCACGACAACGACGTCTCGTGGATATCTTGGTCAAACGTGCGTCGTGGCTCGGGTACGGCCGGAAACAGCCGTAATTTTTCACCCTTTTACAAGCGGTCCCAATAAAAACTATCGTCGAACCGCGTCGGTGACAGGTTGACAAGAGCTTTTGTGAAGGCGACCCTTTAAGCGGCCGCATTGTTGACTTTCGTCGTCGAGGTTGACGAAGCACTGGCCGCGTAATCAGTCCGATGATAATGGCTTAATTAATCACTGACACGGCGACCGAGCGATTCGAGGCTGATACCGAAAGTCGGCCACGTTGCTTTCGAGACCCTCGATATCTCGTGGTCAGCTCCTCTAAATTTATCTTTTGCGCGCTCGCCGATCTGATTCCGTTTTTTTCCATGGAATTCCCTTTTTCAACGTTTCTTCGGATTTTCGCGAAAATTCTTCAATTAAATCACATTTCGCATTAAATCGACTTTAAATCAAATAAACTGGCATTTGAAACGGAATTTTTCTTTTACTTTCGTGTGAACTTCTTCCAACCGATTTAGTGGAACGAATTACACCGTGTGACTTCGTGTAGTAGTATAAAATCGTAGTTAACTTATGATATAAAAAAATGACGATATGTTGCGTGAAATAAGTGCACAGAAAATATTACGCGAACTTTGATCGTCGTTAACGTCGCGCTATCTTTTCGAAAAATTATTCGGCAATCTATCAACGAGGAAATTAAGCCGACGAAAGTACAAAATAATTAATACGCCAGGATTGGTGAAATTCATTTGGTCCAATGGTAATTGAGGAAGTAGACTGTGATCGATGTTTCTTCTTTAGGTGATTAATGGCTGGTCTACCGTAACGTTTGATCTCATTAGCTAACCGGAAACCGATTATAAATGTTCTTGCTCCCGGTTCTTTCCGATCTGCTGTTGAACGTAATGCGATTCTCAGCTGTAGCTGAACGTTTCCAGTTTCCCAAGAATTTCTTCCCAATAATGGTATATCTTTTTCTATAGTGTACAGTTCGATCAAAGAAAAGCTACTCGCCTCTAATTTTTCAATAAATCGGAACTTCGCCGTTTCTAACGTGTTTCTTCGTTTCTATCGTCCCTTGTGATTTCGATTCTCTACTTTGTACATCGATACAATCGTTAGTACAAATTATCTTACAACGCAAATGTACTTGTCCTCGCGATTAATCTCGCTCAGTTATTCTTGAATAATCAATGCACGAGCCTAAGCGCCTGAGACGTTACGAAAAAATCTCTACCTCTCCAGCGCGGAGAAATAATTTCACAAAATACTTATTCTTTCCTTTCAGAAGACATTTTCTTCTCTAATACTATATCTAAGTAATGTCCAACTTAGCTTCCGTTACGGCTAAAAATTTGAAAATTCATCGAGCCTCGAGATCGTAAGATCAGGAATACTGAAACGACGAGGAAGAAAGCAGCAAGAGACCAAGTAACAACGTTCGATCGAGATTTCTAATACGACCGAGCGAGTGAACTAATTAACTAATTCCCTACAAAGAAAAATTCCGAATAATTGAAAACAACAAGGTGTCAGCCTGTTTCTCAGCTCGGTATAGTCACTATAATCCAATAACCTAAATGAAGCAATCGAGTCCCATGTCTTTTGGAATCAGAAGCCGCCTAACGTTTCACACAGACGTGACCGTCCCGTCTCTGATCCGAAGACCTAGTCGCAAGTGGCAAGGCAAATGGCCCTATTCGTCGAGTCCTCCTTCGAAGGAGATGCAGCCTAGGGACAGCATACTCTTGAGGTGGTCAGTGCGGTGAATGCACATTGAACAGCATGCAGTTAACTGCGACGCTTCTGCAGACGCAGGGGGAGAAGTGGATTTCTCGAGATAGATCCTGCGGAGAGGACGACTGAGCGCCGCCACAACACCGCAAGGCTCAACTTGGATAGTCGCGCAGGGATTTGGGGTTTAACGTTGGTCAGGTTGCACCAACAAGCCTCGAAACCTTATCTGGAAATCGCTACGAGGCTGTACGTCGGACATCCCGAAGGACCGGCAAACAGTTGCCCAGGTTCACCGCGATTAACGACGGCTTATAAAACGAACCGCCGCTCGTAAAATTAGGGAGGGAAAGTAGAGTTCAGGTTGCGGCCGCTCTTTGTCCCGAGATCCGATCGAACGGTCGACGTTGACCGATAGAATCGCCGTCGTTCGGGCTTTGCGTCGTTTGCTTTCGATTTTCCAACGTCCGTCTCTTATCGAGGCGAGACGGGCTTTGCATCGGCGCGTAAAAAGTTCGTTCTACTCGCAACGAAAGACGCTATAAACGATCGCGGTCTTGCGAGTTTATTTCTTCGCATTACGTTGATCCCGTGACTTTGTGATCGTGTCTTGGTGAATTGGTCTTGGCGATGTCGAGGTTGTTAGTTATACGAATAGGGGAACGCGTGGATAAATTGTAGGATAGAAAATATATTTAACACAGAAGTGTATGTTCAAGTATGAATACACTTTGAGCTGGTCCAGATCCGCACGCTGGCAGTGTTGCCTAGAAACTGAAACCCCATCGTCGCCTGTCTATCGTCTATACACTCTCGATGGCTTCAGCGATTGAGAAAACTAAACAGATCGGATGTAGAGCTTTCTTAGAAGCGATAACCGCTTCAACAGGTGAAAACACGCGTGTGCGTGAAGTTTGGGTCTCGGCAGGCTGGAAAACTGTTCACAGTACGAAGTAACAATTTGCGTGTTGTCGATTCTCTTAATATAGCATAGAATTCGTTTGCACGTGATATACCGCGTGTATGTCCGTGTATGATAGTAAAATACGTACGGTTAAATGGAGCGTGTTAGTTTCTGGTAAGGAAGATTCGAATCTGTCCAACGTCTGTATTACTATGCTCGCGATATTATTTAAATAATCTCATCTTATGTTCGTGCTCCGAATGTACCATGGAATCTGAAAGAATATGTTTCTAAACGAGCTTCTTATTCTCCTGAAATATCCTAGTTCGATTGACGAACTTGCGCCTACGCAAACAATTGATCGTTGCTTTATAAAGTTGGTTGCAAAGGAATCGCGGGCGTCTCGCTGGATCGTTTCGATGGCTTCTGCTAAACTTGTCATCGTAGCCAGCAGGAATGTGATTAATTGCAGCGTTCCGATCCCGTTGCCTCCGCAAATATTGTCCTTTCGCCCGACAGTTTTCTGGTCTTTGACGCGAGCGCAGCGAAGCTTTCGGCTCGACGCAGTCGAACGAACGGCTGATTAAACAGCACGCGCGCCACGTTTTCCTTCTGGAGTAATTAAAGAGGGCTCACCGAGTACCGTTCACCACGTCCAACAAACTTCGTATTCCTAGGAGGAAGTCAGGTATATCTTCTTTCCCCGGCGAAGACGCGGCTCTCCTCCTCTGCACCTCCTTTTCTCATCGCTTCTCTAGCGATTCACCGTTCGAATGTTTTTCTCTCTGTCTGATAGCACGTCTCCTGTCCCTTCAGCCTGGCTGGCAGCGCAAGCCAGCCAAGTTGGATTAGATAAGTTTGCCGTTTAGCCAGCTCTCTCGATTCGGCTTAGTTGATTCCAGGCCGAGTCTCTGCCTCGGCGGCGTCGCTTCGGTTTTGTTTGGTTTGCTTCGTCGTTGGAATGGAGTCTTTGGTCGTCTCTGAAGCGGCGCTCAAGCACTCCCTGACTACCATTGCCCCGCCAGTTCGCACCGACTACGCTGTTTCAGCCTCTCTCGCTTCTTCGTCGTCGTCTCTGTCTCTCTTTTTGTCTCTGGCCTCTGCCGCTCGGTCCTTTTCTCGCTGGAAACTTTCGACTTGACGAATCCCTGGTTCTCACGATACGCCAGATTCAATTTCCGTCGATACCAAGCTACGGCGGCCCATTGTGCGGCTTACACTCGTTCAAAGCTGCTCCGATACTCTCCGATCGTGGAGAATTGACCGTGCGAAGGGCGTGAAACGAGCTTCCCGTCACCATCGCCGCTTCATATCTCCTCCTCGCTTCGTTTAACTTTGCATTCGGGATCTTGGGAAAACCGTTTGATCCTTGCTCCTGAATCCTGCTGCGAGATTGAACTCGAATCGACGCTTCTCGCCGACTTCTGTTGACCGAGTCAGCGTTCGATTCAGCTGAAATCGCAGGAGAAAAAGCAAGCAGCAATATGTATGCATTCTTTGGCGATACGTTCGGGTCCTTTTAAAGCGCTGGTGTGGACGTCGTGATTAATAGACCGTGGATGTTCGTACGTTTGTGAGAAAGCCGAAGAGACGAAAATAAATACAAAGTATGTACGTATATATATATATGTAAAAAATGCAAAGTAAATAATTACGTACGTTCGTAATGATAGAAACGGAACAAAATGAATCATACGCGATTCAGTAAAATAATAGGAAACGAAAAATGTGCGTCCATTGTTTCCTCATAAAACGAAAGAAACAATTTCCGGACAACCTAATATTTACTTGTTCTAATATTTGGTAGGTGGAACAAATCTCTGGGTAGGTTCTATTATAATTGTATCAATGGAAGCACGAATACGCATAAAATTTGGCAGGTCGGTACACGAGTTCGGTTGATCTGTATTTTCACGAAGAATTCTATTTTTCTAAAATAGGATGGTCTTAAATTTCGCTAAACATCCGCCGAAACATCCGCAAATTTTAATTGGAGAAATTCCATATTACTTTATATTTTATTTGGACTTTTACTATACTCGTGACTCACGGTAGGAAGGATGCTTTTAATTTAATTATTCCGCTAGAAATTTATCCCTCCAAATTTCCGCGCTATGGAAGTAAATTAATAATCATTAGAGATACGTCAGCTCCTCCGAATGCGAAACTGCGAATCATTTTTCTGGCCGTAAATATGCTCGCGAATACTCTTACATTCCATTTTTAATATTCCCAGTCGTACAACGTAATTTTTCAGGCAGAGATACCATCGTATCGTTATACTTGCTTAATATCTCACGAAAAGTATTCTTTTAACAAAGCACATATTTCATTAAAAGCAGGAAACGTAACAGTGTCCGTGTAACATCGATGTATAAATTATACGATATTAATTTTACGCTGGAAATATTGAGAAAAACCAATGTCCACGAAAAAGGGAGGAAGGAAAGTTTTAAAAAATCGACTTACTTTGCCGTAAATGCAATTCGCTCGAACAAAAATTCCGAAAATTGCAGCTTGCGTTGTAGGATTGTCCGTTCCTTCTGCGCGTTTCTACGATTCTTCGCAGCTCTTCGCATCTCCGAAGCGCCAAAAGAGAAAAGAAACGAAATGGGGGGAAAAAGGAAGACGTAGCTCGCTGCAAAGACGGAACGCTCTCCTTCGCGATAGAATATTCAAGTTGCGAGGTTTTAAACGCGATGACGAGTGAAGACGGTGGTTTACACGAAACAGAAGAAAGAAGACGTCGGAAAGAGAAAGCGCTGGAACGAGGGAAACCACTTTTGGATATTGCCGATATCGGAATCGATGCGTTTAAGAGATCCTATCGCTTCGTCCGCGTCTGGCTCAATCTGTGTCTAGTCACGGGAAGAAGAACAATGTAAATAGCAATCGGAAGCTCGTCCCATCGCGTTTGCTGCGAGCGATCTCGGATGCCATTAGCTCTCTCAACTTCGCTACTCATGCCGCGGTAAATATCTTCACCGGGAACGCGGTTTCCCGGGGATAATTTTCATATATTAAACCGCGGTACGTTGTTTTCTTGCCGCATTTCCGCTCCTGTTACATTTATTCCTGGCTCTTCTTCGGCAAGCAATTACGCTAAAACCAAAGTGGGCGGAACCTTGCACGCTCCTCCGTCCGTACCGCGGAGCAGCAACCGGGGTCGCACGATCGTTGGAATAAAAAATCGCTTGATTCGATTGTACGCGATGGATTTTATCATCAGGGAATTTTTGTAGCTTTGAATCGCACGACATTCTACTTATTTGCTTACTCCTACCGAGATGGATTCTTTTTTCGCTGCAGTTTCTTCTTTTGATTTGCGAATTAAAGGACTGCAACTTTACTAATTTCTGTTAGAAAGTGTTTCCAAACGTAGTCAAACCACTCGTGCAACTAATAAAGATTAACAAAAAGAGGAAAGATCACGATACAGGAGTATCGTTTCACAAAACGACGAAATTAAAAAACTACTCTGTAGACGTTGAGAAATTCCACGAAATAATAACGCATACGTGCAACTTGCTGTCTTTTTCTTATCCTGTTATACTTAGGAACAACTTGCAGCTCGAACAACTCCAAACTCGATGCTACGAACCATTCAACTCTAACGACAAAAAGGCTCAGATTAATCATCCTCTCTCTAGTTTCACATTAGCAGTTCAGCTTCTTTCGCCGACGCTGTTTCTTTGCGCTTAAAGTCTCGATCGTAGAAAGGAGAACCTTAACTGTACTTATGTACACGGCACACAAACACGGAAGCGCTATTCTTCCGCCGATATAAGCGTTGGATAATGGAATCAGGAATAACGAGTAGACCGTATGACAAGATAGTACAAGGACGTCGCACCTCCTGCGCAATAACGGCGATCCGCCACCGTGAAAGCTCGTGCAATTTGCAAAGGAACGAAAAGGAAACGGCTGTTCATCGGACGGAAGAATGTTTCTGTATGCTAACTAATCCCTGCGTGCTGGATCTCGTGAAGATGTCGACTTAATTTCCTCGTCCCTCGAGTAATTTGTTCCGGATAGCAGCGAGCATTAAGTACACGTACATAGAACCATCTATGTCCCATGACGGTTTTCTCTTCTGCTCCGCGTTTTGCCACCAAGGATCCCTCGGCCTCTCTCCCTTCCTCTTTCGTTTTCCTCTCTTTCCGTCTAGCTCGACTCATACGCGTACTTACACATATTCTCCAGGTCCGTGAAAGTGGGAGACAAACAATGGCCAGGAGTAATTTTACGGAGGTCGAGCAACCCATCTTCCATGATCCTTTCCGCTCTTCTTTTTCTTCCGCCGTCGTATTCTCCATTTGCCTTCGTCCTTCCACGCGTCTGTCATCGCTTCTCCGGAATTCTCTTCTTTCTTTCCGCGTGAGAGCTTAGGTGGTTATTTTCTCTGGAAATATAGGCTGCGTGTCGAAACACCGAGGCCTCGTTTAATCATCGGCCGAGTACAACGTTCCCTCTGTGGCCTTGGACGAGTCTCGCTTGGGCGAAAGCGAGACTGTTGGTCGTAGAAATACGATTAAGAAGAATAAACTGTTAGTTTCGATTGCGATGGATCGTGGTGATAATATTGGGCTGTCCGGAAAGTTTCTTTCGTTTCATAAGGAAACAATGGATTCATCTCTTTTCTTGTTTTATATTATTTTATTGAATCTGGTACGATCCATTTTGTTCCACTTCTATCGTTACGATCGTACGTGATTCAATAAAATAATATAAATCGAAAAATGTTGTGCATCCATTATTTCCTTCTAAAACGAATGAAACTTTTCGGACAACGTAATATATTAGATCGCTCCGTGCGCGACGTAGCTTTTCTGACGATAACTTTAATTGGAGAAAGTGGTAGCTTCCTTTTGGATCGTCGATCATCGTTTGCCGTGATTTTCTTCCATGATACGATAACGACGATACAACGATAAATGAAAAATTCGGGGATTTATTTCGAGCTCGCGATATCAAAATTCGAAATCGTATTAATAATTTTCCGCCGAATTGGAAAATCGTGGTAAACTTGTAAACAGGAAATTCGTCGATCGGCTAAAATCCTTTGAAAATACCACTGCCGTTGCTTATTAATTTCACCGAAAAATTGCAACGTGCTTTCATTATTTTTCCGCCACATTTTCTACCCTCCCTCCGCCCAACGACGTTTTTTGTATTTGTTTTCGAAATGACCAATTCAATCCCATAGATTCCCGTGGCTTCGATATATCAATTACAGTTTTATTCGTTTATTTATCTGCACGCGCGCTCCTCTATTGATTTATATTTAGTGGTTAAAGCGATGAGCGTAAACAGGGGGATGAATAACGCGTTGGAAATCGCGGCTGCGACGCTCTCGACAGCTATATTTACAGTATAATGAATATCGTTTTTAAATGCATATTTCGTTACAGTAAACGAATATTTTTCAACGCTGCGCCGCCGGTGTCTCTAGCGGAGTCGCGTCCGGACAACCGGACGCAATTTAATGAACCAGATTTCCTCGTTTCCCTTTACAAAGATTAAACTGGCTGATTTTATCGATAAATTTTCGTTCGTCGCTGATACATCGCGACGCGTCAATTTGTACAATTGTTGGAAAAGTGTCGCGCCTTTGGACGACAGAACTGTAGTCGTTTTTGTATTATATTAAGCGAAACGCTTCCGAGGCTGAGAGATTTCAATGTTGAAATTTTACAAGTCGCATATACGTAGAAAGGGAGGATAATTATCTTCACGAACAGCGGGAAATTTCTCTAGGAAAGGTGCGTTGATGAGATGAGTCGGCTAAAGTATTCGTTGGAAATAGATAATCGTAGTAGTGTAATTTGGTTTGAGCAAACAGGTTCTTGGAAGATCTTATTTCCCGTACTTTCCGTTTCGAGAAAATTATTTCCGCCAAGCTACTGATCAGCCAGCCAACAATACTTAAACTTAAATAATACGGGGGAAAATCAAGAAATAGAAACCAATGGACACAAATGACACAAATACGAGATATAATAACATCGGAATTAAGATGAAGCATGACCGTTGATGTTCCAAATATGATCAAAATTCCTTAATTCGGAAATATGAAGAAGCAACTTGGTACGCAAGATTAATAAAGATTGAGCAAACTTGAAGCAGGAAGCTGACTGGCGACCTGATATTTCCTCGAAATAACCACCCAAGCAACGATGTTTAAAAGACGATGCGAGGAAAGATCAGGAAGAGCAAACGATAGACACAAATACGAGGAGTGATATCGGTAGATAAACTACGAGTCTCGACATGTAAATTCGAACGAAGAACCAGACCAGCAAGTTGATAGTCGGTCGAAATAATCAACCGACGATAAACGGGTCGGTATTATGGCTTATCCTCTTCACGAAGCGCAAGACACGCGTAGAACGCATCGAAGGTAAACGAGAACAAAGTGAACCGGGCCATGATGGCAGCCAGCCACAGACCCTTATCAGGCTCGCAGTCGTTGTTAATTAGAAGGTTTACGACGAAAGGCGATGCGATGGAAGAAGCAGTGGAGGCAGGAGGAATGCAAAGCCGGTCGTTCCACTGGAACGCATTCATTGGCAGGCTGGCAGTTAGACGGCGGTTGGCTCGCTTTCGTGGCTCCGTTGCGAATAGTGTAGGTAATAATAAAAAAGCCTGGCCACGATCCTGGCCAGGTCAGTAATAACCGGCCGCGAAACTAATTTTTCCATCCGCGTGGCGGCGACGCTGCACGCCAAGCGGTTCTAGGGGAGACTTCTCCCCCAGCGTACGACGAACTCTGTAAGGAAAACGCTCATTCTCCGCCTCTGGCAGTTAGGGCTCCTTTTATCGCTTCCAGCACTTTGTATCGCTGGTATACGATCAGCTGTTTCTTCGTAATTTGCTGTTCTGACTGGCGATGAGAATGTTCTCAGGGTTCGCTTTATTTCTCCGTAATTGGGACTCGATGTCTGTGATCGCTGAGTGACTGGCGATATACAGGGTGGCCAAGCCAAACGAGATCACCCGAATATCTGCCTTGTCATTGGACGCGTAAGGAAAGAAAGTTGGAGCAAAGCTACGGTGTTTTGAGGCGCAAATTTAGCGGCGAAAAGAACCCGTTCGCGAGGTAATTTTCTTACGAGGTCCCAGGACCATCGTTAGTTTTCCAAATGGAGTTCTGTATGTTTTTCTAGACCGATGAATGGGTTTTGTATTCTCCGTGCAAAAGCGTTAAGACGTTTATGCCGGAGAACGACTCTCTATTACGCGAACCATCGACTGGAAGTTGAATTTCGCGTTACTGCCATGCCGAAGGATGTGTCAAAGCATTAGTTTGTTACATACAGGATTGGTAATCTCAGGAGCACGTGATAAGATAGAAAATATCTCTGTAATTTCATACCGCGAAGCCAACCCTTTATTCGGTCATAGTCAAATGTTCAAATTCCCATTAAAGCAATTGCATTTCACTGCCACAAATTTCGCCTAACGGAAAGATTTCTCAAATATGCGACGAACGAAGTCGAATTGTCCCGTACGGATGAAAGTCCTGAATTATTCTTTTGCTTGCCTCGAGGCTCTCGGTGCATGTGGTTTGCCGCCACGTTCGTTCAAGTAACAACATCTTCGATGCGCAGATATTTCTGAAAACATACTATCACGTACTCGCGTCTTTTCGAGTCTCGATCGTCTTTTTACCAATACATTGCGCTCTGTCCCGACTTTTCAAGACTGTGGCGAACAAGCGAACCGAAATGTTCGCGACGAGTCAGAAGGAAGCACAAGCAACGAAACAGGATCGAAACTCGAAGAACCACAAATACGTGTAAATCACGGTGAAAGTTCTCATATTATTCGAGTCTAAACATTCTTGCTCGCGGGTTCTTACCTTGCTGTGCTCTTACGCGCGGAAGCGCTATAACCCGGGACATAGCACGACAGCCTCGCCTTGTATTTACCAAAACTTGACGAGAAGTTGGCCGAGGAGCACGTTGGAAGGAATTATTAGTTTGATTAGCGAGGGGAGCGTCGACAGGAACATCGCTGTAAGACGATGAAGTAATTACGGATGCGTATTTCAGAATGGCTCCGGTTCTTGCATATTAACAGCGGCTGGCGTGGAAGGAACGTTAATAATCACTTAACGGGCTTTAAAGTTGCATCGGCCTAGGCCGGCGGAGCTTAGTTTCGTTCGAGATTTATGGCCGTGCAGTTTCGAGAACGCCCATCCTACGGTTATACGTACCGCCGTTTCGCCGGAGCGGTGCCTTTCATCGCTCCCTCTCGAGCACACGTCGTAACATTCATCGAGATTACTACTGCTTAAGCCGCGGCGTGTGTACAGCGGCGAGAAAAGTGGCGAAGCCCTTTCGCGTTAATTCGCAAATTACCGTATCGTTGCCTGTCACCGTTCACACACGGCGAATTCTTTGCTCTCGTATTTGCTTTTACGAGCGTGATTCGGTATTTCTCTCGGCGAAATACGCTCGGCTATGTAACTTTCACGGGCTTTTAAAAGCATCGCAATGCCGAAGGCGATCAAATATTCCACCGGCGGCAGACCGAGAATTGTAAAGCGTAAGCGTTGTTTGTTACCGATCTGTGCGCCGATTGTAATTACTTCGAAGTTGGAGTTTCGAATTTTGAAATTCAGCGGCCTTTGAATTTTGTATAGAAACGACGTTGTTTATTGTACTTGACGACGCTGTTACGGCGTTTCTTTCAATTTTGTACCACTTTTTCGTAATATGTTCGCACGATTCGTACGCCGCCGACGAGTTTGGAAGCGATCGTATCTTTCGGGAATCTTCGACAGAAATTCTTTCGCGACTAGTCGATGTTACATTATATTTGATTGTTTAATGGCTTTTGAACGATGGTTTGTAGATTTGTCGGAAGGAAATTCTTTTCCTGCTTAATTACACGTTCCTCGGTCATTTTTAGGCGATGTAACCGATTGCTATGAAAAATTGATTTACCTTCCGACAGGGAATTTTTTATCCAATTGATAAATTCGTTTATTGGAACTTGACGAGGATCTGGAGATCGTCGCTTAACGTTTCGAAGGAATATGTTGCAACGCACGTGACCAATCCTCTGTCATCCAATTTTATTCTCATTTCACTTGTAGTATCGTGTTACGTCCTGGGAATCCTTTCAAGCATTTATGTAATGCATAGAAATGATGGAATATTTTAAGTCGTATATATTTCACGTCTAATGCTAAACTCAGAATAACGGAAAGAGACACGAACAAAATGGAATTTTTAAAGGTGCCTGGGAGTAACTGGCAGAAATTTCAGTCAGTCTCTTTTGGAATTAACGAACGTATTGAATGAAATGTAAATTTTAAACGTATCTTTAGAGGAGTTGACGAGGCTTTTAGTGTTTTCGGCCGGGCTTATTTAATATATTAGAATATTCTGATCGATTTTTATGCGATACCTGTAATAGATGGCTGTGCATAAAAGTCAAAAACTGACGCTTTCTCGTTAATAAAAAATTAATGCAGTCTTATAAAATATTCATAAAATTTTAAAATATATGCTTATACGTGAATATCCTCTGAGAGAGGCTCGATACAAGCCAAACATGGCTTACGGATGATTTTTTAGAGCGAAGGCAAGCGTATCTATAATAAGCGTATTTATAATAAAAGAACCACTCGAGGTCATTGCATTATTGCGTTCTTTGAACGAGACGCGAAACCAGAGATCAGAGATCTATGCAGTCCTGCTATTTTTTGTCAGTAATTTCAATCAATATCTTATTTGATATTTTAGAAGCAACTGTTGTTACAGAAATCGTTTAATTATTTCTCGCCGGTCTCTCTACCAATTTTCATTTAATAGATCGTCGATTTAATATATCCTCTTACTGAATTCCGATACTTCATCCTGCTATACCAATCTGCTGTTCTATTAACGAAATTAGTAATATATTTCCTGAATGATTCAACTTCGGTATGCTAACGGTCAAGTGGACTTAGAACAGATCGTATAAAGCCGATATTATAATTTATTCTCTCCGCTCTGCAGTTAATACGAATAACGTTAAGTATGCTAAGTCTCGTTCCAAATTCCCGATTCAAGTGGCTTGAAACGAAAATCGATATCGCCAATTATCGAAGATATTCCTTTCGAAATAAACTTCGGGCTCTGTAATAAAATTTGTATTTAGTGCGTTTGCTCGAAATCATCGACACCGCAAAGAAATGCATGTAGCTTGCAATTTACGTTAAACACGATATTAAATATGTTTCGATTAAATCCAAATTAAATGTGATATTAAGGATATTTAAAGTAAATGAAAATTAAGTATCATATATACATGGTATTATTAAAATAATACTCTGCTGTCGTTGATTTTCATATTTCGCGCATTTCATTCCCCTAATTTAACGTATCTCGAACGCGTATAACTTACGCGCGATACCGAGAAGAAAACAAGAAGCAAAGGTCAAAGATTAAAAGACGGAAACGTCTAATTTTTTCAAAATCCTGGAGGAAGTTTTGAAAGGGCAACAACGAGGGGCGCGATGCACCGAAAGCAAGTCACGGCTTCTCGCACGGAACGATTTACACGGATGCGAGATGATGCATCGCGGTTTGAGTTAGGTAAACGTTGCATTTGCATGTAAAAGAGTCTGTCAGTAGTTTATATGAAAATGTGAAATGAAACAGTATTTCATATCGGATCCTTTCCACGGCATTCTATTCTTCCTTCCCTTTTTCTCTGCCTTCATGTCGGTTGACTTCTTCGTCTGTCGCCTTTTCTTTCCTTCCTTCCTCGTTGATTCGGCGTCTCCTTTTCTAAGCTGCTCACCGTTTACCGTCTGCACGAACCGCAGCACAAACGCAACGACCAGAATCAATTTTCTCCCTTCATCGGAGAAATTGGAAGGTTACTACAAATATTTGGCCAGACGCATTAAAGGCACGCAATGTACCGTGGAAAAACCGTAGGCTATTTACGATCGATTATCTTCGATCAATATTTTGCCGCGGAATTGGGCGCCGGCTGCCCTATAGAACGAGTTTTCTGCTGAAATACTTTTCACGCGACTCGTACTCAGCCTTCGACCCTTCCGCTTTCGAGTGTTCGACCCGGAAAATGCGTACCATTTTCCTACTCTGCTCGGTTCAGTAGGAAACATATCGAGTCGTTGTCTTCGATAAACGAAAAAATGCATTTACGAAATATTTTTATTATAAATTGTCAATTTGCTTGAACGTGAATTTCGTTGGGTCCAGAAGGAGAGATATTAAGATGTTAACTTTGGTAAACCGTACAAAGATACATTTTCAAAATAGAAATAATTAATTTAAATACAAATTGTGCTATTAATACGATGCATAGCACGTGTTTGTTAAATTGCACGTATCTAATTACGATGTTTCACGAATATTTCTTCAACGCATCCATGTTCTTAGAGAATAATCGAATTAATCGAAGGTAACAATAATCGAAAGAATTAACGGGGCAGAATTAAAGTTTCGATGTTAACTTTGGTAAACCGTACAAAGATACATTTTCAAAATAGAAATAATTAATTTAAATACAAATTGTGCTATTAATACGAGGCATAGCACGTGTTTGTTAAATTGCACGTATCTAATTACGATGTTTCACGAATATTTCTTCAACGCATCCATGTTCTTAGAGAATAATCGAATTAATGGAAGGTAACAATAATCGGAAGAATTAACGGGACAGGATTAAAGTTTCGATGCTAACTTTGGTAAACCGTACAAAGATACATTTTCAAAATAGAAATAATTAATTTAAATACAAATTGTGCTATTAATACGAGGCATAGCACGTGTTTGTTAAATTGCACGTATCTAATTACGATGTTTCACGAATATTTCTTCAACGCATCTATGTTCTTAGAGAATAATCGAATTAATGGAAAGTAACAATAATCGGAAGAATTAACGGGACAGGATTAAAGTTTCGATGCTAACTTTGGTAAACCGTACAAAGATACATTTTCAAAATAGAAATAATTAATTTAAATACAAATTGTGCTATTAATACGATGCATAGCGCGTGTTTGTTAAATTGCACGTATCTAATTANCGATGTTTCACGAATATTTCTTCAACGCATCTATGTTCTTAGAGAATAATCGAATTAATGGAAAGTAACAATAATCGGAAGAATTAACGGGACAGGATTAAAGTTTCGATGTTAACTTTGGTAAACCGTGCAAAGATACATTTTCAAAATAGAAATAATTAATTTAAATACAAATTGTGCTATTAATACGAGGCATAGCACGTGTTTGTTAAATTGCACGTATCTAATTACGATGTTTCACGAATATTTCTTCAACGCATCCATGTTCTTAGAGAATAACCGAATTAATGGAAGGTAACAATAATGGAAAAAATTAACGGGACAGGATTAAAGTTTCGGTTTGTTAATGTTTCTAAATGTACGTTTTATCGATTCGGTTAGGTAGTGGGGAATTTCTCGAGGAAAGGATACTTCTCTACGACACGGACTTTAAAACCAATGGTAGTAAGAGAAGAGTATGTGAACTTCTAATAGAACTATTCTGAACTTCGCTTAGAATCTAGACTTTGATTAGAACTATCTTGAACTTGGTATAGAGCTGATGTAAACTTTAGAATGTAGTTGGAGTTTAACTAGAACTGACTGGACCCGAAAATATATAGGAAGTTTGTTCTGTGTATACTGGATGTTAATAACACATCCAGGCTATATGGTTTGCTCTGTGTTCTAAAACTTCGTATACCGTGTACTTCTATCAATTTAAACCTCCGACGAGGAAAATATTCTTATTTGAAGGTGAAATTAAATTTGAAATAAAAATACAGCAAACGAAAATCGAATGATTTTGCTAGAATCTCAATACTATTACTAAAGTATATAAGTACGAATAAAGTACATATGTTAACATCTCAGAATATCGAAATTCGCAAAGATTGGGATGGAAGAGATATAACGAAATTAAATTTGTCTCTAATAAATGGCAGGAATAAAATACCCGAAATGCGTGTAGTCGACAAGTTTGATAGTTTTGTCGCGAATCAAATCAAATATTTGGTATTTCGATCGTTATATTATTTTATTTATTGTTTATTATTACTAAGCATTCAAACGTTCCATAATATTTTACTCTTACCTTTCTTTCCTCTCGGTTATCTTTATTGTACGAATTGTAGATGAAAACTGAATGGCGATAAAATTGCATGTTGTAAAACGTAAAATATGCGTTTACCAAACATGATCGGTTTGCGTACAATTGCGGTAAATCCGGTCCATTCGTTGGATACTATTTGATCGAAATGGCGGATTTTCTCTTGGCCTCCAGGAGGAGCGATAACTTGCGGTTATGTTATCGGAATTGCAGTTTAACGTGCAACCGCCGCAGCAATCGGCCGCTGGTAATGGAAAATATGATGCAATACGTTCAGTGCTATCTTCGTCCTTATCGAATCATAGCTTTTTTCCTCCATTTATATTTACACTTTGCAAATTGCGGTTCCATTATTGCCGCGGCAACCAATTTCGTTCGCTTTTAGTCGGCCCATCGTACGAACGATTTCTAAAAACGCTTGAATTTTAGTATTTTTATCTATCTTTCAATACGAGAAAGCGAAATGTTTGTTGTCGTCGTTCGTTCGGTATTTAGACTTTCAAAGATTTTCATCAGAACGATTTGCAACGTGAAAGAGACTTCAATCAGTAGATTTTACAAAAGAAAGTGATTTAAAGCGGGAAAGTTCTATAGAATTATTAAAATGGAATATTTCAAGTCTGAAATTAATTTTTACAATTTAATAAACTATAAATATCGCGAATTGTATTTTTCATTGGCAGGTACATTATATTTTTGTTAAACAATTCAGATTTCGTTTTAATACGTTTGTGTAATTTTGGCGATTAAGAGGGGATACAATTATCACTGTTCGTAATCGGTTTCGTGTAATGGAATATTTTCATATAATTGTTTAAATGTCTTTTTGCAAGTTCGAATGTTTTCCTTCCGCTTCCGAGTAACATAGCCGAGTGTTTTGAATTTTATCCCATACGTATTGGCATACATAGTGTAGTGGTCTACGGAAGAAATTTTCTACGAGGACCCATCCGTGTATTTTTACATTTTCCAAGTGTTTTCGTATGTGGATTTCTGTTTTCAGAGGAAACTTTGCTATTTCGATTATTTTCAGAATATCGATTTTGTGTTCTCAACCCGACGCCGAAAATTCCGCGCGTTCAAATATTCGATCCCTAACAATTTCATAACGATTAAAAGTATAACTAGGTTTTATTATGAGTACAGAAATGAAAATGAAAGGGCCTTAGTTCGTCGAATTTAAAATTCAGATTCAAGCGCACAATAAATAATCGGTACAAAGCAAGGCTGTTAATATTATATTAACAATATATTATACTATATTATATAATATAATATTATATTATATTATATAATACTTTAACAGAGTTAAAAGGTCTAACGTTAATCACAGGAACAGTAACCGAATATTTTGCCTTCGTGTTTCAATCGCTGTTCGTACTTTTAAATGGATTTTACTGGCGCACGCAACTAATTAAAGTAAAAATATGAAAATAAAGTTAGAGCAAAGGAATATCTTCAAATAATTAATTCAGTAGATAACTATCTGCCTTTGTGTACCGATCAAAATAAAAATAAGGAAATGTTAAGAGCTGAGCTGCAGAGAAGTTTCCAAACGAGTAGTCCGGTAAATAATACGCTGTGTGCATGCTTCGGTATCTATGCTTTTTATGGATTTTACTCGTACACAAGTTAGATAAAGTTAAGTTAGAGAGAAATTTCTGGACGAAGAAGTCGGTAGGTAATTATTATAAAATTATAAAAGAACAGAAGCCTCGTGTAAACACAGAAAATCGAGTATAAAGTTTCTTCGATGTATAAGACTTCTTATTGCAGTTCGCGGAAGGATGTTTATTAATATTCAGTAATAAGAACAGAGAAAATTAGGTCGTCGTTCGTCGTGTTGCTCGTTTAGCTGCGTTGAGAAGCATTCGCGATCGCTGCTGAAACGCGATGCGAACGGACGTGAAATAGGAGTTCGTTGGTAATTCCTACCGATAGTAACGTAACAAACTGTAAATTACTTCATCCTGTACTTTAATATAACACGCCAGGCCGGATATAAATTTCGTAAATGTCGCTTCACCCATGGGCTTTATCGCCGACGTAATATATGTCTCGTTATCACGCCGATGCGACGTAATTTCAATGCAAATTGCTTTTGTTTCGCTATATACGCGCCACAGCCTAAGGGCTATGAAACGTTCGATGTCGCAAGAACTCTATAAAGCCACGGAAATTTTTTAGTCATACTCGAAATCTGATACATTATTCGCGAGATTAACGTCGCTTCGTTCTCTTCTTGGAATCGTTAACGTCTATTCCAATTAGAACGTACAGGTAACCAGAGGCTGTATATGTCGCACTTTTATTGCAAACTTCTTCTGACGACGTATCGGTAGAAAGCTGGCGTACGAAGCTACCAAGAGCAGCTTGAAAGATCTACACGAAGTCTCAACTGTGCGCTACCTAAAGATATTATAATTCGTTTAGCAGTGCGAGTATATCTTGATAATAGAAAATTCATCGTGATTTTTCACAGAACTATCTCAAGTTCATTATACGGTCGAGAGTTCTGAAAGATTTTTCAAAGTCCGGGAAATTTCTTAAACTATAATATAATGGGAAAAACTTCTTCGTTTAAAGTCTAGCAAAAATTTGTCTTGCTCTCAGATATCATATTTCATCTTCGTAGTTATTAAACTTTTGCAGCCGTACGAAACTACTACCGAACGATACGAAACTTAAAACACTTGGACTTAATCAATTAATATATATATATATATATATATATATATACGTGCCACGTCAAGTGCAAGTACTTTTTGTACGCAATTTCCGACTTATTCATCTTTCGCATCCTATGAAAATCTCGCACGCTGCTTCGACTGGTCTCGCCAACACAAATGGAAAATCATGTGGAGGGGGTGGCCATGTTGAAGAGAGATTATTGCGAGCGGAGATGGCAAAACAGCTGATAATTAGAGAAAGCCTGGATGCAACCAGCGCAGCGATGGTTCGCGTATAACGGCGGTCAGGATGCGAGCTTTAAGCATAATTGAAGTTCGTTGTAGGGACGAACGGCTGACAAAACAGGCCCGGAAACCTGAGGTTTCCCCACGGTCGTGGCCTGTTGGACCATAGGAGAAATGACCGTCTATTACCCAGAGGCGCTGTTCGACCGAACGGCACTTTGATAAAGCGTTTAACTAAGCGACTAAGCGGATGTAAATCTATGCAGATTGCCTGCTGACAAAAATCTCGCGCGCTCCGGCTGCTTCAGCCGTCTTTGCTGCCGTCGTCCCGGAGGCGGATGCCACTTAAAGGACACCCTTGGGACGAATTAGGTCGCTAATGGCGCCCCGGCGCGATGTCCGCCGACTTCGCCACCCTGAATACCGTCGTTGTTCAACGACGTGTCTGCGACTACGATCCACCGTTTCGAAAGCACTCCGGCTCTTGTCTTCTGCAGAACTTCTGCTCTAAATCGTGCACCAGATGGCCAGGAATCTGTTCCTCCTCTCCACGGTAAAAAGATATAGAGAATTATACCAGACTCTAGAATACTCTGGATGATAGAGTTTACGAGAAGTTTTAGATTTTAGGTGAGTGGATTTATTTCGGTACATCGAAGTAGAATCGTTTGGTGTTTGTCAAACGACCATTACTCGCTTCATTTTTATCGAATATTTTTATCGATTTTTCCTTAGCCCTTCCCTAAGGGCTTTTTCATAGTCAAGTTAAATATAAAGTTGAATACGTAGATTTTTTTTTTTTTTTTTTTGAGTAATTATAAAATGCGATACATTGTCGATTAATCCTGCGTTAGCGAAATTTCTTTTATTTGATTGTACGATTAATCAAGTACTTCTCTTTTGTCCGCGTATTTTCGGAGACGCCACTCGTTATATTGAAATAGCGAGGATGAATCAATAATAGTTGTATCTTTGATCTCTACAGAAATTCGTCAATTATCTAACCATATCTTCGGATGGAAAAAATGATTTTCGCTGCTTCATGTTAAAATAGTTCTTTCCAATCACGGAGCAGCATGAGAATAAAGACACGAAGGCGTCCAATCTTCAAATAGTGATTCACGATTCAACGAATACTGTCAAATATCATTTCCATCTGCCTGGGTACCAATAGAAACCGTACGTTTCTGTCTGTTCGCATCTCTGCACTTTTATTCGCGAAACAAAATACCAATCGTAGATGGTCAGTTACCCACGGGACAAAGGTTCGAGGTGATCGTTTAACCGGTGGCTGTTCCGAAGGGGAAAAAGGCTAGTGCATTCTCGAAATAAAACGGCTAACGGTTACCAACACCTAACCCAACTCCGGCGGCTCGTTCGAATCGGTCCATATGGGAGAGAGAGAGAGAAAGAGAGAGAGAGAGAGAGCGAGAGAGAAAAGGGAGAGAGTGCCGAGTTAGAGCAACAAAACCAGTGCATCGTAAATGTATGTAGATTGGTCGCTCTTTCTGTGACAACTGTGTGTGCAGTGAAACTCGTGGAATCGTTTCCATTCCTCTTTTCCCTCCCATTCTTACGCTTCGCCATATTCTCTGTCATTTTCTTTGAAATTCCATACTCGTTTATTCATTTACCATTTGCATCTCGTTCTTCAACGATTCTTTTTCCCTTAATTTCTCCATCGACGTGCCTTCGTCCTTCTTCGATTGTCTGTTTTCCAGCGACCTAAGTATACTTTCTACCGTTTGCATCATATTTCATACTCGCGCAGGCGTAACTATCGAACGCATTCAGCTATAACTTTTCTGCAATTAGTTACGTTCCTAATCAAGGACAACAAAGATACACGGTGGCTGTAGGAACGTATTGAATCTACGCTACAGTATTTGTTATTTACTACATGGACGTGCCGTACTCGATTGAATCCAAGTTATCGCACGAAACTTCCAACGATCCTAAAAATTGGACATCGCGAAAATGGAACGTAGAGGCTGGTAGAAACGCTTCGCCGAAGAATATAATGGTACGCGCCAAATCCTTTCCTCGATAGCTTCGAAGTTATCCTAATTACGTATGTGAAAAAGAGATAGACGAAAGAGGAAGAGTGGACGGTGTGGCGATAACGCAGCTTCCAGCGATCGATCTTTCGATGCACGGAAGGGCGAAGACTAACGACCACGTGACGTGGAAGTAAGCTGTCAGGGCGTTCGGCGTAGGCAAAGATTTCCAAGCGATCCTCGAAGACACGCCGCAGCTGGGATCGTTCCGTTACGGCGACGCTGGTTCATTAATAAAAGCTCGTTGAGTGACGAGGAGCGAGCGGGCAAGATCGTAACAGGGCGGAAGAGCGAAGCGGCGGGAAAGCGCGGAGGAAGCGGCGAGGAAGCGGCGAGGAAGAGGTCGAGTACTCGACCGGTTAAGTCCGCAAATAAACGAGGAGGACGCGATCTAACCGGTAATAACGTGCAAGTAGGTTAATCCATCATTGATATAGGTAGAAGGTATATTAATGGGTGGCCACTCCCGACGGAGCTAAGAAACGATCGTAATGAAGTAAGTGGCACGATGGGAGGCGACTACGGAATCATTAATCACGGATTACCACCTATCTTCCACGTCCTCGCCTTACCTCCGATGATAGAGAATATGCTCTACGAGATTTGTCCGTCCCTTCCGGCAATTTTACTCTTCTCTTAATTAACCATTCGCGGTTTTACGCTCGGCCTGGATAAGCGCTCACGCGGCAAACGTCTCTCGTTCCGGGCGAGTCCGATTCGTTCTTCTCGGCTTGAGTGTCCCGTCGGAAAATTCCCTCGTTGAAGATGAACCATTAAGTCGATTAAATGGGCCGAAACCTTCTGAAACTTTTACTCGAATTATAAGTTCCTTCGGTTTTTTAAGTTCTCGCGCGTCGTTATTTCTAGCTCAGCGGACAGGCATCCTAGCTTACTACAAGTGCTTTCGATTGTTTCTTTAGGTTTCGGTGGATCGTGGTTTCGGTCGAAATCATTATTCCTCGTGTTATTAAATTTGCGTGTAATTAGACTATGGTGGTTATTCTATTTCCTTCCGTTTATTTTTATTTTTCTTTCTTTTTTTTGGTCTCAGAATTTATGTCGTACGCGCCTTTAAAGAGTTTCATCGGTGACAATTTTTACTGTCTCGGTGTACGATTATCTTATCGTCGATACAGTCTATACGCGGAGTATATCTATGTAGATATCGATTATAAATGTCACTTAATCTATAGGCTTATTCTTTAGTGGACATCAAATGTTATGATCCATTCGTAAGAAGCAATAGTCATTAAATTCTGCGAAGTTTCGTTGTACTTGATTCAACTGGACAGTCGAATACGAGAACAATCATAACTGCGAACGGTTGCAATAACAATGAGAAATCGTGCAGCGAGGGCGCCTCGGTGAAGTTTCTCAGGGTGCGGTTGACCAACCGGCAGCAACGAGGTGTCACAAATTCTATTCCCTCTACCAGAATCATCATTTAGCTTGGCTTCTAACATCAATATTATTTACATTTCCCTAACAGACTACAAACTATACCATTTACTATCCTTTTCCCTCAATCTACAAAATCTTCGATCAAACAGCGTTTCACGTTGTTTGCTTGTTTAATTAGTACTTTCTAGCAATAGATTGAAGTATTTCCATTGTAAACGAATGTCTGAAAAGAATGTGGCCAACGTTAGATATAAAATGGAATACGAGTACAATACATAATATAGAAGGGAAGAAATAAAATAATATTTAAAAAATGCTATAGATCAGCAGTGAATATATACAGCCAGTCCCAAAATTCTACCTGTACCTGTCGAATTTTATGTATCCGGCTTCCCGAAGAAATGGGAAACACATTTTGTCAGAAAATTATCTATCAAATTGACCGCTTTCAAATTTCTACACAAATTTGACCACAAACGTTAAAACGTTTAAACGTTATCGAATCGCTTCCTAACCTGTGACTTTTCATAAAATACGCATACAATATATCCTCCGGTATTTATTTCCAGTTTGCTTCTTTCTTCTCTAAGAAAAATTTAAAATTTTTGTAGTCTGTCCTGCCTATCGCCCGCGGTCACTAAGTATACGAGAAGTGTCGGTAGATTCAGTGTTAACGTATCTCTGTCTCCGAAGGAAGACGATCTACTGCCAATAAAAAGCAGATATAGATCCAATATACATGCACATGGAAACGCGTGAACCTCGTGTTAGTTAGTTCGAGAAGCTGGAAGAAAAAATTCCACTGCAATTCTGAGATAACTGTCGAAACGAGCCACAACAGGATAATAAACGGAATTACGTCTCACGCACGTGAGAATCAATTAGCAGGATCACTGCGGAGGAGGCAAAATTTCTGGCGCGCCTTTCACACCGGGGACACCGGATGGGCAAACTCGATTGCACGACGTCGGCTAACCCGCTAGAGGGATAATCTCATTAACGCGAGATCGTTAACGGTTACTAACGAAGCGAGGGCCTACGTGCAAGGCCAACGATGCCGATTCCTCGTTTTCTTCCTTGCCCGTGGACAATTCGGCCGTTGTATCGAGCTGGTCTCCGTCGGTTTCGCTCTTACCGAAGGAATGCGAATGTTTGCGTAATGGCGTTACCGCGGTTGAAGGTCCTCGAGACGGGCCGTGCCCCGTGGAATCTTGGGGTGTGTCTAGGATGCAATTCGGAGCTGCGAAACTCCATCAATCAGTCGTGGCGGAGACGGTTTAAAAGCAGTCACTTTCCCAACCGCCGGTACCGCTCGTGGATCTCCGATTCCCTTTCCACTAGTCGCGAGTAGCGATGGTCTCGAGTCACGTTCAAAACGTGGAATTTCAGAATTGATTTCTCTGCCTGTTAACCGCTGGACTGTCTAGAAAATTTGGCGAAATTTGCCACAGGAATGCCTGGTTGTTTCCTCGTTGATCGTTCGCATTTCTTACGCTAGGATAAGAAAAGTAGAAACAAGGCGGACGACGTTTGGAGAATTTTAGATTATTATATTTAATTTATATATATTATATATATTTATATATTTAATTTTAGAAGCGTGGAAAATTTTCCATTCCATTAGCGCACGAAATAGGTAAACCCATAACCGCCGAGAGGTTATTTATGGACTGTTAGGAGGTTAATAATGTCGCGACTAAAAGTAATTTTTGGGACGAAAGGAAGGAGTTGAACACATTTACCGTCTCTTTGAATATGGATACGTGTTATATTCAAATAATATATATCGAATATATTATTGCGTTCTACGTGTTTTGTATTTATCTTCGTTAGAACAAGCTTCTGTATGAAATATTTTATTCTTCGAGGCAGGCGTCGGAAGACGCGAGCTATTTTCGAACAGTGTCAACGTTAGGACTAAGTTTGCAGAGCTGGTAGAATTTGGAAGTTCTGGAAAGCATGAAAAACTGGAAAGTAAATTTTCGCAAGGTTTGAAAATTCAGGGAAGAAGCTTGGCAGAAGTAACTTCTCGAAGTTTAGAATGTGCGCGAGTAAGGAAAGCGCAGAAATATCGAAGGTGCTGGAAGGCTAGAAAATCTCGAACAAATACTAAAAATATCGAAAGTCGTCGCAGTTTTAGAAATGGTCGGAGTTTCGAAAGAACAAGAGTTACCGATATACTGAAAATCCTATTAATGGCATCGCAGAAATCGATCTTCTCGAATGAATTCCGAATTCTGAAAGATTCGTTCGATATTTCATATTACGGAACGTTGCAGGTAACGTTATTATTTAATTTCTTTCTTAATATTGGACGATTTAGAAAGACAGAAACTTTTAAGCCGTCGAGCATACGGAAAAGATGTTTTACATATATAAAGTTTTAAATGGTTTGAAAATATCCGGAGCATTAAAAAGTTTCCAAACTTTCTACATATTAAAATATTAGAAAGAGCGGACGAGTTCGAAGTTTCTGAAAACGTTAAAAATCTAATTGAACACTTACTACTTTTCACATTTATCTTTGTTATGCTGAAATTATTAGAGACATATCATTAGCATTTTAATTAAAAGTCTCAAGATTTCGAAACGTTAAGAGAAGTATGTGAATAAGAAGCGATGGCCAGTGCAAACAATATTTCTATCGAATATTCTCTATTCTTTTGATTTATTTTACGTACATTTTTCATATCGAGATATTTTTCTGGTGAAAGAAATAGAAGCAAAGGATTAAAACCTGTTTAACGCTGTTTGAAATTTGATAGAGCACAACAAAGGACACAGCTTTTTGCCGTTTCTTATCAGCGAGTGGAACAGTATTTTTTCATAATATCACGTTGCTTACGTATTCGTGGCATTCTAACGTTTTGCTAAAATTTTATATCTCGTTCTTCTAACCCATTATGAAATTCAGCTGCGTAAAATATGAAAAAATGAAATAGCCGATCGAACATCATTTTGTTTATCAAAACGAGAACGACGTTGAAATATAAAAATCCAAAAATCGCAGTACGTTTAAACCGTGTCATTTTGACAACTGTCCTCTTTTCGCTACAGTTGTCCTCGAAACGAATCGATCGCTTTACGCGACTATATTGCTCAAGAAGTTCAAGTCGAACGTCGATCGACGCCACTGCTAACAGATGCCTCACACGATTCACCTTCCACCTTCCTCGTTCCTAGGCTGTTGCGGAAGTTCCCGCGAGAAAACGCTCCGCTTGGCGGAGAATATGGCGGCCGTACAGAGGTGGCGGAAGACGAACCAATATCGTTCCCTGGTATTGACGTGTACAGCTGCATTTGCAAAATTTAGGCAGCCCCTCGCGCCTCGCCTTCAATTAGACGTTCGAATAGCTTTCGCGTATCGCGGCGTAGCGTCGCAGAAACGTTGCTGAAAACTTCGTTTAATCCGATGCGGCCCCATTTCGGTGTCTTTTTTCTTTTTCTTTTTCTTTTTTTTTTTTTTTTTTTTTTGAACCGAACGCTACTTTATTTAAACTAATTTTTTTGTAAATTTGCATCTGCGGTAAATACCTTCTTATTTTCAATCATTTTGTTGCTAATAACTATATGTAAATTGTTCTTTATTCCTAATTATCTTTCGTTATTTAGAATTTGCGATATCAATCGCTAGTAAGCTGTTTCAATAACTTGTTCAAAGGAAATATTCGATAATATGTGGATTCCTAGCAAATGAAAGCCACATTATTTAAAAGGATTATTTGTACAGTGGTCTGTACAACATTGTCGATTTCGCGAAATTATGATATGCATACGGTTGTGATTTCGATTCGTTTGTCCATAACGAGCAACGCAGTTGAGTCGCAGTTACAAGTGAAAAGTGTCTGTACCATGTCAGACAATGTGGAACGAGAGGCAGGAAGATTTAATGTATAATTTACGTGGGAATATTGTATTCCAATAGAAAGAAGACGTATCGAATTGTCTGGCGAAGAAATATGATCTTTAGTCATTGTTTCTCATCTCTTTCTTTTTTTTAAATTAAAATTTGCTATCGATTTTTACTTCCTTTATTTGCATTTAACGCGTCGATAAGAGGCACGTATTTACGCAAGTTTCTCGAAAATGCAATACTACGTATATTTTACTTCGGGAAGGTTGATTTTTAGTGATACGTTTTTTTCGATTTTTAGAACATTTTTCAGACACGCGCATCGAATTTCAAATTTTATTCCCACGTCGCTGTTAATCATTTTCACTCCATCTTGTGAAACTTTCTATCGAAAAGCGACCAAAAGGAACGTACAGAGTTTAACGATAAACAGAAAGAAGGCGATATCGGTTGTCTGCTTTTGACGCGTGCTATTGCCTTTGCGAAACTTTCCACGAAGAATGTGAGACAGAGAACGAAACTGAAGGAAGCAAACAGCGAGAAGAACGTGAAATATTCCGAGACTAGTGCGTGGAATATTTCATCAGAATTGCTCGAAATCTGATTTACCGCGAAGCCGTTTAAATTTGCTTTTTTTTTTTTTTTTTTTTTAATTTGTATCGCTTTTGTCAGTTTCCCACTATGTAGGTATGTAGGTGCGGTGAAACTTTTATCACGAGATTATCGATTGACGTGTTTAAACATGAGGGTGCCGCGAACGTTGAAAACACAATGTTTTGCATTTCCCACTGGAAATTTCGCTTTTTATGCCGCGCTGTAACGTGTAATTGCTTCATGAATTCGAAATGGCCAAATTAATTACTGTGCACACAGAAGGATTGAAACTCATCGAGTCTTTAATTTTTGTTTGCAACCAATCCCTTTTTGATTTTATGATCCGTAAAAAGAGCCACTCGAAAAACGCTCCGATACATTCTATTTGCGTTAGTTGAAAACTGGATCGATACATCCGTGTAATATCACCGCAGCTTTTTTAAATAGAACCGCTTGCTATTTTCATAGCCGGTACGGCAGAGTTAATTAAATTGTGCCAATTCGTTTTACAGGTAGGAATAAAAAAGACGTGTAAACATACGCCCGAATAAGCTTTATTAAAAAGCAATGAAGCAAGTATTATGACAAAATTCAATTTACACGTAATAGCTATCTTGTTGTTATATTTGTCTAATTCGTTATATTATATCTATGACGTTTGAAACCAACGAAAGCTTTTCATATTCTAATTCCGTTAAAACCAGAAAGAGCATTTTTCAGTTCGATATAACGCTACTAATTTATCGTTGGTTCATTTTATAAATTTCTGTTGTAAATTTTCGATCGATTCTTCTCGTCATCTTGACGGTGTCGTAACACCTTTGCAATTTGTACGATGCATACGATTCTAATAACATTAATTGCGATGTAAAACGAACTTTCTCTCTTTTCAAAGAAAAGAAAGAGATAGTACGAATTTCTTACAATCGTAAATTTAGCAGCGACTTACTGAAACCGCGATTAAACTGTAAAAAGTACTCCGTTATAAATTGTAATACTTCTCGTTGAGTTTAAGTTGCGTGAGATGTAAAATACCGACGCTTCGAATTCAAGAAAAAATTTCATTTGTCAGAAATACGCGTAAAGATGTTTGGGGAACGTCGGACATCTCTAGAAATTTCTAAAGAGCTTCGCAGGTCCTCTGCGTGAATGGTTGAGCGTATGAATTGCGTAAATTAAATTCAAGTTCGTCGATCCCTGACGGAAGTAACGCTAATCGCAAGAGGAACAGAGGATCGCTAAAACGGAATCATAAAGGGAAGAAGTTTAGCTCAGCGAGAAAATAGGTCCGCGAGGCACACATACGAATTCAGAAGAAGAAACGAGGTTGTGTAGTCACCTGTTGGTGGCATCGTGTGGGATTTCGCAAAGGAACTTGCATTTCCGTTGTACATGGTAATTAAATTTCACGCAGTTGCAAAGACGTCGCTTTCCTGCTCTTTCTGCGTTAAAGAGACGTCAGGAAACGAATGGAAACGTGATTACTGTCATCTTTGTAATTACCTCGTTGAACACGAAATATACCGCATACGTTCAGAGCATAGCGTTCGAAACATTTCTGAAAATAATTTTGGTATTGCCATTATATTATAAATTTCATTGATACGCGTAACTTGACATGGTAAAATCGCGAAATATTTATTTGCAATGTCGAAATTGGCTTATTATTAATGTGACGTGATCTTTATTAAAATCGTGAATAATAGAGCGAGAGTGAGGCTTCGAGGATGTAATGCTATCCAAACTATAATTAAATTACATAGCAGTAAAAAATAAGCGTTATATTTTATGAAATATTAAAATGTAATTAAGGGTAAATCGCAAGTGTATGATAATTTTACATTTTGAATATCGCTGGTTTAAAATAGCCCAATGTCTGTAGTTTCAATTTGATGTCTCGACAGAATAGATTTTTTTTATATACGAAATAATTATCAGTTGATGTTATACGAAATAACAATACAGAGATGTAATACAAATTAAAGCATCTATCGATTACGAGCTAATTATGTGTTTAATTCCTCGAGTCTGCGAGATTTCATTAATTCTAGAAGGAAATAACGAACAGATTCATTGATAGATAACAGTAACGATATAGATACATTTACTCGAAGAAATTTCGAAATTTGCTTGAAAAGCGTGGTAGTAAGAAACACGAGAATCCCTAAAAAGTTTACACAGAGAAGAAGGATAATTATAATTAAAGTACTTAAGGGAAATTTATTATAATTAAATTGCCGCGTGTTCGGCTCGCTTTACATTTTCTTCCAAGCAATTTACCTAGGGCACTATTAAAAGGCACTGTAAAAGAAAATGAACGCGAGGTCTTTATATTTACAAAATTTTTCGGTTATTTGCATAAAACTGCAGGTATCGTTACAGGACTCGTAAAACGTCGCGAGTGGCGAAAGATGGTTAAACGTTTGGCCACTGAAACGTTTGCTTTATTGTACAGGATCATTAAGCAAAGTGTTACCGTGGTTGCAGTCTTGCACGATGCAGATATTTCCATAAATTACTAAAACCTCATGAATATGATTGTACACGTCATTTTGCACCTAGTTCATTAGTATTACCGTATCGTTGTGCTAATTATTGAACTTTACGGACCGGTAAATGTGCAATGAATATGAAGGACCGTAATTTCGGATGCAACGGTATTTTAATGGGCCAACATTGTTTATAGACGTTAACCGTCGTTCTGACAGTTTCATCGTTTAATCATTAGATAGATCGCTGTAGTATGAAATAAAGGATAATAAAGATGCACGGTAGCTTTTAATAGATTTCCAATATTCTAAAGAGAATATTTTTAGCCTAGAACTGTAAAGAAAGTTTATTTATAAAAGGTTAACTAAAGAAAGTTGTTCCCATTTTCGTTCGTATTTTTAATAAACTATCGTATAAAATTATGGTTTAAGAGTATAAAATGGTATCACGAACGATGTATTATTCCAAAAGTTAAGTGTCCACGCTATTGACGCGTTTAGGCTCGATGTAAACGAACGAGTTTTGCCACGCGAACGTTCCACGCCACTTTCGACGATACGCTGCATTTATATAGAGAAGAATACACATGCTGGCGACGTATAAAAATCGCGTGTGCATGATTGCATATATTTGTGCATATTTATATGTACGTGCATACACGATTTTGAGCGATCGGCGTTATTTTGTCGCCACGTGTGCACTGCTTCCTGTTCGTTAACATGCTTGCTGTTGAAATGTTCAGCGAAAAATCATTTATCTGTATGGGACCTAAATTTTAGTAAGATGTTTGAATGTGAAATAATGTTGCGGAATAGAAGAGGCAAAGTCTTAAGTGCAAGATTAATTTCTAAGACGAGATATTAGTTCAAGATAACAGTTGGCCAAGTAATATAGATCGAACGTTTTACAAAGTGAAAGTCTGCTGTGAAACTTTCGAAGCAAAACTTGCTGCGACAAATATTTACCTAGGCTTAGATATTGTTACCAAAATAAGGAAGCATTAAACACAAGCGATGTGCTTAACAATATAACGTATAATGTACGATAGCACAGTGGTTGCGAAAAGGATCCATACATCATTGGATCTATTATGTCATTTACATACTGGTCACATGCTAGTTAGGTCCAAGTATATTCCAAGCGCATAAATTCTGTATCATTTAGTAGCACTTTCGCGCGATTACGTAGGTTCGACACCATGGAAATGAAATAGAATCTGGCGGAAAAGCGTTCCATTGGGAAATAGGGATATGTGCCAACATTCTTTGTAGCCATTTTAGTATGAATCGTATCATAGTTAGAAGAATTGCTCAAAACACGTGCGATCTTAAGAATTAATTCCGCGGACTGTACTTTCGAAAATTCATCGTTCCTAAGACTCAATTGTCAGCGGAATGAGAAGCGACTCGGCGTGGCGGCCTCGAAAGCTGAATCGATCTTGCTGGGAATCGCAGGGAATTCCTATCGTGTGAATCGACAAGTAGGAAATGAAATTAAAGCACAAATGTTGGCGGCTCGCAGCGACCATTATTCCACAGATAAATACGAGCACGCAGCGCTGCGTTACTCTATCCGCGAACCGCAACAAAAGCAATTACATATTGCTGCACGTATGAATGGACAATGGCCACGCATAATGAACATATTGCGACGGCATCGCACTGCTGTCCCGTGGCTGCTGTCGTTTCGCTGAGCCGCATCGACACACGGCACATGTACAGGCCGCATTTATGCGAATTCGTGGACAATTTGACTGGAAAGCAATTGCAAACCGAAAGGGAAGGGGCTGGGATGGGAAGCGGACGTACACACTTTCATAATTACGCGACTCCCGCAGCCGCCAGTGTTATACATCGCCGCTGTCAAACGAAGCCAGTGACGGCTGTCATTCTCCCTGACCGCTGTGCCGCCGCCAGATCGAAGAAATAACGAGCGGCGACTCTCTTCTCCGCCGAAATCGTTGTTTCATTGATGCAGCGATATGCCTATCGACGATGACGAAATTCAGGCGATCGTGGCACCGTGGGTGCTTCGTCCTCGAATTTAAACGTATCAGCTTTTTGTGCCAATTCAATGGACATAAATTTGTCGAATATCGCGTGTTGAAGGATTCTGAACGGGGATTGGAAATTTATTTAAATAGCAAAGGGATTTTTTTTTAGAAATATGTTATAAGAGGGATAAAGTAATTTTTTAAATAATGCGTTATAGTATGAGGGATCATAGGCAAATTCGTATAGGCTCAGTTCAGAAAACGAAGAAACAATCGATGGTAATTATACAAACAATTTTCTGTACAAATTTTCTCGAAGCTTTTTCACCGAGTATTTCAAGTCTCTTTCAAGATACTTTGCCTGGTATTCGATAGAGCCTTTTCTTTAATTTTCAAAGTCTTTGGCTGTTTTATACATCGCTATACACCAGTCTGATACTACATAAGACACTGTATACTTCCGTGCACAACGGAATTTTTATTTTCTCGAGTTGATCTCACAACCGATTCCTCCAACCGGATCGTTCATTTTTCATCAATCCGAGGTTTCGAACACTCAATCCGAACGCTTATCGCGCGCAGCTTTATCCCGTCAGGCAATCAATGAAAGCATAATATTTTATCCGCCGGTTCCATACCATCGATCAAACGACGAATGCGGTGTATCGAATCGCCAACTCTCTTTCACGCTTGTTTCGCCACGTTCTTACCAGCAGCGTAGGAACATCAGCAGCGTCAGACGCTTTTATCGCGTCGAACGCGGTAGGATGAGTCAAGAAGAGACTAACAAACGGAGATCCGCTCGATTCTCGCCGCTTATCTGAATCGCGGGCCGGAACGTCTGGCCGTTAGCGCGCGTTCTTTCGTCCGCGTGGTTCTCACGCGATCGCCTCCGCGGCATCTCGTCGGCGGATCAGCCGCGCAAGCTATAAAACTTCCGGATAAATCCGCCTGCCGGTTCAGTGGAGGGGAGGAAAGCGCGCGACAAAAATCAGCGCGAGAAAGAAAAGCGGTTATGGAGCGGGAGAAGAGCGGACCGAGAGGATGAAGAATTCGGCGATCGCAGCCAAGAAGAAGAGCATCGAGGAAAAGAGCAGAGAAAACGGAGCGAGGAGCCTTACTGGCTCGATCGGACCTCTGCAACTCGATTTATTCTCAACTTCTAGCTGTATTCTGCTTACAGTCGGGAAGAAGTGTACGTGCACAGGTATCGGAAACAGGCATCGACGAGGTTTCGTTATATACGGAAGGTTTGCACAAAAATGTGGATATAAATTTCGATCAATTACGACACGATCTGTGTATTATAAGAATGTACAGTGTGTCGGTTGGACTGTCAGCTACAAAAAATGTAACGAAAGATGGCAGTCTCTGTTTTAAAGACTGTACTGTCATCTTCGCGAAAGGTTTCGAGATCGCCGCAAGAATATAGCATGTCTTCCTCCAGGTCATGCAATTTTTATTTGAAACATTTTTTCGCATCGTTCATGTTCTTCCCTGTGTAATCAATACCAAAACTTAAGGATATAACGCTAATGCCAGTTGTTTCCACCGTGTGCCCATTCATTTTTGTCCTGTATTTCAGCCGATTGTTCGATTATTAGTTACTCGCATCGTTACTCGTTCCACGTGTAAGTACCGTGACAATAGCGTCGATAACGAAGGTCCTGCGCCTCGTAGAACCTTGTACGCGAGTACTACGGTCTCTAGCAAACACGAGATTACATATGTGCGTTGTTTTAACAAAGAAGATAGTCGCTAATCATCTCTGCTGTGATTGAAAATTAACGAAAAAAAAAAGAAGAAAAGAATCGGAAAAAGAGCGGAAGAGCAACTGGAAAGGAACGAAGCGGAGGAAGAAGAGGAAAAAGAAGAAACGCGCTGGAAGGGAGAAACGCAGAGAAAAGGAAAGAAAGAGGAGCACGAAAGGAAAGGAAAGGAAGAATGGAGAAGGTTGCCGCGAGCTGTCAATTCCGCAGATTTCTTTGCCGGGGCGAAGCTTTCGAAGTTGGTTGGTGTGTTAGTCGAAGGGCACAGAGGGATGCAGCGCAACGGTTGCAATAGCGATAGATAGTATCGGCAAAGAAGGCGTACAGAGGGACAGAACGGCGAAGAAGGGAGGTTGGGCGACGAGGGCGCGATATAGATTGCAGATAACCAGAGACGAAAGGAAAAGAGGAACTGCTCGGCAAGAAAACCACAATAAATCTATCGACGGGACACTCCTATGGCTCCCAGGAATAGAGAGGATTCTGGCTATCTTACATCTATTGTAAGGATCAGGATGGTGCCGGTGGCCGCGGCCATCGCCATTGTGAACACGATCCTTAATTCCATCGAAAACTTATCACTAGGTTGAAGAGAAAGAGTCGCGCGGCCCGGAGAATGTACGGCCAGAGTGGATAAAGTACGTGACATCCCTAAAAGCTATTTCTGCTTTCCGAGAGGGTCGTTTCGTTTAATCAGATCGCGAAATTTCCGCCGCCATCGGTCGATCTCGCTTCTTTCCAACGTTCTTTCCCGATGATAATCAGTGAATTTGTTTTCCCGAATGACGTCGCCGATGCTGAAACTAGCTCGAAGGCGATTCAACTGGGCTTTATGCTCTCGTTTTCTTTTCGAACGGCTCGTAACCGTGTTAACGTTTCTCTTTTAACGGAAAGCAACGTTTTTTTTTTTTCGTACGTACTTCTATTTGGCCTTTGTATTCTCTTTGCTTCCATCGGTTGCTTTCATCCAGGAGTAAGAAACTTTACATTATACCGCACTTCTCTCTCGATAAAAATTAGAAAGCAACTGTCGAGATATACGTATCGATACGTAGCAGTAATTCTTGTTCTCAATGAACGGAAAGCAAGCATTCTGCCGGTAGTATCGCGAACTAAAATAAATAGGAATCTACTCGTTAGAACGCATTTTAACCAACGTTATACGTATACACCGATGTATGATAAAATAAGTAAACGATAGGTGCTTGTAGGAATTAGAGGTTCGATATTACTTGCCGATTTTATCTTTTTCGTTCATTAAGAACGAATGCCGCTTAACGCGTGCCGAAGGACAATTTCGCGAACGAGAAATACTTTATTTCGTGCCGGATTTCCTGGCTGCTCGTTGATTCGAGATTTTCTGTTAGCAAGTCTCCGGCAGTTTGCAGTATGGATATCTCGGAGCTGGGTCCCAGCCTTGCTTTGCATGATATACGGTAGAAGTTATCAGAAGTCTGGATATTGGAATTTTAATATACGTTACAATCGACCAGCCCGTTCCACTGTCGCTGCTACCACTATCCTGACTCTTCTCTACTCTACCGCGACCCAGTATTCACGATCTTCCGGCTCGAATCCGCACGAAACTTCCTTCCGGTCTTTCTGAAAGTGGCAGTGCAAACGCTCTCGTCGGTTGCTCTGCCCGTATTTCTATGTTCGTTTCGATTTTACAAGTCAATGGCGCACGAATTATTGTGTTGCTTACTTTATTGTATCTATCTCTGCGAGGTAGAAACTACGGACAGTAGATAAATCGTGGAGTTAAAACGGTAAACGAGGCTGGTGCCAGAGATAGTGATTTTTGGTATAAACGTACAACGGTTACCACTGAGAAAAGTATTTGCGGCATACGCATCTACAAACCTATGATCAAAACTATCGACATTTGGTCATTTATGGATGAAGGTAGCTAGGTTTATAGTTAGATTGCAGATAAATAAACGTATTAACGTACTTATTGTAATAGCTGTTATATTTTATTTAATTATAATACAAACTGAAGCAAAAAAAAAAAAAAATAATTCTGAAGCGAAATTAAACGCAGAAGCCAAATAGCAACCATACGACGTAGCTCAATTTATCCTACGACATCTAACCGATTTTCGACCCGATAGTTCTCCTCGAACACCTGCTTGAAATCGCGACTCGAGGCTGTTGACGAGATATATCGACGTTCAGACACGAGCTACTTAGCGCCAAGTGAATTTGGTGCTCGGCGAAACGAGACGAAAGACACTTTCCGGCAGCCATTTCTGCCGGTAAGACGCGTACGGTGTTCCCATATTGCTCGTTTTGCGTGGCTGTTACCGTACGGGCGTCGTGGCCTGCAACAATGGGACGCCATTAATCCAGCGAGTCTTTCGTTCGAACGCGACTCCGGTTGGGCGTGGATAAGTCCTTTGCTAAGCAGTTTTCAACTGTTCCGCAACGTTCACCAGGGTCACCGGGATTTATGGCTGATTTTACGAAACAGCCGCGACCGGTGAACGATAAAGAGTGGAGGGAAGTTTCCGTGCCCGCTCTATGGCGCGCCATAAATATCGCCTGTTCCAGCTTTGTCGCCGGTTATATTCGCGGAATATTCGCTGTCTTTCGGGGATACTCGTAGCTGGATACGCTTGCTGTTCGTTTAAATAATTAAGATAAGACGAATTGCGCCCGTGAAACCGAGAGTAATTCGCCGGACAAGTATTATGGGGATAATCGGAACAGACGGTCGATGGGGGCAGCGTGTACTTACGCGAACGAGCGTCCATTTGCCTAGCTCGTAGTATTTCATTTGAATATCGTTTGTACGCAGATCGATCCCGTTAACTCTTAATCGTCAGTCGTACGTGAACGGTGTGCATCTCGTTACGGCGATGTCACGTACCGAAACGATCTGCGGAGGATACGTCGACGAAGTTTCTATCGGTTTTCACATTCGGAATTAGCGTTCGGCGCGATGTACTCGTCTGGTGGAATCTTGGCGCATAAGAGAACCTAGGCAAATGTTTAGGCCAGCATTGGTTTGCCAAGGGAAATTTCTCAGATTTTTCGGTAGATTCTTGAGTAAGTGAGCGTCGGTTCTGGACGAGATGTTGATTCAATTTTTCAATTTCGAAGAATCTGGAAATGATTCTTGTTCGCGTATCACGTTGTTCAGGTAGTTTTATGTTATTGTAATGTTCAGCGGTTCGATCATTCTCTCAAAGCAACGAAGATTTCATTTTTTCGTAGCGCAACACGTGGAAACGCAATGTTTCGGACATGTTTCTTTAGGGATATAAACAGGCTCAAGTCGTGAACAGAAACAAAATAGGAACACCGAAGAAGTTTCTATCTACCGATTTATCGATTGTTAATTCCCTATGGTATCGGTAGCCGCGATTACGAAGTAACGATTTATGCAAACTGTACTATCTCCATCTGCGTTGTTTCTCATTTCTTTGATATTTTGAGCACGGCCGATCGAATTTTCTTTGTCATGTACGACTCCATCTGCATTCAGATTCGATAATAAAGATGACTGCAAAAAACGGCGTGGAAAATATTCTGAGTAGGAAGTTCATCAAAATGCATTCGACGTTAAAAGGCGATGGTTCGGCTGGACAAAAAATTCATCCACAATACTCTTTTTTTTTCGTAGCAATTACGAATTCAGCGAAGCAAACTCCATGGTAGCCGAAACATTTTCGACAGCCATCAGCTTTTCTATCAAGAGTGCGGCATGGAAAACGGGAAAACGGAAGTCTTTGGGGCTGTCGAATTTTCGAGCCACGGAGAGCTTTTCTATTTATCGAAAAGGAGGGTGGTTTATTTCGGCTATAAATCAATTGTCCATGCATGCGATGCATCGAAATGGCCCGATATGCATTCGGTATGCATAAAACGGTCCATGGCAGCTCTCGCGCGTCCCAAACCCTATTTCCAGCCGGCCTGGTACACCTCTTCCACTCTCTTCCGCTCCCTTCTTCCATTTCGATCCGCCTTGTTATATCGCGACTCCTGTATGAAACTGGTACCACGTGCTCGTACAAACCGACACACTGTATCCGTAATATTTCGTCTTCCGGCACGAGCACGTTTTCTTCGACGAATTTTGTGCCGCGAAAGTTGACGCTCGAGCAACTACGCTCTGTTAGCGAATTATGATTTTATTGTCTCGTACGAGTTTGACAACGTTTTACGGAAAATAAAACTTCGTCCTCACTGATGGCTTGGGATGGTTTTCATCAGCCCTTCGATGCGCTTGCTGGTTACACCGGTGAGTCGACGGTAGCTATTTTTTCTACAAATATCGATGTAGCTACTATTAATTAAGGAAATAGACGCAAATAGCAACGAATGAATTCAGTGGTTTTGTGTGTTACGACTGGCTGTACGACTGCGAACGAGATAAATCCATTTTTGCGCGTATTTTACTATCTCTGACTTAATTTAGAAATTGAAAATAAACACGTATGATCGTTATTGTACGGATAATCTAAAATAATGTTGTATAAATGCAGTGCTATGAAATATTACGCGAGACTAAACGTAGTACGCGCGTTTCGGTTTGCTTTTTTTAGATAGGATCGCCAACGACGTAAAATTGACGAATACATCGCACGTAATAATTTCATTCGTTACTCCACATCCACATTGAAACGAAACATCTCGTTACTGGACAACCGTATGAAAAGCACCAGCTCGTACGTTTATGTTACGAATCGCTTTATTGGCCAGTTTTCAGATTTCATTTTTCTGATATTAATTTTTCCTATAGTCAGACGAAAGCGTTAGCAGATAATACAAAGTCTATTAGGCTTCTAAACAAAGAATAAGATGGTCTCGAATTTTTCTATCTCATAATTTATAACAAAATCACATTTTGTCAAAAGCAGGAAGCTCGCACGTTCTTGACCTGCGACGTAAATTATCACAGCGAAAGGCGCAATACGCGAATGTTCGTACCTTCTGTTACCATTTTCAATCGAGTTTCGACGTCTTCCTTTCAACCTTTAAGCCTCGAGTTTCATCGTTAACGAGTTTAACGCGTATTCGCAAAATGAAGATGCGAACTAACGAAGTAAGAGAAAAGACAAAAAAAAGCAAAGAAAAAGATAACAACGTTCTACTTATTCTTCGCAAATCGATTCCACTTCCTCTCCCTCTCGCCAAGTGAAGATACGTGGGCACGATATGAGAAGAACGTCCAGTCAATGTGTTCACGATGACCATTTATCACGAGAAATCGAGTCTCGCTGACGCGCGCCGGTAGATCATTTTAACATTTGATCGTCGACGTGTTCTGTCAACGTCGCCTCAATTCCTCCACCTCTATTCTTTAGAAGAAGACACAGCGCAAGACAAGAGCAAGAGCCGCGATTGCTCGCAGGCAAGAGTAGCCAGCTAGCAATAGGGGAGATCGATATTTTTATAAGACCCGTGTCAAAGTGACGTGAATTATGGCGATAATAACGGGCACGGAGAGATAGGAATAAGCTACGCGTCGTGCCTGCTGAGGGACGTGCATAAATCAGCCAAACGAATCGGCCACTGGGCCACGGTTGTAGATCATTTTGCTTACAATAACCAAACTGGATTTCCGATGCCAGGCATATCTGAAATTGCGACTCGCCTCCCTTTCTCTCCCGCTTCCTCTCTTTTCGCTCTCTCGTGTCTTCCCTCGACGCGCACACCCTCGCTCGCAAGCATCGCCACCCTCGTGCAAACCCGTGTACACAGGGAAAATGATTAGGAAGTTATCAAGACCCGTAAGAACGATTGTTTCATTGGAAACGTTAGACTGTAAAGATATTGTAATAACAATCTCAGCAATTTGATGTAACAAAATGAATCTTCCTCTCGTCTGCGTATATTTGTCGCGTCTCTTGACCTTTCCTTCGGCCGGTCTTCGTGTTCACATTATTATTGTATTTTATATTATTGCGTTATTATTTGGCGTTATTATTTTCATAATTCAGATTCGGATTGCAAGTAGACTTCTATCCGATTCAGGTTTTTGACTGTGCCGGTAAGAGTTAGAGTTAGATATTACTACGTTACCCTTATTCTTTCAGATAATTTTGACGAATTTTCGTTTCTTCCACGTACATAGGACCCCGACATTGCACCCATGTAAACTTCTGATCGATCAATCGTTTCCTTCATCCTTGTTCTGGTTATTGGTTGTATGGATAGAGGAACGCGTGGATAAATTGTAAGATAGAAAAGTATATTTAACGAAGAAGTGTATATACAAGTATGAACGCAGTTTGAGCTGGTCCAGATCCGCACGCTAGCAATGTTATGTTACGCTAGCAGTAACTGAAAAACCCTGAAGCCATCGTTGTCTCCACTTACTTAAAATTCTTTTCTAGAATTGATTGTAATTTTCATTCAAAAAAAAAAAAAAAAAAAAATCGTTGCCTGTCTATTGTCTATGGTTTCCATGTGACTATCTTTCGGCTTCAGTGATCGAGAAAACTAAGCAGAACAGATGTAGAGTTTTCTTAGAAGTGTTAACCGCTTCAACAATCCTTGCTAATTCTTTAAAACAGTTTTAACAAATTTCTGTCATCTCTCTTCGCATCCATCGGACCACGACCTTGCACGAATATAAAATTCCGTTCGGTCGACCGGGTTCATCGATACTTTGGATTAATCGTCAGCTTTCGTTCGAAATCAGTAGGTGTCTCGATACTTGCGCAAAGGAGCGTACGCGCGAGCCAATGCACGATATCGCCGACCCCAAACAATAGTCAGCCGTAATGGCGAGTTGTAATTGGCCGCCGAACGTCTTTATCGCTTGTCCAGGGAATAATGGAAGCGAATTCGTCGCGTTCCAGTCTCGCCGACTCTTGCCGGATGACCCAATTAACGTTGTCATCGCGCGGAATTCGTCGATGACATCGAACACGGAGGCGAAGGACCAACGCGAGCGACCTTTTCATCGGTCGGTCAGTGCGAGCTTTGCAGCGTTGCGGCAAGACGTTAGGAGATCGGACACTCGAAAGGGGGAATGCGCGTTTTATTGCATTCCAGCGAACTGGCACGAGGGCAGATTGATTGATTCGCGCGCCGGATTCGAAGTTTAATCTGTGCGATAGTTGGCCATTCTTTCGCCCATGTTTCGCGTCGTTTGGTGACGTCCTCCTGAATGCTGATGGCGACTTTATGAGGACGCTCGACATGGATTTGCGTTTGCGGATAAAAAATAGGGCGAGAAATACGCGAATACGAGCGGCGAAAATAAAACACGCGATGAAAAGATAAAACCAGAAGGGTAAAGTAGTAACTCGAAAAGTCAAACATAATGTTATTATATGGAATGAGAGAAGAAATGAATATACGTATAGAATTTATGTAGATACAAATATCGAACGTGCTATCATTTTCTTCTCTGGTGGTACATTTTCGAATATCACTTTTCCCCGAAACACTTCTCATCGCGGTGATAAACTTCGCTTCTGGTTAAAACTTTCTTTTCTCCGCCGTTCAGATGAACAGAAGCGAAGTACGTAACCGTCGTATCTTCCACGCAAGAACCGAAAATGCTGACTTTAAACCGGCAGTTTTGCCAGAGTGCAGACTCCATGCGGAATTTCCGTAGCATCCGAAACGAACGCGCCGAGACACCGAAAGAAAGTAGAAACTCGTTCACGCCGCGTCGTTAATTACAGCGAATTCCCGGAGAACAATTTCAATAAAACTATTCGGACATATTTTACGCGAGGCGCTGCGCCGGAAACGAACGAACGTACGTGAAAGCGAGTTTCCGGCAAACTCGTTTAATTCTCGCTCGGCTTCTGCAAACTCGTAAATTTACGGCCGCCACAAATATTTATCGATGACATTTGCCAAAGATTTGCGCCGGTAATATCCATCGTCGCATTTTGATGAAAGCGCAGGTCAGACGGGCCGTGGCCACGCGTTTGCCTCTGTTTGCGCTGTCCTTTAATACACCGCGCCGAACAAAGGCGTTCAAATATGTTCATCGCGTTGCCGCATTTCGTCGACTTTTTCCTCGCGCGCGATTCTAACGTGAATTCCTTGCTCGCCGCTTGGCTCCGGGCAAATATTTCCGTACGTCTGCTAAATAACTGCGGAAACACGGATACGCGCGTTGTTTGCACAGGATTTGTACCGAGTGAACGAATGTTCGACAAATAGTTGTTAATGTTAAATCGTGAACCGATATTTTTCCGCCCTGACACGATTACCGATTTTCCACTAAATAATTCCCAGATGCGATGCTTTTACGAAGAACGATACGCGAGAAAAACCTCGTAATAATAAATTCGATTCTAACTTAAAATCGAGATCGAATAAAAGGTGCACCTGATAGAGCGGAATTGAATACAAACCTAGCGATAAGTTTACGCAAAGGTCGTATTAAAATCCACGATGAGAATGATTTTCCGCGAATTCAGCAAGATCCGAATTTTTCTAAACATCTGCAGTTTAATTATCAAATTTTGTTCAGGCGTAAAGAAATTGTGTCAATTTCGAATTCTAAAGCATCGAATGCGCCGAGAAACGCGATTTACCTGTTACTTGTTTAACGAAACGAGCTATCCCGTTTCTCTCGCGGTTTTTCAATTACATTCTAATGCAGAAGCCTGTGATTCTGTAAATACGCCGTTTCAAATGGAATAGTCAGATGGAATACGTTCAATGGGCGATTTAAACGTGTCTCGGCCGCTACATTTTCGCAATCAGCGCGCGTTTCACTAGAGCCTTTTCAATAGAACTGTTCAAACATATCCTACAGGCGACATTTCAAGCTATCTATGAACTTTCGGCTCTCGTTTCACCGTTCGGCCAACCCTCCATTCTCGTGTGGATTTTCGCCGGCAAAAAATTCTATGGGCGGACCTCCGCGGCGATTTTTCCACTAACAACGACTTTATGTCTTTATATGGGCATAACAGCTTACGTATGATGTAACGAGCCAGCAGGATTTCACGTCGAACGCACGGTAAACTGCGTAAGAAGAAAATTTCATGTGTAATATCTTTAATAATAATATCTTTCCACGCGTAATTGATCAAAATCGTGCTAGAAGGATTGACTAGAAAGATTTTCTGCCGATCCAAGTTAATCCTAGTGTTAGGCGCGGAAAGTTTCTGGAAATTTAAGTCGTTCGCGTAGAAAGAGACACAAACATCTTCGAGATTGTACATTTTTATTCCAAATCGTTTAAATAATGTCCAGTGCGCGTTTAATTTTTGAAGCATATCGAACGCAAGAAAATCAGTTGGCAATTGTTTTAAGCGAAGGAACAGCGAGTTACCGTAAACGTAATAGTGCAAAATATATATATATATATATATACAGGGTGGTCGGTAACTGGTGGTACAAGCGGAAAGGGGGTGATTCTACGCGAAAAATGAAGTCGAAAATATGGAATAAAAAAAATAAGAATAAAAAAATAGAATAAAAAAGTCGGATAGTAAGTTAATAGGTAGGAAAACGCTTCGATCACATTGGAAGTGTTTATCGACGTAACGTCGATCGAGACAACGATCTACAGTGAGAACCGTTATAACGAGACGCGATAAATTGCACGCGTACCGAGCGAAAATTCCAAGTCGATTTTCTCGAAAACAAAGCCTCGAACGAAAAATTTTTATTCTATATTTTCGACTTCTTTTTTCGCGTAGAATCACCGCCTTTCCGCTTGTACCACCAGTTACCAACCACCCTGTATATCCAAGCATAATAAGCGAACTTATTATTACTACTTGTTACTACCACCGGTTAATGAAAGAGAGAACTATCGCTTGGTATTAGTCGGTATTATATTATAAAAACGAGCACAAAGCTTATAACGAAAAGGTTTACAACTTGCCCCGTAATCGTGAAGTTAATTCTTCACGAGATTCATTGATTCACGAGAAGATATCAAATCGCAATCAGCCGTATCTTTTCGTTCGGACTGACAATTTGCATCTTTGCGTCGGTTCGTAGCATTATATAAATCCAAATAATCCTAGAGTAAAAAGTTTCGAAAATGGCCGCTTTTGCAGCGCGTGCCTGTATAATTGAATGGCATTTCGATGGAGAACAGCCGGGACGGAAGTACCTACCTTTCGTTTCGAGCATTCCTAACGAATAGCCGGATTCGAATGCAACCACGCTCGATAGCGTTTTAATTATAAATTCGTGGATTATTAGCTGGAAACTTTTTCCCGTGAACTCTCTCGTCGCACAACTTTTGTCGAGCGAACTTTCGCTGCCGCTGGAGCGCGTAAACATAATTGTGCGGAAATTTTGATCGCCCGCTACGGCTCTATCGATGCTTACTCGAGCCGCTTTTATCGGCGGATTTTTAGCAAAGGCAAAGAGAGGAAAATGAGGTAATCATGACTCGCAATGATCGACATTCTCCCGATTTAAACGGTCGTGAAAATCACAGGTTACGCGAGCGAAATTAGATTACGATGGGAACCGTTTTTGGAAATGCGCGCTTTTCAATTCGTATTTCACATTTCCATTAAAATCGATGAATCTTTCATTTGTTTCAGCTTTTATGAATATTAAGAGACTGATCTATGAATGTTAAATTTCGCGCGATTCTGTCGCCGTTTAAAAGCATCGAAAGAAAAGGAATTCTATCTCGAAATCAACCGCATTGAGAGATAAAATGTTACGGTCGTTCGAAGAGTGGATGCTTTGAGGTTTACGATTGCCATTAATACATTGTACGAAAAGGGCGGAACACATGGTTGCGATGATTTTGTCGCTAATTTTTCCAATAATACAAATCTAGAAATGAAAATCCATTAAATAAAAATCGAAGCGAACAGCCGAAGAAAATGATTCCTCGATTATCGGATCGTGACAGGGAAATTTCGTGGAATTTCCGGGTTGACGCGAGGTTGCGCGGCGCGTGACCGCGCGAATTCGCGCGGATACACGGCCGATGCGCGTGCACGCGCATTGTGAGCGCGTACGAGGCAGTTAATGGCTGGTGTTCGTTAGCAAGTGGAGCTCGACGAGAGAAGAGCACTTGCAACGGACCCTTCAGTCCGTAGAAAAGCTCACAGCCGCTGTTGGCGACACAAAAACACCGATTGCCAGCACAGCGGCACGCGGAAGACACGCGACACGTGCACTCGTTCGTTTTTGCCCGGCTAATTAATCGCTCTCAACCGATTGTCTTGCACATTGTGCGACTAAACATTGCAAAACACGCGATTTATAGCTCGATGATATTTTCGCTAGCTGCTGTAAAGTTCTAACAAATTTTACTTTATTTATTCTGTTTCGTTGTAAGGCATAAATTATCCGAATGAGGTAACATATTTATAATGGAATAATTATGAAATGTACATATGTGTAGGTAGTATAGAAAACAGAAGAGTAACTATTTGTAAGCAAATTTTAAACTATAAATTGAAAATGTTGAAAAACACGGAATTTTTAATATTCGATGCTCGAATGACAAGAAATTACTACGAATATTATACCTGTACATCGTGCACTCCGATTTTACTTGACTTCAATATTGCTAGAAAAAAGATACCGCAACTTTTTGATTAAAATATGGCACTTTGAAAACGATTTAATCTACTTCGATAAGCTGTACACCGTATTCGATAAGCGTAACTTTCTATGTATTTGAATTTCCAGATTTATCGTACGACCGCGATACGGCGATTTTTATCGTTGAAATTACTATTCCTGCAAGAGTACAAGGCAGAATAGATACATCGTAAAATTCGTTTATTTTTCTACGGTTAACTGTGTTTTTGACGACTAGTTGTATCGGCGAGTGAAGGTTCATTTGGAAAATAATTTTTTGTTCCATTCGAGACCCTTCGTTTATCTTTTATTTGCAAGTACGATTTTTCATAGTATTTCGTCAAACGAAGTTTTCCCTCTTTTATTTTCCCAGGGTTGCGGAATATTTGATTTACACTTTTTATTTTTTTTTTTTTTTTATAGCATTTTTATTTTGGTATAGCATTTTTGGTGGAAATATTCTTTCGTGAATAATAGATGAGAAACACCACACACCGTTAAAGCGAAATTTCGATTAGCCGAAATTCTATTATTCGATATTCTACTATCCGTGTTCTCCATTATTCGATGCGTAAATATGCCGCGTTCGTTCAACGTTTTCATCTCGAATACGTTTTTACGCGTTGCTCGAGTGTCAATTTTTCTAAATTGATACATTACATAGTTCGACGTAACCCTTGCGAAAGTAATTTTTCATCGTGTTTGCTTCGTTAAAGCAATGTTGTCCAGGTGATTCCTACTTCTTTCTCAAGGAACTTCTCTTTGCTGTAAATAAAACGAAATGGATTTACCGGAAAATAGAAATCACCATGCGCAACATTACGTGGATCAATTGATAATTTTATTGTTGGCGCGAATTAAAGAAGAAATTATGTTGAAATTTCTGTTTAAAAATTTTATTTGTCTCCATATTTCTCGATACGATCATTTTCTGTTTACGAAAAGTTATAGCTTCAAAATATAAACCTACTAAAGTGTGAAAGCGAAACTCGGAGAACGAAGTAAAAAGGAAATCTTGTCTACACCGCTTGGCAAATTTATTGCTATCGAAATATTTAATTTGTTTAATTCCTTCGACTTTCTGTTATCGTTACCATCATTATGCGTTTAAAAATATCATCAGTACAAGAAGAGACGAATATTTTACGATTCGAGAATACCTTCGTTTAAACATTCGTATCTCTGTGGTCATTCGAATATTGGAAGTGCCGTTCTATTAAATTTTCTACCATTGAAAGTTACTTTGGTACGATTATAATTAAACGTAGGAATGTATCACGAAACACTTCGTTTATGAACACGAGCACGCACCAATACTTTTACGCTCGTTGTATTTGGAGAATAAATTACATTATTTCCAACCGTGAACACGACCCGTAAGTATGCTTTCGATACGTGTATTAGTAATTTATATTTCGCTGCTTACGAGTATGCAGTATCATATCAAATTTCTACAGATTCGTACAGATCTGCGTAATTACCAAAATGCATTATGCATATCCACAACGTAACGACGTTTGTAAAATGCAACAAAATAAAACCATTAGAAAACTTACGTATTACTAAATAAACAGAAAAACGCAATTTTAAATCACTTTTAGATTGCACTTGAGTTCAAGTGGTGCTTCGATTGAAAAGCTTTCGCAGCAAAGCGTTTCGAATGTATGAAATGCCGAATGACAATCGAGACAAACGTGACCCACTTATTTTCTTGGAAATGCGTACGTCGCGTGTAACGCTAGTAGAGAGAAGACGCTGACTCAACGTCTGTCACTGACCGGTGCACAGGTGGCTAGTTGCGATAGGTCAATGACGGCGTGTCACCAGGAGGTCGGATGCCACGAGGCACACAGCAGAGTAGCGTATCGGAAATTAGGTTTTACGCGGTATCTCAGGAACGAAGACTCGCATCGTGGTGATATCGAAACCGTTTTAAAGCAGACATGGCATTTTTCGTTAGTTTCGTATTCGAAGCTAGCAAAGACGAATTAACAATTTTATTTCCATATTTCATTGTTTCTTTCTGTATGTCTTTTATTGCATTTTGCGGAGATAATTGTTTGTCGAATTAATGAGAAGAATATGCGTACGTACGAATGAAAAAAGAAAGTAATTACACCGAACGAAGATTACGATTTTGAGCGAAGATTTTAAAGAAAAACGACGAAGGGGACGAGGCTTCAGGCTTTCGGGAAATCTAAAAAACATTCTGATTTGTTTACCAATGTATCTACTCTCGTACATTGTATAACCACTTGCGAGATTAAGTGCTTGAAATTTTCTTGAATAAAAATAGCAATTTAGAGGGAAGAAATTGGAGGGCGAAATTTCGCTCGGGTCGTCGACGACCTAGTTCTCCTAACAGGTAGTTTAAAGTCCCTTATCGCGTTGGAATATATTACGTATCACCGACACAGATATTACGCGTTTCTTCCTCGACGTAACTAACCTAACATCGAGTGATCGATTCTTTCAATAAAACTTGTCGATCGGTTAACAGAACGCGTTACCCTCCGAGGCACATAAAACTCCAGTTTTCTTCTTCGTTTCGCCGACTGTTCCTCTCGAACGCGAATTCATTTCCTGGTCGCGATATTAATTCGTTCGCCGGACGCGAATGCAAGAGTACGTCTAGTATAAACCATAGAATTGCGGAATGGAAATATAAGTGTAACCGAAGGAGACAGAGGAAGCAGCGTAGATTATAATGGAGCTACGTATAATGAGTTTTCTTCCCGGCCATTGTTTTGCACCGAGTAATTTCGTCGAGACTCGGTGTTTGTACGTGTTCTCGCGTGCACACTCTTAGACAGGAACGAAAAACGTGAAATTGCCAGTACACCAAGCGGCTAAAACTAGAAACCCAGCTGCCAAGTAGCTACGCTAGCTTGTATCGTCTAACGAGTAATATTGGTAATCATCGTTATTTTTCAATCTCATTGACACCTTCGTGCATGCGTCATGCTTTGCGACCGTGGAAACACACACGAAGCTAGTTTGCTTTCGCGCTTAACACGTTACTATCGTTTGCTATCGATAGAACGCGAACGTTCAAACGAACGGACGGTATTATCAAAATGATTCAGAGATTATGGCATAAATAGAAATTCGTTAAGAGAGACCGTACGATCGAAGGAACGGGAAGGTTTTTATATAAAATGAATCTGAGCCAGAGACAATCGGCCGTTCCGTAAATAGTTTATCTCGTAATATCCCGTAAGAAATTTAAAGATATTTGTCAGAGGAAAATACGCGGCACGCTACTGGCTGAAGTTAATAATAAAATATGCGAACTGTAACGCGTTAATTTCTCTACTTTTATACATCTCTTTTTATCGTTGATTCCTCGTCTCTTCGAGATATTTATTTTTCTATAACTTTCTTCCCGCGACCTACTTTTACTTTGTTACGACGCGGTCGTCTCTTTTATCTCTTACGATCTTCCTCTCTTTTCGAATGGTCGCTTGTCCTTGCATTCGATGCATCGTGTTTTACTTTCCCAGCCGAGTATAATTTTACGCGTTGTCCCTTATCTTCATTTTATTCTGCATATTCCGTAGCGATTTTCCTTCTATGCAACATTATTGTTATTACTATCACGCGTTTGACCCATGATCCTATTTCCTTCCCCGTCTTCATTTTTAATTTCCCATCGTAATTTGTCGGCTGCATTTATTCCTCCTCTACTTTCCTGTTTAATTTCACTTTTCTTCCCCTCTTATCTAATCCCGCTTCTGTTTTCTTTTAATCTTGCCTCGCTCGTTCATTTTCCTTTTTACTCTTACACGCTTTTACTCGGTCTAATTTTTCCTCTTAAATCTTTCGTTTATAGTCTTATACTAATAATTCTTTCTTATTGTTTCCTTTCATTGTGCGAGTTTAACGTCGCGCCATTCTCTTTCTTTTGTCTTTCCATTTTCTAATTTCTCTGCTTCAACTCTCGCATAACGAAATGCTTTCCCTTCTTTCCTACGTCTGTGTTTTCTTCGTATATTTTTCTCCCCCTTTTCAGTAACACATTTTTTACACCTAATGTTTCTTCTTTCTCTTTCGTTTCCCCTTTCCTCTTCCTCTTTAATGTTTCCCTTCTCTGTAATCCTGCGTGTTTTCACAATTTTCTTCATTTTCTCTCTTTTTTTTTTCTTTTTCTTTTTTTGCTACCTTCTGTATTCTCTGCTCCTCGTCGCCGTCGCCACACCGCAACAAGGCGTTTCGAACGCGTTTCGCTGGACAAAAAAGGTTTCGTGACGAGGGGGAATCCGACGAATCTCGCTGCCTCGACACAAGTGCAACGATATTAAACGTATAAATCCCGATAATGAGTAACCGGTGCCTGGGCGATAAAAGCAGCGGCCCACTGATTGGTAATTTTCGAATTACCGCTGCGAAATTGAATGTAGAAATAGCCGGGTGAAAAGTTGCGTTCCGTTTATTAGAATCGAGCTCGCGATGGTCAGCGGATTTCCGGCTGCGATTGGATTTTCGGTTACAAGCTACATACGCCGCATCTTGCCTCTCGAAAGCGTCCATTTTCACGGCAATTCGTGATTTTTAATTAAAATACCTTGCCGTTCGATCGTATTCTTCGCGAGATATTTATATTTAAACGCGCGGATGTTAAATGTTTGAAATTGAACGGAACGCTGATAGAATTTTTCGAAGTTTACAAACCAATGGTTTATTCTAGCTTTTTCTTCGTTCCAGTTTCTTTCGTATTCGCTTGTTACGTAGGCGTATGAAACAGAGTGTAGCACAGAGTACACGCAATTCCTTGAGCAACGATTCCATTCGTTGCTGTAGCGATACGCATTTAGAATTTGTTGTTTCCGCTCGACGGACCTCGCCAACGCAGACAGTTTCTCATTGGAAACTCTCGAACGATTTTCTAGTTTCAATTCTAACTCTAAACAATTTTCTATAACTCGTTTCAAGATAAAAAAATCGTTAAGGAAAGTAAGAGTTATCCCAATGGACGCATCCTTTTGACATAAACTTCTTATTCCTGTAGCTTCGCCGACAGGTCGAGCAACTTTGCATTCGACAAAAAAAAAGGATGATGAGAAAATTGGTTCGCCGTGTATTGCCCGTTGAAAAAATAGGAACCTCAACATCGTAAATAAATGGAAAACCATTGAAAGCTCCCCGCGCCAAATGATCCGAGCGAAAAGAATCGTTAAATGCTTTGCAATTTCAAACTGTTCTAAACAGAACGTCGTTGAAAAGCAACGTTTATTGCGCGATAATCTAACGTGCCGTTTCCATTTAAATACTCGCGACATCTGCCTCGTCTTTCCAAATTATTCAAAGCTTTAACCATCGAATTACTCGCACATTCCGCTCTACAATTACCACAGTACATTAAATTACTCTTATCTGGCGCTGAATGCTTTTCCTCGAGCAACCGGCTGGCCGTGTACCGAATATCTCGATGGATCCGTCTATTCCACGTCGGAAACAGGAGAACACAGTGTATTACGGCGTACAGTGGGGTTCTTCCGGTTTGGCAGTCGTTTCACGTGTTCGGCAGATGACCGGGCGAGCAAGGCAGTGCCCGGTCAGATAGGGTTGAAATCGGCAGGAGCAGCAGCGAGGGTTTGGGAGGAGGAAGGGTGGCGAGCAGCGAAACAGGGGAAGCGAAAGCAAGCCAGCAAGCAAGTAACAAGGATCAGCGTAAATGCAAGAGCGCGCCGGAGCTTTATCCGGTTAATTAACTGGCGGGAATTGCTGGCTTCTACGATACGCATGAATTTACTGCCAATTTCCAGCAATATTCTCAATTAGGATTGAACGCGTCGGCGCAAATTGTTACGGCCTTCGCCGACTCAATCAGCAGTCGATCGCTATGCCAGAAATCCACGGGCGTCCTCGGGCGCGGCCGATTTCCATTAATAAATCCTCGACCCTGCCGTATCGGCCGGGACATCTGATTCGCTTTATGACATGGCGAATTTACTCGCTGACAAACCGTGTTTATCTTGGCCGCGAGCAACGGGGCGAGCATAAACGCGCGCCACTCGCCGCGAGGAGAGACCGATTCAGCAGCCAAACTCTCTCGCGGCAGCCACCGTACAACGGGCTGATGATGATGCGCTCCTTGTGTGTTGCCGCGCCAGTCAGCGTGCTTGTTCTACCGTACCGCGAATGCGTTCGTTAGGGTTAATGCGCCTGGTTTTCAAACGATTACCGGGTATCGTTGTAGTTATAGAGGAACAGTCGCGGTTTGCTCGCGTGTTACCTCGTGGTTCTCGCTTGGAATCGCCGGCCATCGGCCATTAGGTAGCCAAGTACGGTGCATCGTTCACCTTGCCTTTCCTCTCTTTTTACGCGAGTATCAGCGCCGCGTCAATTGCGCACAAATGGGTTTCAGCGACGTAGTCCGCGATGACACGCTTCGGACGATCTGCGATTTTCGCCGGTTGTACGTGGTCTGTGTTTGCGATAGCACAGTGGCTTCTTCGACGTTTTCGCGAAGAGAGGTCGTTCTCAGCTGGACATTTTCTCTTTTAACTTGTGTAAATGACGTAGTTGGCTCGTGTCGTTAGGGGCGGGGCTGACGCGCGCGCGGAAAGAAAGAAAAAGAAATGCGCCAGGAGCAAGATGTAAGTTTCGAAGGGTTGCGTCGTTGCTCCTCGTTAGATTTTCATGCGAACTCGTATGTGGGAGAATGCACTTGAAACGGTAGAATCTCGATAGACGATGCTTTTAACTACCAAGCGTAATACAATAGAAAGCGCTGTATTTCGGATATTCCGTATAGTTTTTCACTTTCAAATTTCCAACAGATGATAGAAATCCGTATTCCGCTCGTTGCATCTCTGTTGATATCGCACGGAGACAAATAATAACAGATCGGCGTATACGCATCGATAAAAGCGGCACGGGCGAAGAAGCAGAGCGGAAAAGTTGTCGATACGAGTGACGGATCGGCAATATACAGAAACGTGGCAAATACTAAAAATTGCAACTCGGTAAAAAGCTCTAAGTGGAAAGTTTGCAAGCGCCTTGGTCGACACGGTTGAGTGCCCAGCTCGACGACGTCCAATACTGCTGCGAGAGAGAAAGAAAGACAGAGAGAGAGAGAGAGAGAGAGAGAGAGAGACAACCCCCTTATTTCACCCGGGACCAGCAAAACCGGGATAAATATAAACAACTCAACTTCCGAGACCGACCACCACCCGCTCGCTGTGACATAATTTAATATACACCGTGAAGTTTCGCGCTTAGCCAGCGACGCCAGAGATTTGTATTTAGGTTAGTATCCGCGAAAACTTCGCCGCGGACGACTTCGAGAAACTCCATCCGCCTTTCCGCCATCTTACTCTCATTGTCTGCTGCGATACCCGTGAACTTAACGTGCGTTTGCACTTTGTAAGCGTAAAAGCGCGTGGAAACTGGCGGAGACGGCACGGAGAACAGATCGCGTTGATAGCGGAAATTAAGATACGAGTAGGACGATTCTAACGACCTTCTCAACGAATTGGATATTTTAGATTCGACGCAATTAGATATTTACTTTGGTTTTTAATTTTGTTGGCGTACGAGCGCTCGTAAATTGCCCCTTCTGCCGCCAGCGCTATATTCCAAGGCGACAAGCGCGGCTAAAATTTATGCGATGCACTTGGCGGTTGCAAATTTGCAAGTTCATTCCGTGGTGGATTTACTTCGCCCCAGATATCGGACCATGCGTTAACGTACAAGTTAGAAACTTATTATTTTCTGCACATTTTCAAACTACTACTCGAGCAAATCAAACGTTACAAACGTCGCCAAAACGTTGGCGTTTTTATTATTATTCGCAGCAATCCACGTTTTATATCGCACTATGTTACTGATACATTAGGCACTGTCGTATTTCTAACTATTTTATTCTATCAATTGAACGTATCGAACAGATTTTATCTCTCCCTTTACTACTGTTAATACTTTCGATCGAATCCACTGAAAAATGGATTAAAATTTAAAGCGAGAAAAATAATTACCTATATCTTTGTACATCAATTAATTTAAACACCAACGAAGCGAACTTACGTTGGGCATTTCATACATTGATTATTGTATAAGTGTCGTTGGGGATGGTGCGACGTAGTCAACTTCAACTACGTAAAATTCGTCTCCGTTACTATTCAAATTTATTAAAGATCAGCTATAACGAGAATTATCGTCTTAGCTTAGAGGACGAATTTTCATTCAGCGAACGTAGCTGCGCTTTTATTACCGGCGAACGTATTATATCGTTGAAACTGCAATAGAGTTTCGAAGGCAACTTTGGCGAACTGTCGAGCCAACGTGTAATCTTCGCTGTCCCGTGCTTTTCGATAAGGGACGTAAGGATTCGCGGATTAAAAGCGTAAACTTCGTAATCCTTGGAACGTCGTACGATTTCTGGCGAAGCTCGAACGAGAGTAGAAGAGAGGTCATTTTTCATAAAAACGCAAGCAAGAGTGATTTTATCAATCGTTTGTAACTGTAGCCACGAAGAAGTTCCACGAGGAAGAAGTTGATTTATTTGAAGAGAAAAGAGGAAAGAGAAAGAAAAAAAAAGAATAGAGAATTTTAGAAATATTTCACGAAGAATTAAACGTGAAATATACGTATTTTATTGATTAAGTTTGTTGGGACGTACCTTTAAAAATATTCAGCTTCGTAAATTAAGTCCGGAAGTGATGTATTAAACTTTGAAATTGAAGATGTTGTATCGTACTACGAAGTCAGAGATAAGAAGAACTGCGAACGCTAGTCTGTTGTAAATATACACGATGTAATCGTTAATTATGTACGTGGAATATGAACTTTCCTATAGACAGTGCGTGTAATGTAATCACAAAATATACGGTAGATCCTTTGCTAACTTAATAGTAATTAAACGCACAATTATGCTATTATAAATAATAACACGTAGTTAATAACGCACGTAATATTGCTCTACCTAACAAGAGTAATATAACCCGAAATGAAATTCCACAGTAAACAACATCATTTACTTCAGCCTTACCTTCAAATAATTATCTACCGTAATTCGAGCAATTTCTTCTGCATCGATTTAACTGCGCCAACTGTTATAACAACGTATATTGCTTATAATATAATTGTGCAATTACTACAACGATATAATTGCTATAATCACAAGCCACCATAAGACCTCTCTACCAAAATATCAAACTCAAAATTCAGGCCACAGATAAACCGCTAAAATTCACTTCTAGCCGCATGCATATATATAAATATGCTTGATATATCTTTGTCGGGGAAGCAGCCGGCACACGGTAGAACTCTAAACGGGAAAGTTAATCAAACGAAATCGTATTTCAAGAGGATGTGGCTGTGAGAGCGCGCATGAAACGATGTTCAAGGTACATTATCGCGCGTAAAGAGAAAGGACATAAATGCGTTTTGCGAGAGAGCTGGCCATTGTTACAGTTACTTCGACGAACGTAACGTAAACAGGCCGCAGGAAAAATAGCTTGCAATTAGAGGGTGGGCTGGGAACGGACAACCTGGCCGCCTGTTCTCGCGTTTCCCAAGTAGAGCAGCATAAACTTCTCCATATGGAGGCCATAGAGGCAAACGGGACGGCCTGTCCAGTCGAAATAAATTTAATCACGATAAGATCACTCGTTGTTTTAGTAGCGAAAAGATATACAGGAATTTTAACGAGGCGACACACCGAAAAATACTTCCGTTTAAATTTGTCGCCTACGCTGATGATTCTTCCTCTCTCATTCCCCTCGCCCATTTTCTTCTTTCCTTAACCTGCCCTTGTTACTCGTTTCCATTCGTCCCTTTCTCCAGCTCGTTCTATCCTTCTCTTTCTCCTTCTTCCATTTTATTTCGCCTGCTTTTTCGGCCAGCTGGCAAATGGAACCTGCAAATCTCCAGGCGTTTGTAACACGTGCGAGTGACAGTGAATTGTACGTGCATCGTTCATGCATATGTATTTGCATAATAGACGAGCATGTTGCGAAGCTATACGTAACTGCGACACGTGTACGGATCGTAAAAAAAGGGTTGTTTAAGAAGACTACCGGATTTTTCCTTCTTTTCTCCTTTATTTTTCTTTCTTTCTCTCTCTCTCTTTTTTTTGAAAATCTTTTCTATCTGCTTCAAAGTGAAAGATTTTGACTCTGACAATTCGTATGCAGATGCGTACCTCAAAAGCGGCTTTTATTGTTTTCCCGATTTTTGTACGGTATTTTCTCTTTCAACGGTATTTTAAAACGAGAATAACTAATGAGTTTATGGATAGTTGATGCTATCGAATTTGCATTCAGTTTGCACGTTGTATATAAATCTCGCGCGGCATTGTTGCTATCGAGTATAACACGCGCGAATTCACAACTTTAACGTTCTGGCGAAAATATTTTTAAGGGATTACGCGAGACTGATGTTTTATTCATTGGGTAACCTTAATTTCATATACAGTATCGTAAATGTAAAATTTACGATTGTCATCTGATATCACGTGCTTACGGCGAGTAACTGTTATGAAATAACTACCATATGCATATACACATTTTTTTTAAAGAGATTTTCATATTTTCCGGACACTGTATTTTTCCATGGATTCCTGCGCTTCCCGAAAGCTTTCGGTTGTTGCGTTTTCGAATTGTCGTTTTTTTTAAAAACGTAAAACAGAAGTCTTTTTGGGGAAGAATTCGTGGACCCATAACCATACTCGGCAATTAATATTTCGAAATTTTAGAATAAAATTTTCCCTCGAAGAAGCAGAACGGCAACTACAACGAACGCATCAAATTTATCAAACATACTAATTACTGTTTATTATTTAATATAACGTTAAATTTGTTGTTTATCTCAATGTTTGTGTCGAGTTAATTTAATTACTCGCCACAGTACTCATGCTATGTACGATCACATATTTTGAACGTATTTGCGCAAGCGTAATTCAATGATTGCCACGATTCTACAATTATCGATACTTAAATTGGTTAATTGCATTTTAAACTCATTTAGGAATGTCGAAATTGACAACAGCAATATATGGGAGAAAACGTTGTCGAGCGAATATCGCCGGAATATCGTATCAGTTTTCAAAAATATCAGCGACCTCGGATATGCAGAATTGCGACGCAGCGCAGCGTGACGCTGCGATTTTTTCACTAACAAATGACGTTGCATTTCGCGCTTTTAATTTGCACAGCGCAGATCGTACACAAAGATAGCGAACGGAACTAGATATGGGCGCGATTTAAAGCCGCATTTCGCTGGCTCGCGCATTTATTTCCGCGTTCCACGCAATCTGCTCTTTGGATCGTAACAAATTTAATACGCGAGAACTGTCGCGAGAGCTTCACGCGCGATCGCAACAGAGACAATGCAGACGCAAAAAATAACGCTACTTCCGATAACAGACTAACGACACGGCTGACGATTTAAATAATCGCTTAATTACCCACATAATGCGATGCTTTTATTGCATTTGTTCACATATGCAAGGTGCAGATTTTCTAAAATTGACTTTGCTGATCGCGTTATTTCTCGGTAACGAAGAACTTTCGCGGACGAGATATAAATAGGAGGAAATTATAGTTGGTTTTAGATCTTGCGGATGTGAAATTATTATTCATGGAAATAGGACGCAACGGTTGCATACTAAAGCGAACGTATATATAAAGGAGCATAAAATATTCGAAGATATTGGTAGTTTGACTGACAAGTTTTCGCCTTTCCCCTTCAACGAATTAGAAGGGAATAACTTCGATGTTGAAATTACGCATAGTAATTACGATTGAACTGATTAGACTAGAAATAGTATGCGAGTATATTTTTAACTTATTCCAGTTAGCAGATTGAGACTAGATAATTGCGTTCCGCTGATGGCAAAATTACGTAGTCACGTGGTAATTAGCTAATTGCGCTATAGAGGTAGGACGGGATTATTTTTAGCTTATTTTATAAAAAAGCATGTTTCAACGTCCTTTGTGTTCAAAATAAAACAATCTTGTTTTGCTAATGGCAGTATGTCTTTATTTTATTCAACACCGGTGATCGATATCTGCGCGATAAATAAATATATAGGCGATGGTGTACGAGCGTTAAATGAAAATTTTATATCAGCAAAAATTGCTGCCTTCGTTTTTTCATGTGAAACTTTAGAATTAAACATTGTACGCGTTAGAAGCAGAACAACATCGTTTTATTAATCATGTCGCAGTCTCTCTGCTTTCGCTAACATGGTATTTTGAACAATTGTTTTTATCTAAAAATAATAATTCACATAGTTTCTAATCTTCCTTTGCAGTTGCTTTCTGAAAGAAATTGTCGTCGCTCGCGATAACAAATTTAATTTGTACACTTCACAGTAATAGTTCGTATGCGATAATTTCATCATTTGGAAGATTTTAGAGAAATGAGACAAATAGCAGAACATCGTGTCTTCGGTTTTCTGTTCCAAACGAAACAATTTACAACACCAATCACGAACACAGTCATTCGGTTCTGTCACGCATCTGCCACAGGCTTTAATTTACTTTGTCATTTTAAATACCATTTCTCTTTTGTGCTCTCCTACGATATCTCGCGTATATTACTCTTTCATCATGCTCTCTACAAAGGTAGAAAATCTCGAAAAGACTTACACAGGAATTCAAAGGGGTCATCGCAAGAAACTTCATGCGTATCCCGTGCATTTACGTTATTAACTTTTAAATCCGGGCGACCGTGAGATATATCGTCTAAATGTCCCCCGATGGTTCTTTCCGGACACGAAGTTCAGAGCGAAGGTACCGAAGGAAGCAAAACCAAGAAAGAAAGGAAGAAAGAAGAGCCAAAGACAGGCAGAAAGGGGAAAGAGAAAGAATCTTTAAATTAATGATCCTACGTGCTTGAACGACGCTAAAGAAAAATGATGTTGCCCCTTTCCTCTCGCAGCTTCTTTCTCGCTCGTTACACATCTTTTACTTGAGACGACAGCGCGAGTCTTCCGGTGGGGCGAAATGACGAAACGGTTACGAGAAAAAGAGAACGAGCTACGCGAACATCGAAAGGAAGAAAGGAAAGGAAAGAATTGCAAACCTTCTGTTCCCCTTCCTTCTATTTTCTTTTTTCTCTTTCTTTTCTTTCTCTAGCCTCTTTTTACGGTTCGGGCCGCGATCCTTGCGCGAGTACGCGACAAGCAAAAGTTTATTCGAACGAGTTATCTCATCTGGATAGGCTTGGAAACAAAGACGACCGGCTGCAAGGACGAACCAAACGCGTACAATTACCGAGGTCGGAAGGTGCGAGAACGTTGAAACGTGAAAATGGTCAGGGTTGCTCTTATCGCGTGCCATCCCCCACCCCCTGTGCTCGATATTAGAGGACAGAAGAAGTTTAGTCATTCGAGGAAGCAGAAAATCGTCAGAAGAAGACGGTCTTCTTCCCCCTGTCTCGCTACTTTTTTCCCTTTCGCTCTTGATCTCACGATGGCCAACTTTAAATTGTGGCAGTTCTTTTTATCACCCCTCGTAACCGTTAAAGAAGTGTCTCCGGCGCGAGGGCGATCTTCCTCCTTTCGCTGGCTTTTTATTTACCTTGTCCGCGACGACGGCTCGCGAATAAGACTCGGTCAAGGCACCACGTCCCGACAGGGAATCCGTAAATCGTCGGGGCTGGCGGCTACGTCCGCGTCGTCGACGCTGGGAATTCATCGCGAGCGCTACTCCGTCGGCGAAGCCACTGAATCTCGCGAGACTGCAGTTTTATAGCGCCGTCGAGAGGAAAGCGTGGAAAATAAAAAATCGTAATATTCCTGTGAAGGACACTGATCATTTGGAAGTTTATGCGCACACGCTGTTACGATCTCGCCGCGGACGTCGCGCAACTTTTTTCTCTTCCTTCTTTCGACGATGTCGGTGTTCTCTTTTTTTTTCTTTTTTTTTTTTCTTTTTTACGACAGCATATAAATCGCACGTGCGTGGCACTGGAGGTACTTGCGTAGCGTAGAAATCATTTTTAATGCGCAAACATGTCAAATGGTTGGAATAAGTTGGTGCTCCGAGCAAGCAAGTTACTTTTTCGAGCTTGAATAATTCGTTGATCGATAGGTAGATTTCTCGGTTGTCGTTGCGCCTGAAAGGCGATGGAAATCTTTTCTCTGTACGGGGTCATTAAGGAATGACGTTGTGCAAATCAGTGGATACGTATGAACGCGTTTGGAGATTTTGTTCTTTAATATTTTCAAAAGCTTTTGTCAATGAATACATTCAGAGATTTCGCCGTTCAATATTTCCAACGTGTAATCGTCTTATGTTAACGATGGTGGAGAAAAGTTTTATTTCTTCAATTATTCTTTCGAGGCATAATAAGTTATTACGTAACTAAATTTAACGATGTATTTTTAAGAAAAGTTATAATCTTATGTTAATATGTATGTTATTATAAAAAGCGGGAATCCGGCTATTTGATTAGTAAACACGGAAGCAGTGGGCAAATTTCCTTTAAACGTAGAAAAATCTTGAATCCAGTTTTCCCTAACCACTTAAAATTTCCGTCTACTGTTATCTTTGAACGTTTGCACGTCTTTTTACCATCACCGCCTTAATGGAAAAATTTACAGGAAAGAAATTCGTAAGAAATTCGCGAGAGTAATAAATCAGATTAAGCGAAATTACAGAAATCTGTCAGCCAGTTTCTGCTTTTAATCCTATTTACTCCCAAAAATATTTTATTTAATATGGAAAATTATAATATTTCGTACGTCTGTGTTTGTTGAATATAAATTATTCTCAGAACGAGCAACGAGTATCTGATGAATCTCCTTCAAAAAAGCTCTCAACGTCATATAAAGAGACATCTATTTTTTAATACCAAGCGATAGAATGTTTGTAGAAATAATGAAATATGAAATTTTTATAAATAAGCGCACTTTGTACTGTAATTATTTACAGAGCGGAGAAAAACCTGTGCAATCAGATTCGTTGAATCGTAATTAAAATTCATGGTAGCAAGAGAATCTTGGTATTTGCGGAGATTGCGTCTCTAGAACTACTGCTAGTGGTCAAAGTCGACGAATAATTAACGCGGCCGCAGTAGTGCAGATACGTGATATTTCAGACCTCGAGTCAAATAGCGGTACAAATGAAATTTTAAGTACATTTGTTATCGGTTCGATAGATAGTTCATGCAATTCATGTATTTTCTAATCTAATTAATAATAAATCTTCTAATTAACAATGGATTTCCAGTACCTTCGATTTTGTACTAATTAATCGATAAATAGGTATTGCCATTAATACTACACAGTAATACATCGAACAAACTAAATATTTCTAAATTTATAATTTTGATACATTTACGAATAGCGTGATCGATATTATCGTCAGAAATTTCATTTGCATAATATCTTGCTCGAATTGCTGATATGTCTGTTACTAAACAAAAATTTATAAACGGAGCCAAACGTTATTTTATTTCATCTATTCTCCTTGATTCATTGTTTAATAAAACTGCTGCTAAAGCTGTTGAAACCATTCGCGTTACTTTCAATAACAATATCATGGTACCAATACCATGTCTGAATTGTGATATCGATGATTTTTGAAAAGAGAATTTCATTTTCGAATCAACAATGTTTTGCAGTATCAATGAGATGCGGAAACAACAGGAATTGTGGAATCGAAGTTGCTGAAAAATGAAAAATAAACTACGGGAGTCGAGAGAGGATAATCGAAAATATTTTAACTTTTACAAATGAAAATACCTTTTGTTCGCAAAAGAATAGACAGTGTAATACTAAAGGCAGCGAATTTTTGTTCTACGTCTAATACAATACAAATGAATGCACAGCGTGACAAATCGAAAGCCATTGTTCCTGTAGAATTAAATTCATTGATACCGAAGAACGGTAAATATTATACTTAAAATATTACCTTTCCCCTCGCGATCGTTGGCAACGCGTTAAAAGCGAGCCGAACACAAAAGAACGAAATATCAGCGTTGCAGCGGGGCAGCAAGCGATACACAAAAGAACAAAACGTCGGCATCACGAGCGTAATGCGTTCGGTGTATCGCGTTGGGCGGAATCGTTGCGTTTCCACGCATCGCATCGCATCGTGACTTCGCGGGAACATTCTATTTCACAGCGTTAACTTTACGCATAGCAAATCGGCTTTGTGCGCGACTTCTGCAAACACGCCGAAACCGCAGGGACTTGTCAAAACGCGCTCGTTCGTACGTGCACGAACAAATTTGCACGATCCTTCAGCGATGCTAACACTGATGGAGGCTGCGGCTTTACAGAATTGCAATCAACTTTTCTATGCTAGTGCGGCGAATGATACTTGTTGAACCTTGTTACGGTTTACCGCAAATAGTATTCGCAACAGCTGCCTCTATGCCGCGTCTAAATTGCCGATATCGTATCCGGCTTTCTTCAGTTTTAATTAACAATTACGAGGCGGATTAATAGGAAAAACAGCTCCGCCGGATATACCGAAATAATTAGATATATTAACTCGGAATAAGATTCATTAAAGTTAATGAGATTGTATAAAAGCGATTTTTATTTTTATTATTCATGGCCAGCGTTTATCCTGCGATCTTTCAACGTTTTCTTTTTAAACGATCCTTTGAACACCCTACATTGTTAGTTACGTACGGTAGCGAGCATAGAAATAGGAACATTATGTTTTTATAACATGCGAAATGTGTACTGTTTGTTTCAAAATTGATCCAGATATGCTCGAACATTTTTTGTAATATTTTCTCGTTTATTTGGGATATAAATTGAAAAGATACCTTAATTTAATATTTGTACCGCTGTTGGCTAATTTTCGAGAAATGATCACCGAGGGACATAAAACTTTGTCTAATCAGCGATAAGCTACAAAATCAATCCTCTCAATGTAAAGAAACAAAAATTTATTTTCACGTTTGTACGAGATATTCGATGTATCTTTCTTCTATTTCAATTCAAGATTCGCATCTGCGGGCCAAATATCGAGGTATATTTTCATGTATTCGTTTCATGTTTCGTATTGTACGACATGAATTTTCAAAAGAAATCTGATACTTCTGCTTATATTCACCATATTGCGAGAGGAGTCACGCTATCGATCTCTCGTAAATATAAAAGTAGATTTTGCTGCAAATGCTTGGCTTTAAAGCTTATGTTGATGAAACTTTTTTTTATTTCTCTCGACGAGAACTACAAGCTCCTAAAATTCCAAGTATTCTTTTCATTTTTTAGTATCGTATGATTAATATCGTCGATGTAACCTGTACAAAGTTTGATTAAAAAATACCTGGACTGGAAAAGATACGTCTTACTTATTGTACTTAAATATTTGACGATAGTTTTCTTCGCAATTTCGTTCTTTCGGAGTCGATGATTTCTGTAATAGAACTAATTTTGTGACAAACATGTTTACTAAAAAGACGGCGCTTCGGTGAATGATTGCGAAAGTTCGAGTAGACCGCCAGTTTCTGAGATTGGCGAAAATGTTGCCAAAATTCGCGAAGTTGTTGTTAGAGGAGTTTACGGTAGATGTAGAAACATTATATAGGTCTTGCTGAGACATTTTGACTAATGTTTTCAGCATGAGTCGTGTCGTTACAAAGTTTGTTTCTCGTGTCTTGACAGAAACAAAATACAGTGGAAATCTTAAAGGAGGTTCTAGCAGAAGTAAAAAGCGACCTAGATTTCTTGAATAACATTACAACGGGTGACGTGGAAACACGGTATTGATCATCGTAATAGTAACCAGAGAATTTACCATAAGCGAAAGATTCGTCACACCATTTTTGCAAATGAAGTTCTACGTGAAAGGCTTGATCGTTACATTCCTTTAACAACGTAGCGAAGGACCCGGCCAAATCGATAAATACACGAGCGATACTATAAATTTCACATCTTAAATATATATCGTACGTGGTGCAATAATTATTAATATTAAATTCGTAATAAATACAAAATACAAATTATTAAATAAATAAATAAATCATTGGTATTTATTTCTCACGAACAATTGAAAGTTTGTATCGTTTGCGTACTATACCAGACATTTATGCAGAAAAATTATTCCTAAGAATAAAAAGATAGTTACTTTTTTTAGATCGTTCCTTTTGATCTCTCCTTCGTTTTATCGCGCTATTAAAAAGCTTCTTAAGGGATTGTTCATCATGAATAGTTGTCAATAGGTCAAACGGTCAAATAATTTCATTATGCAGAGATCTTCAAACTGCTATGTAAGTTGGCAAATAAAAAGTGGCTTGAACTTTTTTAAAATGAATTATGGATGTTGGATTTAGAACAATGCATCATCCCACTCTTCCTGTCTGGTCCGATAGTTTTTAGTAAAAGGATTTTTCTCGTTTCTCACTTGACTTAGCTTTCTATGATTTCTTTTTGTTCTTAAAACTAGGTAGGTGGTCGTTAAAATCCTGCCAAGTGATTGAAGGGAGAAGAAAGTTCCGAAGATATTATGAGACTATTATATTTATTTAGTTCATAAATAATATGGGTTTATAAAAATACTTCGTTTAAAGAGATACATCATTTATTCCATCCGTTTCGATTGTATTCCAATACAAGTTTGATCGAGGTGTTTCAAAAATGTAACGGGAAGTATATTTCATAAGAGACCTGACAACGTCTATATTTAATTCAGCTTTCATCCTAAGAACATTTATTTAGCTAGAGGGCACCGTTAATATACCACCTGTCACATTTTTCAGTCTAATTAGTAATATCTGTCTGTCAACATTGTAGCATGCTCGCGTTTTTCAAATATTTTTTAATTTTAAGACAGGAGAAATGTTACTAATATACATTTCCACTCTTCGACATGTCGTTAAAACTTTATTCTCACAATTGGAAGCGAAACGAAAGTACAATCAAGTCGAGGAAACTCGACAATCGAACAGAAAAATGAATTTTGTCGAATCTAAATGAAAAACTTGCTAGATGGAAAAAAAACTTTTTTTTTTATGTTCCGCTACCTCAAAAAATAGTTGTATATGCACCTAAACTGAAAGCGTACAGCTGTATCACTAACTCGCAACAAAACATTTCATTCGACGTTACTATTCAATATTTTACGGATTTCCAATTCGGCTGATTCGTCTGGCAGTTGCTGTATTAAAATATCTTCTGCACGAAACAACATGCACAAACGTTGTTCCGTATACAAGACCGTGTAGTGTACGAAGTTACGATAACTCACAGTTCACGAGAGTAGCGTTGAGAATGGCGAACGATCAGTCTCGAGAGTGGCGAGAGCCGTTTGTTTCCTGTTTCTTTCGTAAGTACAAGCTCTGGAGAAGCGGCCGTTTCCGAAAGTTCCCAGGTCGCTTTAGTGCCACGTGGTATAACACGGTGTTTGGGTTTACGAGGTCGAAAGAAAAGTTCGTTGTATTAGCACGAAGAAGTGAATTCCGCGAATATTTCGGCTGGTATAAGATCAAGGATTGTAAAACTGAAGACGAGTTTAAGCAGCGTTGAGTGCCGCTGCTGTTTGTACGAACAGAGTACAGATTCACACTCGACTCTAACATAGTGATGTTTTCTCAAACGCGAAGCGAGCTCTCTTGCTAACGAATAAAAATAAAAAAAAAAAATTAACGATGAAAATTTCGTTACTTCTTTCTGAATATGGGGAATTTGCAGAAGCATATTATTTATATGTTTCTGCGTTTCATTCTTATGTCGAACGCTTATAATGAAATAAATTCTACTTACAATTATTACAATAGTTTTGTATGTTGCTTTAAGTTTCTTTGGTTATTCTGTAAATTAATACGTTTTTGTTTGGGCATCAACGAAGCCAGTTAAAAATTATTTCATTGCCAAATATTGATCACTAAGAATCGTTCTAATTAATCGCGTCTTTTCTGTTTCAGGTAACGTACAAATAAATTTGCTACGATTATCGGTACGATCGAGTGGTACGTATTTAAATTTATCATACGTTAGAAATTCTTAGTACTCGTATTCTAAAAATTGCTTCGAATAATTAGTGTCTCTCATTCATTGAACATACTTATAAGTAGCAGCAACGAATAACACGATTAGAAAAGTTAGCCTTTAACGAGAACAATTAATGAAACAACTAAACGCACCGTTATTTCCCTCCTTTCCTTTGTACCTAATTCAAAGTCCCCCGAAGGACGATCTATCCTCACATACAGAAGAGAGTCTCGAACACAAGACGAATATCGATAAATTTAAATTTAACACGATGAAAAACGTAACGCGGCACTCCGTTACCCTCGCTCTCGCTTTCACGCATTTATCGCGCTTCTTCAATTCCAAATCCTTTCCAACCCTACTCTATTAAATTTCATTTTCGTCCAATATCATCTTCCCTTACCGTACCCTTATTTTTTCCTGCTTAAACGTCAGTTTCTTACAAAACGTTCCCGTCCCGCACAAATTTCTTTACTCTTACCCCTTCCTTCGCTTTTTCCCCCAATTTACCACCGTTTCTTTCTTTCCTACCGTATCCCTCTTCCAATTACAGACGCGCACGTACGTACGCACAGCAAATCGTTATTCTCTGACGGCCAGGCTTTTTGGGGCGGCGCTTACGCCTCATAGAATTTATACGATCTTCCGCATCAGCACTTTAGGACATTTTGCAGATTAGGACATTTCGCGAGCGACGTAGCCGCCAAGGCGAAACGAAACAGCAGCTACTTTGGATTCATTAAAGAGACCCTTCCTACTTCGTTCGCGCACACACACGCATTCCCCTTTGCCTTTTCGTTTCACGTGATACCAGGCCCCGTCACGCCACCCCAATTTCCTTGGAGACCAATGAGGAGAGTTTGACTACGTAGAAACGTACCGAACGCGTTTCTCTTCCCTTCATTTCTCTCCACGTTTGCTCGTCTATCACTTGTTAGCGCTACCTTTTAGTTCGTTCTGCTACAAATTTCGTTGAATGGAGTGTTCGTATGGAAGGGATGGTCTCTGTGAAGGAATCTTATTTTTAACCCTCTATAGATCTGTGTGACATCGAAATCATACGTACACGATGGCGGGCATCTAAATAGGGGATTTTCATCGCATTTTAATTTAGAGAAGAATGCGTTTGAACTAGCTTTTTTGGATATGTAATTTGTCAAAGAAAAAAGTTATGAAGGAATTTTCTCTTTGTTTATTGTCTTTTATCAATTCTTCTCTATCCTTTTCCACGAAATCATTCAGCTGCTTTGAGTTTCTACTTTTTTCTCGTATCTTTATTTCAGTGTAACATTTTAAAGAGAAATTCGTGTAAAAAAAATGGTACGAAGCAAGAGGCAGTTCCGTTAATTACTTTATCTTCCGCGTCCATAAAAAGATGGTCTGTTGCCAGGACTATGATTTTTATATTTCTACCAGTTGCGTAGGAATACGCATAAATTTAGCAGACAAGAATTAGACGAGGGGAGCAAAGTCAGGTTGCAAATAATAGGTTAAAATTTTAATCAAGACTTTTATGTCTACACGACTGTAGTCTTGAAAAGGGCAGCAGAGGACTATCCATAGCAGGCTCTTCTTCCTCGTAAAATGCATATTGGATATTTTTACGGTTGTAAGAGGAGCCTTTCGGGGGTGATTAGCTGCTTTTAGCGGCATCAGCTTCGGGAAGTATTTCACTTTCGGCAAATTTTGCCACTTTGGCGCCACGAAGAAGGCAGATGTCCAATCTTCGTTATAATTTAGAAGATTGCCTTAGAAGATGCCTTTGACTTCGAATACTGATTCCTTCGACTGTAGAAATTGATGGACAAGCTGTCGTGCAATGTGTTGAAAATAGTAGGCTATCTGTATTGAAAAGAATGATATTAACCAATAGCAATAAACAATAAACAATATTAAGAAAATAGAAGATACGTCGAAATAATTCGATTTATAGAATAAAACATAAAAAATAGAATGACGAGACGCGAAGCGTTCCAAATTCGAAAGGATACGTATACGAAATTTTCCCCGTTAGTTTAACAAATTTTGCTCGGATAAATTGCGAATAAATTAATTGAAAAGAATGTTGAAGTGTTACTATCGTTATATTAAAACAAAACGTAAAGAGAAATCAGTCGATAAAGTTTGTGTTCGTATAGCGTGAATGTTACAACGATATCGCATAGAAATACAAGCGAGTTATATATATATATGTATAGCAAACACGCAATAATAACATTAACATTCCTCAGCGAGCAAGAAGTAAACATTTTTTTCTTCACCTTGCTTCGGGTTTCACGGATAGCTTATTTCGGCATATACCAACCGAGTCAGTTCTGTTTTGCCCTCTGCGCCGATGATATCGTTACTACGCGGCGCGGCAGTCGTGGCGGTTTAGTTTGTGTAATAAGTGAAAACAAATGTCGCGCGATTACAACGTTTCATCATATTTGTAATTAATTAGCGCTACAACGGCGAATTACGTGAAATATGTAATCCAGATTCATTCGTCTACTGTTTCGTGTGAAATTTATACATACGGTTACATAAGTAACTTAGTTCGTGCATAGAGATATACATATGAATAATTGTATTTTACTTTCGTGAAAGTGAGTAATCGCCATGTTTGATATGCGTCGCGTTTGAAATCGTTTCTCGCCTGCGTAGATCGTGTTTCGAAATTTGTGATTGCGTATGAACATTTTCGATGCTTTGGATATGCGAGGGAGTTTCGAAGATGCGGTTTAGACGACGTCGTTTGCAAGTTACGCGCACGTAAAACGACGCAGCAAAGGTAAGAGTACGAATTTACCTATTGTTGTGATTGCTCTGTTATTTGTTGGTTAAGCGTACGTATACACTTATGTAATACGTACGACGTTGGACAAAGAATGGAACATAAAATCGAATAACATTGACGAAAATAGGAATTTATGAGCATATCAAGCTTGTTGACCTTGTATCATGTGCTTTTCGATTATTTCGCAGTAACTGGCGAAATATACAATGAGAATAGGTGCACATAATATAAGCAATACATATACAACGAGAGAACAAATATAGGTATACAGTGTGTACAAAATCAAATCAGATACTGACAGAAAAATATAATAGATATAATGAAATTATATCTTACCGCATTTTATTAATTATTCAGACGAGTGTCCGCCCTGTACCGATTTCACTGATTTTCATTTGGTTGACATTCTAAACAACTTTTTTAGCCATATGTATATATATATATATATATATATATATATTATCTGTCAGTATTTTTCTATTCGTGTGTATATATATATATATATACACGAACTACCGCTCGTCTTTAGTTCCCGAGATATTTGTAAAAATACTTTTGCTAAAAATATTTTTTATCTTGGTACGGATGAGTTTTGGGTATGTCGATATTATAGCTGTATTCTTCCCGCGATACATTCGTACGTCTCACTTTTTTTCGTTTATAAATACAAGATTGTGAATGCAAGAAAGATATAATAAGATATAATATCGTTATATCCATAAGAAAAAAAATATAAGATTGTCTATTTTATTTCTTTTATTATCGTCATGTAAATACAGGTGGAAATAATTATAAAATACTATTTTCCAAATACGAAATGTTTCTAACTTTATTTACAAATATGAATGGCAGATATAATTTTTTTGCTACATCTCACAATAAACGTACAACATCGTGTTACTTCTTAAACGCTACATAAAGTTTAATGACTATTTAAGTTACCTCCTACTTTATGGAACAACATTTCCATAATCGTTTGCTTGGCATTCTCTTCTTGACGTCTATTTTCCTTTACAAGCAACGACTCTATTATTACTCGCTGCTACCACTGTAATCATTCGACGTTTCGAATTAACATACTCCCTTCACTTGTGCTTTACGACTGTTCATGTTCAGTCGCCCGATAGAAAAATTGAAGCATCGCCCGAGCATAATTCGTCCATCGACATAAACCGCGTAACTCGTCTATTATTATCGTTCGAACGTGTTTTTATTCGCTATTATTTCCGTCGCAACGGGACGTATTCTTTACCGGGCGTTTTTGTATGGTGCACCGTAAAGCCGAGTTTATTACACGCGCCAGCTCGACAAAACGTGACCGCCCTCAAGTTACCAATATCAAAGCCCTTTATATGCGGTGATGAACAAAAGCGAGACCAGGAAAAAGAGAGCAACACGCAAGTACGCGAGACCGGCAGGTATCAGGATTCGAATGATTCTATTGTAAAAAGTCATCTTTAAAATTGTGACTTTTCGATCGGTTGCATCCACGTATAGTGTTTCGCTTGTTTTCAAACGCCAACTTCTTTCTTCCCATACGCTTAATGATGTTCGCGGAAACTTTGAAAAATCGAAGATTATTTAATCGTTATCGGATAGATGTATGTTTGTGCGCGTGTTTGGAAAATTGAAGAACATACAAATTTACAGACGGCATAATATGCAAAAGTACAGTGGGGAATAAAAATAATTGGACAGACATTGGTAGTATATAGTATATACCGATGAAATTTAAACGAAGTAATGATTATCGAGTAATACTTAAGTTTTATTTATCGTATATCTTTACGGTAGGTCAGATAGATTGCTTAGTAAATTATTCAAATTAATATCCACGTCTCTGTGCAGACAACCTGTATTTAACAAAACTTCATTGCTACCTATTTTCATTATCCGTTCGCTGATTTTTTCCCGACAACTACATATAATCCCTTTATCTCACTCAACAATCGAAACATTCGCGGTTTTGCGCTTGACTGAATCGACGATCACACGGTATCTCAATCATCGACTATACACAACATGTTCTTGCAATATCCATTGTTTTGAAGCACCCTGTGCCCAGAGTTGTTTACGCTAAACCCCGTTGATTTATCAAGAGAAATCAGTCACCGCGACATCAGCTTCGAGCAGACGTTAGTCACCAGCTTCTTAATTACTGGCTGGAGCGGAACCGCGAAATTATAGCGAGTAAAAGGTGATGTCGGAACAACCGGTAGATGACTATAAGGGATAGGGAAGGTTGGTGTTCAGGACGAAACGAGACCCGACGGGTAGGAAACACTGTCTTGGCTTGGCTGTTTCCTGGCTTTCCGTGTTATGCACCAACAGTTCAAGCTGCGTTTAATCAACTGAGCATCGCACCCCAATTGTGCGGCTGCCGGTTTCTGGTTTCGCCTGCGCCGGTGTGACGTCTCCTAAACCAGCGGATCCATGCATCCAAGATGGATTAAACTTTTGAGATATATGCCACTTGTTCCAGGGGCGATATACGACCCCGCCTTGGCAGGGAGAGAATTAATTATGTTAGTTGCTCGTGCGATTTGGCTTGCTTGCTGGAAATGGCTCGCATTAGCGCGACGATGTATTTGATCGTTGATAGGGACCGCGTGTCGGTTTAGGATGAAGCTCTTATTACTGGGAAAATACGCGGAAGAACGAAGAATATCATCCGTACTATTATCCGGCTATTTGCAATGTAAAACGTTACGTCTATCAATTAGTATCTAGAGAATAATTCTATTTATATCGTTCACGGGGTCGTTTTAATGAGAATAATATGAATATTATTGAAATAAGAACGTGCGTTTTTCTTATTCTCACGTTATAGTGATAGCGATTTCGATGTTAAGAAACACGGAGACAGAGAAATAGTATTTTCCGAGACAATAGTTTAACATTTTTCTTGAGTAGAGAGTGTAATTCTAAAATTTTAGTAAATACGTCTCTTATCACATTTTTTTTTATTAGATACTTTAGTTTATTTAATTCTTCTAATTATTGGCTTCTATTTTAGAACCAATCTGCTGAATCTTAAATCTATTTCTTTGTCATTTTTCACGATGAAAAGAGACTGTCAGACATATGTTCGAGTAGTTGTACAATATTGCCAGTGATAAATTCGCACGGGTGGTTTTCTGTCTCGAGATTTCTACAACGTGGAACAGTTTGGTCTGGGTATCGAAATTCCAAGTGTAGTATGTGAGAAAACCTTTCTCGCGAACGAAGAATACTTTCTCGGTAAATCAAATCCAATGTCATCCGTAAACACCAACAGAGATAGAGAGAGAGAGAGGCCAAAAAAGAAATTGGTCAATAGCTACGTTCAAGCGAACACGCCTAAATTCAATTTTAAAGATGGAGAGTGGAGTTTCTCAAACTGGGTTCCTTTCAGATTTAAAGTCATTCGGTAGACATGTTATTGAAAGCAGTAAAGCACCAGCGAATGTAGGTCACTGTATAATGAATCTTATTCGAATGAAATCGGAATTTTATCACAATATATCACCGTGCTACGCAAATCTTTCGTAACCTTATCGATCGCATTTCAAAGACTATTTCCTAAAACGTCCTCGTTCCTCGTTCGCTACAGTATATTAGAGTTTCTAAAATTATTCCTCGTATCGATAACACGGAGGGAAAAATTTGAAATCACGATAAAGTCTTGAAAAATGAGATCGTAAATAAGAAACGTATTTATACAATTATTACATACTTATACGTAAGTGTAACGCGAGGCAAACATAACAGGCTACTTGGACTAGCGGCTAACTCGGTTTTGACGATAGAAACAAGTGTGTCAGGCGAAACTTAACTTTGTTTCGAGCAGGACATAATCTAACGTCAGCGATGTTTCATTAAAGTAAATTGCATTACAGGAAATATGAAGAGAAATTCGTCTCTTTTCTTAATAGAACGATACACTATTTGTAAAATTGAAATTCAACTTTCGTTTAGTCACAGGAATATTTAGAAGTAAATATAGTGTTTTTTGACTATCTTGGATGTGCAGTTCTTCGGATATTCGACAAGAAAATAAACCAATTAAGACAATCATACTTAATTATTACGAATTACCGAGAAAAGCCACTAATATATATATCTCATCAAAGTCGACTATTAAACCCTTACCAAGATGAGTTTTTCACCATCGATTAAAAGGAAAATGCCTTTCTGATGATCTACCGTCACAGTGAATGAAATTCTGCCCATTTGCTCCTTTATTTTCGTTTTTGTAGCTCGTTACATCTGTCCCATATTTCGTCCCATTCAACCACTGTCCGTATCCGCTCGTTCCTTGACCTCTGAATGTCCCATACGGAATTACGAGTCTCCGCCGTTCCCTTGCGCCTCCATCTCTATCAGTCACTATTTACACGACCGTTTCGCCCTACGGTTTCGTTAACCACCCCTCGAATTCGCCGCGTTTCCATCCCTTCTCCTCGTTTCTGCGTCCTTATTTCTTCCTCTCTGTTTTTGTTTATTTCCCCATTATGCCTCGATTTCGCCGTATTTTTCTCCGTTGCTTTCCGCGGTTTCGTCGCGTCGTGGAAGTGGAGACGGTTCACGATAACGGAAATTTCTTTTGCGCGAAGACGACAGGCTTGCGGCGTACTCGGGCGTCTCCCTTAAATTGCTGTGGAATTATCCGGGGGCCAGCCCGGCCGCGAAAACGATTATTGTAGCGAGGGAAGAAGGGTTGTCCGCTCTAACGAGAGAAATGCTTCGTTTGTTTCGCCGTGGCTCAAACGAATAGACGAAGCGTGTTTCTTCGAGGAAAGGATTACGCGATTATTCTTTCCGACGGTGATCAACGGCTGGGGCTTACGGGGAAATTTGGCTTGAAAGGGATCGAACTGCGATCTTGAATGGCGCTGGCAGTGTTTTCAACGTATACCATCGTTCGAAAGTAGCCAGATTATTTGCTTATCGTTGAGTAAGCTTTATGGGTACATCGAATGGCAGTGATTTTATTCTTTATAATCGTTAGATTGGATTTTCAGTTATCTATCTTATTTACGTATCTACGTGAACTTTAACGTAACATGAAAAGATACATAAAATTTACAATGTGAACTTCTCACTGTAATACTTAGAGGACGACGAGGCAAATCTTTAGTCCTGGCTTGTTAGGCATAACATTAAAATTAATTTATAAAAATTCGTAATGTAGTTATGGTAGACAGAGTTCGAGAGATAGAGCCGTAAAATGTGGCCGGATCTTATGGGAAATTGTAATGTCGTATAATGCTGTAACAAACTCTTCTTATATATAGATATATGTCACTATGTATGGAAAATAAGGAGTTCGTTACAATTTCTACAATTTAGCTCTTACTTTAGCTTTACTTTAGAATTTACTTTAGCTTTCTACAGTTTAGAGCTTTGCATTTGATCACGTTTGTTGTCGTATTTAACAAACTCACTAGTATTCGAGTTTATCAAAAGTTTTCAAATCGTTAACATCGGCGAATAGAAAACAAGTTCGACTAATGGAGAATGAATGGATTCAACGACCTACATTTTATAGTTTCTAGAGATTTGAATTCGCTTTGTACTTTTAACTTTTAGGATACAATAAGACATTGCATCCGATATCACTTCAAATGTATATATATAAAATATATTTCTAAGTTTACAAGTATAGCTTTTAATACATACGAGGTGCTGTGTTGATTGTGAAATAAATTAATATCGGATGGATTATTCCGTAAATTAGGCAATATAGAGATATCATTTGCAATTATTGGCGTAGATTATTTTTATTAAATCGTGATTTGTTATATATTCCACTTTTTATCTCACTTTAATGGTTATTCATTTTACTATACCTTTCAATTGTACTAGTAAATGCGAATGAATCACGTGAATCGTATTATTGCTTCCAAACAGTACGTTCGCATTCACTTTTATGCTTAATTTGTTTCACATAAAGTCGTCCAATAAAACCGAGAGTATCGCCAGTACTTAACTCTTAATTACCAACCTTGGCCAAACTTTATGTACTTTCCTGAACTTAAATAAGCGATTATTAAGAGCTATAAATATTACTATTATCGAGCTTTAATTCATTTTATATTACTCTTGCTTAGTTTCGAAATCTAAATTTGCTTTAATCATTATCGCAAGGAAAAAAGAACAAACGACGGATAATTTGTACGTGCAATTGTAAAGAATATCGTAGATTTCTATTGCTTCAATCGCGAAGTGGAAAAACGATGCGATCTAACTACCAAAAAGTCCCGAATTCCTAGCTTTGATCTCTTTCTAATCTCATAAGAAAAAATATCCTTTCTTGTTTATATTCAATCCACAAAGTAACGTACGAAGCAATATTTATTTCCTTGCATTTTGTCCGAAGCGTTGTATATAAAACTTACTGCCAAACCCTTCTCTTCCCATTGTGTAAAGATTCTCTTATCCGAATGCTTTAGTCCCTTAATTAATTCATGCATCGAAGCTTCCTTCTGTAATTATATCGCTGTGAGATAATCAACCCTGTCGATACGTAAGCCAGTGTCAAAGTCTCAGCCGCGGAAACGCGAAGAATTCGACCTTGCTTTATTACTGGCATCTCGAACGTCATCCATCGTTGGTCCGGCGAGCGGAGAATGGTCGCGGGGAGCTCGATCGCGAATAGATGCGCCGATCTGGAACAAAAGGACGCCGTGGCAAAGTAGCCCGAAAAAAAAGCTAGTCGCGGCCGGGGAGAAGAGGGCCGCGTGGAAAAGTTTTTTTCTCTATTCTTACCGACGGGGGCGGCATAATTATAGATTTTTAATCAACCGATTGAAATGCAAATATCTACTGCAGAGGGTCCGTCTGCAGTGCTCTGCAAGGAAGGGAAAACGCGAATGGGGGGGAAGGAGGCACGAGGGGGCAAGAGCGGAGGGTGAATGGAAAGAGAAATAGAGACAGAGAAAGGGAGAAAAGGGGTGGAAAGCGGGAAGGAGAAGGGGGAGGGAGAGAAAGAGAGGAAGAGGCATGAAATCCGTAATGCCGGTATAAACTTTCCAGGGAGAGGAACGAAATCAATACTTCAATATCCGCAGTAACAGCAGCTGGAGTTAACAAGGGTCTGATTGAGCCGGAGTTTGCTGCTAAGTTAGCGTGTTTCGAGCTTCACGATCTAAGGAATCGAATTTGCGCGCCTTCTTTTTTCTTCTCTTCTTTCTTTTTTTTTTTTTTTTTCTTTTGTTTGTTTGTTTGTCGCCTACTCTGGATATCCTTGCTCTAGCTCCGATTTCTTTACGACGTTGACGACGCGTGCGGTGCTCGGCGTTATCGAGTAATCGACCGCGTCTTTTTTTTTTTTTTAACTGTGTATTTGTAGCCGCGATTCGGTTTGGTCGCGGAATTCTGTTTTCTGGCTGCTTGATGCTTTCTGTCGGACTTGTGCCTTGGCAGGTCATCCTGTCGTGCGAGGTTTTTGGCGTATTAAGAAACACACTACCGTCCACAAAGATTTGGACGTTTAACGTAATCCGATGAAAAGGTTGGCATATACAGAATTTAGGAAATCAACGACCAGCGAAAGTTTCCTTTCGCGCTTCTCAAAAACGTTATTAACGTTTCGTACGTTTCTGATCGTAGATTGATCGAGTTTAAAGGTATATGATCATATATGAGTATAGAATGAACCTTTTTCTGTAGCGTCGATCTGGTATTTAATTTAATATAAATTGCGATCAGACGCCAGCAAACTGTATATATTTCTTGACGAAATTTAGATGAAAAATTCGAAGCTTTCAGAGTAAATATTTCGTATGTCGGATCCCAATATAAGGCTATCTAAGTGAAAGAAAAAAATGTACGATCGCATATAAAAAAAAACGTTAATAAGGAAGCGGAATATGCACAAGTTTTTTCTCCATTTCGTTTAACATACCTCGACACTGGATGCCTACTAAGCGAAGGAAATAATTAAACATGCTGTTTCTAATGATTACAATCCTATGATATATATTTGCAATGTCGGTATTAAAGGAGGGCAAGAAGATTTTATCTGAGAAAACATTCTTTTGAAAAGTGCATTCGCCTTTTATACCGGTAGAGCCCTGAGAATGATTAAAAGCATGATTTTTCGTAGAAACGTTTGCCGTAAAGTACGACATAAATCTCGCCGAACAGAAGAGAACAAAGAATCGTGACGTGAAAAGAATCAATTAAATATTACACGCTGCATAACGCGTTGCCGGACGTGATTTGCAAAGTCGGCCGTACATTTTAATACGATGCAAATTCGAGCGTATCATAGGAATGATGCAGCGTTTGCCTCGCGTTTAACTGCATACTTCACGCACGTAATCTCCAAACAGTTGTTAACGATTTCTCCCGGTCGGGACCACTGTCGCTGCAAAATGATAAATGACCCGAGACGCGACACGCGTTCGCCGCTTTGCAAATTCGATGTTCGCGTTGGACTCGTTATTTGCGTGCTCGCGACTTAGACCCGCGGCTACGCCGTGCACGGCCGATAGAAAGCGCAAACACACCGATTATTAGCCTGGACAAATAATAGTTAACCAGGCGATAGGGACCATCGTGAAAATGGGTAAATTTGAATCGGAAAATTCGATATTTGAAAGATTGTTCGCCAGGCAAGTAAAGAAAAGTGTGTCCGTTTCGTCGTCGACCTCGATGATCGCGTTTAATTGCTCGTGTTACGGCGAGTTGTTTGCGGATGGGAGAACTTAATCGCGCGCAAAATACTTCTGCGCGCGGGCATAAACGACGCGAATTCTCCGGTTTATGAGCAGCGACAATAAAATGCAAAGAAGCTAGAAAAATCAAGCAGCGGCTAAAGACCGTCTTGTTTGTCTATTTGCATAGCGGGCCACTCGTCTGCTCGTTAGATATTCAAACGCGAAACATTACTTCCTGGAATGAACTAATTAAAGAGGATCTCTCGTTGAAGTTACGAGAGCGAATAGCTCGATGCATCCGTAAAAGTGAATGAACCTCTACGGTGAGAAATATCGCCTTTCTGCGTGTTGATGTACGGTCGAGTTTAGTCAAGCGTAAATGAAATAAAACTTATCGTCAACGCAAAGTACAGAACGATGGTGTTGAAAATGTGATATCGGAGCATGTGTTATATACGACATTATATAATTCATTATTGTCAAGGTACATTTAAGGTACATTTTTCTTCTTAATCAGCATCGGTCGACTTTTCACGAGTTTAAAGCGGTAGATTTTTTTATAGAAAATATCTCCACAGGTAGCTTAACCACGTATGGAATATAATTTAGTAATTATTAAAATCCCCTTGCAACGAAGATGCAATTTCGATATCGTTCCTACTTATATCCGCGGATATTATCGCCGAACTAGTTTTGTCAACGCAACTGTTGCATCATTTTTACGAAATACTTACTCTTACGTCAACACAGCAATTAACTATTTAAGCAGACGCAACGCGTTTGATGGCAATTCGCTGTGCTTCGCTCGCTATACGCGAAGAATACGCACGTTAGCTATTCTTTATTAAAACACTGTACCATAAAACGATGATGAAAATTAAAATTTATCGTAGCATCTTTTCTCGCTCGTCAATCATAATTCCTCTACTCCATCACGGTAACGCGTTTCCGGCTGTACCTATCGCACTCCTAAGCTCGTACATCACGTACGCTTCCCTCGTTGATCAGAGAAAACGTAACGGCCAGTGAACGTTCGCCGTTTGGTCCAATATCCGACTGTTTATTCCCCCAGTGTTTTCGTTGGGAACTCTTTCAGTCGGCCGAATCAATATCGAAGATCCAGGCTGCGATTCTGTCCGCAACGCGCGCCGGGGTTGGGCCGAAGATAATAGGATTGCCGGCACACTTTCGTCAGCTTAGCATCCTTCGACCCCGAAGAATTTCCTCTTGAATCCAGTCTGATCGTATTAATACAAATGCGCGAGTTGGCGCGGGAGAGATCGGGACGTACGGAAAAGGTGCATCGGAGGATAAACGCGCGCCTGAGCCTGAGGAAATTGCATTCCCCGCATCAATCTCTGTCGTACCTGCTCGCCGCGCCGTTCAGCCTCTCGGATCGGCGGGGAGACTGGAATTTTTCAATATACCTATGCCGCGGCGAATAAGCTACTCTCGTATTGTTTCACATAATTACGATCGAACGGAGGAACCGCGGTCTACCAGTTTCCGCCGACTACCGTCGATCTTCGTTTCCGTGATCGACGAGGAAATTAGCGATTACGTATCTTTCGCTAATTTATCTGTTTCCAGGCTCGAAGAATCGTCTCTCTTACTTGATACCGCATCATTTTTATCAATAGGTTTGTGTAACCTTGCGAATTCAGAGGCGTTATTGTTGTAATTGTTGAAAGTTTCTGTCGAATAGTAGGTTCTTTTGATTTATTTTATTCTTTATATCCGATATTCCCAACGTACGTTTCTCATTGATTTATTTTATTATATTTGCAAGTATTTCTGTCAATAATACCACGGAATACAATCAATGCCTCCTTTCGCAATTGCAAACTTTAAGCTGTAGATCTGTATTGCGTAAGCTTACGAGTTATCAATAATCGTTAATACTTCAAGAATATAGCAATTTCTAATGCAGACACGGAGGACAGAGGTAAAGTTGAATTGTCATTTCACGGTTTGTTTCGAGTTAATTCTCTGTTAGAGAAACGTAATACGATTGCGTGCGTCTGTCTATTCGGTAAATTAGATCAGCCAATATAACGTAAACCAAGTATCGAGCAATAGTGTTATACATCCAAGCAGCATGTTAAGAAACTACAGTATACAAGAAGATTAAATAAAGAAGGCTTTAGACTATAAAACAAACGAGGATCGCAGCAGCAGGCTTAATTAAGCGATCGAACTTTGCTTTCATTATCTTTGCCCGTCCACTATCGAAACTGATGCATTCTCCGATTCTCCCTACAAGTCGTAAAAGTTTCATTTGCCCTCTCGTGAAAATAAAAAGGGGAAACTATCGTAGTACAGCAGAGACGAAAGAAGTTGCCTGTCACAGTCGTGCGATTCCATCGAACGGAGGAATTAGTTCAAATAAAAACGTTCCCGTGGAGATAAAAGCGAGCGCGATCAGCCGCGAAATAAAATATGCAAATGGCTTGGCGAGATCGTCTCTGGCGGAGTGTGGGGCATAAAATCCGGTCGGTCGGATCGATAAGGAGGTTCGCGGTTCAGAAATTAAAAGAACACACAGCTGGTGGATAGATGAACCCGGTGGAGCCGGAGAGGATCGAGGAAAGAACGATGCACGAAATGGCGACGAAGCTTCGGCAATATGGCGCAGAGCGGAGCGCGAGTTCAATATCGGTTCGTATAGAGACGCGCACACGACCGGAAACGTGGCTGCCCGTGTAAGCACGTATAATCACGTACGTGTACGTCGACGATACGTGCAGACACAGTTGCTTTTATCGTAACGTATCGTGGCGATTACCGAAGAACGTAAACTGCTGCTTTGATGAGAGTCACGAAGCATTGGGTGGAGGTTGAAAAGAGGCGGCTAGTTGCGGGGCAAAAGTTATTGGCTGTGTTTCTTCTTAGCGCCATCCAATATCAAAGTTAATATTGCCGGCAACAACTCCTTGAGCTCGCAGCCCTCTGGTCCGTGTGATTAGGCTAGCTTCGATCAACCTGCAGAGTTTTCCCGAACCCATCAACCGAGATGAAAGTTTCGTGTAGGTGAACAGGACTCGAGACTAGGCTCTCTCTAGCTTCTCTATCGGTTACGTCTATATCAGGAAAATCTTCCGAGTTACTGTTTTTCCAGCGGTAGCTTCTGCTTCTAGCCGCCAGTTATTTTGCTTCCCGGGCAATCGATCATCCTATTGGATCGACTGTACCTCGAAGTTTAATAATTTCATTATTCCGAACGCGATCGAGTCGGTATTATTACTTCCAGAAGCGTGTTTCAGTGCCAGTAGTATATAATTGCCCAGATATATTTTTGTAACGAAGATATTGCATATTTAATTAGTATGATAAACGACTACAGTTAATAGAGGATATTTCGTTGAGTTATATAGTTATATAGACACTTTTCTTCCTCTCAAAATATATAATATATAATATATTAATGTATAATTGATATATGTGTAACAGGCATGTAATAACTGTATAAAAATAAAATAGTATAACATATAATTGACACAATAGCTCTTACAGGCAAAATAGATTTTAGATAAAAAAGAAAGATACGTAAACCCATAGCGCTTACGATATTTTAATTGGTTTTAAAACGATTTGCTGATCGTATCTGAGGGTAAACTTTGTCGAATACTTGCTACAAGCTTACCAACTCGATTTGTTACGCCACATGATCATTTTTTATTCCGCCTGTTGCTCATAAATTATCACGCAAGAAGTTATTCCCATGCCCACCTATCCGGTTTTACAACTCGTCCTACCCCATATATCCTCTTACGAACGATCACGAGCACCCCTAGTCGGCCATATTTCTTGCGTAGCCGCGATAACGATATTTTCGTAGTTTCGGCAAAACATTCCTCCGGGACGACGAATACGCCGGCAGTTATAATGAGAAACCATAACCACGTAACAGAACTATGCCACACAGAGCCACTAGCAGTGCCTTATGTTGCGACTTACGTTAGGTACGTGCTTACGGCTTACCATTACGATCGCAGCTTAAGACATGGGCTAAGCTGAGCGCGAGAGAAACCAGGCACGTTTATCAAGAAACAGTCCTTGCAACAGCTTGTTCCTAATAATCTCCCTAATTTATCAGCTGCGCTGCGTACGCTAGGATTTGAGGTTTCGGCTGTTAGGTGACTCGATAAATCGTCGTATTCCGAACTACTTTCACTCGCTCTCTTGCTCGCTCCGCAGCGCTACGCAATTTATATCGTTCTACGAGGACGAACGACGCGGTTGCGCCGACTGAGATTGCGTGGGAATTTATTTTGCACACGCTTCGTCGCCCGTCGAGTAATGCGAAAACTTCGTGGCTCGCGAAGGACGATCGAGACGCTGTTAAAAAATGTCAAAAGTTGCCTCTCCAAATCGTTTCCTCTATCTTGTTCTCCTTCGTGCCATTCGAATCTCTCTGGGTATTTCGTTTCGAGATTTATGGAACACTTTGGGTTACTACGATGCTGCGTTTGTTCACGCAACGCTGCTCTTCTAACTGAGAATTTTAGAGTAAATAAATTGTCTCGGATCGGTAAGAATTTTAGAATTAAGGCGAGAAGCTTGAAGGTACTAGATGGAAACGGTAATTTAGCAATCTATCGCTAATACGATAATAGTTGCTTCCTTACGAAATGCGATTCTTAAAAACAAATTTTCTTCTGTAGCTATTTATCACGCTCTGTAATTTAGCAAACATTTATGAAAAGTGTGTTTACTTTTACTCTAGAAGAAAGTTTAGAGGTTTTAATTAGTACATTAACGCGTTCTTTTCACGCGTGTTTCGCGTTAATTATCGCGAATAAATAGCTAATATTTGTAAGAATCCAAATCTTTGTCAGTACTATTTATAACAAGAACTATGTTTTGGATATCTTCCATTGTTTGTAGTTATTATGCGCATCATACTCTGTGCATCTTTGTATTTCCAAATTTTCCATTAACGCGCAAAAATTGCGATCTAGTCATGAAGATTTCCTTCCAAATTTCTCGATTTTTAGTTTACACGGAATTTCGCGGTAACTTATCACAAACCCTATAAAAATCATTCGGCTAAAGATCACCTTTATCTATCCTCGAAAAGACACCATCGAAATCCTAGGACCCACAAATTTTCCATCAACGCGCAAAAATTGCGATCTAGTCATGAAGATTTCCTTCCAAATTTCTCGATTTTTAGCTTACACGGAATTTCGCGGTAACTTATCAGAAACCCTATAAAAATCATTCGGTTAAAGATCACCTTTATCTGTCCTCGAAAAGACACCATCGAAATCCTAAGACCCACAAATTTTCCATTAACGCGCAAAAATTGCGATCTAGTCATGAAGATTTCCTCCCAAATTTCTCGATTTTTAGTTTACACGGAATTTCGCGGTAACTTATCAGAAACCCTATAAAAACCATTCGGCTAAAGATCACCTTTATCTGTCCTCGAAAAGACACCATCGAAATTCTAAGACCCACAAATTTTCCATCAACGCGCAAAAATTGCGATCTAGTCATGAAGATTTCCTTCCAAATTTCTCGATTTTTAGCTTACACGGAATTTCGCGGTAACTTATCAGAAACCCTATAAAAATCGTTCGGCTAAAGATCACCTTTATCTATCCTCGAAAAAGCACCATCGAAATTCTAAGACCTGACGTTTCGGAATCGAGAAAATAACCATTCGACTTGGAGAAAGACCCGTGTCGTCGATACTTCTTCTACCCGGAAACCAACTTCAAACGACCGAACTTGGTTTCCTGCACTGCGGGCGAGCTACAAAAACCGCGTAGAGTTTTGAAAATTCGGTGCACATGTAGAGGCATTCTGCAAGTAGAAAGTCAGCTCGTTAAATGCTACTCTGTCGGTAACTCGATTCCTCCGGGCGATGTCAGCTCATCGAATACTCGTGAGGATTCTCGTTGTCCCTCTTGAAGGATACCGCGCGTAGGTGTGCACGGTGATAATGTAAAACGAAAGGGAAGAAAGTCTCTGGCGAAGAGCGGCGAGAAAGGCAGGGAGGGGAACGTGAGGAAGAATGTCTCGGCTGAAGGAGAAATGGCGAACGAAGGCAGAGGGAGGCAGACTATCTAAACACGGCGGAGTGGCTCGTGATGAATCACCAGTAGTCTTAGCCAAGCGCTGCGCCTCGGCTAGCTGGCCTCAGCAAAGACTGTGATCCCTGTCGACGATCACTCGAATGCACTTCGAAGAGCTATCTGGCCGTGATAGCGATAACAACTTTGCCACCCAGCGTGTGCGCCCAGGGAGAAAGAGAAGGATCCCGCTGTGCCATTTAGGTGCTATATGGCCTCTTTTCCAGCTGCATCGGGGTAAAAGTTAGGTGTCGGCTAGTTTCGCACCAACCACCGCCACCGTGGATTCTTTTACGAGAAGCCGTTACGTGGGCGAATAATAGGTTGCTTTAGGGACACGTACGCCCGATGTTTGTTCCCAATTTGCCCTGCTCATGGGCCGTGGGGTTTGTAAACGACATAATTATTGTTATGGGCGGGCTTGCCGCTTGCGGTGCCAGGAATGGTTATTTTCGATCCCTTGGAAAAATTCCTATGGACAAAGAGCCCTGTATATTTGCTCGAGAGACGTAGGTAGTTTGCGTAGGGTGGTCGATGCTACTTTGTAAGACCTTTTCTACGGTTCAGTGGATGCTGCGTGATGGCGCGAGTTGTTATTATGTGGCTCGCAAAAGGGCGTATTGTATAACGAAAAGAAGTTTTATGAAACTGGCGATGCTTCGCCGTTTCTTTCTTCTATTGATATCGGCAAGCTCTTGGAACGGGTTTTCAAACCTGTATAGGACGGGCGCCTGATCGATAATTAGAACGGAAGGCAACGTGGGAAGAAGGTGATACGCAATTTTCAAATTCAGCGCGCAATTATTTATCGATTGCATGTCGCGAAAACTGTCGTTTCGTTTGCTCGTACGTTCGAATATGTTTTCTTCTTGTATATTAAATATGTTGAAAACGATATTACGATGTTCAATTTATCATTGATTGTTTCTAAAATTTCATAGACTCGTCAGTTTTTGGAATGACGTGAAAATCGAATAATCAAGGAAAACGCACTTGGCACATTTTTCTTGCGTGATTTTTAATTAGCGAATCAACTTTCAAAGCCACGAAACGTACAACGTCTATTAAGAAGGTTAATAAATATAACACGCGTATTTCAGACAGCATTTTGTTAAAAGAATTAACTTTAACTCCAATCGTTTGAGTTTTCATTCTGGCTTTAGAAATTAGGAAAGATGCACGTTATCAAGCCAATTCGTAAACAGCATCGATCGAGTTTTCCAGTAGCCAATAATCTTTTCCCTGATTTTTGCTGAATAATTATCGACGTTCAAAGCGGACGAAATTGAAACGTTAACCGGTGAAAGAGTGCGTAAGAGTGCGTATCGTGTATTCGCACGACGAAAGTTATATATTCGCCATATTAGAAGTTTTCATTGAAATTGAAAAAGTTTTCATTGCAACGGCGTAGAGAGTGAAAATGGCGTATTCGCTAAGTTTAAATTGGTCGCACCTTCAGCGTGGAAGGGATCGTATTATCACGCAGCGAGCCGATAGTCTCGAATGAAAATGTGCAAGAAGATAAAACCGTGCTAGCAACAGTAAGCGCGCAAATGAAGACGGAAAAGAAAGTTTATTCTGGTGGAAAACAATGGATTTCAAGATTTTCGTAGAGGAGACGGCTTTCGTCACCCATTTAGAACCCCTTGAATCAGCTGGTGTTTCAAAGAGAACGAAATTAAAATTCATTTCCTCGATCTGCTCTAATTGCGTCAAGTTTTGCTACTACTCGCCCATTCATTTATTTCCTTCTAATTTTCAAAGTTTCGTAATTACAGCACGTCGGTGCAACGCAGATGCACTGCGATTAAAAAAGAAACAAAAGATTATAAATAGAAGATTATACGCGAAATATTAAATTAACGTAGAAAATCTCAATAAGCGAATCTTTCGTGCGTTCCTCGAATACGTGTCCACCAAAATTTTGTCATTCGAAGTAAAATATCATCTCGTCATACCTTCAGACAAGAGATATTCCTTTTGCTGCATCGATGTAAACTTCAAATACCATAAATATTCAAATAACTTTCTCAAAGTGTACAAATATACAAATCAAGTGGTGTCCGGCTTTGTGAAATTCTAATTCGAATAGTACAGTCCAAGCATATAGTTACCATGGTATAAACGTTTATCTCTCACTGAGTTAGCATGACCGTATTTAAATCAGAGAAGCGTAATAATATCAATAGCGTCGGTGATAAAATATTGAAGCTACCTTTTGAAATATTCTGACATTTCGTGGTATCCTAAAGTAGTATTCTAAGAATACGTAGAAATAACATTTCTGCGATATAAATCTTTTCCTCGGTGTGTAAGATTTTTCGCAACGAACGTTTCGGTTGACGACACGACCACGTGGAACGCCACGTCGTTTTTAAAACGGGAGACACGCTCGAAACGACGCTGATCGATAGCACAGAATATCAAGATATTTCCTCTCTCACGGTTTGTTGTCAGCCAATTTAATCAACTCGAACGGAATGAACGAAATGCCTCGCCTTTGATGGAGAGACTGAAAATTGAAACTGTACCACTTAATGATTTATTCATTCAGCTTACCTCGCTGACCCTGTATCTCTTTTCACGGACGAACAAGTGCACAAAGCAAAGAGGGTACGTAGAAATAATGAGAATCCATGGAAAGAAGAAAGTTAATTAGTTGCAGAACGAAAGGTTTCATTTTAACTTGGTATTGATCTGTTCTATCAATCTCATAATTGTGAGCAATCCTAGTCGCTTGTGAAACGAATCAAAGCGATACCGGTGTGAGCTACCATTTATCTTGCTTAAAGGGTATATTTTATCGACGTCAAAAAAATATGACTATCGCGCGACTGACAAATGCGTATTGAAAAAAAAAAAAAAAAAAGAAAGTTTCAATGATAGCGAAACGTAATGGAAGGGATAAGTCCGGAAAACGGACACGCCATTTATCAAACTCGTATGATTTGTTATGACACGAACGTGCCAATTGTGATTCATCGTGTTGAAACTCTAGTTTTTGATTTCTAATGCTCGGTCAATTGATAGCAAAAATCTACTGTAGCAAAAATTCTCCCAAAACCAACAAGTTCTTTCTTTTTAAGAAAGAGCACAGAAGATGTACTATTTACATCATATTGATAGAATTTAATGATTAATTAATTAAGCTTTTTTTATATTAATATACATATGATTTTACAAGAACAAACTGATGAATATTGAAAATGATCTCATATCATGTAATGTATTATTATCTTAAAAAGTTAATGCGTATGCTTACACAATCTTATTGTTTCTTAAAATTGCATAAATTGAAGGAATTCTGTTACGACACTTTTATCCTTTCTTTAATGGTGTAATTCAAAATTAGTACGCGAAAGTAGCAGTTAAATAAATTATATAAACCTGTGAAGCTGACAGACAACAATACACGAGTAAAATCAACCGTGAAGAACGCAAATGACTAAATGAATGCAAATAAATTGTAAGCTACACCATAGATCGGGCAAAAGTCTATCGCTCACGATAGTACTTACAACTGAATCGAACATGCTAAAAGAATTCACTGAACGTGCGCCAAGCGGATCGCGCTTCCATCAAAAGCGAATATCGTCGACCGAGAAGGAGTTTTAAATGGCCGTAACAGATCGTATAAATCGTATAATTGGTTTCTGACCGATCTGAACGGTGGTGGTCCATAGAAATTGAGAGAGAGAGAGAGAGAGAGAGAGAGACAGGAAGAGAGAAAGAGAGAGCTGGCGTTCGTCGAGTCGAGGCGGCGATCCTAAACGCGAGATACGTAGCCCATATAAAACCGACCCGGAGGATGGTTTTCGTGAACGAAGGGGGATGTTGGACCATTCCGGACTGACATACGAGTATTACCCCACGGCATAATTGCCCCGTAACTCAGCCAACAACCCTCAGCGACTGTTCTAATAACGATGATACCGTTGCTCTCCGACCTGGGGCATTTTTAACTACCGTGAATTTGGTTAGAACGTAACACGTGCTTCGACCGTTCACCTGCCTCTCTCGCCTCGTCTCGCGACTTAGCGGAGAACGTTGAGCCGCCTTCCTTGTTCCTTCGACCGAATAAGTCTCGCGTCTTACTCGCTTTCCGGCAGGATCGAGTTGGAAGGGCAAACTTTCGGGAGGAGTAACCGCTTAATGGAAAGCGGAATAGCCAAAGTTCCGACCTTTTTGCCGAAATTATTACGGCGCCAAGTTCGCGGACACTTTTTTCCGGCACGCGTACCGGCAGCCTGCCGCTGGCTCTAAGGACCGACTTTGGGAGAATAACGACACGGTGAGAGCGTGACTGTTCCTCAGGCCGTGCCGCTCCCTTTGTCCTCTTTCTGATCTACTTTCCGATTCGACTGAGATTCTTCTCGCGGCTCTCCCACAAAACAGACTTTTCTTGTGCTTGCTACCTTCTTGAGGTCGTCGTGTTTCTCAGCGAGCGTTGATTGCAACTAATGGACATTTTGTGTGCTAGTTCTGTGGCTTTTCGCGTGGCAAAGTGGCAAAGGATTTTTATCAGGAAACAAGATTTTGTTTTACTTTGTTACTTTGAGGAAAAATCTTTAAACGATCGGATAAATATTATGTAACGGTTCGTAGTTGTAATATACGTATATCACGTTCAAAGTGCGTAAATAGGAAACAGGAGTATAGAAAGCGAAGATGATTTCAGAAGTTGAGTATACGTAGATCGTTGGCTAACATATAGGTATCGAGCAAATAAAACGAATTCTTGAAAATTAATAAAGTATTCGTAGTAATGATCGGAAGGAAAGATATTTCTTTATGTTTTATTTCTTTTACCGTGGAACCAGTTTGCAGATCTTTTTTTTCAATCTTTCGTTCGAGATAGTTACGAAAGAAACAAGAATAGCAGACACGAATTTTTGTTAGCCCTTTACGTAGATACGCTTTTTGTAGCACCGTTAGTTTTTTGGAAAAAGCACTCTGCCAGGACGAAATAGACGTATTAAGCACGAAATTGAATCCGTTGCCGATCGACGAGTCGGATAAATGGACCGAAATGATCGTGGAATTGTCTTTTCTGGTGCATCGCGTCGATCGAGCTCCAGTAATCCCGGAATTTTCGGAAAACACACGACAACGCCATCGATCAGTCTCTAGTTACATGTAACTGGGTCAATGGGCCTCTTCCCGGTGTCCCGTTTTCCGCCGTATTTTGGCCAATCTTCGGAAGTCGTTGCGAAAACTTTTAACTTTTATAAAGCAAAAATCTCGATGTATACTGCTTTTCCCGTGTCGAGCAACGTTTTGAAGAATTTCACAGCGACGCAATTGTTTTCGTTCGCGCAATTTTATTCCATACGCCACGTTTATATTTTTACAGCTTTATATTTTACATGGCGTGAATACATATGAAATTGGTAAATTATTTAAATTGCTATTTAATGAACGTGAAGTTGATAAGAAAGTAAACATGGTATTTAATAAAATTTAGAAGATAATATTTTTCTATTTATCGTTAAGAAATAAATTTTACTGAATTTACTCAACTTGTATCACGCTCTCTATTTAAAAGTTAAAACTGCTTACGAAAAGAAAGAACTGGAAATAGTTGACGGCATAGAGGCGAGACAATTTCCGAAATCAACATGTACAAAACATACCCGAGCTTCACAGAAGAAAATTTACAAGCTTCGCGGAACATGGAACCCGGGACATTAAATCAGTGTCACTTTTATCTACGTGCCTTCGACGTATTCCTTCGCGGATCGCTTCCAAACAGGCTACAAATACATCTTGCATACGCATCAGCTTGATCGATACACGGAAGAAGGTGTAGAAAGGAGATAAAAGAAGAAGCATGAGAGACACAAGAGCAGAGCGGATAGAAGGAACCGGCGAGGAAGTTAAGGGGAGGAATGAAAGGAAAGAAAAGAAAACTTTCATCGGCGAGTGGAGTGGCGGTAACTGCAAAAAAGGAACGTCACGTACGCGGCACCTGACTACCGTCAGGACATATCCAGAGCGCTATCGTTGTCCCTCCTGCAGGAGTCGTTTCCACCCTATCGAGATCACGACGAAAGTACCGCCGCTAGTCGGCTAATTCCACTAGGTTCCCCCCTGAACCCCACCGACCTCCCTTCTGTCCGTCTGCAAAGTATCTTGCTACGTGACGTCGTGGCCCATACAGCCGACAGCGGCGGGAGAAACGGGCGAAGACGACTTGGAAAGATCTGCAGGGAGGACCGCTGGCTCTTTGCTACCTTCCTGGAACCTAACATCGACGTCAGACCCGTTGGACGCGGCCCAAAGCGTAACGAGGGCTTCCAGGCGCGCGGAAAGAACGAGCGTTTTACCTTTTAGATACGTGGAACACGGAGACCACCGTAGGTCTTCCCTGCTAAGGAAGTCTGCCTTTGTGTTTCGCTTTGCCGAGTCAAAAGACTCGTTTAAGCTTCTCTTCCTCGCGTTTCCATGGCCCGCCAATAATTATTCGAACGCCAATCGATCCACGAAGCCACACGTTTTCGATCACGCTTTGAGCATTCTCCAGAGTTTTGCGACGATTAGCCGCGCTTCCGATAGACTTACGTAAGGCTCGCTCGAGGTGCTGGCTCGCGAAAGTATTCGAACGCGTATCGTACTTGGAAATTTCCTTGGCGACGAGAACTTTCATCCTGCAGATGGTGGAATTTCAAAATTCATTATATTCGTTCGATATAGTCGTACGTTTGATCATTATGGTACGATATATCGGGTGTGTCGATGGAAAAACGATATTCTTATTCCTCTTTCTACTTTAAGAGATCAGTGGGCAGAGCTCGTACGTTAATGTAATATTTTGTCAAGAAACGGGCAGTTACTTCAAAATACATTTTCCGCGCGTATCGCCTATCGTATCGTAAACTTCTTCGCGGCAGGTAACCGCCTTCGCGAGCGCGGCTCGCTATCTGAAGTTATTCCCTGAACCAATCGCGAGAACAAACACGGTCGCAGTCGGTGGTGAGTTCTTTCCGAGAACTTGCAATCGTTTTAACGAATGTTGATTATAATTCGCCACGTCGCGCAGCTGTCCCAAATAAAGTTCGTTATCGTGGCCGTTCTTCTGTAATATGAATGCCAATGAAAATGTAGAGGGTTATCCTTGGTCGGTGCGGCCCGGCTTTGCCTGTAACGATGTTACTCGAGTTCAGAGACAGGGTTTATTCTCACCGGTGCGGTGAGGAGAACGCAGTGGCCGAGGAAGCTAGGTATCGCGAAGCTTCTCTGGTGTTTTATAAGCCTGATGAATGTGGATTAGACTTCTCAGGCGTTCCCCATTCCTCTCACGGTCGCCCATTTTGTTCCTGTGCCGGTATTTTCCTTCTCGTCTTCCTTCTTTCTTCTTCTTCTTCTTCTTCTTCTTCATCTTCCTCATTTTCGAAGCTTGTTATTCCTCTCTTCGATCATCATCTTCCTTCTCTTATCTCCTCTCTTCTTCTTCTTCTTCTTCTTCTTCTTCTTGCTTCTTTTTATTCTATCCTCTTTGCTCTCTCGTTCATTCGACGCGGAACTCCTTCGAAATTATGCAGATCCAACATCCTTGGTACCGTTTTCTTGCGCCGGTCGGGCGAAAAGCTAATTTTTGCGCTAACCAGCCGGCTTCGAAGATAAATGTTGGCCGACGGCACTCCATTTCAAGGAGGAAGAAGCTGATCGACGTTACTCTCGTTCCGTATTTGAATACCGAAGGTCGTCTGCAATGCCTTTCAGCCAGTTTCCCGACTGTTCCCGGGATTCGTTTTCTGTGCCGGCTCGATCCTGTACCGCGCGCAGTTTCTGCCTTTTTATATGTTCCGTGCAAACTCGCCTTTTAATCATTCGTTGTTCCGCATTCGCGATAAAAGAAACCAAACGGTATTTTCGTTCTCTAAGAAAATGACGTTTACTCTTTCGTTAAAAATACGTGCTTGGCGCGTTGTTCGAAGTATTTTGTTCCGCGACATTGCGTTTTCCAGTTTTTAAAGGCAGAATGTTGAAAGTAGAACGAAACAAATTTTAACGAAAATTGCGGGAGGAGAACGCGAATCTTACTGATATATTTCTTCGGCCAATTTTGCGCAGTCTACCGAAATATTTGTTCGATTCTTTTTGCGTATCTGATAAAGTAGAAAGAGAAATATCCAATTTGTAAAAGGAAGTTGTTTGTATGCCAGGCTCCCTGGAACGAGTGGTCCCATTCTTGCAACTCCACTTTCCAGGTAGATATTTTTAGAATTAATCTCAGACAGCGTTATTAACGTTTTGTTATATTATTACGAATGAAAGTAGGTAAAAGCTCGCTTTGAAATAAATCAAGTAGGTAGCTTGAACGAGTTCCTGGTACGCTAAATACTTACTTTAAATACTTTCGAATAAATATATTTGATATCGTTCTTCATCGAACAACTATTCGTGTCTTGCTGTTTCTTAACATTTCCTTGATTCAGATTCGTTAGTAACTCCAAGTAGCGTGTCAACGCGTGATCAATATTTCTTTCGCTGTTCAAAGAATACAGTTTTACGCTCTATGTGATAGTAGCACGAAGTACAAGTTCTTCGAATTTTCGTACGCCACTACCGAGACGACGATAGTCTCGACTAATTCTCGAAGAAGAGAAGATCATTTTAGAGAGTTGGAGAGTGTCTCTCTCGTCCGCGGAGCAAGCTCTTCGAAATGTCATTTGGTCGAGAGGCTCGAACCTGAGAGCAAAAACGTAGGATGCAGTTTTTCGAGTGGTGTGCCTCGCAAACTGCTCGACGATCGCAACGTAATTAGCGAGCCGGACGATAATCGTTCTTCCTTCTCCCGCAGCCAAGGCCCGGTTCTAATCTTTCTAGGAAATAACGAGGGAACCGGTATCCGGTCGGATGAAAAATGCTCCTTGAAACACGAAGTGGCCGACACCGGCAGATGCCGGTTAGAACGACTCTCGAGCCAGAAGACAGATGTCAAGCCGTTACGTGAGGTCCCGCTAACTACGTAATTACATCATTCCCGTTCGCTGGACTACTGTCTCCCTTTTGTCTTTCCATCTCACGTGGACCGCCGCTAAAATTACCAAATATCATCTCCCACCTGAAAATGCTGACGTGCTTTTCGCAGACGCGCGACACGTCTTTTTCGGACGTGACACGGCACGGCGGAGCCGCGCTCTTCTCCGAACAACCGGCTCGATAATTTAGTTTTTAACCAGACAAGCGATTCTACGGAAAGTCATCTTTTATGCCTTTAAGATAGAAATACTTTGGCTCCTTACAGACGCGAAGCAAGATTCTTTGGCGATAGGTTGCGAATGAGAAATTGTGACTCGAGCAGATAGAATTTTATTCTTTTTTTGGGTGGAGGGGAGGCACTGGTAAAATGATTTTTTACCAGAAGAATTCTTTTTTCAGTAGGCGGTTGAATCGACTGTATTTTTTTGTTTGATGCGCGATAAGAACGTTCGCTCATGATGATTAAACTGGAAGAAAATATTGCAACTTAGTTTTGCTACAGTCCCCGAATTTTACTGCCCCAATTTCACTTTCATATACATAGTTGCGAAACGTATGAACTTAAACGTCATGTGTTGCGCGTTTTTAATAACTGCAATATAAACTAATACTACGGTGATGTCAAAACTCTAAACAGGATAACATGTCAAGATTAGAAACTACCTTGATCTGCTATAATTCTTATATTCCCTCGATTAAAATTTAAATTTTTTATTTCACAAACAGATGACGCTTCTATATTATGTTTGCTGTATCGTTATACCACTTGTCCCGTAGTCGTCCTGATTACCTCGCATAATTCACTTTAGCACTTGGGAAAAATCGATAACCGTAAGGGTTTAGACTGGCGTGAAAGCTCGTCAGGATGGTTGGTTAATTAATGTCGGAACACCACGGTGCATTACCTCTGACGACACGCTAAAAAGCTGGTTAGAGTTAAGTTATTACGCAGGGACACGAATTACTAATTTACGTTGGCCGTGTAGACGCGATCTGCTACACTGCTCACCTCCTTTTGTCCGACGACGTTGGTTTTTACCGTGTTGTTCTCGGGCTGATTATACGATCGAACAATTAAGTATGATTACTTGTCACTGACTCATGCATACATGCATGAAGTGGCTAAGAGCTGGTCGTATAATCATTAGCATAATGATTAGCATAATTAATGCCGCTGGGGGTTAGTTTACCGCGTTATCGTCAATAATTAATGCTGACTTATCTCCGGCGTGATGATAATATAGCGCGCATTAGGTGTAGCCTTAGGAGCATTAGGAAACTTGGTTAGTCCCTAGCTCGGCGCAGGACGTCGCAAAATAATGCTTTTTGAGCCTGGCTTTGTATTCCCCTTGCTTTGTAATTTTCCATTAATTGCCTAGAAACTAACGTCGACTCTGCCATTGCTTTTGGCGTTAAAACGCCTTATCCATCGATATAATGTCTAGGCGTGCTTGTTCGTTAATTATGCAACATGTATGAATAACGCGTGATTTGTTCTCGACAGATCTGCTTGATTTACCGACTTATTCCAAAGCGCGTAGAAAAGTAACGAAAGTAGTTGCGAAACGTGACGGAACGAAATTCAGCGAAGTGAAAGATAAAAAGATCGTGTTAACATAAAGACACGTGTATCGTATAACTTTGAAGACAATAGGAGGATCAAGTAAATTTAATAAGCGTTTATCAATTTTACCGTTAATATGATTACAGATAATCCACGATGCTCATTAGATGCAAAATTTTCATTAAATCATTAGGGGGTATTGTATCTTAGTACTGTTCGGATAATAGAGCATTTTGTTACTGCTTTGTAAAATCTTTGACACGACTTGTTTGTTCTAGTTCAATGTCTCGCTTCTAATTAGATTTTCTACGGTATTTCGAACGTTTCAGATTTGAATTTTCATACCGACTTCATTTAATCGACTTACTCGCAGAAACTTGGATTCTTCCTTTCACCATCGTTTAATGTTTAGGTATTTTACTCTGCCAAAATCTGTCCGTTTCGTTATTATCACAAATTTTCTATTTTTGTAAGATATCAAAATAAGCCTGGATATTTAACATTTGGTTGTAAAATTGATTGCCAACTGGTTGTTATACTGCTCGAATATCCAAAAATATCAGTCTTAAGCATGCGATGCGTTACGACTCTTCTCTCAGAGAAGAAGGTAATTATTTTAAGATTGATCGAGCTTTGTGAACATTATACGGCAACGAGCGAAGAGCAGATGTTAACAAGAAACTCCCCTGATTCTTCTTGTTAATTAATTTTCGTGTTGTTTCAACTGGCAATGCTGACGCAACGTGAACGATATCCTTCATGAAGCAACGATATGGGCGAGACTTCGGATGTTAATTGTTTCCTTACTTTGAATAATTATCCGACAGTTTGCTGATGGATAATAGTGGCTGATGCAAGCTGTATTCGATCGATGTTGATTAACTAAATAGATTTATGATCTACTTCCTTGGAATTTTCTGCCATCTTCGATTTTCTTAGTTTCTTCTTTATTTCTTGTAATCACGCCCCCTCTTTTAACGCTTATCAATGCAATCCATTTTCATTTTTCATGTTTAGATTTCTCTTTTCTTCGTTGTTAATGGTACACGTTAATAATTCGTTCATTTTCCTTTCTTGGAAGTTTTCATCGCTACATTTTGTTGTATGTTTCATTCGTGCTCAAAATCTGACTTTCAATCTCGTTGAAATTTCCATTTACTATTAACATTTTCTTTATTAAGCGTTTGAAATTCCATACGAGACATCCGCTTGCACGTGTCTTTACGATATTTCTATGAATAAAGAATACATACGTAGAGTACGTTCCTCGATAAATTTCAGACTCCCAATTTTTAAAACGTTGTAGATATATTAGCAAAGCGGTATATTTTTTACGTCTATGTTCTATTTTTAACGATTTTCCTATTATATTTTTCTTACGTTTATTTGTTATTTTAATTTGACTCCTAATTATTTTCTCGTATTTTCTTTAATTATTCCCTGTGAAGGTTTGTACGAAAGGTTGCTGCGAACAGGCAGAAAAATTAACGGCCAGTAATTAAAAGATCGATGAGTGTCGTTGCTCTGTGCATTTATAAATTTCACGAGTCGATTTAGGTTATTACTCGCTGATAGAACGATGCCACGTATTCTCCTGCATTGCTTCGTTGCGTTTTGAATTTTCGATAATGTATGTTATTCTCATTCGTGGATAGAAAATGGGACGTGACAGGACTTTTGTAGCCGGCGAAAATATGGGAAAAAGCGTGGCCCAGTTGACTCTTGTCCTAGTTCGCGAAAACGTTCAAAAACTGAAAGCTCCTATCGAAAAGTTCTAAACCGGCGCACTGAGGTTCCTTTCATAGTAAACTATTTTTAGCAAATGCGTTGTCAATAATAGCGTGATAAACTGGCTTTGAATGAATTTATTCGTTGATAAATCTAATTTCAATTCATTTATTGATAACGACATTAAAGAACATAATGAAGATGATAATGTTATTAAAGAAATGTGATTGTAATCGAAGACAATCGAATTACAATTGTCTTTCCGGTACGATAGTTGGTTCACAAATTCTCACAGACATCCGAGAAAAATAAGTTTCGAATTTATATCTATTAATAAGTTGCTGCTATATATAGACAGTTTGTTAGAAGAATAATACAGGTATCTTAAAAAATTTTTGGATGGATATATAATACTGTTTCCACGAATATTTCCAGAAGTAATGGCATATCGAATAAATTATAACTCATAAGTAATGGATTAAAGAGTTGCGAAAGTACAAATCAAGCACCAACGAAATCCGGAGTATAAAGATATTTCGATTTGAAACTGCATATTTTAAGAGAATCATACTGAACTTTCCAGGATTTGAATTAATCTGAATTAATAGGGAGAATTGATCGTTCGAATAAGAGATTTGCAAAATAAAGGCAAGCTCGTATTTCCTTATAAATTAAAAAGGAATATCGTTGATAATAGCGAAGGATGAGATTTAATATGAACGTAATATTTGTTTAATTATTTATAAATTCGACGCTTGTTACCGCCGAGGTGCTCGATCTTCTTAAATTCAAATTTGTGTGAACGCTACAGAAAGAGAAAGAAAGAAATAGAAGCCAGGCAGAGATTTATTTTACCTATTAAATATTACAATTATATGTTTAACGATAATTAACAATAATACTACTTTTATGATTTACTATGTCTCAATTTAATATTAAAACATCCAGTGATTCTACTTACGTTAATTATCGATATGTGTATGAATTATTCTACGCGTAAAAATATTTTAACAGATCTAACGAACTACAAGCAGCGAACGAAATAATTGTAGAAATATAAACCAAGTACACGTCGGAAGAACTACAGAGAGCATGAGAAGAAAAAAAAGATTAACGCTTTCAATGATTACCGCTTCTCTAGTTTTTGCTGCGTTAAAAGATTCATGCTTTCGCGAGAGAAAAAATTGGTGTAATCGCGGAAGGACTTGGTCGCTGTTATTTCAAGATAATGCAAAAGTTTTTAAAGCGGGAATATCATTCGCGCATTAAGATGCGGCTGGATGTAATTTCCGAGATGGCGAGGATGCATCTTATTTGTTTCGCATTCTAAGAAGTTGCAAATGCTACAAATTCTTCGTGGATTTGGAGGCCCTGGGCGATGAAAATGTTTCAGGATTTGAATACTTCATCATTGTATTATCATATTTAAATATTAATGTCCTAAATTCGTGGGACGTTTATTCGAAGAAAATCAATCGTGATCGATTAATGCGTTTTTCCTATCGGATTTATCAAACGAATATTCTATTAGATTTATTAACTCCTTTTTTAATCTTATAAAATATTACTATTTTATTTTAAAGAAAAGACGAAGCGATATACTGTGTCAAATACTTTCTAGTCTTTACGATTTATTTCGTTTTATTTTTAACAGCTATTTTATATACACAATCCGTTGCCCGCGTGACGTAAAATCATCAGTGTAAACGTAATATAGATCTACGTACGTTGCATAATTTTCGTATTTGTATAGTGATTATCCAAGGGAGAAATTTGCTTAATGAAGTATTTAGATTTGATGTCTGCTTCAGGTATTTCATCAAGAGTCCTCCGTATCATAGAATTCAAAGAACTTGTAAATTCACTCAAGGTTTGCAGCGAACTGTCCCAATTTGCTGAATACCTAGTTTGCATATCATTAATAGTTCCCAAAATGTTAAATGCTGCAATAGATGGTATAGATATTTCAAGGGGCGATTTTCCAATCTATAATGCTGTATTTGTCCTAATATAGAACGAGAGAGGCAAATTAATCTCAACAATATGTTTATTTCCTTTTCCATTTTTTATCCGATGCGTGTCTGTACGATAATCGAAATGTATAGCAAGGTTCTAAAAAAAGCCGTACGTCAATCTGCCTGATAGATTGATTTTAGATACGCTGTGTACGAACACTTTGCTATAAAACCGTTTTATCACTTTTGAGGAGCCAATTTGATCACAGCGTTTGGCCGTACGGTCGCTTTATCTTCGGTCTTTTTGTTACACATTTGCTTCCTTTTATCGCTTGTTTTATATAGAGAACTCAAGCTCGCGACATAGAAACTCCAAGATGTTTGAAATATTTTAATCAGGTACCGAACGGGGGGAAGTGATATTTATAAAGTTAAAATAAAAATATGTATCGTATTCTGACGTAATTTGTCGAAAGAGCTTTTATTATATTCCACACGTTCTATTTAGAATTCTGCGATTTTATTAACGCGTTATCACGCGAAGATTCTTTTGTCTCAATGGAATCAATAAAATTCTTGCGTCTAAAATCATTTCAGTCGTCTCTGCTATCCCAATTTTCGATTCTGTATATGCACATTCATAATGCATCTGCTTGAAAGACCGTCTACTCGGAAAGCTAATTTAGTAACACTGTAGCACACTCATAATTTCCATCTACGTAAATCTGACATACGTAACCTCGCAAACCTCTGAAACGGAAGACAAAGGCAAAAGAAAGGAATCTAGAATGAACTTGTGCCATTAAGAAGTCAATTTCAGCTGCACCAGCTTCCTTTCACGCAGACACAATAGAACCTTGCATACGTGTACAATGTAGTACGCAGCTTGGCGAAGACCAAAGCTCTCGTTGCCATGCCTCGCTGCACGGTGTGCCGTGCATTATCGTAGTCATCTGACGCGAGCAACGTCCTGACAAGGAAGCCACGAAGAAGAGGATCAGAGCGACAGGTGTGCCCGGCGGTTGCTGAAGATTCGTTGGAGAAGGGAGTCCCACGTCCGATAGCAGAGGCGAGCATAGTCATGCCACAACGTCTCGCAGTAATTAGGCAAGCTAATCACCCTCGGGCATGTTATCTTAATGGGCGCCGTTATGCCGTGACATCACAACTACCCCTGTCCACCGGTAGTTTAATTGCTCCGATAGGTTCGTGGACTGCACTCCTCTGTAGAATATCAGGCCAATGTCGATGGGTCTCCAACAATGGTCCCTTGGTACGCTCTTCCGGTTCCGTATCAACTATGAAAACGCTCTTGCGCGCGGGAATCGCGATTTACTCCGTGAGAATAGACTCGTAACTGGCCGCCATAATTTCCCCGCAGCTTTGTCAGAGCTTCCTTCCACCGATCGAATGTTGGATCTCCTCGTGAAATCGATCGTTTCTCTTAAATTCAGTTCAGTTCTCTGGCTGAAAACGAAGTTCTTGTTCCGTTGGACTCGGTGGTATCTTTTTATCGCGTTCGGTTGAAATTGTCGGTGAAACAGCGGTTAGATGTTGGCTTGAGCGAGGTTTGATTAGTATTCTTTAACACTAAACCTACCACAGCGGTCAAATTGACCGCTTTCACATTTCTACACAAACTTTACCATATTTAAACGTTATCATATCGCTTCCTAATCTAAGACTTTCCATAAAATATGCAGACAATATATTCTTCGGTATCTATTTCTAGTTTGCTTTCTCTTTTCTAAGAAAAATTTGTAGTCTGTCCTGTCTATCGCGAGCGGTCAATAAGTATACAAGATGTGTCGGTAGGTTTAGTGTTAATGGAACAGGAAATAAGCGGTTCAGTAGTTTTCGGTTTTGTAGCGTTTATGAATGTTTCAATCATACATCCATATAGTTTCTGAAGATCGAAGAACGTTTATCGTTTCTTTGATCTATTCAAGCGCCGTTATACTCTGTGCGATACGAAGAAGGACTAACTGAATTTTGGTTTCGTTAGTTCGTAGAAGGTTGGAGAAAATGCGGCAAATAGGATTGGACAGAATCGAGTAAGAAGTATTAGAAAATACGACGACATGTAAAAGGTTAGAGAGTACACTAGGAAATGACGAGAAAATCCTGGTCCCCCGTGACTTCTATTTTCATCTTCATCTTGTGGGAAACCCTATAATTTCTCTTTATCCTAGACCTTAAATTCGTATTCTTCTTTTCTATCTTAACGTACATTCCAAAGAAAATGATGCACTTTTGCGATATTGCGTCTACAACGTTCCAATTATCTTATCTCTCGTTTCCATTTCACGAGCCGGTACGTCGTAGGAACGATCAAAAGTGAACAAACGCCACGAACATTCATCTTCCACATTCGTGTATCATTGAATCGTGAAGAACTATAATCGTCCGAATTATAATTAAGCGCGTTACTTAACTTTAGGGTATTTAATTTTAATTCTACCGAACGACATGCTTTCGTCAGCCTTCGTCACGTCGTCGTAAAACGCAATATACAAACTAGGATAAAAATACGTTAAAATTATACATATATAATACCGTATTTAACCGAAACTGCTGGACAAATGATACGAATCGAGGATTAATATCGTTGACGCACGGACCTACGTGGTCTTCCTCCGCAATTATTTATCTATAATAATAAATAGTAATAATAATCGTCTCTTGATTTCCTGCTGCGACACTTAGAGACTCTGACGTTCCACGCTGTCGAATACTCGCGATATTTCTTCCTATTCCACCTGAAAGCAAAGGGAAACGCACTAAACAAATTCGCATTTCTTTGTGATGAATTCCTCGTTCGCTGAGCGCTATTTTCTTTGTCTCTGTTCGAACGCATCTCTGCTGCCCGTTCCTCCTTCTCGCCTAAATCAAATGAAACGCTAGAAGGAGGCAGAGATTGAGGACGGAACGCTGGCGGTTTCTTCTACGGCGGGATAATTCCGCGTTGTTGTTGGCGCAAGAAGCGATCCGCAAAACGGTGCTGCAAGAATGCAAATAACGAGCCGGGCCGTTATCCGACGTTCGTTGCATTAGCGAGTGACGCTCGTTGCTCGACGAAAGATAAATCGCCGGAGCCCCGACCAAACGAGTACACGTGGGAAAGCAATTCCGTGTCTACGAAGCGGTAGCTGAAGGATACGCCGCTTGTTCGGCGCTCGTGTCGCCCGTTTTCTGGCTGCTGCCACACTTAATCCCTCTAGTCATTGAATTCCGCCGGATTTTACAGGACATTAAGACGTATCCGTCGACACGTAAAAACGACGCTCTGTCTGGTGAGCCAATCTCGGTTACACGTAAACGCAATTAACTCGAAAGTGGAGGAGACCAGGTTAAACGCAACGTATCAAGAGGGTTGACGATGCGCGACTTCGACATGGCGAGCCAAGGCTTCACTAGCAGAGACATTCGTAGGATCGCAGTGTTCATAATAGGAAGGACACTTGTCCGTGGTCGTCCTTTTCCAGGAAACACGAGACTACTCTATTCTCGTCTTTAAATCTCACATCTTTAATATCTGTTGGATATTTGTCGATCATTTTGGACGAAATTATTCGGCATATCGCAACACAATCGCTACGAGCGTGTTTGTTATTATATCGTAGGACTGTAGGTATATAATTAAATTGCGAACTTGTGAAACTACGATGAAGATTGTTTTTTTTTTTCTGTAGCATCAGTTAATTCGAGAATAAGATGTAGATCATTTTATATGATTATGTAATAGAGATTTCTTTCAAACTGTTAAAGTTGTTATCTAAGAAGACGAAAAATTTGACAAGGGTTGCTTTCGTTACGAGTTACTCAATTACTGTGGTTACGTTAATGTTCGAACGCAACACCATCATCATCCGTATTTGCTGCTTTGTACAAGAGCTTTGTATATTTAAATATCATATTGCTTATTCTGCGAGAGCGTGGGCCATTTATCGTAGCCCGAAAGTATGCAAACAGTATCTTTCTAACAAATAACATGCAATTATAACAATATATATTTCAACGGGTACTAATCAATATTTAGTCTTCGTGTAAATTTATTATTAATTCTCCAACGAAAACAGATTACGATGTTAAATATCGACTTTTCGATTACAATATTATTGGGACGGAATTAATATCATTTTTAATTGATTGATTCCCACATAAATAGTAGTAGTGTATAAGCGTAATATCGGCGAATGTAACGCTTGAGAAAAGGATGCAAGTTTGTCAGAAAAGTCATTAGGGTGGGTAAATTTTCTTGAAGGGAATGTTTACGAGTTAAGGTCGGAACGTGATCACGATGAATATTAATGCGGGCAAGTTTGAGCAGAATAGAAATATCGACGTCAGTCTCCGGCAACTGTGGCTGATTTGAATTGAACTAACGCCAACTGTAGCCTGAGGAATATAAATTGAGCAGTCCGAGAGGAGGTGAATATGGAGAATGTTTCTCGATATTCTGCATTGCTGAAATTTGTTGGAAACGCTGCTAGAATCGGTATCGATCTGCTGTTGGATCCTTGACCGAACAGCGTGCTGTAATTTTTGAAATTATATTCAAACAACGGACGTGTAGAAACGTACACGGAATTTAAATTTCGTTAATTAAAATGGTCGATCAATAATCGATATCCGAATAGTGGCAAGCAAAGTATCACGACGATATAACTGGAAATCACATAATTGTTACGCAAGATTATAGTTATTTCATTTTGTTTTAGGTTATAGGTATTTTGTTATATTTTATTTTAAGAAAAATCGAAAGAAAAAACCGAGGCTCTTAATATTTTAATCGCTCTGACGATACGGGTAAACTATAAATTAATCGTCGATAAACAATCGTTTTTGGAGTAAAAGAATTCGTTTAAAGTTGAAGCAAGGAAATACTTCTAAATATAACTATTTCAAGTACAATCTGTGCTTAAATAAAATTTCCATCTGTATCGATATTTCAGTCTTTCGTCTGCTATGAATTACGCAAAAGCTGGGTGAGATGAGAAGAATAATTTTTATTCGCCAAGTTCCTTTAGGACAAGGAAGAATAAGTGGAATAAACATGGTGCAAGAAATTCGGACATATTCGCGTCGGGTCTTGAGAAATAATGTTACTCGATGGAACAGTTTGCTGGGAAACTGGAACTCCGTAGAAGAACCTTGAACATACGATTCAGACGTCACTGTAAGTAGTTCAAGGCGGAATTGATCAGGCGTCGAGGTCCGATCCCAGGTCCGAAAATAGTACATTAAGACAAACGATATAAAAGCTGTGTTCGTTACATTCGTTCTCTGCGTCAGCGTAATGAACTTTAACGGAGTTTGCTACTGCGCAAAGTAAACCGCTTTACAACTGCATTGTAATGGAAATTTTCAACGAATAACTGTCAGTAATTTGAAAAGGACTTTGGTTTTTCGTGAATTTTCTGTCCGGCGATCTATTATCATTCGTATGCGTTGATTTTTACAATATAGAAACTGTGTCAATGGAAGAAAAAAATTGAATTGGCTATTCAGTGAAACGAGAACGGAAAAACCGAGGTTCTGATTTGGAACGAAGGACTCAGATTAATCAGTCACGTTTGTCCTTGCTATCTGCATAATGTAGAATGCTGAATTCTGTTATAATTCAGACATTACTTGACTTTTGAAATAAAGAATAAAGGAGATAAGCTAATATATGACACAATGATATAAAGCGAAATTATTACAGAGATTAAAAATGCTTGAGAAATTAAAATTTTCCGTCTCCGGAGCTGCTTAATTAAATTACGTTTTTGTCATTTTTTAAGATAAATTTATTTCATCACAGACATTAAAGTTATTATATATCTCATTAACAGTATTGTATTATTTCTATTAAGTGTATTACGATTGATGATAGTATAGCTTATAATATTTAAATACCATAATTAATTAGATTTTTTACTCTTGTTTGTTTCAGGTAAGGCGTCTTTTATATCTTTATAAAAATATCGGACGACAATTAGTGTAATTAAGAGATGAGTGAGTACTGCCATCTATTTCAATATAAATATCCAGTTTTTAAACTGAACCACTGTACCATCATTTACGGGGCACTCTGTAAATTACTGAAAATGCGCAACGTTCTATTACTTTTTTATTCGCAATTTACGTTTTTTCCAATCTCGATACACACGTGCTCTATATTTTATGAGTTTCGATTAATGGACGACATATTTAATGCAATTGATAATTGATTATTACCTTAAAATATTTATTTATCATCGCAAATAACGGTTCCATTTTTATTCAGCCCATGTACAGTTGCATTTAATTAGAATAGGTTTAGGCAGAATTTAATCGTCGTTTAAGCGTATGATTTTAGCGCGATATATTTACGTAGACTTTACCAAGTTAAAAGATGAAGAACAAGGGAAGCTTCGACATATCTTGAAAAATAAAGGAATGCTAGATCAGACATTCGAAGCGATGAGAGCAGAATTTCTGTTCATTGCAAGAATGAATCGATCGATAAAATAAAACATTTTAGTTAATCAATCGTCGAGTAGCGGTCTCCGGTGAATGATATTCAAAAAATCGTCTATACTCTGCAACAAATTGTCGGACACGGACGCAAGACGCGGCGATTTATCGACGGAAATGCAACTCGAACTATTCGAGCCCCGTTTTAATTAGAATGAATAATTAATAAACTTTGGCGGCGCGATGACGACGCGGTATATCGTAGCCCCGTCTCGTATCGTCGTTATTAAAACGCGTACGACGAGTTTCGCTGGCGAAGTTGAATGTCCGAATGACGCGAGCCGTAAATTTTCCCTGGAATTATTATTAAATTCTCTGGGTGCAAGCCGGCCGCTCGGAATTGACCAATTGAAAATTGATAGTTATATAGAACTGTAGAGCCGTCGGTGTTCGCTTCGGCAAGAAATCTCCTCCAAATAAGCGCGTTGCACGCCTTCGCAATTGCCCGCTCGAGGTTGATTTCGAAGATGGAAAAACACCGAACAGGAGGAAAAAGAAAAGAGAAGAAGAGTCGGAGAGTACGTTTTACCGTGACGGAAAAGCCACGGTTTCTCCATGCAACGTTTACTCTCTGGTGTCCGTGATAATTCGAGTCGCTAGGTGGCATTTTTCAGCGGCGTGACGCCACGATGTTTCGCAATAATTCTGCGAAATTTAAACAGGAAGTTTTATTTTCATTATTATACACCAGCTGCAGGTCTGATTAAAAGTGGACAACGGCTACCTGGTTTTATGAATATTAACAGCAGACTCGTAACCCGGTCGCGATGACGCTTCGCCGGTGTCTATTGCTTTTTAATTGGACTTTCTTTCCTCTCTGCGAAACTTTCGAGACGTTCGCTCCGTGGCTGAGCATAGAACGACGAAAACAGATTAGGATTAGTAGAGTTATATGTCTGATTATTTCTCTGAACGCGTTATGTATGTGTCGCGCGTTGAATAGTAATGGTCTTTTTCCTTCGTTACAACTTTTTTTATTTCCAAGATATATCTTAATTGATTGTGTAAACTTACATAGTTGTTAGCGTCTTATTTGAAAGCATAGATCAAACCTTACTAGCTTCCGGAAGGGATTGATTTCTTTAAAAAATTTCGTAACGTTAATTCAAATCTTTGTAGTTATTCGTTTAGCAAAGGAATTAATGTCAACGCGTGACCTGGCAGTGGAAAATTTGTTCAAGATAGGATGAACAGATTCTTTTTGGAGGAGAATAGGTAGATTAATTTTGTACGACCTGATTTTCGAAATTGATCGAAATAAAATCTGAGAAGAGGCAACTTTTGTTTAAGATGATTGCTAATATACGAAGTTCGTATAACGTGAAACTTATTATATAATTAAACTTCATTTGATATTACATAGTGCGTTATATCTGCTTTTTTTCTTTTTTTTTTTTCCTTTGAAAAATCGCATTAGCGGGAAGAACGAAGAAAATTCAGCGAAATTACGTTTTTAACACCAGAATTTTTCTTCTGTATCATACATCGTCTCCAGAAGCAAGATGATTTTAATTACGACGAAATGGCTTATTTTTCAAATCCTTTATACTAATCCTTTATAAAAGAATTTTTATTCGTTCCTCGCGAATAACGAAGTTTTTAATTCAGAGTATAAAGATATAGAACTTCTTTTCTCTAGATGAGAAAAGAACATAAGGGAAGACAATATCGATTATTCTTTTGTTTCAGTGAAAATTAAATATCATCTAGGGAACAAATATAAAATATTGATACGTTTTTTCAGCGTAGTTAATGCAAACGAGACTCTACAAGTTCTCTGCTTTCAATTAAGCCTTAAATAACGCTGTCAGGTATTTTCCGTCATCTTTCGGCTAATTATTATCACCGACCATAAATCCACTGCATTTCTTTTCGCTCAATCGGCGAAACAGGAGAAACAAAGATCAAATTCCATCGAACTATCTCCATTTGAAGCTTTAACGGTATTAATAAAATTCGCGTAATACTTTACTAGGGATTGTGAATTCATTTCATTTTATATGCGTTTCGAAAACATATTTACGCCCGTATTTATCGTTTTATGAATACGTACGAAGGGTTATAAATATTAATATTGCCGCCGGCCATAAAAGACTCGTTTATTCTTCTTGCTATATAGAACAACAGGAATACGAATGATTAATTGCAGATTACAATACAGGTATTTGGAAATTGCGTCACCGAGTGGCGCAGGAGACAGAGAATCGGCAAAAACGAACTAGTCCTGTATCTTCCCTGTTGTGGTTATAGGTTATATAGATAGAGTGAAAAGCGCGTGGATAAATTGTCAGATAGTAAACTATATTTAATAAAGAAACGTTGGTATAATATGAATACAGTTTGAGCTGGTGCAGATCCGCACGCTAGCAGTGTTACCTAGAAAACTGAACACCGAAGCCATCGTTGCCTGTCTCTTGTCTTATGGTTGCCACGTGGTTGTCTTTCGTCTATGGCCTGTCGATGGCTTTAGCGAGTCAGAAAATTAGTCGGTACAGATGTAGAGTTTACTTAGAAGCGTTAACCACTTCAACACCCTCCCTAAAACTCTACATCTCCACAAACAATCGCCTCTTAATACTTTCTAACTCTTACTGTAAATATCCGAACCTTGATTTCGTCAATGACTTCGCAAATACATTTGCCGGCTAAACCGATCAGATGTAGAGTTCTCTTAGAAGTGATGACCACTTCAACATTCCCGCGTGACGTTAGACTATAGCGCAGCTATACACGTCGAAGAATCGACAAAAATACGTAACATTTCTGCCCGATCTTCGTTCTAATTTCGTTTGACGAAAACCAGTTGATTTTCAGCAAGCCGTTTGAAAATCATTCGAAACCGTTGGAAAGTTCTTCACGGTATCGCGACGATACCAACGATACCCGACGATCCGATTCTTCGTTTTATTAAAATTCACCGAACGACGGCGCGTTTGCACTGCTCGAGGCGCAGCCGTTCACCGGCGAATCGTATCGCGTGTAATTGCAGAATGGATGCGCATTGACCGGGAATCCGACTTTTCAGCGGAGCGTCGCTTTCAATTAAGCGACGACCAGGATCGAGGCTTCCGTAGCCCGGGCGAATTCTCATTTCGGCTAATTACCACGACTACCGTGTATAAATTCGCGAAATTTTCGCTCACGGCGGAACGGAGCGGAGAAAGGGGCGGATGGAATCGAGGGAGGATAGCGGAAGGCAAACAGCGGCGAGATCCTTTCGATCGGCTTGATGAAGCTTTCTTCCCTTTCGTTCTTCCTTCGCCCTCCCTTTGCTCGTTTCTCTTTTTCGTCCTCTGTGCCCGTTTCTTCGGACCTCCTTTCTCCGCCCCTCTCGTATTTGTCTTTTATCATTAGCTGGTTTCTTCGTCCCGTTCTCTCGTCGCTCTGTATGAAGCGAGGTAATTTCGAGCGGTCGTAATCAATCCGGCCGGCCGTATTTTCGCTTGATTCCGCTTTTAAATATTTCTCTTTTTCGCGGCGGGCTCGATCGAACGTGTAAATTAGATGTCGAATTTCTTTTCGTTTTAGAAAGCCAATTTGTCCCTATGCATACGGAGCTACTAGGTAGTAGTTTCAGGAGAACGTTGGCCGCGAGACGATAGAATTAGGCGAAGACGAGCAGTCGCACAAAACGCACGGATTCTGAGTAAATTGGTGCAGCAGTTTTTCTTATCTTATTCAGTTACGTTTCCTACTGTGTTTAGTAATTTCAATCGAAAAATTAATCATTGGCCTTGTTGATACCTAAATCAAATTAAATTGTGCATCCTCGATATTATATCTTTAATGTTACAATTGATGCCATTTTTGCGTCGTACTTGAAAATTCGTACGAACGACGTGAAATAATTCTTTTGCATAGACACAATGATTATTCTGTTCTTGCCTTGTAACGAACTTGTCCAACATTTATGAAACACGAATTGTTGCAATAATTCGGCAAAGACGTTCGAAACGTCGTTTCGCCAATGTATGCGGAATATACTCGCAGCCTCGACAATCGAAAATCGTGAAACACGAAAATATAAAAACTGAAAATGCAACGATCCTAATTACATTGTCACGGATTACCTTCCAGTTTTCTCTTTCTTTATTGACTATCGATTTTCTTCCATACCTGACAACGCTTCGTATACTAAAAAACTTGCGGAGGGCCGAAATCTCTCGATACTAACCATCGGAAAATAAGTTCTGAGAAACTCGGATACCCGAAACCCTATCTCCAGAACCGAAATCGTCAATAAAATCGGTTACACACAATATCACGCTCTGCTTGGTCCCTTTGCGATGCTTCAAATGCAAAAGGTTGATCTGGAAGAGCCGAGAATCCTCTCGGTAAAAGGTAGAATGGCCGTTCGCTGATTTTCATGCTATTCATTTGGGAAAGTTTGCCGCGCGTTTCGCGGCCGAAGAGAATCAGCCAAGTGGAGCCATTTCGAGCAGCTGAAGCCTCCATTCTGCAGAGTTAAATCTGCTTTTTTACTTTCTCTAGCGTAGTTCTTTCCAGACTATCCTTATGTCTTTCTCTCCTCGCCTCCGCACTCTTCTCCGCCGTCGGAGCTATTTTAATGGCCGAAATAATGATCGAACATTATGGTAACGGTATTTAACTTCTTCCACGGGCCGACCGCCGCCATCGGGGACGAGCCGTTAGAGATGAGAAAAGTTGAAATGGGAAATGGAATTGGATGCATAACCCGACTAAGCGAGGATGCGAGGAAAGGCTGAGCCACGCTGGCTCACTTTCCACCTTTCCGTCGTTCTTCCGATTCTCACGGTTCTCTCGCCATTCTTGTCTGTCAGTCGTGCATCCCGGATACATTCATCTCGCTTCCTTGCATTTTCCTTTCGTCGTAACTTCGCCGGGCTTGTCGTACGGTCGACACAGTTCTTCCTTTGAGCCGGGCCGGCACTGATTGAACGAATCGATCCAAGTAGTCACGAGGTCCTCGGAAAGCGAGACGGATCGCCGGGTATCAGACGTCGCGACACGGGCTTCCATTCGTTTCAAACGTTTTACGTTGCACCTGATCGGATTTGCAGTTAGGATTGTTGTTGCCGATCTGCAATTGAAACGGATGGCGAAGAATTTTTTCTCCGCGGTACGGTACATATGTCTTGTGGTGAAATTGCACTGGAACGTTCCTTTGAGACCGCTTCTGGCGGCAGGAATTTTACGTGTTTCATAAAATTAAAATTTTCGCAGCGTACGAAGCCTGCGGAAAGAACTGTACGAAAGGTGAACGTAGAAAATTGTGCGAAGCTTAAAACGGAGTTTTATAAGATGCATCAATTTTATTAAATCATTTCTTTCGCTCGAACGTAATTTAATTAGCTTTTCGATGTTTGAAAAGAATTACGTTAGCAAGCGGATAAATGTAAAAATGTATGCACGCGTTTAAGTCGTGCAGTTGTGCGAATATAAATTTATATTCTAAAAGTTAGTCGTATAACGAGAGAAATTGGTCAACCTTCATTGTACGAATTGATCCAATTATCTCAATCGCTTTGTTCATCGATATGTTCGAATAAATGAAGTGTGTATAATTTAAACGGAAATAAAATTACGCGTTGATCTGAAGCTTTCGGAAATTAGTTTAAGTCCCTTTTTGATAAATGTAATTGAACGTTATAATTTACCAACGTAATTAAATATTGTTCTATTTATTTGAAAATGTTACCAATTTCCACTTCAAGAAATATTTATCGTAGATCAAGTAATGATTTAATGCGTGTTTGCATATTAGGATTTTAATATTACAAACTTAATGTTTTAATCTTCATATAGATATTTCGCAGATAAAAGTTATGAGATCCCATGATAAATTGTTACAACGCCATTGGACTCTCCGTAGGTTTCGAAAATATTATTTAACGTTGAACGATATTACGAGAGAGAGAGAGAGAGAGAGAGAGAGAGAGAAATTTTTTTTCATCTTCTCGATAAACGTTTTATCCTTCATGAGAAACGTTGAATCTTTTTGCAGACTACGTGTTCTGAATTGTAGTTGCGAAGTGATGGAATAACTAGATTTCACCAAGAGTCAAGATGGACAGAAAGGGGTTATTCAATTTTAACTTGGTGTAAAGTTCGGATAGAGGCACGTAACGAAATTAAATACAACATTTCTAAGATATTGTAAGTACAAAGTATGTAAATGCTGCCGCTGTTGCGAAGTGAAATAATCGTGTTATCGAACTTCCTGCTTTTGAACAGTCAGGTTTATTCGAATTATCTTACATAAGATTTTAATCTCGAAACTTTTTCAATCCTTACGTGAAAAATAATTTTCAAACGCGACCGTGTACTTATATATATAAAGATTTTAATCAACATCGAACAGATTTACGTACATTTTGTTCGTACGAATATCATAGATATTATAGGTAAGATTGCGAACGCGCAATGGAAAGAAAGAAACAAGAAAGAAAATTTAATTAAGAATTAATTATATTTTTCAAACAAATTCTCAGATTATATCGTACATACATACAACTTTCTAACAGGTTACTGAAAATAGTTATACTTTGTCCAGTAATTAAATTGGTGTTTTTAAAATTCCAAATAACAGTCTAAAAGAAAGAGATCTCGTTTAACGTATTTAGCGACAATTTATTTCTCGATATTTCCAGACCTATACTGTATGATCATACGCCACCCATGTTCGATTTATATCGAATCAAGTTTCGTTGAGATTCGTTACTGGCCGCAACGTAAAAGAAACGTAGTATTGTTTCACACGATTGTAATTATCGGATAATAACACGGCGTATTCAGTCAGAATTAACTCGCTGTTTTTCCCCTCCGCTACCTTCTTTCTCCTTTTCGTTCCTCCTTGCTGGTTAAACTTTTATCGATAATCCTGGCTGCTGTCTGCACCCTCTGGGTAGTACTACTTTTAAGTTTAACGAAGGTTAATTGAAAGTACTGACAGCCGAAGAAGAAGTAGAAGAAGAAGAAGAAGAAGAAAGTTATTTACTTGTTTCTTCCGTGAGATTTTTTTCGAGATTCTTGATTTCCAGCGAGTGCGATGTTAAGAAATACCAGATAAATTGCTAATTCTCAGTTTCCTGTTTCTCTGCTACTTCCTCGCGAGTAAATGCCAGAACGAAAAATTTGAATACATTTTAATTGCACTTTGAAATATCGTAAGTTTCTTAGAGGTTTAGCAACACTTTTTCGTAATTAATATTACTACTAAAGCAGTTGGCTGGAAACGCTTAAAAACTAAAAGTTCCGCATTTTAAAAGTTAGATATTAGTTTTACCTAGGAATGAAACGATCTTTTTAGTTGCTTCTTGGAAGAAATTTATTTCGAAAGTTATTCCGCGATCTAGTTCCTTAGAAATTTTATTCTTTTCGTCGGTTTTAATAAACGGAAAGATAAGATTTAGAATTTTCAATGGTGCCGGAATTAACGAAAACTGATAATATCGAGAAAGACGAGAATTTATGTATATACATTTTAATTAGTTCGATCTTTCCCCGTTTTATTATTTTCTATTAGTTTATTTGATGCGATAAACTAATTTTTCGAAGGGAAATTTGTGAAATATCAATATCGAATTCCTCTGTTTCGGATAAACACGATATATGTAAAAATTTGATTTTTTTCTTTCATCGTGGAAAAAGCAGAGTTTCGTTATTCCAATTATGCGAATTATTTCGCATAAAACGTACAAAGACTTCTGTTTCAGGTTTAATTTACTTATCGTCTATTTATGAGATTATTCGACGCGCTGATTCAAACGAAATAAACTGCGTCCGATTAAACGAGAATATTTTTAATAAATATTAATTAGAAAAACGTCTTTGTTGCGTGAAATTTCGTAATATTATCAGGTTGAGGGCCTTACAGGTGTGCTAACTTTGTCATTAAACAACTATGCGTGTTTAATTAATCGTCAGGGTGACCGATCGTCATATTACTTCGCAAACTCTCGCAGAACTTCGCAGCAAGAACCTCCTTCATGAGGAACGCTTAATATATCGTAGCAAAAAGCATAATTGCGATCATGGTTGGCAAGAGCGGAAGGATAAATTGGATACGATATTTCATTCTGCAAATTTAGGTGGACAAACGTTACGGAACAGCAATCGAGAAAGTTAAACGACAAGTCACATATTGCCTGAAACCTTTCTACTCGTCTATCAAATTGTTAAGGAGAACCTCCCTTCTACTTGTTGCAAAAACGTACACATCAATTTACCTCTAATCGATCGATTTGTGTATTGCGAAGCTTTCTCTGTGAAAAGAGTAGCTTCGTGATATCGAATCGTGAGAATATTATTATTTTATATTAATTATTATATTATATTATATTATATTATATTATATTATATTATATTATATTTATTATTTTATAATAAATTCTATAATAAATATATAAATAAAAAAGCGAAACAAACGAGGCAAAGTTATTGAGTTAAGAATAGAAAAATGACCAAAGCTACAATTATCTGGAACGAAGATAGATCAGAAATCATATGCAGGAATCGTTGGAAACGCGCTGTAAATATTCCTTTCATCGTCGAACAAAAGATCTATGCCAGAACATCCCAATTTCCATCGTTTCGATGGGTCAATTTTCAATTCAGACAACTTTCAGCTAAAATCATTTAATCGATAAGAATCTCTGTTTTCTTGTTCACCCGTCACCGAGATAATTTCGATTCGTAAATAAACACGTCGATAGAACCATGTGTTATTACGTGGAAATTGCTCGACGAACGTAGCCTTCGTCTATCGCTAATGGCGGTAATGATCAGCGTGTCACGAGACGGAATACAATCATGAGGGATTGCGATTGGCGCGAAGAAAGAACAAGTTCGCTGAAAGTAATTAATCCTGCGAGTCCTCCTTGGCTAGATTTCCGCTCGTGAAGTTGGGCGAAACTTCTATTCACAGAGTTCCTTAGCGAGGCTTATACACGCTCCAACCGGCCGGCCCTTGCAAATCCGTTTCACATGGCCTCGCATTAATTACATGCACAGACCACGGTGGATCATTAGCTGCTGATATCTTGAGGTAACCCCCCTAGGAAACCTCTCGGCCTGTACAATCGACTTGGGAAAGTTTGCCAGGATTAGTTTAAAGCCCTGCCTGATTCGCGATTTCTGACCTGTTCTGACCATTCTCTCGGCCCCATGGCCCATTCCACTGTCGGTATCAATTATTTCTGCGCTCGCTCGCAGCGTGAACTAACAGTGCATATTTAAGCAGGATTAAGAGAGTGCGTTCAGCGGTATTATGGCCCTTTGTTCGTCGTTATCGTCGCAATATTGAAAAATGAGAAAGATAAGGAAGACCGTAAGAGAATATTTTTCGCACGATTCAACCAATAGCTTATTTTCGAAGTTGCTGTTCCGAAACCATCTTCGATGGGGAAAGCAGATCCGATCAGCGGATTGAAAGGTCAGTTATCTGCAGTATAACTTATTAACGAGATTTTTCATTGTTTCTTTAGGACTGTGTTCTTTGTAGTTGCATTAAAACTGAAATTCTTTCGCGATCTTCCTCTTTCCGGGTCGAAATTTCTCGCTCTTTGTGTCCCGACCAACGCAAGCATTTTGTCGCGTTAATTTTCCGTCACGTAGCCGTCATAGATTTTGCTAAGGCTGATTCGTGAGCAGCGAGACACGCTCGTAAATTCGTGAGAATGCCTCGCTAGAACATCGCAGAATCGTTCGTACCGGCGTTTTATCGCCTCGGGGACGAGATAAGGGATAGCTGGAGATTATGTGTTTCACAGTTCCCAGCCTCTTCGAAAAGCGTTGTCGTTTCTCGAAACATTTTTCCACCGGTATGTCAATTTACACGCGATGTTGCTCCTTGCTCTCGCGTTTAAAAACCGCTCGGATTCCCAAAAATATTTCGCAGAGTATCCGTTCCCACTGAAACGTTACAATTCTTACGACCTGAATATTTTACTTTACTACGTTAGAATGTCGTCGTTTATCTGTCAAGAAGATTATTCGAACTTTAAATTTGTTAGAGCACACGCTCTCTCTCTCTCTCTCTCTCTCTCTCTCTCTCTCTCTTTCTCGCATTGTTTGCTTATTTTTATGTCTCAGTAAAGTCAACATTTTTGATATCGTTATTTATCTCCGCATTAGCGTAATTCAGTAGCCACGTTCAATTTTTTAAATTTGTCGCGTACTACTTTCAATTGGACAGTTCTGATTTTCTGACAATCCCTGATTTTCGAGAAACGCATACGATTTTGTTCGAAAAATCTTTTTCGAAGAAATCCAGCCGGGTATAGTGAAAGCCTTGGACGATACACCCTATCAGAAATAATAAGTCGATTAAAATCTGGCAAAGTGCGTAAATTGAATAGAAAATCTGTAAATCGAATAAAATTATGGAACGTCACATCGAGCAGATTTTAACCCGACTGCCGCCAAGTCGCCGTTGGAAAAGTTGTGCAAAATTAAAGGACGAGTCTCGCGATGGCTCGCTCCAATCGATGTCGATAAGTTGATCTTCGATACGTGCCAACGTCGGGCAAGTTTTGCTATACGGAGGAACGCTCGTTTTTACCCCGCCGACCGTGTAGACAACTGTCGAAAGTTTCTACAAATTTCTCAAGGCAATACGTAGCCTGCATATTGTCTGATATAACGATCCGCGTTTTCTCCAAGGATATTCGAGCTGCCGAAAGTGCTTTGCGCTACCCAACGAAAGTTCCGAGCGGAACTTTCGCAAAAAGAATTTCTGCCTATCTGGCTGGCGATAGAAGCTGTTCCCCTCGTCTGACACGCACTTTTGCGCTCATATTTTGCCAACGCTATTAAAGTTATAGGCTGCTGAACTCCAAGTTGTTTTATTTTCTTTTCAGACTTTTTTCTCCTTTACATGATTCGTAAATTTTTAACGTTCCGAGAGAAGATGGCTTCGTTGAAGATAGGAATGTGCAGTATCTCAAACAGCTTTGACAATTACGCAATTCGAGTGTCGTCGTCCAAAGATTGTCTGTAAGATTGCAGTTTGCAAGTCGTGCATTCGTAAATTTCCTCATTTTCAGGAAAATAGTATCTGTTTGTTTCTCTGGTTTCTACAAAATAAAATTGAATGATCTATTGAATAAAAATTGAATAGAATAGAGAAAAGCAGAAAGATCAGTCACGTTCATCTTCTGCTAACTCCGCTTGGAAACAAGGGAAGTTATTTCTCGTTTCCATTGTCGAAATATCTTTGTTCGACAAGTTTTAACCAGACTTGATTACCGACCGTGTAGGAATGAAATAAAGCGACCCATTCCTCCTCTTGCTACCCTTGTTAGAAGCATATTCTTTGTCACAAGAAACTCTTTCTCTTTTGGCATTTCGCACATTTCTTTTACATTCGTATGGGAAACGAATTTAAGAAATATCTTTTGACTTCGTTGTACACGTGTATCATTTTACATCTACATATGATCCGTATCGTACATAAATCGTGGTAATGATCGTATGTACACACCTACTTACACGCAACAAGAATTAATTTATGTAAAAAAAAAGTAATTTACATATTATACGCTGCCGTTGATAACTTTCAGTAGCTTTTCCATTTATATCTTTTATTCTCGTATTCGCCACGTATTACGTGACTTCGATTTAGCATTAGTATCTTCAATCACCCGAAAACGAAACCGCTGATTGCATATTGGTGAGCTTAATGGTACCTTGGGAGATTTTAGTTCCCGAAGGAATTCGAGAAAGATTTTCGTAGCGATTTACAGGCATCGAATAGTCGTAAATTAGGGGCGAAGGATGGGAAACGATAATCGCGACGTCGTAAATCCCGCGAACCTCATTTCCCAGGCACTTATATCTGTCACCTAATACATTTCTCGTAGGCCATTAACGCGCTTCTGTACGATTGTTGGCATATATTATCCCATAGCAATATATCTCTGGATGTTTCCCTCCGGAGGAAGCAACGTGTAATCAGTGGAAATTGTTATTTCGTTTGGTGCAAAGGTTTCCAATATTTCGAAAGTAGAAAACTCGATGACGCTTTGAATGATATCGATACAAATATGTTTTGCTCGAGGAACTTTAATATCGTATTTCGATCATTTTATATCTGTTGGATAGGATTGTGGAGAAAAATTTCGTCAGATTTATTACTTGATTTATTTATTTATTTATTTTTTTTTTTTAGTTTCCTTTTTTATTCAAATTCTATATTTCGTTCCACTTCCAAGCTACTTTTCGTTTCACGTGTAATTAAATTTCACTTTATCGAGCGGAGCTATGTTGGAAACATTTTCGAAATTTAACAATCGCGAGAATGCTACTACCTATTGTTTAATTGTAATATTGATACAACACGTAATATGAATTTCTTTATTTCCATTTTTGACGATTTTACAAGCGCGCTATTCGTAAGGCAACGGTAAATCATGAACTCGAATTTTCACTGGACAAACTTAATTTTCAATCTTAATCTTAGTCGAATCTGTGTAAATGGAAGTGGATTTGAAACGTACAGTAAACGTGTGTTTTCGCTTTTCACCGAAAATATAAGCGTAAAAATGATCTTTCCAACATAGTTTCTCCGCTGCCCTTTACATTCCTCTCGCCTTGATTTTATCTGTAAAGAAAGCGTTTCTAGTACCTAGAAACACGAAAACGTGATATCGTTAAATATTATATCGTTTCGAAGTTGTACAATCTTTAAATAATTTCCCAATTCAAGAAAGTAATATTTTAACACGTTTCAGTAAATTCTCACTGCTGGTGCACGTGCAGCTTGAAAAAGTTTTATCTCGTACTGTTATTGTTCTTTTTGATATGTTGTTTCCTTCCCGTTGCTTTTCTCTGTTGCGTTATCTGGCGTCGAGTTACGAAATTTCACAGCATTTTGCTCGCACGAAAAATAATGTTACTGATAAAACAAACACCTTTAAACGCGAACCACCTAATTCTGCCGGTTAATCCGCTTGCTTCGCGTTTTAATTTATTGCTGGATTTAAAAAGGTGTACACTACGAGAAACGTAATTGCCACGAATTTTTTACGGCTACATGCTTCGAATTCTAATTTTTAATTCACCATATATACCTTTCGTTGAGATTACGGTAAATTTTCGGATGACTGTAATTTTAAACATTGTACGAGTGACGGTTGTTTCAATTTTTCGTAATTTGCGGAATCCGCTACGTGTTTAACGATAAACATATACCGTTATAGTTAGATAACGGTTATCATGCTCTTGCAATTGTTGAGTATAATCGCTCGCTGCACTGATTAAAGGTCTTGGATATGGACTAAATCGAGTGGAGATTGCTCGAAGCTTGATTGCTTCTAAGACCGACTTTCCAATTAGAATTGCGTCTGATTACGGATAATCGTGTTTAAACATAGATCCATAATTGCGGTCATTAGCTGATTCTTTTCCGAACACTGTACCTTCTGCGTAATTCTTCCCAATAGTAGTTGGAATAATTACGTGAACTATATTCGACGATGACAGAAATTTTGCTGGAAAGAGCAAAGAACGTACGTGTTGCGCGAGAATATACGAATTATTCGATGTGAAGCATCGATTGCGATATTTCAAGGACGAAACGAATCTCCGCTTAGGTCCTATTTACTTAGCTGTATTGGCAAAAATTTGAATTTACACACGTAGTACACCCGCGGTCTACTTATCGCGAAATCGAAAACTGACAAAGCTACTGCGATTAACATGGCGATAGTTACGATCAGTTAGAAGAAATATTTCGGAAGACACGTGGAAAAAATATTCGAAGATGTACATCTATCCACTCCGAAAGACGCGAGTCGTGTATTGAAATTGGAAACAGATACGTGTAATATTTCTTGCGAACCTGAAAGTAAACTTGCGAGTTTTACGCTTGCGTCGATGAACTGCTCTCTTCTTCTGTCCACAAGCATCGCGCTTTAGGCCCCAGTCTTCGACCTTTCTTTTTTCCCACCTTCGATAGCATTCGGGAAAATTACCCGCGATTTAAATAATCGCGCTTTCTAAGCGTACACTAATTACAAAATGAAACTTCGCCGCTTAAAAAATAAAGGGAAAGGCCGTCATTGAAATTCACGCCAATTGCCCGAGCATGGCCGGTTCAGCTACGCTATTTATCCTACGGCTCCGGTATTCGCGAATTCCAGTTTACAAACTCGATTTAAAGCAGCGGGGCTTTAATAGTCCACTCGGAAAAACCGGAAAAAGGAACGAGAGGTTGGAAAAACGGGAAGAAGGGGGACAAACGCTCGGAGCCGGATCGACGAGGAGAAGAGGAACGAGCGAGGAGGGAGCGAGCTATAAACGAGCGTAAGCGATTGCGCGCGGCAAACTCTCGCGAGTCGTCGCTGCAATCCGATTTGATGGTTGAAAATGCGCGCCCGTCGTTGCATGTGTGAGCACGTAAGCCGGCTGTGTCATCGCCGATGCGCCGGGAGATCTTTTGAAATTTACATCGACGTATTAAATCATATTGAATTATGCAGTATCACGTAATTCCGCGCGATCGTTCTGGGTCACTATCGTCATCGTGTCCCGGCTCCGTTTGCATAAATGGAGCGTGAAATGGACGCGTTGCACGTGGTCGATTTGCGAATGTTTCGGACGGCCAGGCATTAGAAAGCCGAAGTGCCATGCTCTCGCATCGATCGCTTGGGAATATTACATGTACAGCTGTGTTGTAGAAAAGTAAGTAAGCTTCTGGGACGAGTTAAGATAAGAAAGAGCAATTCTGAAGTGGGAATTCCGCGATCATTGCTAATTAGGTTAACGAGGGGGATTAAAGGAAGGCGCACTAATCGACCGCGTAATTAAATAATTGTACGTTAACAGGAAAATTTGATAAGGCGATACAAGTACGCTTATCCGTTGATATAAATATGCTGAGTCTATCTCGCGAGTATTTATAACGCACGTTCATTCAAATACGTATACGCCGTATACATATTTGAAACGAGAAACCAGGAAATGCTGCGAGTGTACCGCCAATGTGGAATGTTGCGATTAACGTCGGCAGTATGATGCTGGAAAGTGATGTCGAAAAATAATAGGATATTGCAACTACGAACGTGGCTGAGGTATTAAATTTAACGGATGACGATTTTAACGTTTCGTAGATTTAGTAATAATATATCGTTAGACTGAAAACGAGAGTTTCGTTTGGCATAAAAACATTTTTTGGCCCACGGAGGCATTAAAATTATAAGTTACATAAGATTATTACGAAAATCTACCGTGAATGTTAACTACGGACTGTTAAAACGGCTGGGAAATTTACTCGCGGCTACGATAAATTAATTAGAAATATGGTGGAATAGTATTCATATTTAGAGATGTACGTCTCGCCTCGTGAAATATAAACTAACGTCAGGCGCGGAAATTAAAAGTCGTAGATCGAAGAAAGCAAAAGGAGAAGTTAGAATTTAATCACTTTGCTGCTAATTATTGAGAACGTGCTCTTATTAACGAAAAAAACTAATTTCATCGGCTGCGAAATACGCGTTCCAAAGACACAAATGAAACGAGAGCATTCGGAGTAAAGATCGAATCGGAACGTAATTAATGTATCAGGCCACTCTCTTTTTGCTCGATCTAGAAAAAGAATATCCTTAAATCTGATGTTATTGAAACTCGAATTTAATTTAGCCCCGTGGAATAGTTAAAACCAAGACTGGATGAAAGTGATTTAATCAAGAGTTTTATGTTAGAATTAAAAGTACCGGTACACGCGAACGGAAGCGAGCTAATACGAAGCATAGCGAGGATCTGGTGTAAAGGAAACGAAAAGAATGAAACAGAAGTTGTTACCTTGTAATTAAATTTTACAGCAATATCATCGCGTCGGGAAGAAAGAAAGTACTGGTAAAAGAGAGAACGCAAAGAGCGCTTAATGAGCCGACTAACGAATTAACGATTGAATAAGCTGTTTTTATCTGCGGTACAAATCCAATTAATTCCAGGTAATATTTTCAAGATGAAACAGGTTGTCGTGCAAAATATCTTCGAGAAGCGTGTTTTCCACTTTACGAGCACTATATCGCGAGTGTATCACGCTGATGAGCAATGTTCGTTCCTTGGTCTTTCAACTTTTCAATTACCTTGAATAATTCGCGCATAGTTACGTATCCTTGCACGATACGTCAAAAGTCGTTGAATTAAATTTCGCTTGTCCTGCGTAGAGAAGAATAAATCGGAGAACATGGAATTACGTAAAAGGAAATTGGAAAGAGTGACGTGTAAACGGTCAAATCGACAAACACGTCCAAACGTAAGGGTAAAATCGCACCGGCTATTGTAAAATTACATCGCGACTTGTCGCTTTAATACAAAACGGAAAATCAGAACCGGCCCTGAAAGATGGAATAAATGGAAATAAAAGCATTTTGAACAGCTTCTAAGATGGAGATTGTCCTTTCACGGATAAGTCTTCTTAATACGACGTTTAGTATCAACGTGTCAAACGTTTGCCCACTCGACGGCGCACGTATTTCTACGTCTTTTAATTCCCAGCCGAGCTTTTCGTTCGAAATGCAACGTAATCCACTTACCTTCGGTATCCGATCAAAATTTAAACACGGCTGGTCGTAAAAACTGAATTTATACCTGTCCCGGAAATACAGCGTTACAGGAAGTTGGCCGATTCAACGGGCGAAGTCTGGTTGGCCGCTGCCTTTGTTCTTGCGCGAAAACTTCAGTTCGGAAAGATCTATGTCGTCCTGTGCGCCTCCGGTTGCATGCACCGTTCGAACGGCACTAAAATGTTTTAGTGCGCGTTTCGACGTGAAAGATGAATCGAGAAATTTTTTAGAGAGAACCCCACCTGCTCCCTGGCACGTCGGTAAATCTTCCTGCATACTCTTTTAAGTGCCAGCCGCGTTTCGATTCAACGCAGAGTTTCGGCTCAGATTCCATCTTTTCAGTCTTTCGACGTTTTTAACCACTTTTTCCAACGCTCTTTCGAGAGCAGCAATCTGTGCTGTACACTTTATCTTTAATATTAGTAATAGCCAGATTGTGCGATAGCTTCGGCTACGTTTCTTTCAGTGCACGCTTTAGAATTTCAGAATTTTAACGTACGATAGATAGCGAACTAAGCTGACTCTGCGTAATAAGATTTTACGCTGTAACATACAATTTACAGAATCTTACCAAGAAGAGGTAATGGTACGAACGGTAAAAAGTGACTCGTGAATTAAACGCGAGATACAAGTTTGGTAATTATAAAAAGATAATAATTAAAACTGTCCTGCTACCACCTGCACGTCGAAAAACGCAGAGCCAAACGTGGATATCGACTAGAAGCCACTCGAAATCCGAATATCGCTGCGAAGAAGGTGGGCAAAGTAAAAGGGCCTGCGCTACAGTCGAAAGAAAATGAAATTAATGGAAAATGAGGGGGCAGAGACGAATGAGAAACTACCGTAGTACGAATACAAGAGGGAAAAAGCTAACGTTGGGAGAAGTGGAGGAGCAAAAAAAAAAAAAGGAAAAAGAACACGGTGGGGTAAAATTAATAACTGCTTGGTGCAGTGCGAGGAAGGAGGAAGGAATGGGGAGGAAATCCAGCGAAGAAACGTTAGAGCGAGAAAAGAAACGATAGACGGAATATAGGCGGACAGGAATAGCGAAACGCGAGCGGCAAGGAGCCGAGAGAGCTGGCTGATGGTAGCTTTGTCTTCGATGAACGGTAAATAGGGAAACGGTAACGTCGCAGGGACAACAATAGCTTATTGTGTGCAGCTAGGTACGTGCTCTAGCGTCTCCGTTGATATACAACCGTGCTTGTTACGTAGCAATGTCCGAAGACAGAGCGAATCGCTTACCAAGACTAAACTGGACTTCTCGACGCGAGAGTCCTAATTAGCATGTTACACTGTTAATCTTGGAGAACCACAGCGACTGCTGTAAGATGCTGCCACAATGCATCGCACGGCCGCGTCATGCAACCGTCAGCGATATTGTTGTTTCGCATTAAACGTCTATCGCGTGTGAGTGCTTAACGCTTCTGGAAAATTGTCAGTCCTTTGTGCAAATCTGCCGTTTTTCGCTGTATCACTGTGCCATCGAATTATCTGCTATTTTATTCGATGATTGTATATATATACATGTAACGAAATTTACTTTGAAAATTCATATGTGTATTATTCATTCTCACGACGATAGATCTGTACCGATCTTTTTAAACATCGTTTCAATTTCTACGAGCATATCGAGGTGTACGTCGGTTGATGGATAATACGTTGTTACAGTATTATTTATTATAGCGTGGTGTTCAAAGCATCGTCTAAAGCATCGATTATGGCAAATGGTAGATACGCTAGTAGGAATTTGGAATTTTCGTATGAATTTCGCTGTGATACGAAAAAGAGTCGATAGAAGTAGAGCTTTTTGTAAATGATTTGATTTATTATGGGAGGTAGATGAATAAAATGAAACTGAATGCAGGGAGGTTCATGCCAGAACCAAAAGAAGAGGTAATTAATCTTTTAAAAGTGCATTGTCGCAGCAAAAGGAAAGGAGGAGTAGAAACATAAAAGCGAGAAAGATCGTTATTACACGTTTTTATTTAGAACGAAATAGATTTTATGAAATTTTGATGCTACAAAAGTTATACGAGTTGACTAATATATTTATTTTAACATCTGCAAACATACAAACTATTAGCTTGTTCTAGTGATCGTAATTTGATCACAATGCTGTAAAAGTAAGCTGCTGTTTCATTAATCAAAGTGTAGTCTGGCAAAGGCATTCGTCATTGCATTGGAATCGTAAATAGAAGTGAGACAATCTAGTCGAAGTAGTCGCTGTGCAGTGACAACACGGCAACTCCCACAGTGCTGAAACCTTGATTACCATGCAACATGGTTAATCTCGAGTCCTAGAATGGCCACGAACTAGAAACAATGTTCATCCCAAATCTCGTGATACAGAATGGCTTAATGTTGCTTCGCCCATCGAGACTTCGCGATTTCTATGCAGTTCCTCCTCCATAGACGTCCTTTCATTAATTGATGATTTAGAGAAAATGCAACGGGCATAGTGGAACGTTTCTCTTAGTAGTAATTTAACATGCGGCTAGTTTTGCACACTACGTAAGTCGACGTTTATGAATTATCAATTAACCAAGATAAAATATTCCATTATGCTGTTGGTATTCATCGAGCGACAAGAGTAGTACGGAAGAGAATCAAACGATCTTACCGTTACTTTGTTACACGAGTCTCTTGTCGTTATGTATTTAGATAATACGATTAATGCCGAATTCTCAAAAAAACAGATGATTTGCATAAATGTATTTATCACACGGAAATAGTACAAGTAACAGTGAAAATCTCTAGGAAAAATGTCAGAACATCGATTCAGTGTGACTTCTGAATGGTTTATAGAATCTGCAAAGTATTAGGTTAACGCATAAATTCCTGCTGTTTTTACTCTATCACCGGACGAAGAAAACGGAATTAATAAACGTTAATAAAACGGAATAAAATAATTATTCAGTTGGCGCGAAAGATATTTCCCTAAAACATGGACCATACCGAATCTCTTTCCGCGCGTATTCTAAATGAACTTTCCTATACCTGTGCTAACAAAGAGTAGCGTAAAAATCCTGCCAGTACTCGTCGTGCAACGTCCTAGGCGACCTATGTATCTCGCCCTACGTCAGCATCCATTTAATAAAATATTCATGCCCATCCAGTCCTTCTGGAATAACAACTGCACTTGAAGCTGGTGCCGCGTATATCTTAAAATCCGTTCCAATTTCAAGTCCGACGGATCTGTCAGGACCATTCAGCCTCGGCTCGAGAAAGTACGAATCAGAATTTTAATTAAGCCTTGCATAAAACCGCACGGTTATTCCGCAAGAATATATCCTATCGGATCGAACGAGAGAAGTTTCGCTCTGGATCAACGTGCACGCCACCGGGCTCGCAATTAACGGCCGTTATTACCAGCTGTTATTACACCGAGAACGCTGATCCTATTTCGCCTTACACGTCGTTCCGTACCAAAATAGTCTGAATTATTTCGTACGTGTCCTCGCTATACGTAGACGACGCTCTTGCATCGAAGCGGAGTATCGTCACGCTGTTACGAAATGTCTACCGGCAGAATTTCAAATTCACCGACGTAATACAAATTTATGGAATACAGTGACAAAGTGATGATACATCAGCACGCAATAGCCGTGACACGGATCCATATTCAGCGTGGCGGGTGTGCGTCGAAGCTTCGCCGCGCCTCGACGGAGCGCGCGTCATCCATCCGTCACTGTTCCCAGGCCCTTGGTACAATTTGCGAATTAAATCGTATAAATTGTAGCGTCTTCAATTTTCCAGAGAGCTCGCTGATTAATCGCTGTTATTATTCACGCGTCGCTCAACTTCCTACCCTGTTTCCTCCTATGTTTACTGTCAGCTTAAAGAGTTAATTCGCTGTTTTTAATGCCTTGTCTGCCGTTTGTTCGTTAACCCTGGACATGAATTTATTTGGCTCGATTTAACTTTGCAGTAGCAGGTTCGTGATTCCAGCAAAGGGTAATAATATTAACATCGCAGACACGGTCGAGGTTACTACATGAAACTATTAAGTTTCTCGTAATTCGCTCGATCCTGCGATTCGCTCGGGAAGATTAATTATTTCCCAGTATTTCGCCTTTTGCGATCGTAAGAAACCACGCGAAGGATAAACATCGAAGCGAGATGAACGCGTACTCTTTATCGAGCGGTCTGATTTTTAATTAAAGGTCCGAGTACATGAAAAAATGCTGCGCTGAGAAATAAGAACGCGCGCGAGTAATTTTTGTAACCACCGCGTGAACGAAAGCGTACGTCGATAACAAAAGCCACTTTGCATTCCTTTTAGCGACCTCGTTATTAGCAATCTTTTAACTTCCGTTAAAGAGGCGAAAACAAGCGCGTGTTTTTGCGCGAGTAAAAAATTACGCGGAAAAATGAATGCAATTATGGCATGTGGCGCGTTTCCGTGCGGAGCGGCGATTTTATTCATACAGCGCGTGCTCCGTTTTCCACCAGTCTCCTTTTATATTGTGTTTGCACGATCTTCGAAGGACAAGCGATAGATCGATTCGGAATCGCTGCGTAACACAGGATCGTGTCGGCTGTTCTGGCACGGCACAATCGCACCGAGGGAATTCGATATCGATGCACCAGCATATCGAAGATTGATGTTGTTTTTATACGAACATCCCCGTTGTATTGACGCCGGCATTCGTGAGCGGCCCAATGATAGATCGTTGTAACGCGAATTCTGCGCATCATCGTGCTTTCATATCGGGCTCCAGCCTTGCTTTTATGAAATCGTTACATCCTACTTACGCGGAATGGCATTATTGGCCAAGCAATGGTTACTTTTCGCTTGACACGAGACTCCGCTCCGTTATTTATCATCCATGAAAATCCCTGCTTCGTACAAATTGATTCTTGGGCCGAGGAATTACGCGCGTGCCATATCGTACATCCGTTCGAGATTATCTTTGCATTCTTTTTGGGGGCAAAGTTCGAAGTAAAAATATTCGTTTTTCTATCGGCACAACAAAGGCCGGAGCGTAAAATTTTCCGTGATTAAAAAATGAAAGATCATGTTGCGAGCATTCGCTACACGGTTCTCCCTCGGGAGAGAGTTTGACGACTGGTCGCGTGAATTGAATAGAAGCCGGTAAGACTTAATACGTTATTGTTGGCGCACGGTATGAATTATACGCGGCGCGAGAAACTAAAACGTGACGAACAAAGTTACAAAATCAATTTACACGGTATTCGTATTTTCATGGGAAACAGATTTTACGACGTAACTTCGATGTAACAACAAAAACAGCCGTTTAGGAAGCGGAATTACACAACGATTCGAGACCGTGCTAAAAATATCGTTTGCCTCGCTCGCCAGCCAGCTGAAAAGAAAAACAAATTAATGAAACGGTAACTTTATATCGGCGTTATCGTTTCGGTAGAGCTGCAAAGGGAAACAAATTAATGAAATACTGGCAAACTTTGTATAGACGCTGGCGGAACTGTAACGAAAAACAAATACCGAAACCGTTGTACTCGGTGGTGTAAGAATAAACGGCACGGCGAAAGTTGTAAAAACCTGTAATTGCGTTGTCGCTTAGCTGGTCGATGAATATCGAATGTTACCGCTCGTTGACCGATCGTTCTATTTGCAGACCGCGTCTTTCTACGCTTTCCACCATTTGTTCCTCCATACGTTTGTCTCGACGAAACGTTAACGTCGACTTAAAGAGAAAGGCTAATTTTCTGAAACGCTTCCTCTTTCCAGCTCCGTGATCTCCTACATGATCTATACATATCACGTTTCAATCGCTCCGTGACGACGTTAAATCCGTACAAGAATTAAACATCCAGCCGTATCAGCGCCCCTTCTCCACCAGCCAAGGAAGCTGAAGAGAAAAGAGATGAAGAGAGAAACGGTTAGGTTGGACAAATAGGGAAAAAATAAAAGGACAAACGTGTTCGAGCCCATCGGTACTCTTTAATTAACCGAATGATGGCTACTCGCAGCCAATCGAAGAAGAAAAAGCATACGGTTATCTCGAAGAGGTGGACGTTGGCCGGAGAAACAGCTCGTTCCACTTTAAAAAGTTTCCACGATAATCGCGGGGTCGTAGCATGCACGCCAGCCCGGGCCCCGGTCTCCTTCTATTTATCTTATTTTTTGCCGAGCACCGTCCACCTCCAAACGACTCCGGTACCGAGTGAGTAATTATTCAAACAAGTAGAGTTGCGAACCACCGACGTCGTTGCTATCGTCCCGCCTGCCTCGTCCCTCGGCCGTTAGCCCTGGGCGGAACGAAGGGTGAATTCGGTGAAACGGAACGATGGTGGAGAAAAGCGGGGAAAGGCGAGGGTGCACGGGCCGCTGGGGCGTCTGAGTTGTATATAGGCAAACAGTCGCACACACGTGATAAAGTTGGAGGAAGTAAGTTACAGTTATACCGGGGCTAACCTCGCGAATGAAGAGTTATGCGGGGAGCGTCCTCTCTTCCCCGACTTACCGACTGGCTCAGTAGGGATTAAAACACCGCTAACACGGGGATGCGCCTCTTCTTCGGCTCGCAGCCCGCAATAGCAACGCTGTTACGAGCAACGGACCTGCCACTGGCTGCCACGATAATAACGCACCGGCTAATTTCCTAGAGTCTCGCGTTGTTCACGCGTGATAATACGCTCGAGGAGGGTGGCGCGCCGCTCTCGCAGAGACATTCCGAGTTTCCATCTTTCCACGCCCAGCCTGCCGCCTGGTCCTTGGCTAAATGGCACGGCCGTGAAACCGGTCCTCCGGCTTTCTGCGGCTGCTTTAAAAAGAGCGCGTTTTTAACGCGCGATTCGCGCACACCAGGGGAAATATAGCTTTCTTTTTGCCACCTTTTTTCTCGGACGGGGAAAGTTGCCACCGTCCACGCGCGAATTTTTGCAAAAAGCAGACGGCGCTCGTTTGTCCACGATTTGACCACGATCCGCCCTTCGAAAAAAAAGTTATCGCCGAATGAAAATTTCAAAAAGTGCGGCATCTGCGTCCTGCGAACTTTCTCGACGATTTTTAAGCGGATCGCGCTTGGCCGCGATTTCACCACATTTGCTCCGGAATTTTCGTTTGTCCGCCTTTCAAAAAGGAAAAAAGAAAAGGTGACGAACGTTTAGAGAGTAATGCAAGCGAGAAAATTGATTTCTTTTGTCAAAAGAGTAGTCGGTGCTTGGATCTGGACCACTGTGAGACGCGGACAAGTCGTGAACAATAATATTCCACGTACGGATCAATGAAAAACGTTCATGGGACTCGGACGTCGAATTTTACAAATTTTCGTTGGGTGATAACTCTCTTTCGAAGGGTAGACGATCGAAAATTTTTATTGCACGGATATGGTCGTATCGTGAAAAACGAACGCCCTTTGGTTTTTGTAACAATTCGCGTTTATGGCTGCTACCTTCGCCCAACTCTTTTTTTGTCGTTTTCGAGGTAGATCTTTGGAACGAATGCGAGAAGCTGGGAGGCGTACGAACGATCGAATGAAGAGATTCGACGTCTTGGTGGTCGACGACCAAATGGAACTGTTGAACGACAGGAAATTGTTTTCGTGCCTGGTCTTTTAAAGGAACTAGAATTTGAAAGAATTCTAAAGAATTAGATTTGTCGAAACAAATATTTTTACGTGTAATTAAATCTTAGCGCGAAGAATATATTCGTACACGTTATATTTCGCGTGGCGCGATAGATTTTCTACATTCTTGGCAAAAATTTTTGGAACCGAAACTATCGGAAAACGTTTGAACGAACGCGTTGAAGAAAGTATTTCGTTACTTCGCATAAGCTTGCAGTCGAGACTTGCATTCTGCTTTCGAACGAAATTTTTCGTTCCCTTCGAAGATTGGAACGATATGACAGAGTCAGAAATGAAATTACGGACAAGCGGTGAACAGGAGGAGACGTAAATTGTAGCTGGCTTTTCATATTTCAGTTGGTGTTATAATTCTCTGCATAATTATAATTTTCGTTTACGGATTACTTGATAACGATTAGAATGCCCAAGGGTGCGGATGCTAACGCGTGGCAGATGGAGGAAATCTTGCGAAATAGTTGAACTTAGTAACTGTGTGGCCACAGTTTATTCAACTATTATCTTTAATACGTAGCTTAGATAAAATCCTAGTTAGTTAGAAATGTCGTTTCAAACTTAAACGTAGTTTACATAAATGAATACATATGTTCGCGCGGAAGACGGTTGACGATCATTATGCTAATATTTAATTAGAATTTCGTTTTAATAGCCGAGTTTAATGTAATTAAAATGGAATAGATTTGCGTGTGTGTTACATACGGAGTGTACATATAAAAAACGTTAGTCAAGAGATAGAACGCTTAGAAACACGAGATAAACAGGCGATGAATTCGTAATTTTACTTTGAGCTTTCATATTGCCAAAGATACGAAAAAGAAACGTATTTATTATCTCGTAATGCCGGCTTTCTTCCTTTGAGCCACGCTGTACCAGAGTACTTTGCACGTGCTTATTTCGAATTACGAAAGAATCGCGTTAAATTTATGTCCCTTTCGTGTCCTCGCTATCATCGCCGCGTATTTCAGACGCGTTAATAACTATCCGCGTTTAATCTTTGAACGCGAAAATCTCGCCGAGACCCGCATAATTGCCAAACGATTCACGGAAGCGAGCCAGCTTCCCACGACAGATATCCCGCATAAATTCATCTGACAGCCGTGTTCCCTTAATGGATCGCAGCCTTGTCACTCTGCAGATTCATCCGACTGCCAAAAAGCGCGCGGAAGAGGAAAATGCGAAAAGAAAACGGGGCGGGGGCGGTAGAAGAAAAGAAAAACAATTAAACGCATCTACGACGAGCAACGGCCCCCGAATTCCCAACAAAAGTGATAAATGTCCGGTGGTTTCCATTTCTCGGCGCTCCTTCGAAATACCGATACGAAACCGCTCGCGCTCCGCCGACAGCATTACCATAAAGCATTAATATGCCAGACCCCAGAGGCTGTCTGCGAAAGTGGCGTCGCTATCTGCTGAAATAGAAGAAACTACGCGGGCGAGACGCAGATAGAAGTAGCGAGTCTGGCGAAAGGAAGACGTAGAAAGATAGAGGGAAGCGAGTCTCGTGGTAAGATGCTAGGCGTGGGCGAACGCAGAGGGGCCAAAGACACATCCATCGGCAGTTTTTCACGCGGATCCTCGATATCCGGCGGCGTATCCATCCAGCACGCGGCGATATAAATGTACGGCGATGTCGCGTCTCCCGCGAGATGGAATGAATTTGTCAGGCCGCTCCTCGGCAATATCGTTTCCCGTGCGGAAGCTTGTTCCTCCCCGGTTGCTTGCTTGTCGCCGTTGCTTCCCGGCGCGCTTCTTCCTCGCTCGCCTGCGCGAAGATCGATCGGCCCGATAATACGAGTCCCGGCGAAGGATCAAAGAACGAATTCGATGATAGGGAAAAAGAGACGACGGTGACCCGTTCTCGAGTCGAAGCCACGGGGCCAGCGAGAAGGACGCTGAATCGTGCAACGACGATCGCAACGACGATCGCAACGACACGGAGAAGGATAGGAAGATCGAAGGGAGGGTGCGTTGGAAGGAAATGGCGGCGCGCGCTGGCCCGATAGCGACAACGCCGATGAACGTAGAGGGAAAGAGATAGCAGGCAAAAAGGGGGAAACAGGGGGCCTAATTTTATACGGTGCTTTCGGATAGCGGCGCAAATCCTCGGCCACGAAATCTGCTTTGACCCGGGCAAACTTGCCGAGCAAAGAGAAACTCCTTCCTATCTCACTTATCTGGATGAGCAGCCTCTTTCTTCGTTGGCCGCGTGTTGCCGCTTCGCTCTGCCTTGGATAAAGAGCGTCAGTGGCGGCGGGTCATGCTGGCGGATCCACGCGACTCTGCTGTTGCCCGGCTCCGAACGAAAAGTAATTGCGCGAAATGGAGGAACCGAGTCGACCGTTACGAGACCCGGCCTCGATTCTCCCAACTTCGGCAAATTGAATCGCTCGAATTATACGGCGATCGTGTTTGGACGTCGCGTCACGGGTCAGTCGACACAATTTTGCCATTAATGAGCGTGGAGAGATGCCCGAACCGGGTAGGCTGCAAAAGCCGGGGCTTGGATCGGTTATCGTAGAGAATGGATAATTTCGGGCGCTCGAAACTTGTCCGGTAACTGTGTGATTTTTATGCAACAAAACCTTTCCGAATTGCTAATTTATTCGGTTGTCCCAAAATTTTCTCTCGTTCTATAAGGAAACACTAGCTGCGCAACGTTTTTTGCTTTACATTATTTCATTGAATTGTGTTGCGAAAACGTTCTATTATTTCCTTATGAAAGGAAGAAAACTCTTGGGACAACCTAATAATAATAAAATTAATTTCGAATTTTTCCATCTTGTAATCTTGTACTGTTTTAATTTCGGAAGAGGATTTGTTGTCAGATGACTATATGTATAATATATACAGGGTGGTTGGTAACTGGTGGTACAAGCGGAAAGGGGGTGATTCTACGCGAAAAAAAGAAGTCGAAAATATAGAATAAAAATTTTTCGTTCGAGGCTTTGTTTTCGAGAAAATCGACTTGGAATTTTCTTGAATTTGTCTCGTTATAACGGATCTCACTGTAGATCGTTGTCTCGATCGACGTTATGTTGATAAACACTTCCAATGTGATCGAAGCGTTTTCCTACCTATTAACTTACTATCCGGCTTTTTTATTCTATTTTTTATTCTTATTTTTTTTTATTCTATATTTTTGACTTCTTTTTTCGCGTAGAATCACCCCCTTTCCGCTTGTACCACCAGTTATCAACCACCCTGTATATAAATATAAAAGTCAGACATCTTCCATTTAGTTTCGACATTGGCTTCAATCGTATTCAACAATGATAAATACGTCGTGTTGCGTGATTCGCGCTACCACCCTTGCCTGTAATTATACAGGTCCAATTATTAAAATGGTTGCCGTTTTGCATATTGAATAGCTTCGTTCGTAATGGCCGAGGCGTACGTACAATTGATCGTTGAAATTTTAATGACAGCTTGACGAGCGAAATGTATAGAAGCTGAACAATATGCGCTGATAAGAAGCTGTTTGTTTAAGGACGTGTTATCGGTTGTGCGTTGTGTGTAACGTACTTTTCCGGTTGAAACTGATCGTACGTTAGCATCGTATTTAATCGACAGCACGGGATAATGTTGAAACAGCACCGCAAAATACTTCACCTGCATTTCGCGTCTGCTGAAATTCGTGTAGCTCTTGAAATTATTTTTCTTTTACCCGGAACGTTTCCTGGAATATTTAAATTAAAAATAAATATTTCAGGGAAAATTACACTGTACCATGAGCATGTAAAGATCCTTAGAGAGGAGTCTGTAGTAATTTAAAATTTATCTCGAGGAAACATTAGCAACAACATGTCGCAAGCTACTCGAATAGAAAGAAAAGAAAACATTGAAAGACGCAAAAGACGCGCGATAAAAATACAGAACGTGTCGCATTCGCGAAGCTTAAAAATCGACAATATTTTTTACTTTCCTTCAAACAGTATTCCCTCGTTCATCTATCTCGATGCTACGGTTTACAAATGCCTCCCATTCTTCAAGTTCGGATTTCACCGCGAAACTGCTCGATCGAGAGCTATGATTCCCGTGTCGAGTTCTCTTTGCTTCGAACGTTTCATCGTTCCAATCAGCGCAGCGGATCGATTACAAGGGAATGCTCGATGGACACATATACGAATGTTCCGGCGTAATCGTTCTTTTTCGTAAAACTGAAATTCTACGGAAAGAAATCCAGTGGACGCGTACGATTTGCTTAATCGCAGGTGTGAAAATTTGAAATAAAGTGCTGTTTTTAGAAGAGGTAAGAGCACGGATTGTTACATTTTGCGCGATGAATGATATTAAGAAACGATGGAGGAAAACGGTGTCCATTTTTGTAGAGTTTCGAAAAGATCTAGGGTTCTAAGAATCACAGTGCGTAATTCGAAATGAAGATCCGAAGATTACGTGAACGCGTAATTCAATCTAAGAAAAATTCACGATTAGAGTATATACGAATTAATTCAAATATTTGAGAAATTATACATTAGTATTTAAGAGTGTTAATAAATATTTATAGACGTATTTGTTTCAGTTAGATATGTTTAAGTAGTTTCTGTAGTGGTATTCTCGCATCAATTGTATAAAATTATAACGATAAACCTGGACAGATCGACTCGATGAAGATTAATTCGTCTTCACGAAAATCAACGATTCGTATAGAAAATTAGTCGACCAATAGGACAGTAAAAACGAAATCTGATTATTGATTACTAGAAATTAACTGCTTTACAGCTCACGCGTGTATACACACGTATCCGATACGTTCGAAATCGATGTCACTGTAAAAGTAACACCGTATAGCGTCCAAAAGTTAGCATCGTTTCTTTCTTCCCAGCGAAATTAAATTCTTTACGCGAATCGTAGTTTTCGTTCAGGACTTCCAGTCAGAAGTAAAATCGTTCCGATACATTTAACATGTTGCTGGTCGAACGAACGTGATAACCGTGCGACAGTCGGTCATGCGAGTTACCACGAGCGTTGGCTACCGTAAGATTTCGGACGTCACCGAAACGGAAAACGGTTGTCCGGGATATGGCGCGAAGGAAGCCGCGAAATGGCGCATAAACTCGGTGGCCACGCAAGTTTCGACGCAAACAGCTTGTCCGCCGCCAGTTTTACGACCACCCCAGTACCTTTCGATTTTCGATAGACTCCTCCGATAAGCGGCGGAAGCGCGCGGCTGCCGCCGATCTTGTCGACAGGTCGTCCGCGATTACCATTTACGAGCGGACGCGCCATTAAGCTGGCAATCGTGCCTTCCACGGATTTCGTACAAATCCGAACGTCCTGTACGCTTTCACCTCTGTCTCGATGATCGAGTTTACCGGCTAAGACTGTCCGAAGTGGCGAGCCACGACCTGCCACGCGACATCGACGTTTTTAGAGCAACTTTGTTCGCTGTTTGTCGACGATTGGATATCGAAGATGATCGATGGATAATGGATCGGATGAGATGCATTACCGAGTAAACGAAACAGCAAATACAGCGGTTGGAAGACAAATTTTATCGCCACTGTGCTGACATCCGGCGATAAATTCTTAACGGATGAAGCAAACCTCCGCTTAGGTCCTTTCTTTCCTACAATTCTACTCGCAAAAGTACGAATTGGCACGAATGTCCGCGGTCTACTTGTAACAATGCCAGTACTTCTAAATCTTCAAATGCTCCGCGGAAATCTACGACTGTGCTTCAGCCGCGTCTCATCCGCAACTAATTGCGACCTGTCAGGGTAACGTCGCTCTTAATGAAAGACACGCTTTTCAGTTCCCTCTGAGCTGGCTCTTTGCACGATGAAAACCACGCGGATCGTCGTATTCGTGTGCATGCCGGCAGAACACGCTCGTCTCGCAAGACGATCGGTACGCGTTGCTGCTTGATAAAAACTCAGGATCCCGTGAGAGTGTTTCCCCTAATCGCAAGGCCATGGATGGCTGGCACGAAAATGGGACGACGGTGTGGCTAAAAGAGCGAGGACGCGTGATGATTTAGTTGACACTTTTATGGAAGCCGTGTAACGGCGAGTAACGAAGATAAGTAGGCCACGAATGAAAGGAACCTAGCGGGTGTACGTGCACCGACAAATAAAGCCGCTCGTATACTAGGAACGCCACTTGTGCCTCGTGTGCCAGGGTTGATGAATTTAGCCGCCCCACGTCGACCTGCCGTCTCCTTGCACGCTTCGCTCGGCTGAAACGCCTCGCACCCGCCTCTCGCTTCAAGATGCACACGCAAGAGACGCAGATCGTTGTTCACGCAACAACGAACAACGAGACGAACAGCTGAGATTTGAAACTTTCGCGACGATTAGACGACATATCTGTGATCCTCGCCGTAGGTTTAAAGCCGTGTTTTTGTTAGTACATCGCGGAACGATAGAAATTGCGAACGTTTCTTTACGCATTTGTTTCGGAATAATATTAATCGTTTATTGCGAATTATTTGAAGTTTTGGAAATTGTTCACTTTTTATTGCTTGACGTGACTGTACTTTGCTTGAACTACGCTGGCTAGGAAGCGCAATAAAGCGTGATTTATAATTATGAAATAGTTGCAACATGTGAATAATACGATATGTGAATATTGGAGAGAACGCGTGAAATCATTAGCCACAATTATATTAAAGATATATCGTCGTATTTTTCGCAATTTCCAAAAATACTTTGATCGAATATTACTGCTTGCACGTTATTGAAATGAAATATATATTAGCAAATTGCTGCAGAATTGTCAAACCAACAAGATTTCTATTCTACAAGTTGACCATTCGTTAATATAAGTTTAACATATCGCGGTACGTTTCAATATGTTTGGTTCAACGTGAAAATTCAGGTCTCGAAATTTTCTTAGAAATCTCGAGTGATTAATTGCGCAGTTATCTCGTAAGACGTCTCTACTTGCAGGTTTCTTTCTATTGGAAAATCTGAAAACACGTTCCAAACGAATCTTCGTAATCCTTCTTCTGGTCTAATCCGACAGTCTCTCTCGATTGCACCGAGAAAGGAGCACGACTTTATCCAACGAGTGATCCGTGCACGAAATGGCAAAAGTACTTCGTAAGGATCTTCCTTTGGCGAAGGTATCGCTAATGAAAATTAGCCACAAACGGCGGCTAATTACGCGAAGCGGCAGCAAGCGCGCTCGTTAAACGGTCTTCGTCTTAAAAATGTTCCATTAAATGTTAGGATCGAGAGGCTGCTCGAGGACACGTCTAATTTATAGGGGCGGACGAAATAACGTGGCACGACGAAGCACGAAATAATTATTTGGTCGGGTGTTTCCAAGGATTCGTTGATGGAAATTAATTGGATTTCTTGTTGGAACGAATTACATTTCGATCAGATAAAAGTCTCGCATTTAACACGCGATAGATTTTTTAAAGAATTGTTTTCTTAACGAACAACCATTTTATTCATGGAAAATCTGGGAAAATATTACCGGTTACCCTGTTTTGAATTTTAGTTTAGAGATAACGCAGTTACGAAATAAAATATCTGCCGACGTAATTTGATATTCGAATTTTGTGTATCGAATTTTTTCATATTATTACAAATAACGAAAACGTTCAAGATTGTTTATTTATCATTTATTATTATTTATTATTACTTAGTCCGTGCCTTTCGGCTTTGCACGAGCTTTTCGGTTTTACATCTCGTTTGACATATATCGATCTTTTTTATTATCGATCTCCTTATTATCTCTACTCTTATATCTACCTAATCTCTTATCTATGTCTATCTCTCTATATAACTACCTCTTTTCTTATGTAATCTATTCCATAGCTTTCTATTCTCTAAACTAGATAACTTTTGGGCTTTTATATACAAGATTATTGCCTCCCTCTGTGCATATACGTACATCATTGGTCGGTAGTAATCGTGGCAACTTTAATCCCGAAGCCAAGGGCCAATAAATGGCACTCGTCCGCACGTAACGAACCGAAGTACAGTTCACGCAAGATGGATGCTGCCATTTATGCATCCTTCGGATAGTTGATTTGGCACAACAGGCAGCCATAAAACGGGCAATTAAGCGAAGATTAACTCGTCGGGTCATAGTGCGTCGAGTAGGCCAAAAACCATCCCCTTGCAGCTTCTCATCTGGCCGAGCTTCTCGTCGCTACCGTTCTACACATCCATACGGAATCCAAAAGCGGAGCCACCGACACTACAGCACAGCCTCATAGGCAGCAGGATTTAAAGGATTCCGTTAATAGGGTTACTCTGACTGGCTGTTATGTGGTCGTGGCGGCGCTTTCTAGTAGAGTCCACCTCGAGTCGCAGCCTCGTCGAGCCTGATCAATGCTGAATTTCTCGTTTCTCGGATCTCCTTGATGAGATGCATTTCATTAGCACGTTGCAGATTACGCGAATTCAGGCCGTGGTAACTACTTCTCAGCCATTTCGTTTGCTGTTCCACGAACGGAACCGCGCCGCTTCCAGCGCTGGATTTTCAAATTTCGTTCTCGTGCCCGTGATCCTCTTAAGACCGAACCAGCCACTTGATTTTCAGTTTCCTCGTTAAATAAACGACGCTAGTTGCGATTGGATGTGGAACACGCAGCGCGAAATGGCGAAGGTGAGGGAGCGATGAGTCGCGTAAAGCGAATATTATTTTCCGCGCTAATTGCACGAATGATTATCGAAGTGTAAAATGTTTTCGAAGAATCGCTCAGAGCGTTTCCTCTGTAGGAACGAACTGAAACGCATTTCAAGAACCAGTCGTTTGATTCGTTGTAAAATCTGGGTTATTAGAAAAAGAGAATTTATATAGAATATTTAAACAGTCATCAACCGTATTGATGCGCTGCGAAATGTACGAAGTAGCAAACAGTTTGACAATGACGTTATGAGTCATAGTTTTTACATTAACGAAACGAATTAAATAATTGATCAAGTTACTTCGTGTCAGTAATTAGTTCTTGCACTGTCGTTATAGTTGTCATCCTCGAGCGATAAATAAATTTTTCTCTTCTAATTAAATAGATTTTCCCGAAACCACTTACACGGCAAACTAGCCGAATTTATGGATACTTGAGATTAAAGGGAGTTGCCAACTAAACTCATTTCTATGGAGAGCGCATTTAATCAAAATGACCCACAATGTTCTGTTAAGCACTACATTTGATTAGTCGCGGTAGTTATCAGCTTGGAACTTCCACCAAAGTATCTACCTAATCTGCAACGTGACGTTCGATTTGGTGTGATGATTCGAAAGAAGTGAGATTTATGTACGAACGACGAAATGTAGCGAAAATTGCGTGGAAACTTAAATAGATCAACGGAATAACAAGAAATAAACGCAAGAAAAGTAATTAAAAGTTCAAAGAAAAGTTATTCCAGGTTAATCAAGTTCGGGTTAATCAACAGAAAAGTAACAGCATGCGACGGAAGGAACCTCATTTTCTAGCAAATACGTGGCCTATCTTCCTTTACTTTCTGAAAATAAAGATTAATATCTGCGTTTAAACAACGTACTTTACACATATCGCTCTCGTTTACGCATTAAAACGCCGTCTTCTTAACAGCAAACGAAATTTACAGCACATCCACGATTTATGCTAAAAAATGTATAGGATAAACGTTGGAAAAACGTTGCAGTATCAAAGACGATTCTAAACTTACGAACAATTGAACGAACCTCTCGATCGATCGCGGGATCCAGCCACGTACGAAACGAGAATCATCGAACCGTTGTCAGGAAAATGACAAAGCGCAATCGCGATCTAATCTTTTACAGAACGTGGACCAGAAGCCAAGAGGTAAAGAAGAAACGTGACACGCAAGTACCTACACGCAATTCATCCCGGAGCAATTCTTTGCCCGAGCGGTGGACTCTTCTTCTCGCTCGCAGGGACGTAGACACATAAATTTCTCTATCTCCGCGCTCATTACAATTTTATCTTTGCCCCGTTTGATTTATTCGAGAAGTTCAGTAACTTCACCATTGTGCCCGCGGACCGGCGAAGATTGCATTGTACGGTGCAGCGGCGAGCAGCAAAGGGAGAGGCAAGTTTCGTTGGCGCGATATGCTCCTCCAGCAACCTGAGTCGTAGGAATATTTCGTCCCTTCTCTCTCTCCGCCTCTGGTTTCACCTTCTCCGCTTCTGGCGAAGCATCTCCTGGCCCGCGCTGGTCCAGGGGAATTTTCTTCGCGGCGTGTCCGCCGGATTATTCCAGAGAGTCGGCAGTTTAATTAAAATTTAAGGCAAAGCGCGTGTTTGTAAGCCATAAGTCGGACGACGCTCGTTAAGCGACACCGGCCGCGCCATTAATTATTGTTACAGGTGTTGGCCGTTAGTGATGCCAACTTAATTTCACGATTCGTACGGAATCGACGTAAATAATCGAGCTGCAACCCGTGCAACGTTTAATTTATGCGAGCAACAGGGATATCGTCGTTTCTCGGCTGCCTGCACTCCGTTCGCTAATTGAAACGGTAACGCGAATTTCATTCCGCTCGATCATTTTTTAACGGCCGAGTTTCGCCCGCGACTAATTGGAACCGCCCACGTAAACGCGGCCGCGAATCGCGAAATTAGTTTTTAAGTGGCCCATGGATTTTTCTAGGAATATACTGACTTCGCTCCGAGGCAGTTCATCCCTCCTCGCCGGCATCGCTGGCGGAGGGGAAGGGTTAATCTGTAATTTATCACCTGCGTCTGTTTGCTCGACTCGTTCGTCGCGAAATTCCGCGATAGCCATGTTTTCGAGTTGGTTGGGTCAGTACCGAGCTTCGGAGTTTTGTACAGGTGTTAGAGATTTATCGGACGTCCGTGGAATAGATTGTGTAGGGATTAATATTTTTCAACGCAAATTATGATTGGAATAAAGGCGTATATTAGACTTTTTATAAGTGTAATCATACGTGGAACGTCTCCTAGGACGTTTTCTATAGATTTAGCGAGGCGAGTGTAGTTCCATTCGGACTCGACGTACCATTTTTTTAAGTTGAATATTTGGATTTGTTTCTCGATTCATTTCCCGAAATTTATCGACAATTTCTTCGCTAAATAAATTATATACCTCGTCTCATGTGTGTTTAACTTTGGGTTAACTCCGTCGTTCTCGTCGCTTCTTCTTCGCATTTCTAATTCTTCGGATATCTTTTCATGTACAATTTCGAGGGAAAGCGTGGAATATGCAAAATATCAATAAAATGCAAATACATCGAACGTTGAATGCCGAAGCGAAATATTTAAAAAACCGTTACGTTTCAGCAACGTCTACCGAGATATAATCGCCTCGGATCGTATTATGCAGATCCGACGAGAACAAGAGAGTTAATGTCAGCCGAGGCTGCGAGTTAACAGCTTGATCAACAATCACTATTGTTATGTACGGTTATTCCTGCCAAGAAGCTACAAACGAAACTATTCTCAAAGGTCAAAACACGATAAAGGTTGCGGTATCGCGTGGATCGTGCATCATAAACGGGAGCAGTTGAGCAGATGGTATATAGCAAAGTCGGAGCGACATGTCATCTTTAACGACCCTACAGTCGCAAAAGCGTGTCACTGTTACTTTCCATCCGGGCTCAGGAGCGGCGGAACAATTCCTGAGTCCCGTGGACCATCGTGTCCGAGTTGGTTCTCGGCTACTCGCACGGCGAACCTCTCTACGAGCACAATGCATAGTGAAATATGAATGCACGCTGCTCGGAAAGTGGAACGAGGGTTCGTTCTCGGCGTTTACCCAACTTAATCGTTATATTAAAATCAGGTTGCAGTATAATCGAGCGTGGCACGATCGATTGTTTCTTTAATTGAAAATTTACAATCTCCACGAGATATAGAAACTTAAAGTTTCGATAAAAATGCTGGAATTAATTTGCGAGGAAATATTTTATATTACTTTATTAAAAAATTGACGAAACAACGTTAAAATTGAAACTTGAATTTAGAATAAACATCGATGATCTTGTAATAAAATAACGTACATATAAATTTGGGGCAACAGCGTAATATCTTTTGGAAGTTCGTATGGGAAATGCTGATCAGACTTCGATGATGGATCAAGATGAATTTCAAATGCGAGAGTTTAAAAATGTGGGTAGCTCGCGGATCGCCGTATCTATTAGTTAATTACGAATTAATTGTTGTAATAATTATATTAGAAGGCAACGAGGTATCGATCCATCGTCTTGCGTCATTAGTTAGATCTGTCAAGTTTGCGCTAATTGCTGGCACTTTGAAACTCGACCTAACAGAATTCTTTTGATTTTTTGTTTCAGGTAAGATAAAGTCGATTAAAAGCTTGTTTCTTCTTTGTTTGGCGAAACGCGAATGCGGAAAGAGAAGAGTGAGTACCGCAATTTTGTTGCATTTTTCGGTTGTTTTTCGCGGTATGAGTTCCAATTTAGTCGGATGGAAAAATAACGACTGTCTTTGCTCTCACGAACGAACAAAATTATTTTCTTCGGTGTTCAGCGTTCACGACCATTCCAATTACTTTTGAATCTTTCGAAATGTCTAATTCTAATTTTACATTTTTGAATTCCAATTCAGATTCGAAAAGTATTGTTTAAAATGTACAAGTAGTAGTTCAGATCTCGGAGCATTTGAAATCTATTATTACTTTACAGAAAATCTCGAAGCTAAATTTTAATCTCGTTCGCGATTAATCCAAGCATAAAATCCATTTACATCCTTTACTCGAGTGCATTTTCTAAATAAGCGATACGCAGAGCTCGGCGATCGAGCCACGATGATCCATCGAGCCCGCCGGGTAGTAATCGACTTACGACGATTTACTTTTTCCGGGCGCGATCAATCGATCCGCGGCGCACAGCCGCGCGTCTCTACATGTAATTACGGTTTCCAATCATCTAGTCAAACGTTGAAGCGCTCGTTTATGAGGAAACGTATCCCGCCACGAGTAGAAGAGAAACGAGGTGGTTAAACAGTCTGGTAGAATCGGGGCGGGGCTGATTGGAACGGTTTGAAACACAGCCGAATTTCCTATGATTTTGCGCAAGTTTCGCGCACGAATTTCGTTCCGCGCCTAACGTTAATTTGCCGGTCGGGTGAGACGTTTCAGAATTCGCATTCCCCCGTTCGTCGTGTCGAATAAAGCGACGTCGAATTTTGCCGAGAGAGTTGAAAACGCCGCGCTTAATCCGAAACGCTTTTGAATTCCACTCGGCGACTGTGTGTTGCTTTGCCTTGCTCTGCTTTGCCCGACCTGTTTGCCCCTTTTTTGCTCTCGGTTCGCTTTCAGTCTGACACGCACCGCGTAGCTGCGTTTCTGCGAACAACGCGCCGCACCGAGTGCTTGTTCGCCTCCTACGGGTGACAGATCTAATGCGTGTATGTTTGAATAAGAGCTCGCAACGACGTGGCAGTTTCGAATCGCTGGGAAAAACTATTCGTGTTTGTAGAATAAGGAACGAAGAGAATTTGCAATCGGTAGATTTTTCCTTTTTTTTTTCCTTTTTTTTTTTTTTCGTGGAAAGTAGCCGTTCGATCGCGAGTTGTGCGAAATACGCAGATGCAGCTGCTGCGAGAAGAATGTACGCGTACCCATAGGTTTCAATGAGGTTTTTTTTTTAGGTTTCACGTTTCATCTCCGTAGAATAAAATTTCTGTAATCGTACGAAAGTACCACTAAATGATGCGAAATTTATTACGGTCAGGTATGATCCGTTGGTATATAAGTGCGGTAATGAGCATAATAAAAGCAACCATTGTAATCTTGATAAGAAAGCAAGAACAAGAAAACGCAAAATAGAAAATCGTATACCGAAATTTCTACCTGCAATTAACGGAACAACTTGATTAAATATTTTTGAATAGGGTTTCCAGTATCGTTTGCTTTCGTATGAACGGAATGGAGGCAGACGACGAAACCTTTCAAGTTCTACCATCGGATACTCTCGCATTGCTTTATTGTGATTCAGCGGTTGATAAGTTCTCCTTCGGTTCAGATGCTTTTTTTAAATATTCTTTCTATCTCCTACGACGCGTTCTTCATAACTGGCGTACATGTTTTTAAAGGAATTCAAACGACGCTTTTTCTGACGACGATGTTATAAATATTGATTATGCAATCGAGGAGTTCTCCGAGAGAAAGGTATCGTACGAATCGCCTGGAAAATTTATCTAACTATTTTATGTGGACAATTTTCGAATTGTCTATGCATTATCGGTTTTCTAATTTACGACACTTGATATAGTAGCAGTCAATTGCTTCCCCTATGGAGTTACAAGACTTCCATTTCTCACGCTAATCTGTGCTTTAAAATACAACTCCATATAAAAGAATTGCTTGCAAGTACATATATATGGTTACAGCTTGTAGAGAAAGCAATGAGAACGTACGCGTTACAGAAACTTTTACGCAATACAAAATTAGCTACGATCAGCCAAGCGAATCGAAAAATCTTTCGCAGTACATAGGAAAACCAAAGCCTAGTAACATAACATCTAAACTATAACAAAAATAAATATTTCAAGCATTTAACAAATTTAATGTTGTTTCGTAATTTAATATTTCCACGAGTATAATAGCTTTTTATATTTACAAACTAAAATAAATACCGTATAATATCGAAACTATCTGACTAGAAAACTCAAAACCTGTATATTTACAAGGAAACTCCTCGATTCGACTTGCGTCTTCCGCCACCTTTTATCAGCTACTTGTATTTAAATTCTACAAGCAGAGAACGTCTGTCTGCACAATCGTTGCTCAAACTCGCATAAAATTAAAATAAACATTTCATTCCCAAGTCGTCCCGTTCCTATCAGCCGACTGAAATCCGACCAACTAATCCACTCCATCGATGCTAATTGCACCAAGCAAATCAGATTGTCATGGTGCGAAAACTAAGGTGGAACGAGTCCGGGACAGCGAGTTATTCGTCGAATAATCAGTCGCAGAGGAACCCTCGTCGACCAGAACCGATTGAAGTCGACAATCTCGTCCGACGTAACTGTACCGGTGCTAGTACACGCGGAGAGGGCCGATGAGAGACCTTGTCTCAGAATGGCTGATCCGATTCTGGCACATCCTTGTCCCGGTAGGACAGTAATTGTCGCTCGTTCTTGAAATACCCGCGTCAGATATTGCGTGCTCCAACAATAGAGCACAATGGGAGACGGTGTCAGGCCGAGCAGAATAGTCCAAGGCATCCCATCTTCATCTATCTGTCTGTACATTTACGCCTGTAATTCTCTTTCTCTATCCCTTCCACATCCCGATTAACGGACCAGAGTTTGGGCTTCGTTATCCTGTCTATCTTGCTGCTTGTGTTTCTCTGTCTCTGCTTCTGACGTTTGTCTCCCTTTGTTTCCTACGAGATTGCTGTTAGCTTGCCGAAATGGAGCGAGAAAATTGAAAAATGACACTCGTTAGCAGCTGCGGTATTCTGTGGCTGTGACTGTGATTTCAGATCCGTTCTATGCAGCTATACGCTGGCACACGACAGTATTCGAACACCTGCAGACGAATATCATTCGCACGATAATGCTTTTTACAAGATGCTCTTGCTAGTTGTTTCATTCTATTGTTATTTATACGCTACCGACCAAAAGATTGGGTACACACACTAATTTGCGAAATGTTCTTAATTTTTTTTTGTACTAGTATGACATAAATGCTTTATCTCTCTTTGTTTACGTACATAGATATAAAAATGATCAACACACGTTATAATAGTCGAAATATCTTTTTAAAATATCAATAAAGAGATGTTATATATCGCTACACGTCCCGTTCATCAAAGTAACCACCTCTTTTCTTTATTAATATTTTACACAGTTTTGGCATTCTTGAAACTAACTGTTCTAATTTCTCTATCTTTTGTAGAAGCTCCCATAAATGTTGTTTCGACCTTGGACAATGATTTCTAATTTCTCGATCCAATTCATCCCATAGATAATTTGCAGTTGAAACAAAGCTGTGTATTTTTATAACAGTAAAATTATACAAAGGAGGCACAAGTATTAAGGAATGATGAAATATTAAGCCGCACAGTTTGTTATTCGGCATCGCAGCGTTTTTCTTTTTTTTTTTCTCCCATACACCGAAGGTTTCCTCTGGAGGAGTGACAGACTGTACGTAGCTGTAGTTACGATCTCAATGAAGAATTCATGCTTCTCGTTAGGCGCTGGTCGGTCGTATTCGTTGCGAAGAAAATATAAGTACTCTTTTTAGAAGTGTCTCGAGTTACGATCAGTCAGTGTCAGTGCGAGTTCGTGTCATCTTGAAAGATTCTTCTTGTAACGTTTCCTCTCTGCGTCGTGAATATTATGCGATATATTCAAACCACAACATCGCGTAATATTACGTGTGTTCTGAATTTTCCTTAGCACCGTTATGAGACTCGTCTATCACGGTTATATCGGTACAGTTTCAATCTAAAAATGCGTGTAGAAGCTTTTATTATAAGCATTAGGCAAAACATTGCTGTTTTAAGATACTCGTAGCATTATTAAAAATACCTCAGACATCTTAATCACGCAAGTTATTATTTCCGAAGCAACTTTTTGATCCACTCTTCCACCGGACGACTCAATTTTTCCTTCTGCAATTCAATCGCATCATCTTTTCTTACCTTTAAATTTTATCGTCTCCTCGTGTTTCTTCAACATAGTTGCTTTACATAGACGTGTACTCGTATCTGCTATAATCATCGCTGCGAAATACCTTTAGAGAGACATTCACTCGTTAACGTTTACATTTGCGAAGTTTCTTAAGAATGATTCAGTCAGCGTCGTTAATTGCGCTACGTCAGAGTGGAATCGCGATAGAACGTGCGTAATTCGACAGATTACAGAGACGATTTCTGAAGGGCGTCTTACGTGATGGATTCGGTACGCAGTTCCACATTTGCGTTGGTAATCCGTCAGGGTCGTGTAGCAAGTGCTGGTACCAGCATATTTAGACCTTTGATTAGAACTGGCTTGGATCGTCAATTTGCCGTTCCCATCCCCAATACAATCGTACCAGTTATCAACTGTTAATTCTGGAGATAAGTGGGCTCGAAATCCGACGTGCAGATTCTACTCGAGCGTCCCTCGAATACTAATGCGTTTTAATTAGTTTCATTGCTCCTCGTACGACTAAGGAAGGTATTTGCTAGGTTATCGATATTGATCTCGATTGTCCGATGCCGGTATGTTTGTACAGCTTATTGCTTGCCGAATAACCTTCTTTGACTGATGTTGTGTGCGATTCGTGCCAAGGGAGCACGATCTTCAGAATCGATGCATCAAAACGAGATCTGTTTGAGAATCAGTGAATTATGGATCGTTAGCGCGCGAAGCGGCTTCAAAGTGGAAACAAAATCGAAGTTCTCTGGTATTTAGTTCTTAATCTTTGAGTACTTTAAGTGATATTTAGACGAGTATCTAAGGTTTCTGCGATATGGAACAATTAAGTAATAGAAGCTTAAAGTAGAAATTGTTTTCGGTTATTCGTAGTATTCGTATTACGAGTAAACGCGCGTACGTGCGATTTCCAGCTATTGGAACAATGTAATATCGTTTAATCTGAGGAGAAAATAGGACTGGTTTAATAAGATCTTTACAATTGGTTTACAACTCGGAATTGAAAGCCAAATTAAAGAAAGACTCGGATGACCCAGTTCTGGCCTTTGAAATATCGCGAATAGTAAAAACGAATTCAGAGTATAATCGGAGGAAGAACGCTTTATGCGAATGAACATTTTCTTTCGTGAGATTTCATTTGAAGCAAAATCCTTTAAAAAATTCATTCCTGTGTATGCACGATAAATAAAAAAAAAAGTACGTATAAACTAACTTTCCCAATTTGGTATCGGTGATTAATATCGATTTATTATCCAAAAAATTAGTTCACTTTTCGTTCAGAAAAATCTTCCCGCGAGACACGTAAATTCATCGACGAAATGATTTCATCAGTCGCTAACAGAAACGTAAACGTCCAAGTTAACGCGAAACTTTAAATTCTAAAATCATGGATGCGACCATTTTTTCGCTCCGTTGTCCCTAGAAATTGAATCTGTGCGCACGTTATAGCAGACACCGCGAACAATTATTGTTTAATCAGTTTCTAACAAGCGGCCAGAGACATTGCACGTTTTACGCGGTGATCGTGGAAAGTTCATTGGACGAGTTTAATCGTGTAGCGGAGAATTTGAGGCGAGACAAGAGGGAAAGGCAGTTTGCTCAAGGTATGGGAGGGGCACCTAATTACAAGACAAAGGAGCAAATGCTATAGATTAGCTCATTAGTAGAACGCTTGTCTCGTAATACTATTAATTCATCCTGTGGCAACGCCTATCATGTGTACCACGTTGAGGAGGCTGCTCAGAGAATCTCGTCTTGCAAAGGCTAACATCAGACACCGAACAGCCGATGAGGCAGTTGCTTTATGGTAATTTGATCGATAATCGAATTCTACGTCTTTTTGATGAACGATTTTCAAGTATAAAGCTTCTTATTTCATTGGGTAATCGGAAACCTCTTTTCGTAACGCTGCTGCGTTTTAATCGTTTCTTCCGAGTTCGTTAAGCAATAATAGAGATGACGTGAAATATTATAATTGACCGTGAGCATGCGTATTATTGCTTGTTTTCTCTGCTTTCGAGGAAATCTCTTGATTTAATTTCGTATTTCTCGTTTGTGTTTATCGTTTATTACGTTAAGATAAGAATATGGAATTAAAATAGTAGGATAATAGCAGGGAAAGAAATTTCTTCTTAGTTTTCTGCAATCTAAAATTGTTGTACGATTAGTTTCGAAAGAAATTCGTTCGTGACGAACTTTCAGCAATTTTTAAGACATTTTGTTATAAGATTTACTCTTACAAATGGGGAATGTAATAATTATGATAAAATGTACGTCATTTTCTGTAGAAAAAGTAAAAGCACGTCTGTAATACGTGCGGTCAATTTCAAATATTCATATCGTGACGAGTATCGGACTATAAAAACCTGAAATAACGTTGTTAAATAACATTGTGTCGCATAGAAGGAGAGTTAATTTCAATAACGTACATTCGTGTCAAGGTAAAAGTGGACATAAAAGTCGGGCACAAAGCCCTTCCACTCGTTCAGCCATGAGAAACTACGATGCAGTAGGATATTTTGTTTTCCTTTGATTGACTACAAAGGTTCAGAAAAGTGCAAAGAATTGTTTAACTCAGAAGCAGTTTAATAACGAAATAACGATTTTAAAAGGCAATTAAGATGTCAAAGCAACTATTTACAACCGGTTGAAACGATTAATGCAGTCTATGAACCACTGATATCATATCGAAAGTGAATTATATTTGGTGAATTGTTTCTCCAAACGTTTTACGATAACAAATCGTTAATAGCAATGCCAACTTATATTTTAACAACATTGTTTCATCGACAAATATATCGATATTAAACTAGTTTCAGACTGAAATACGACTCGCCTGAGATAGATAATAAACCACTATTATCGTGGAATGCTTTAAAACGAAGAGATCTGCCGGAAATATTTACTTGCTCGTTATATTTAAACCCACCATTTCCGTATCATCCAGTTGTTAACGTGAAAGTAGCCCAATATAAAATAATTAACCGAAGAAGAGAATACTCTCGTAAATTGGACGATAAGTGAATAAGATTAATCCACTTCGACGAATACTTGTCTGCATAATATTAGTCATCGATATTCTTTTTAATTGTAAAATCAAATGAAAAATGCTCGCGTGAATTTGTTGGCGAAATACATTGAACTTTGCCATCTCCTCCACAAAACACAAGTAACACGACCTGTATCGTATTCTTCGCCCGTCACATAGATTCCTCGTCTTTGCACGAACGACATTATAAGCTCGACGAAACGAAGCAAAGAACACTCCATTAATCCACACCATTTGCAAAGTATTTAAAGCTACGCGAATGTCACGGCGCACCCTCGTCCCACGCAATCGCCCATGCCAGATGCGCGATCGATGGTCCTCGTGTCCTTGAGTGAAATTCCAGCCAACCCTTTCTCGTTCCCCGTTGTGAATTCGCTCGCCGGCCATTACCGGGAATCTCTCCTCGCTTCGGAGGCACGAGGAATTCCGACATCACTTTCAATTTGTTGCAATTGTCGGAGGCGAAGTCCGCCGGATGCGCTCGCATCCCTAACGACTTTTACCGGCGGAACGATCGCGCCCTTAGAATTCGTGGAGCGCGCGCGTACGCGAAACAAACGAGACCGACCAAAGCAGCTTGTTCCACGTTGTTGCTCGAGTAATGCCGTACAATTAGTCAGTGGTTGATGTACTCGCCCGGTTTAGTATTATTGCGCCCCTTGCACAATATCCACGCCACTCCTTCCGCGTAGCTTCCCTTCTGCCGATATTGCGTTACGCCAAGCATCCGCAACTACCGAACCGTATAACCGAGTAGAAACACGCTCTGGGTTATGACCGATTAAATTCCGTTACTTTCTCTCTCTCTCTGTCTGTCTTCTGGCTGCCGCTTTCTCTCCTATTCTTTCTCTTCCTTCGCTTCCGCGGATCGTTCTATAATTGCGTCGAGAGGAATCGGCGAGAACTTAGTAGGGGACATTCGTCGAGATACGTAAGGTTCTCTAGATTTGCTATTGTTTTTTTACTCACGGAACAAATTGTGCGTTGTTTGTTGGAAATTGTGTTCATTAAATTGCTTTATAATGGATAGGAAACGACAGAGAGATGGAATTTAGCAGTTGAAGCATAGGATTAACAACGAAACAGAGCGTTTTCTTTGTCTTGGATATTACTTTATTTCAATAACGCCGGTTGCCATATCGCAAACGTGAGATGTGCGATGACGATTGGATGTTTCAGAAAATTTCATGAATTTGTCACGTGAGACACCAAGAAGTTTCCGAAAGACTTGTACCTTTGGATCGATAGGTGGTCGTTTCTCTTTTTGACCATGTGATATATCAAAGTACACTTTTTTAACCACTATGTAATCTTCGTATGTAATGTTTAAGCAGTTATGAATATTTAGTTATGAATATTTCGTATGAAATGTTGCAACTTCGAGCCAACCATTTCCCTAAGCCGCTTGAAGTCGAAGATTTAAACTCCTCCATGTTCAGCAGGTATATCTAAGAAGAAAAAAAAGGAACAAAGAGATTCGAATTAGGAATATTTTGCCGAATATCATCCAGGGAAGTAGTTCAATTACTTAGCGACCTCGTTGGAGGATAGTTAGGGAGTTCACGTGATACAAACGTTTAACAAGTTCGTTACACTTATTATTAACGATATTTCTTTCCGCGTTGGCTCACTTCCTTCGATATTGCCTCGTCGACGAAGCTTCCACAGCCATCGGAATGCGTCTCCCCAGCAAGTTCTATCGGTTTATGAACGATTAAATTTCATCAAATATCCATTACAGGATGTAATTATGCCGTGAAAAGCACTCCAGTTATCTAATATCCCCTTTGAAACGTCATTTCATTAAATTATCGATAAAACTTGGAAGATTAAACTCTACCATCGCGAGATCGCGTCACCTTGGAATTTTCTCGCTGAAAATTTTATATAACGGGAGGATCGATAACAGTGAACGATCGAACGTTCGACGATCGTGTGGAAATAAGCGTGAAAAATGGAGAGATGTATTTTAAGAGAAACGTTTTGAATAAGTTGGTAACGTTATATTTTATTGCACGTTTCGCTTATAATAATATAATAATTTGGATTAAAATGATACGTTTAAATGATATTCAAAATAGTGGTAGTATCTCATATTTCTGAATAAACGTCTATCTAATAATTTGCTTGTAAACTCTGTACTCTCGTATCGCAGTACACAACAAGACTAAATAGTAATTTGTAAACTTGTTTGCAAGTTTAACAGTTTAGAGATATAACGACAGTTTCGAAACTATTTTCATGCAATACGAACGTCAAATATTAATTCACATAGTCAAATTACCAACTTTTTTCCAACTTCTTTTAGCGAAATTGCTTTTAACGATATTCATGATATTCATACATATAAAGATTTTCATAACGTAATTGAATAACTTCGATGAAAAGGTTTGAAGACTGTTAGAACTAACAGTGCCTCGAACAACTCAATTTAAAAGATAAATTGCAAATTAATATTACATTCACAAAGTTAAAATCTCCCTTTAGAACTAAAAGTATTTTGCATGATCAAAATGTTTATGATACATCGTATATATATACATATATATGATAAAACGTCTATAATTTCTTCTTAAAATTAATATGCTAATTTAAAACTATATATATATATATCTTTGCGCTTACATTTTGTCTTCAGTCCACAATTGAAACAGTTTCAAGTCTGCCCTGAAGAGGTAGGGTACGTCATCCACGAAACGTTGGACCAAAATGCGGATGCAAAGTGCAAGTGCAAGTGCCAGGTGCAAACACGATTGCGTATCCCGACAAACCAATATCAAAATATCTCACCATCGCGAAAGTTCCAGACCCAAGATACCTGTTATTTCTTACATTTTCCACACAGGTGGAAGAATTTTGTCTGCCTGCTATATATTTTCCTATTAACTACATCAACGTGTATTAAATTGTCTTCAATTCGCTCGTTGCATTGGAACGTCCAATAACGACTCTCAAAACCGACGTCACTAGGTTCTCTACGCGTAAAGTATAATCGCCTAATTGTACTTAAACACGTGCGTGCAATGCACGACGGACCGCTCATCCGCGAGGACGTTCGTTTTCACACGGATCATCGACAGAGACAGTCGACCTCGTACGGACGTGGGTCTCTCGTGACCTCCAGGTATTCCTACGGTGCTTTTTTAAGCGTCGACATTAAAAACATCGTTAGCCTGTTCTGGTTCGCGACGGGGCTGAGAACAGTCGGCTGAGAATGTAATTAAGTGCAGTCCAAGATTTAGTGGCGTTGCCTCGCGGCCGCCTGCTCGAGAAGCAGGCTCGAGTGTCCTTTTAAGGGCCGCCTTATGAATTTAGCGAAGCTCACGCGATCATAGGAATTATTCGGCGAACTCTCGCATCCCCGACGACTTTCATTTCCCCGCCGACGAAAATTTATCGGGCTGCGAATGTATTCAACTACCGAGGCAACAGGACCGACAGTCGTTTCGTTGCCGATGTCTCTCGGAACTTTCCAACGGTTTTAGTTGACGTAACCGGCTGACGTTAACCGCTAGTCGTCCCAATTTGCAGAAACAAACGACCTGCACGGCCGGCTGACTCTTTCTACTGGAAATCTTACCGCTTTGCGGAACACAGAAGCGTTTCGCGCTTAAAGCTGGCTTTACGTTAGTCCAGTCGTTGGATCGAGCGATTACATTACAGTCGTTCGATTGGAAATGGATCGATAACCACGTTCGTCCAGTCTTTTCCGTACCGTTGAAAGAGAGCTAGATTCTAGTGTCAATGGACGTAGTGTCGTACGCTTCGGTACTGGATATTGAGTCGTCTACACGATTCCAGTAACCCTGGAATGTCGTGCTGCCGATCGTGGGAGTAAACACCGAGTTGAAAAGTAGACTTTCGATCCATAGTTGTTGCGCTGGATTGCTTATTGGAATGAAAACGCCGTTTACGTTATTCCAGTTACAACACAGTATGCTACTGGACCAATGTAAACTTAGCTTAACGTTACATCGGATTCTCTAGAAGCACGCATGGGTCGTAGTATGTATATGTAGGTGTTACTTTAGGAAGATTATAGGTTGCGCTGGGAGTTGTACTTGGTGAAAATTAATACTATTAGCGATCCAGTTGTTCGTATGTATTTTCGTCTTCGGAGGGTTTATTATTTAATCTACATCGCGCCTCGATTGTAAAATCGTACGAAATTCTCAATTTTGATACAAGCAGAGTAGAAGTATGCAACATCGAATAGCTGAAAGATATTACTGCAAATAGAAAGGAGCGTGCGCGTCGGTAAGTTTATTCGAGCGTAAGTTTGCTTCTTTTATAGTTAGCGGCGTATTGTTGAAATAAAAGTAACGATGCGTTATTGAAAAGATCGAAGACATCCGCGCGAAGAAATTAGCTGGCCTAGAATATCGACGATTCAAACGATAAGTCAATTCTCTCGGTTGATAGATCAGGCTGTATTTGTGAAACGTAGAGTCAGGTACTTCGGCTAAAATCTATGGAAAGATATCTTAGCTATCGTGGAATGTCGAATAAATCATCGATCTTGTCTTAAGAAATATGACTGTAATTCGATGCTGCACCATCTGTGGGTTTTACAGATTTATCATAAGCGTAATAATATCTTTCACTGTGAAAGTTATAACATATGTTTATACCTGGGATATATATGGCTCGCCATTTTTCCTCGTTCAATCGAATCTAAATATCGAAATCTATAAGGCGGTAGGAATTTTGCCTTGTTGTCGTGGAAGACTGAAGAAAACAAGCGTAAAAGGTGAATAAGATTGCATCGACGAAAGAATGTAATATTGGTATTTATATAATGATGATTCTGAAATCCAACGAAATAGCCTCAAAATTAAATCCTTTTCTCCTTACGATATAATTACATATATCATACAATTTTCCAATATTTATATNTAAATTCAAGACATACGCGTAAAATTAAACGGCAGTAGTTTAAGCGTAGAAGATGGAACGTATCTTAAATGTGTCTTATTCCCATCGTTATACTACAACCGTAGTTTTCTCCTTACGATATAATTACATATATCATATAATTTTCCAATATTTATATTAAATTCAAGATACACGCGTAAAATTAAACGGCAGTAGTTTAAGCCTAGAAAATGGAAAGTATCTTCCATTTTCCAGTATCATCTATGTCTCATTCCCATCGTTATACTATAACCGTAGTTTTCTCCTTACGATATAATTACATATATCATACAATTTTCCAATATTTATATTAAATTCAAGACATACGCGTAAAATTAAACGGCAGTAGTTTAAGCGTAGAAAATGGAACGTATCTTAAATGTGTCTCATTCCCATCGGTATACTATAACCGTAGTTTTATCTGAGCACCTACGCACACATTTGCAAGGGGTAGGCGAAGCACAAAGGGTTGAGAGCCACGTATCGCCTTAGAATAATTTACTCCGAAATCTCCATCTCGGGTTCCATCCCCGAAATCTATCATCAGGCGTTCCATGGTATTCGAGTGCTCCGTCTGCCACTTCTGTGGACGTGTTTCGCGGCGCGGTTTTCCCGCCGGAGGAAACGCTCGACAACCCGGCATGGGCCAGGTCTGTAAGACAGTTTTCCATAAATAAAGCGTTTGTATCAGCACTTACGGGCATGAATCACCGAGTCGCGGAAGGCTGAAAAGAAGAAGGGCTCCGTTATCGTTCACCGGTATAACAAATATCCAATCTCGGTGTAAGAAATATACGAGTGGAATGTGACGCGAGACGAATCTACGAGTCGCAAGTTTATCGCGGCCACGGGCCGGAGCGGCGCTCCTGCTTCGAAAGTTGTAACACATGCCAGTTTTCCGGCAGCGTCGGGAAGTCAGCGACGTGCTGAGCTGGCCATAAATCGCGAAAGAAATTCCGAAAGTGTCGCCGTTACTGGCAGTCGCTGTTGAGCTTTGCGAAGGCCGACCGAGTCCACCCTCGCCTCGCATCCCCAATAATTTCGAGGAAAATCGCTCGATATCCAGATGCCCTCCCGATAACGGCGAGTTAGTTTTCGAGATCCTGGCGATTGCGAGATTGGTAAATACGGGATAGGACGAAGTTCTCGTGGCAGCGTCACTTTAGGAACAGTTTTGTCGCGATAATTTACAACCATCTCTCGTATATACAGCTGCTGTCTGGAGTTTGAATTCAAAAAAGTATCATAACATCGTTAGATAGCGATACGATGTTGAATAATTTTCGGTAACGTATAGTAATCGGTATGTAGATGTCACATCGGATATCAGGAAAGTTTCATGTTGGGTAGATTTTTCTTGTAACGTGAAAAAATAACGCAAATAGTGTTTGATTTATCCTCTCATAAGGATAAAACGCGAAGTATAATTTTTCAACAATTGCTGTTTGTTAGGTGACATTTAGGCGACGTAGTAGATATGGGAAAATAGGGAATTCGTGTATTCGTTTATTAGAGCAACCATTTATTTTAGAAGAGATCTTAAAGAAAGAATTAATCGTAAAAATAACCAGATTTCACTGGTTCGTTTGGAGCAGCCACACCCTTTAAAACAGGATCTATTAAATAAGTTGAGTTAAAGCAAGGAAAGCAGCTCTGTCTGTGTTTAATGTAGCGCACTAATTTCGTTCAACTGCAGTCAATCAAGAGAATATGAATAAAGTGTATCCAACGCAAGTATCTGAAATGTAACTATCATTCGTACAAGTAGTATTCTTTCATTTGTACCTATTTTTTATTTTTTTTTTTTTAGAATGAAATTCGCGAATGAAAAGAACAGATCATGAAATAGTTGAAAATTTCTTGAACGTAGATTATCGAAAAGTTATCGCTACATTTTATATACTAACTAATAGCCAAAAGAGTGTCCGTACAAAGGATCCGATTTGTATTTTTCAGAAGATAATTATTTGTATTGGTAGAGGAACAGTAGAAAAAGTTCGAAGAGGAATAAGAAGCTCGAGCTTCTAGAGCTCTTAGAGAAGAAGAAAGAAGGAGAAAAGATTACTATACAGCTCGACGGTATATGTGTAGAGAATCGTGGGAGCAGAGCAACATGCGCAAAATAATTAGCTTGCGAATAATTCGTGAGCATCTCCACGGAGCGGAAAATGTTCTCGACGTGGAAAATAAAATTATTCGGCTAAATACGTTTCGTTGGAGTAAATGCGTGGAGCTATTCGAAATCAGTTTGAATCGAAAAATTCCCACTGATTATATTATATTACTTATTAATTGTATTATTTTATCGTGTATTATTTTTCAGAATATTTTACAGTGATTTAACAACGAGCCTGAAATGACGTGTACGATTAATATTTAAATTACGTTCGTGTTTTCGCAAGTTCCACGGAAGATATTTAAAAATAGTTGAAATAGAATTTGAAACTTCTTAGATCTCGAACTTGATCCAAAAATATTCACGGTTCGTTGTGTCGTTAAGTCTGCAGAATGTATGTAGGTAGCCCATGTACAAACATATATAAAGCGACCAAAGGTGAGAAGCGTGTTACGATATCTAGTAGGTAAAATAAATCATTATATGGAATCTGTTTCTTCGTTTATATGTTCATGGAAATATGAATTTCTATAAATATCCTTAACTCGATTATCAAAATGCGAATTATAATGCCTAGTTTCGAAACCACGTCGATATCTACTCTAACATTCGTCTGTAACAAGAGGAAATTAATCGCTGCTTTTAGACGTCATTTCTCAACAATAGCGAACAAAAACGACGAGAAATAACAGCTGCTTTTTGCCTGCGTACGCTTTCCAATCAAATATGAGAGCCAATAGTTATATTAACATCATAAATCCATCGCATTTCCTTTCAATCGAGAAACAGCCGATCAGGTACGCGTCAATAAATAGCGCCCCGATCACAAAAGGGATCCGCGCGTTTCAGTCAGCCATTTTGTGCACCTCACACGCGATTCCGTCGCCGTGGAAAATTAATTTCGAGCCTCGTAATTACATGCTAACTCGCGTAGCCTCGTGCCAAGCAAATGTTAGTTACCAAAGTTAAACGCGATCGACTTAATTAAATGAAATTGGCCACGGTTCACGGCGTAACTTGCTTCCCGCTGCACAATTAGCAGCAGCACACTTTTCGCTAGAGGCATTGCGCGCCCCGATGTAACTGTGAAACGTCGTTCCAACCGTTTCTCGAGTTCTCTCTGGTGCTTCGTCGAAGGTCAGTCGTCGGTTTCCACGAGGAAGAGTCGTCGCGACGCGTCGCGACTCGAGCCAGAGTAACGAGACTGTTTTCGCGACCCAGTTTCGGCGATTTATGCGGACGCTTCGCGAATTTCTGCAAAGTCGACGCGCAGCTTGCGCATCCGGGGTTAAGAAGAGCCGCGGCTGGATGGCGAACGAAGAAGGATTCTCGGGCGGAGAGAGCCCGGAACACGAGCGGATAAGATGAAATCGTGGCGTCTTTTTGATGATATAGCGAGGTTTTCGCTGTCCCGTTCCAAGATCTCGTTGTTATGAGAAATTATTTGCTTGCGCGACCACGGACGACCGTCTGCTGAATTTATTTTTGTTTGCTTCCGTATTGTTTCTGCGAGCGTAGACGCTCGCGCTCTCTTGCTGAATTTATCGTTCGCGTTATCGCCTTCTGTTTGCTGCTCCCTTGGAAAAATGCGTTTCTTAAACCACGTGAATGATTAATTGGCCGTGGGAATAAACGGCACGAGTTTGGGGAGCAGAATTTTTTTTTCTTTTTTTTTTTTTAGGGTTTCATACGATTCTGGTAGGAATAAGTCTGTGTAAGGTAAAGGAATACGGTTTGTAACTGAGAAGATTTTATTTGTGGAAATTATTATTTACTGTCTCGTGAAATACGCGATAATGGAAGAAAAACATAAGCAATATATTTTTTGTAATCGCGGTACATTTATACGTTGATCTCGTTCTCGCAGTATTTATCAATCTGTGTTGATGACGAAGATCGAAACGCTCGATTTTGCATCGCGTAAAAAGTTTCTGAACTTACGATAGCATACCAATATTTGGTCTACAAACTCTTTAAACTAAACGCAATATCAGTTTGAAACTTTCTTTGCTTTTGTTTTGTCCGGTGATTACTTATATGCTCGTGAAACAGCAAGTTACAATAAAACGATCGAGTATTGTAGATCTAAAATAGTTAAATGCTAAAGCAATTTCGTTATGGCTTGTGAACGACATTTATTATCTTATTAAAGGTTAACATTTGATGTTGTCTCGATGGCGTTATTTTAATAATATCACCACGCTTTCCATAACGTCATTATAAATCAATTAGCTGTCGTTGCAAAAGTTCGTGTATTTTTTTTTCGCGTATTTTTCAAAGCGGTAAAAAACGCGAACACTTGTACATCGTGACAATCTTTTAATTGATTTACGAAGCTATTTTCTACAGCGTAACGAAGAAATTCAATAACTCGCGTGGCTTTAAACTTTTACGTCAACCATTTTTTCGCTGCTTCTTTTGCTATCGGGCTTCGAACGATATATAGATCGCTGATTTTCCCAACTATTTAAATATTATTTTAACTATTATTTCCTCGTCTTCAGCTGTAAGCTATTTTTCGGGGAAGCATGTTAAAAACGGTCTGTACTTCAATTTATTGTATTAATCAATGTAATACATTCACTTCGTATCCATGAAAGACTGAAATAAAATCTAATCAAGAAAATCATCTTCTCTGCGATGTTTCGAAAGAAATAGACGAGGTGTAACTCGCTTCGTACGTAATAATAGCCCAACCATAAGTTCAATTCGCTTAGAAATTATCCTACTTCAAATAAACATAGCGAAATACCGTTTTCCGCATGATTTCGAAAGAAGCAAAGAAAAGGCTAGAAATGTCAAAAACTCCTAGTATTTCGTATATTTCTCTTCCAAATTACTTTATTCTGAAATACGAAGGAGAACACGAAGGAAAGACGAATCGAATGCCATTAAATCGAACTAAACTTCAGAACTGAATGAGAAACTTTAAAAAATATCGATCTATCTAAAACGATCCCACCATAAAACATTCGAACTTTGCAAAACGTCAAATCTCCGGTAAACCGATCTCTACTAAATAGTAACAAATTAGTATTTCAAAAAATAGCATAGCATAGATCTTATTTAGGATCGAAGTTGGCAATTTCTTTTCTCCTCCCTTTCTTTTTCTTTTCTTTTAACTAGACGACCAACGTGCGTACCTCGAAGCCGACTTGATGCGGAAACGAGCGAACGTTGATCCTCGTTGTTCTAAAATGCAGGAAATATCACCTGAAAGGAGATGTCCGACAAATCTACGTACATATATAGTTGCGCGATGCTCGCGCACGATTGCAACTCGTGTGTCAAAGAGTGCAAAGCGTTGTCCGTGTGGCTGCACGCGCGTAAACTTCGCTCGTGCTCGTTTGCGAATATACGAGCTGGCGTGGTACGAGCACCGGGCACAGTGCGGGCAGCAGAGGGGCTGTAGCCAGAGAAGGGTGGAATTGGTGGTTTATAGCGAAAGTTTGTGGCATCGACGGCACGAATTCTTTACACACGGCTAGCCGTGCTCGCTGTTCTCTCTTTCCTACCCGTTAACCGCCGTTACGAAGCCGCTCGTCTCGTGCAACGGTTGATGTGTGTAGCAGAAACTCGTGAGCCGGCCGTGAAGGATGATTCCGAATTTTCCGAACTGCGACGAAGCGGCGGAATGTTAATTTTATTGGAGGGAGGCAGGCGAGAACGTCGAGGGGAATGGGGCGAACGATTCTCCGTTGTTGCGATATCGAACGTTGACGATTTTCGCGGAGAATCGCCTCGTGTTCTGCGAACAATTCGGAAACACGTCGGCTTTAGCGATCGGTGAATGGAATCGAATAGGCGAATGTACGGATCGGGTTAGATGTTAGATTTTGTGGCGCGGTTTGCTTGGTTCCATGAAATAAACAATAACAGAATGGAAATACCTACATGGAGTGGCAACTGGCGGAAATTTTCATGGACTGGGAAGTGTCGAATGAGAGGAAATGTTAGATGGGTACTAAATTTCCCTACAGTGACAATGTGTTTTTATATTAGGAATAGCAAAAGGTTAACGCCGATAGATCTGTGCGTAGGATGTCTTGGCTGAAGGAGGTCACCCGAGTATCCCCTTTGTTTTTAATGACGTGAAAAATGTTCGTGGCGGAATTTAAATAGATCGAAAAGGAGAATACCATGGAAGGCTTTGTCGAGCCACCTTACAGTCTAGATCACTGCGTAGTCTGGGTATTATTTAATAATTTGATCTCTTCCGACTTGTGCAAATATTTTTATAGAATCACGTATTTTATTATGAAATAGTTGTTATTATATCATGCGTTGATAGCAGCTTGTGAAATTATTTGTGAAAATGAGAGGAATATTTATTTTTTAATAAAAATTTCTCGTTATAGACTGTGCGATAGGATGTGTGATAGGAAGGTTTCGTAAAAAAGCGCTGTAAATTTGTAGTTGATTCATGACAGTGACGCTTCTGTTTCCTATACGGATATCGTGTCTTTCGCGTGTCACTCACGTTCGTGATAAATACGGACATATATTACCCTAGCACGTTTATAAGGAAATTTACTTTGGTCCCGATTTTTCAATAAAATAATAAAAGAGGAAATAGCGAAAATAGAAGCAGTAGTAGGAGTGAACGACGAAGATAGGAAAAATCCAACGTGTCATGCTCTTCGAAGACAAACATCTAATACACGGAAATTACTAGAAAAAGTATCCCGACTGTGCGCAGCAACGCATTATCGCCACCACGCAGGCTTCCTGCTGGAAAGAAAAATTTCTATAAAAACTGCAACCTCGCCGTATAACACCGAATGAACTTGCAAGTTGCGATTTTTACGACGTACCATCGCGTACTTGTGCCAGCGAAATATTCCCGCGCGAATAAGAAAAGAGGAAACTTTTTGCTAAATTCAAGTTAGGATTGCCGATAAGAAAATACGGGATCCGAATTTGGTGGAAATTGAAGTTGCAAAGAGAGGAGCGAGCCTCGTGAAAACGCCATTAAGGTATCCCCGATCCGTCGTTGATGACTTAAGCGAATCACACGGGCCGTAGAAGTCTCCGGCGGATAAACGTAACCATTGCAGTGGCTATGTACAAGCCAGTAAATGAGAACAGGGGCCACCGGCTATATTGGCTTTGTGAAGAATCGCTCTCCAATGAAAGCGTTAACGAACCACGTCGTTCCTTCTCGTTCTGCTCAACTGCTCCATTTTCCGATGCTTTTCCCTTCCTACGCTATTTCATCCCCTGTCCTCTCAGCGTCCACGTTCCACGATTCTGCCTGCAAAACCGGTCAGAATTTCTCTCCCTCTTGGCCAGTGCTCGCCAACCACCGACTATCCTTTTCGAGAGCCCATTTTATTTGCCGCATGCGAAGGAACACCTAACACGCGCATTAATCGAATTTGGAGGAAATTAAGAGCGCCGTTAATAATGCATCCAACGTGGGAATTATCTCGTGTCTCGTGCTTGCATCTCCGTTTCTCCATGGATTCGCCATGCTGTTATCGAAGTATCGTTTCGTCCTATCCGTTCCTTCCTTCGTATCCTTTCTATCCTTTTTGTCATTGGTGATTTCGCAGTTTCATCGCGAATAGCGAGCGATATTTACGATTGAACGTTGGATTTTACGCGAGTAGATAGGACAAAAACAATCGGGAAGTATATTATTTTTCTAACAACGAAATAGAATTAATTCTCTTCGTGATAATTCTCTTGGAGGCGGTCAGAAGGTCTTGAAGCAGAACGATATCTTAAGGGGAAATTGCTTCGGAGAGGCATTAAGGAAACCATGAGCGTTTTCCGAGAATAATTTCTTTTATCTATATAGATTTAGGAATAAAATTTACATTTCAAATATAGTATACTTTCGATATCGAGATTAATAGAAAGTACGTCAATGTTTGCTTTAGAAATGCTATGAATGTAAATTTTCAGATGCCATACCTAGATAGCTGTGACTTGAAGAAATTTCTAGAAACGTCGCAGTTTCTACTTGAAATCTACTCTCCTTCTGAATCTTTCGAATTCGGCAGAAGCTGCGAAATTTTTCCTAAAGTTAGGTAATTGAATTAACTAATTATTTAATTAAAATAGAGATAAATAAAATCGAAATTCGAAGAAGTACAAGTACATTCTATAACCACGCTACTGGCAATGATGCTAATATTTAAATCGAAAATTAGCTTCTTCTGTACAAAAGCGTGTTATAAAAGTTGCGAACAAAGAACCTTACTTTTTGATTCCGTCGGAGAGGAAAACCACGAATTTTTGTACACGAAGAGAGCAAGCTACGAATACTCGTGTTACCATTCAGGCAGGTCGCGCTACGAAAAATATTAGCCGCGCGATTCTACGCGAAACGATGGCGTTCCATGATCGACGTCAAAGCGAGTTTTTCCATTTTCGCTGGACGAAGTTGCACGTTCACGTGGCACATGCAACGGTCGGCGTAACTTCTCGTATGACGGCGTGTCCGCGTTATTGTTGCGAGGCCGTTCCCCTGTAACCGGAGATAACACGTATACGCGTGTCCGCTATTACGCCTGCTGTGTTGTTAACAAAGAAGCCATTCGTTACGGTTAATTGGTGTACGGTAATTAATAGCCGGCACGGTGATACCGGCTGAAATTAATTTTCTCCCGTGACAGTTAGCGAATCGGTAATTTCTGTTCCGTGCGATGATCTTCAATTCGAAGTCATCGAGCTTGTTCGCGCGTGAGATCCGATTGAGCCAGGCAGGAAACGTTTCGAACGATCCAAGGCAAGCTTCTTTTTTTATTTCTTCTTTTCTTTTTTTTTTGGTCGTTGATTTAAAGGATGACAAACGGACGGTTTTCAAGAAAGAGTTCGAAGATTTCGTTGTTTTAGAGATTCCTATTTCTGCGGGAATACACGATGACGATAGAAAGTAATATAATATTGATAAACTGCACATTTTTATGCGTTTATAGTAAAAATGCACGCTAAGGTGCAAATTAAAATGACTCGGACAACGTTGTCGGAGGAAAATACGCAAGTACGATATATTTTGCAGCAGAGAGATCACACGGTGCAGTGTATTACGATTGCTAGAGTAAAATATATGAAATTCGCCTGACGTTCAACCTGTTAACGCCCGAATCCTCGATCACCTAATTAAGCGTAATACTGGAAATGTCTGCCGAGAGAGCAGTATCCGCGTATTGAGCGTCGCGTGGCGAATCATTGGACGAAGAAACATGCAATTTCCCACAATATATTCGACTAATAATTCAGCGTTGCGGAAAGAAGCGAGTTCTCGTGGCACGAGAGGCGAGAGTGTCTGCAACTTGCGGCCGCTGACTAAAGTAACAAAGCAAGTTGGAGCGTAAAGCGTTAATTAAATTAGACGGAGTGCGGCTAAATCCAATCGGCCGTGGCAATTGCTTAAAATTCATCCGAGACCGTTCCAAATACTGCCTCGATAAACCATGATTCTCATTCTCCGGCAAAGCCGAGAAGAAGAGGAGAGACGAGAGAAGGGAGCATAGAGAAACGTTCTTGTAATAGCGGAACGTTAAACTCCGAACAGATAAAGCCGGCGCTAAACTTTCCAATGTTCTTCGTTAAAGAAACGGAAACGGCGTGGCGCGTCTGGTTAAAAACTTTTTACGGCCATTGTAGATCCACTTTCCACGACTGTACGTGACGTTTTTTGCACAGGCTGGCTTTCGAAGTTCGACTCTTTACGAGCAACGTTGCCTGAGTATTTCCGCGGGCTTCGCAGGGGCACGGGATGCACCGTGATTGCGCCGATCGTTCCCCGATTGATCAATCAGGATGTCCATTCAAGCGATCGCGCACCCACGCCTTCCTCGCGAATCATAACTTCCCGCTTTCGGCCGAGCCTTTGAAAATGTTTTCGCAAGTGCTTCGCGCAAATCGCCTCTGATCAAGAAGCGTTTCGAACCGCTTCCTACTGAGAATTCCTCGCTTAGCACAGTCGGTTAGTCGTACCTGCAGTCGATACGTGCACGGCTGAGAGTAATTTTAGCTTTTAGAATACGGACACGCCATTAGTAGACTGGCAACTTTTATGCGAATTTCGTTTTTTTTACGAACGCGAGTAAAGATTCGCTCTTTAAATGCGATAACGAGAGATTTACTTTCGACGTTTCGTATATTTTTGTCAAGTACGTCAAATACAGATTTAGATCCACGTACCTAGACACGTCTTTGTAGATATTAGCGGTACATTTGATCGGTGATTGCATATGAACACTGTTGCGCAAGCGTAGCAATTACAGCGTAAGAATTATCATTTTATTCTGTGTATTATAAGATGTCACGAAATTGTCAAGATAATCTCCACTAGAAAATTCATGTAATTCTGTCGTATACAGATATGTATATGGAACGTTGAGAACAACAGTAAGATACGTAATTCGCTGTTTGAAATAGGTCACGAAATGTTCAGCGTAAGAACTGATTTGGTTATACCATCTAGATTTAATAAGAAAAAGACGAATTGCTCCAGCATCTGTGGATTAATGCCGCTTACTAGGACGAATTAATCCCATGAACTGAAACTCGGAAGAAAGATATAACTTTATTCGTTTGTACTGCGAATATCTCGTGTAAGAATCTACGTTGCAGAAACGAGAATTTTAATAGCCAAAGCCTCTCTTCTAATCACTCTATCGTGAATAGAAACTCTATCGTAGCGAGATTTCCAACCGAGTTCTTGGAGATCTTTTCACACGGACTTCCAGTCTCTGTTCCAAGAGTATAACGTTCCAGTGTAACCATAGCGGTGGCCGGTATCGATACGAAAGAGGCCATGTTACTGGAATCTATACTCCGTACCAATAGCGTTATGTTACGTCACGTTGCGTTCTGATACAGAACGGCTTCGACTGTAACATTATTCATAAGTGCAGGACTATGCGCACTTCATAAACATGAGCCAGCGTGCAGCCATAGCTGCCACGCGCTCTCGTGCTCTCTGTCGTTCGCCTCGCTGCCATGGAAATATCCATAATATCGACGGTGACGGCAATAGAACGAGAGATGGAGAGAATGGGGTAAAAAGGGACGACTGATAGCGAGGAGATCGATGATAACGCCGCGCGACTGCTGACTGCTCGAGGCGATACTGATAGACGGACAATAGGAAAATCAAGGACGTCCATTGTGCGCCGCGTTGCCAGATTTTATGGTCGATCACGTATGTAACGAGGAATGTCTTTAAGTTCTTTTTACGCGTGAAACGGCTCTGCTCAACCGTCCATTCAGAAGGGAATAATTACGATTCGACGAGGGAAATGTAAAAAATGGCGCTGGATCTCTACGTATAAACTGATTTCGGTTGTATCTCGAAGCAAACGAGATTTCTTTCCTTCTCCTTTGTAACAAGCGTCCTTTGTAATCTCGCGAATGATTTTACTTTCGAGGCGTACGAAGAAGTGGCTTTGTTGGCTTTTTATGCATCACCGATGTTATTGATTTTATGCCGCGTTTCCTATTTAAACGTACGTAAAATATTTGTAGTCTTTAAGGGCTAAGTTCGAGAAGGAACTAAATTTCGTATAATATACGCGATTTCCCGTAAGTTCCTCAGGGCCCTCTTAAGGGGTTTTCGTCGTCGTTTCATCGAACGTTACGACGTAAGAGAAATTCCTAGTAATTCCGTAACGCGTGACATTTAAATTTGAAAATACAACCGAATGACACATGTATACGTTGCACCGTATCGCAAACCGAAGAAGGAAATAGCTACATATAAGCTGACAAATGAGTGACGTATGTCTATTCAAGCTTATTGGATATACGTGGGAAAAAGGAGGCATGAAAGTATCAAAGTATCATGAATAAGACATTTCACTTTAAAAATTCAAATCAAGCGACACGGGCATTACCGACAACGCCTACAAGAAAAGGAACGTTCCGCTCCAAAAATCTCGGAAACGTACGTCAAGAGAAGACACCGCGTTGATATTTTACATAGCAACGTGGTAGTTCCGCGAGAAACCATTTCAAGAGGGCTTTCCATGGGCAAACGTGAATTTTTAACGTTATCGAAACAAACGACGAAGCGAGCAGACTCGGCTCGCACTGCGTGCACCGTGAAAAATCTGATAAGCGATAACGATGAAAATTAATCGAGTTGTATATTATTTTTCCCCATTCGCTCGCAATGTTAGTCCGCGTATATTTCCAGGTTGGCTGTAGCGCGCAGAACTACAAATGCGTGTTCGGGGACTCACCTTTCCGACTGTCCAAACTTCATTGTGCAGCGCTAATAACGCAGCCCTTTGTCAAGTGTTTTCCATTGTCCACGCCGGCAGCCACCATTTATTTCTGTCTTTCGCCTCTTAACACGGGGTCGACTCTTCCCTCTGCAATAACAAGCGGCTATTATCTTGCCACGTTTTATTAAATCCACGATGCCGTCACGCCATCGGCCAGATTTTAAATCTATATCAGTTCCGTGTTACACCGTGGAAACATCGCGTATAATGCCATCGGACACGCGATATATTTCCCATGTGGTTTATGGCGAAAGCGTTCACTCGGAATATCTCGGCGCGCGCCATGCTGGAAAAAGTTATTCAACGGCACCATCAACTCCTGAATTAAGTAGCGTCGAGTAGTTTCTCGTTCTCCGCTCTCCTTTCTGCTTTTTTATTCCGCTATCTCGCGCTTCTTGCGAAATTCGAGTGTTTAACGGCGAGATAAAGAATACTTTCTTGCAAGTTGGCAAAGTCGCAAAGAGAAGTTGTTTCTTTTTTTTTTCAGAAGGACGACACGAAAGAGAAAAAAGGGACAGTTTAGACGAGCACGAGTGTTACGTCGTTGCTTGCAGCAGGTTTCTTTGCTTCTGCTTTTCCAACCTCATCGAACGCGATAGCGTGCGTTATTCGTACGTACGCGTGCAGATAAGATCGAAGTTGAAGATTTATACAGCGAGAGATTTTTAGATTCGATTCGATGATAGAAATTCGCTCTCGACGTAGACTTATTTGCTACGCATCGTTTGTTAATTCTTGTTAAACGGTGTTTGGTGCGCCTTGAATACGGAGAATTCTAGCAAAGATGCGTGTAATATTAATTTCCATTGAAAAAATGTCTTTCTTCCTTTAAAGAGCAATTTAAGAAACACTTGATATTCTTTACTTCTTTAGTGGAAGCCATTCGCTAAATTTAATCGCGACTTGGTCGAGCAGAGGACTTTTGACGATGCTTGTTCCAAGAAAATTTTTGTAGTTACACGAAATCTTTTCTTCGTTAAATGTCAACGCAACGTTGAAAGATCCTCCCTGTCGTCGGCGCTATTTATTTAAACGTCACAGCGCGTGGTTAGACAAAAGAAGTAAATAGTCAAGATATTTGAACCGAGTGAAGGAGCACAGAAACTACTAACGAAGATCTTACAAATCTTCTCAAATTCACTGATATCCAGTTTCAGGCAAAGTGCACGTTGTATGCATTTTTTTGTATCATTCTGCCGAACAGCCATTCGAATGCCGCACTGTGCTACGTCACGAATCTCACGGAAGAATTGGAATTTCGTCGAATCCATTTCTATCCAAATAACATAATTTCCCAGGGAATCCTCATTTTTACTAGGACATTTCCTCCGCGGATAAGCGTTGAAGTATGCAAGTACCCCCATAAAAATGCGTATTAGCAAGTGGAAACGTATCCGCGGCACCGACGCAATGTATTCGCCGCGTACACGTAAGATTTGTGCAATGGAGACTAAGAATTGGGTTCGGGCCATTTGAGAATGAATTGTCGAGGACATTACGCCGAGAATTGTCGGCGTAACCGGTGGGAGGCGTTTCTCAAAATTATGGCCGCATCCTGCGGCATACGGGCCGTGTAGCCCACCACGTGAAGAGTGCAAATAAATTTCGCTGGCTTAAGCGAAATCCCGCCGAAGAAAGTAATTCGTGCAAGGTAGCTACTGGTCTGCACGCGACTATATCTGCCACGTTTTCTGCTCGAAATTTCCACTAAACTAGCGTGTACCAAGCGCTCGGATGATCGGGACCGGATGAGAGATATACACTGTCTCGTTTATATTCTCTATGCACATACATGTACGACGCATGTATATATTTGTTTGTCGAGGTATGGCTTCGTTGCAGTTTCCAACTAGCCTCTGCAGTAGTAGCGGCATCGATTGATAACGCAAGACTGGTTGGCGATAGACTCAAGTATTTTACAAATAGGTTCAAACATCGACCGACTGTACACGTACAGTGATTCGTACGCACGCAGGTGAATACTTGTAGAATATCTTCCGTCTGACTTACATGAACATTTATCATAGAAAACTTCGATGTAGACATTATGCGCGTCATATGAAGTATTTTCAAATTTCACTAGCACCGTGATACGACGCGCGATTGTCATGATTAGATGGATGAAATTTGGAAGCGATCCGAAAATGTACGTTTACGAGACATCAACCGTAAACACGTATGTGTTTGGTTGGAAATTAGCATAGCTTCTGCGTACATTTGCAGACTTGTTTCGGACTTTACCGAAATTTTAAAATGTTTTCCACGACACACACGATATATCTTCGCGAGCCATTATAAATTTTGTATAAACTTCTGGTCATAAATATTAGGATTTCTATCGGCGTTCGGTGTAAACTGAATGTTCTGCACTGTTTTTGTTTTCTACTTATTTCATTAGGAATCTGTTGTTTCATCCAGATCGTTCGTATCTGACTATATAAAATACAAAGTAACGTAGAATTTATTAGAAATTTCGCGTTAAACGTAATCGGTAGATGCGATAATATTTAAGATTGGCAATATATGTTTTAGAATCGGATCGTAAATGGCGATCCTGCCGATCCTGCAACGGTTTCAAAGAACACTTTGTGTGATTCACCCTATAGGGATCAGGATACGCGATGAGTTATCGCGCCTAAAACAATGCTAATTTTTCACTCTGTTACTAATGTGATTAATGACTCGAAAAGCGAAACTCTGGAAATTGGAATATTTGAAATTTTGCTGTTACAGCGCGCGGAATATAGATTTCGGAGCTCGAATAACGAGCTTCGATGGAACATTAATACGTTGAGGATACTGTTTGATAACAATGAGAAGTCATTTCCATGGATATTATAAATTGGTTGCATTGCATTATACCAGCTCCTAATAAAACACAGGAATATCGTTACACGTAATCGCATTTATCGTAGTTGCATTACACTGTGCGTAATGAAACTGAAGGAGCCTATAGGTTTGGCGAATTTGAAGTAAATTGAAGAGCGATCCGCCAGAGGAGTTTCATGGGAGAATAACGTTTCAATATGCTTCTGGTGAGTGAATTTAAAGTTAGTGACACAGAGCACCTGCTGTCTTTTATGAAGTTACTTTCGCGACGCGATTGCTCGCGCCGTAAGTTCAAAAAGACAATTTTGCAGACACTACACGCGTTGCTTGTTTGTAATATAAAATAGCAGAGATTTCAACGAAGCTGGAGTATAGAGGAAAATTTAATTTGATTTCAAACGGCAGATAAAAGGCGTATAACTTGTTTCGTTATCGTATTATATGTCGTTTATCATCGATCTATAATCTTAGGTGCATTATCATCATCGACATTTATACACGTCGGACGAAAATCATCGTTGCAAGCAAAGAATTGAAATTTGGGCAATATATTTTTTAACATCTGAAAGCTGTTCCATACTTTTCGCCGTTTTTCTTAGACTCGTCAAATAGATGGGAGAGTTCAAGGTTTGATTATTTTTTAACCCACCTTTACATAGTCATCGTCGTTCGCAGAAACGAATAAACCTAATGCCAAAAATACCTGCATATAATACCTGGAACGTATCGATTGCTATTGCATTTCCTTTAAATTTCTTCGCTTTCGCCAAATGAATTTTAGTCGACCCAAATGGTCCCTCGAAAATACGAGACCCAGATTACGTTTTTATTTTATTCGAGCATCTAGATACGAGCTCTTCAATTTCATTTTCATATTAAATGCGTGCACAAACAAACCGGGAGGGAAAAAAGAAAGAGAGCAGAGACGCGGAAAGACGTTCGTAGCTGGAAATCAGGCGAAATGCTTGTCGAACTTGCCGAGAGTCTGATTACAAAGGGGAGAAACTCAATTTATTAATTTCCCGGGCGTACGCGGCGCATATTTTGGCGCAGAACGGCACAACCATCGATATACCGTGGAAATTATATTTGCAACGAGAACGCGCGCACAATTGCAAATTAGTACGAACGCTCACATTCAGAAAATCCCATGGTAGCTGACCCGGCTGCTAAGCTAACCATAAACCTCGATTACACGTGGAAAATGCGGGTTCGTGTTTTGGTACGCGTGCAGCTGCAGTTGCATTTGTATAAACATAAACGCGTGTACATCACAGCCAGCGGGCAGGTGTGACTGAAAGCTTGGGCGATCTTTGAAGGAAATTACGGACGGTTAATACGGGTCGATGACATTCGATGAGCTACAGAGATGAAATTTGTCGATACGAAAGTAGGATATGACAGCTTTTCAATTAATTTCGGCGGACTGTTTTGTTGGACGTCGCGAAGAATTTTCAATTTCAATCGCTAAATTCTCGTAATTTAGTAACGTGATTTAGCTCGTGATTTAAGGATCGATAGTGTATTGAATCAGGCGATAAGAGATGTTTAAAAATAGTACTTGCGCGCTGGTTAATTTTTATCACCTCGACAATAGTTTCGATCTTCTCAATTTTAACTTCGTCTTGTAAAGCTACGGTGATTCTTCGTACTATTTACTTTTTAAACTTCGATTTCAACGACAGGATAGTAATATTATAATACCTATTTTGCTTGGTCATCGTACGCTCGAAATACTAATTTACAAATTAATGTTTGTAAATATTAGCACGATTACGATATTCAACGATACGGTTATTCTAAAATGCAAATTTATTCTGATATATTTGACATGTAACAACACGTATTAATAAACTGTAGGTAGTAAATATTTATTTAAAATTTCATAATCTATTAGATTGTAAATATCATTTGTTCGCGGTGCTTTAATGGAAGGAAGAAAGAGGAAGGAAAGAGGACGATGAAAAGGGAAGGAAAAGCGTGTTTCGTATGACGTCTGCTAATGCGTTGATCAGTAAGGCTTCCTATCGGATTCCTGCTCTGTAGACTTTAGAGCGACGAATATCAGATCAGAAATGTGACGATCTCTTTCCATCCGAATAGAAATTCTTCGATGTTTCAACTAGAATCTGCAATTTTCCTAATATAATAAAAGTTAAACGCTAAGAAATTGTTAAAAAGGGATATAATCATAGTACCGTGCAAACGCTTTGATTTACCCAAGTTTCTCATCTCACAGTGACGATTAAACGTAATTTTAGGAAAGCTTTTCGCATCGTGTTACATAGAATCGATTATTCAGATATTTTCATCCCGGTGGCGTTATTTCTTCCGAGTTCACAAATTTCTGATAAGATATTCTTTAAAACGATCCTGAAATGTTCGCTGCAGAAAGTTTCCATATATAGAGCAAAGAAAAATCGCGCGAAACATTGATAGAATCTTAAATAAATTAGAAAGAAACGTAGAAACGAATGATGTTTAAAATGAGAAAGTACTGGCATGCAATATGAAAGTATGATAACGCAAGGTATCTTTACGTTCGTCGCTAAAAACAAAACACTCGCGTCTAGAGTACGTAGTCTAAGACTTTTGCAAAACACCGCGCGTCTCCGCTAGAAAGCAAGCTTTAAGTATGTGTTCTTAACATCGTGTAACTTTTTCCTTATTCGTTTCACGAGTCGTTGTCTTGCTGAAGTACAGAGAATCGCTGGCACGGTAAAAGCAAGTGTAGCTGCCGGCTGTTTTCGTCCGCATGACAAAACTATCGATGCGTTGAGAAGGTGCATTCTCCAAAAGATGCATAACGGATAGGATCAGCGGAACGAAGTACCACGGTAAACGTATTCAGGTTGGCTTTCCGAGGCGAATATGCTCGGAAATATAAATAAAATCACGAAGGTGTTGTTCCGTAGTGGTCGAAGTCGAAGCGTTTCTCTTAAACTTAAAAGGAAACTTTACGGCACACTTATTAAGAAGCGTTTCTTCTCGAGATAGTTTATTAGTTCACGAACGAGGCGATTTGTTCTCCCCTTGCCGCTTAAATAGTTCGGAGTTATCGAGGAATTTCAAAGAAATTGAAAGAAGCTTTTTGCGAGATACAAAAGGAGGATTGTTTCATTTTTTCGTTGGTGAAGAATGGAAAGCTACTTCTCTCTGGAACTTTTACTTTTGCGTTAGAAACGTACGCGAAGAGATTGATACCGAAAGTTTGGCAGATGGAGAAGCAAGGAAAATTAACTGCGCGCGCGCGCGCGCGCCTAACTTTGTTTCTGATCACTGACTGAAAATTGCTCGAATATTCAGCCGAGCTTGGCTTCCTGAAACTGAATTCGAAGATTATCGAGGATTCTCTTCGGCGCGCGTACAATTAAAATGCCGCGAATGAAAGGAAAAGAAAAACGCGAGGAGAATTTTTCATTAGACATCTGCGTAAATTCAATAAAACGTAAAACGTAGGATGAAAGTTTCGTAACTGGAATACTGATTTCTATATTTCACTGCAGAATATTTCACGCCCATGTTAAAATGTCGCGAAACTGCTGCGAATGCAAAATATTTTTACACGAAGAGCACAGAGGCAAAACGTAACAGATCGCATTCCTCGTTCTTTCAAGAAGATCGCTTTTCAAATTCGATTCCACGCGAAAAATATCGTTTTATCGTAAAATTGTTCCTCGACTGCATCAGCTTCTACTTCCCTCTTCAACTACGTCGTACAAACGTACTTGCTTCTGCCCATATAGACGACAAAAATGATACAAAGCGATATGAAGATCAGCAAATCGCTAAACACTGACTTATCGCGTCTTTGTCCCGTATCCTTTACGTATTTGCGACAAGTATCGCAGTAACTTGGAAAGAATAATTGCTCGAGATTCCACTAGCAAGATTCGCAGCAAACAGTGACAAGCGTTATTGAAACGAGTATTTTAAGCGCAGCGCGAAAATTCTACCATAAATAATATTAATATCAGGATCGGTGCGTATAAGCCGAGCGAACAATCGTGTTCTCCGGTGCTGGAAAATCTCATTGGCTGTTCTTGCTCGAAATGAAAACACAGGAGGCCAATGAAAACAGGCAGGGGAGTGCAAAAGGACGAAGCAGCGGGAAGGAGAAAAAGATCCTCCTCTAAAAACTCGTTCGCCACCTAATAATACGAGCAGCGCGTAAATCTCGAAAATAAATTTCTACCTGGCCCGTCCGGAGGAAGCGAAGCTTCGCATAAATTTTCGCGTAGCGGACCAGCAAACGATTTCTCCCTCCGCCCCTTGTCATTATAATTATTTCTTTTTTTGTCTTCCTCTCTCTCTCTCTCTCTCTCTCTTTCTCTCTTTCTTCTCGCGATGCGTTCTCGCGCGCTCTTTTATCGCGCGAGCGCCGACGTTCCTGGAGCGAAATGTTTTGGGCGAATTACCACGAAAATTCTGCGGGAACGAGTCCCGCGAGAATACGCGCTCTCTCCACCTATTCTCTCTTGCTCTGCCTATGCACGGAAGAGACTACACGTGCGTGCAGCGAACGAGCGACGATAACAAAGCAGCCGGTGGAAATTCGCGAAGCACCTGAGAGAAACTAAGGTTCGCTCGATGCCACGACAGAGAAGTTCTCGCGGCTCGTCGGCAACCCTCCTGGACAGTCTTTTCTGCTGGCAAATTACCGGCATTCAACGTTTCAATGCCGAAAGTTTTCATTTATGACGGATATTCGTCCGAGGCGCTCGTTTCCCCTTCGTTGTCGCCGCTTTCGTTCTCGGACTTTTAAATTATACCTTACCTCGTTAATGTTGCCTCTATCGTGTAGTCGTGTTGATATCGACTAGACAAAAAGTTAACGCCGCTTGTAGCTTATCAGTCTGAGACAGTGGTGTTGGCGTAGAGATGAATCTGCGTTTGATCTTTTTTCGGGGATGTACCGACTAGTCGGTTAAGCCGACTGTCTGGCCACTTCCGTAGTCGGCGACTCGTCGGCGAAAAGGGTCGATCGATGGGTCGTAAATTTTTAGACTTTTAGTTAACTTAGTTAAAATTGACTTAGTTAATTTGTAGAGATTTCCATAAAGCCACCACGTTTTTTGGTAATGTCTTATAATTATTCTGTACTTGTGATAAATTCGAGTATGATTTCATTTTAGGCGCATTAAAAACGCATATGTATCGATGGAAATAATAGAAATAATATTTATTTAAACGAATAAACGTAAATATATAATTTTATGTAAAATAAACTGCGAAATTTCTATGAAGCCAGATACTCTTTAAATAAGTAGGTTCAAAACTAACGGTAAGTACTTTCCTATTTTTATATTAATAATTAGTAGAACCGCCATTTCTTCGAATAACTTCGAAAATACGATGCTTCGTTCACCGCTTTCCATAATTCATTAATAGTGTATTGCTTACGATTGCTTACAATATTGATAATTTGATAAGGCGTAGAAATGAAGATACAACGTTCTTTTTTTTACTCTCTTTACCGTAATTTTAATATTTTTGAATATGCAGTATACGTACTTGTAGGTACAGACTTATTACGTAAAAAATTGAAAACAATAATTAATCGAAATAAATACCAATTAACTGTAATTGTACCAATTAACCAGGAACTTTGGTCGTTATTTCCTAATATTATCACAACGAAAATCTCTTTAGACCGAAAAAGAAACAAGATGAAGTAAAATAAATGTAACAAACAATGTCGAAAGGAATAAAACATACACTTGACGTGTTTTGTAGCGAGCTTGAAAATGACCGGCAGAGATGACCAGTCGTCGACTTTGGGAGCCGATTGATCGGTTAATCGACTGGTCGGTACATCTGTAGCCTTTTCCAGTCGCGATGTTTCAAACGGCCATGAATTGTTACAGTATGGATTACTAATTGCTATAATATGAATCTAAAAGAGCCACGAATAGAGAATAATGGCTGCCGCCTATTTAATGAGATAGTATTGGGCCAATTTTCGATTCACGAATAATTTTCGACGAACATCTGCTAATGTTTAATGCGTCAAGAGATTCACGACGTGGCCAGAGACGACTGTTACGTTTGAAAAATAAATGTAATTTTATCTACTATCTGTGCGCGTCAACCGGTACACGACACTCGGATGGTACGTACCTGAGCAGTGATTTCGACGAACATCATTTATTTTCAAACTCTCTGCTGTCGCTGTTTGAAACCATGAGAAAGGGTAAACATGGAAAAAGCTGAACAGATGTAGGGGAGTTAGAAGTGGGAGAGAGACAAGAATTCAAAGCTGTGCTGAAGCGAGGAAAATGAAGGTCCGAGATAAACGGAGCACGAAGGGAGGAAAATTAAAGAAGCAGGAAAGTGAAGAGGAAGCTGTGACGGCAGAGAGCGAAAATGTGGGAGAAACTGGAGAAACGTAGAGCCGCAAACGGTCAGCAGAGTGGAAGTCAAAGAGAAAAGGGAAATGCAAAGGAATAAAATTAAAGGAAACTAAATAACGTTCGCGAGGAATTATCAGTATTCAGAGTTTTTAGTAAAATTGAATAAATTTCGCTAGAGATATAAAACGGTATCGGGTCTGAATATTCTTATCGGCAACGGATATTAATATCCTTCGCGTATACTATCACCGCTATTAATCCTCGGTTAAATCTCTGAAAGGCTTATTAATTATTCGATAATAAATAAATTAGAAGTGTGTAAATGAAGTTTAACTGGCTGCGAACTTTACTTCACTGTGATAAATGTCCCTATTAATTTGATGTTTCTGACATAATTGAGTTTGCTAGTTGAACCGAAAGCATAACGCGTCACTGATAAACTTCAAACGAGATTCGTACTATGCTGCATGGGATACCATTGATAATTGATATTTTGCACGCTGTTCCACATGTATCGTCTTCGTTATTTATTACCTTACTGTGATTACATTTCGTTCAGTTTCATCGAAAACGCAATTTTAATTTCTCCACAATATTGGTAGAAAATTTACACAATCCACTGCTTCCGTATCTTTATTTCGATAATTGATAACTTCGACCACTTACTTTTACTCTTTTATTCTTTCATAATCGCAAGAAACGTATGTGCCTGCGACTTTATGACAGATGATCGTTGATATAGATATCAAATTATAAAAATGAAATAAATAGAAATGATTATTTTCAACCTTGTTACGACTAAAAACGTTTGAAATATTTGTAACACGTACATGTAATATTCTACGACGAATATGCAACGTATTGTAATCTGTCGCTATCAAAATACGAATCATCGCGCAACCGAGCCGATTCATTCGAAAAAACGAATTTTATTTCTTTCATTTATTATGCCGCTTATATTTCAAATCAATCGATAGAAATAATTGTCCTTCCATTCACGCGCGGAAACGACGTTTCGAGCAACAGACGGATCAAAGAAAACCACCGATCGAGTGGCATCGGTCTTTTCATTTTCAAATAACCTTTGAAAACAATCAGACAGAGAAAAGTCGACGGTTATTACGAGCGCGGAAGATACACAACGATCGCAATACATAATCAATAACATCTAAGAACTTCTTGTTACAATTAGAGAGACGCAAGTCTGACAAGAGCGCATGGCGCGGCTTCTGTTCGCTGTCGGTTATTTCGCTCGGGCGCGGAAACAAAGAACGATTGTATAATGCTAATACCAACAAGAACAAACACGTGCATTGGGAATCATAAGTGATTTCCCGTGGGATGCTGCGCATCGTCGTTCGCATTCCGATTCTCCTCGTAGAGACGAAGACGAAACGGAAAGGACGGGGGAAATATGTCCTACTTGTAGATAGGCGGAGAAAAATAGCCGAGACATCAGAAGCTCGCGGAACGGCAACGCAACCCCATGGGAAAATGAATGTACGAAGCTCGATGCTGAAAGACGACACGCGAAACTTTGTTTGACTGAAGACATGTTACTCGAGTCGAGAGCCAGCAATGCGTATTCCCTTTCGACTATCTCATGATACTCGATCGGTTACGGTTAGCTACCGTATGATGTATTACTTAATGATGCATTTCAAACAAACCTCAAATGTATCTTTTGTACGGCACATAGATTTGTAGGTAGCAGGTTTTTCAGTGGGAGATTTAATCTTTGCCAAGTAACATCTGCGCATATATCTACCGTGGACCGTAGGTTTTTAGGGGACCTGAGTGCTGGTTGCGTTTGTTGCGAAATTTGAAGATATTTTACTTTATTTTGTATTTCACATTACGAGGCTCGTATTATGGTTTGAACGAAATTTACGGATTTGCAACGAAGTGAAGGTAATAGAAAACGTGAAATTTCTATTAAATGTCAGCAAGCGTCATAGCATTTACAGTCAGAAGTGTATCTACGTACCTTCGTTTCTTTCGAAATATTAAGTTTCGTTTCATATGAAATGTGACGATCGATTCAAATTATCAAGGTTAGGCAATCATGATTTTGCATCCGTGGAAGATAGTCACTCAAAAATTTATTGGAACTAATATTGACTAATATTTGCAAGAGCTACAAGAGGAATATGATATATCAAGAATTCTAAAGATGTAGAAGTTTTTACACAAAGTGGAATTAAAAAGAAGACGAAAGCAATGGAAACAAAGTAATTAGAACGATGATTAATGGATATGGTATATGCAAAGAAAAAGAAATCTAACGTCGTTGTATATATACGTGAAATTTTTATCGTAACATTGGGTATATGAATTTTTTATCTGTCCTAGGATTCTGTAATCTGTATTTGGCTCTAAATAAGTGTCAACCTAAACAAGAAAATACGGAAAGAATCGCAAGTATATTAAATTAGTTATACATGTAGATTTTTACAATACGTCTTGATAAGATGAAATATGATAAAAATGTTGAGATAACGTTGTTTTTGATCATTTTTCACATGCACCGTTGTGTACAATGTTTGAGATTCAGACTGACACGCAGAGTGAAATATAGAGCGAAGAGGAAATTGAAAACTGAAGTTTAAGCTAAACCTGTGGTTCGGAGGTTTCATAGATATTTGCGTTTTACTATCAAGAAGAAAACCTTTTGTAGCTTCGAAATATAAAATAAACAGAGTGAAGAATAATTGAAAAATGGTCAGTAAAATAAACTTCGGAAAAGATATAAATTGCGTGCAATAGCGTAAAAATATAAATAACATTTGAAATATTTAAAACTGCTTTGTTTGCTTTTGGATTATTTAGACGGATATTAATATTTACAATATAGTTAAACAAACGTCTTACATTGTATGATTAAATAAATTATCACGATATGTCGTTATAATCAAATTTACAATTTAAGATTAAATAAATTTCGTTTGTTAAATTTCGATATTACAGAAATTTTCTTCATCGTCAAACGTTATTTTTATCATAAACGTAAAACAGGACCAGTTTTAATGTAACATGCGGTATTACGCATTTATCGACAACATCGATATTCTCGTGAGATTTGTTTGAACCGTTGTATTTTATGTTAAAAAGGAGAAGTTCTGATATTTTCAGCGGGAACAGGCGTGTCTTTGTCGTTTGTAAAGGATTTTCTGATGCGTCAATAAATTATGTAGTTGCTAGAAAAAGGTTATTCCCAGTTTCCGTAGACCGAACTTTCTCCATTTTGTGTTATGAATTAATAAACGACACGTAAGAAGATACCCCTGAGGTAAAGAGGAACAGTTTGAAAATTTCGGGCAAACAAGTTTCCAAAGTTAATTTATATTTCCATTCAGTATGTCTTTCAATGTACGTAAGAAACATTTGATTAAAAACTGTATATTTGTGTTAACGTAGTAAAGAAGTCACTTAGTTCCTGAGAATTGCTTTATTGCAACTGAACAAAGTAATTTATATCTCGGAGAATTATCTCTTATTAATATCTTACGCATATCTACGTAGGAAATAAAAATAATTTGAATTATGTTACATATATACAGATTATCGTCAATATTTCTTTGTTTCCGACTGTTTCTATTATAACAAGGAAAAATTAAGAAAAAAGCGAATTGATTAACGTCATTTTACTTCGTAGCAGACTAACTGATCCATTCGTGTTACGGTATGAAACCAAAATATAATATACTAAACATTCCTAGGAAATAGCGAGAGAACGTACACGCTTATGCCACTGTAAGGAAATTTAGCTTTCATAATCCATCCTTCGTAATATTTACAAATTGAAGGTAAAAAACAATAGCTTTAAATTGCATGAAATCCTGCAACGTTGTTCCACAAAACAAAAAAATCTTGCTCGACAAGATGAGCGTAACAGCACCGTAAGCGCCAGCCTTCGCAAAAGCAATACCAGGCTACGATGGTTCATTAAAAATTTCCTTCTTCGTCTATTTGATCAACCTGAAATATTAAATTCCTTTATCTTGGAAACGTTTATCACGAAGAGAGGTCGGTTGGTTTTATTATTTTCTACGATCGTACAACTTCAGCTGAAAGCCTAGAGATACTGGTTGCCACGAACCCATTAGAAATTCCTAGTTAAACGTTAGGAAAGACGAGCGGACGGTGGTTTTAGCGTAGCCTGCGGTGCAATCTCCTTGCCATGGGGGATATTTTTTATCAAAGGCTTCGACGAACAATTTCCTTGGCGTCGCGGCGACGCTCTTCCGGGCGAAATTCGATTTTAATGGCCGAAGATGGAAAGGAAATTTCATATTATTTATATGCAGGCTGACAACGTATGATACACGGAGCATATCCGCAACCCCACGGCGCGCGACAACGTATCCGCGAAGCGAGCACGTACTTCGGCTCGCTATCATGGTGGCAGCATTCGAAATTCATGGAATTTCACGCGGACCGTGTTAGGCGAAGATTGGACAGAACCTCGATGCCATAAGTTCCGCTCTGCTTGCGCTTCTTTATGAATACTTTAAAACGTTACCGCGTTTCTAACCGATATTTAGATGACACCATTCCCGTTGTCATCTTTACTTATCCTCGCCACTGGGGATACGTGTGTTTTATTTTGCCATGGTTTCTCGATGGCGAAACGTTATATCTAGATCGGTACGTACGCAAATTCATACGCTCGTGAACGCAAGTAAAGAGAACCCGAGTAGAAAATTGCTGTATCTACTAATATTACGGAGAGTATACTTTGCATGGTACATTCTTGCATATTATGTATGTATGTTCCCTGCAGTTTTGCGTCTCCAAATTTTCTATAAACGCATGAAAATCCGCCATTTGGTTATAATTTTTCTCCATAGTTAAGATGCTCCTCTCTATCTGGCATCTTTTCATTTTTTAAGATATTTTGAAATGTTTCTCCCTGTTTTCCCACCTTTCAAGTGGTCAGAAAGTCATGTACAGTGGTTTTATAGAGATCTAACTTAATCTTTGCTAAATTTACAACAACCTAATTTATTCTTTCCTACTGCTTTCTGGGTGATTTTACTAGTTTATAATGTCAATTATAGTGTCGTTCATTAAGTCAAAGAGTCTTACATTTAGATGCGGATAAGAGATTTGACCTATCCGAAGCGTTTCACTTAAAGTCACGTTAATAATACACACAAAGTTTATACATCGGCACAGTTCTAAAACTGAATGTCTCTGAATATACTATTCAGAGATCAATGAGCTCGCAATCATCTCTCCAGTTTCTAACTTAAAACGATCCGTAATTCGTCTGAACGAAACGATACTTCTTACGCGCTTACGTATGTTGACTCGATGTTCTTCGAGTTTGGGTAAAATGAAAAACATGTCGAAGCAACAGCTTCATACCTCTTAGCTTCCGTTAATTTCAAATGCATGGAAATCACCACTGCCGGACGCGGAATTCAGGTGGCCGCACCGGTGTCACGATTCACCAGCAGCGACATCCTGCATTATTAACTTTCCTTTCATACTCGTCACACACGGGCGGATCGTCGTATGGGAAACGCCCTTGCGCGCCAACCATTATTAATTTAAAACTCATCCGCGTCATCGGTTTGTGAACTTAGCATTCAGAGCGCGAGGCAGTGATACACTAGAGCCGGCGCCATTTCAAGAAACGATCAACGATAGCTGATGGTTGTTCCCGAAAGCGATTCCCCTAGGGAAATTCCGTGCACATCGATGGCGCACGAGCACCAATCCCCGATGGGACCCCGTACGATCGACTACTCGTTGACGAAGAAACGACAACGATATCCGGCCGCCGCCAGGTCGTGGATAAACGTCGATTATCGCGTTTTAATTAAGCCCTTATTATCTGCCGGCGCAAACTTGTTATTGGGTAATTATTCCGGCGTCAGGAAAGACTACTTAGCTGGTGCTCGTTGTGGTGCACCAAAGTGGGTACTCAAAACCAAAGCCTCTCGGTGTGGTTCAGGCTTGAAGAGCGAGAGTCGTTGTCAAAGAAACCGCTCTCCGTCTCTGTTTTTCTCTGTGTTTCTCTCTTTCCTTCTGGCTACCTTGCCTCTGATCCTCTTTCCTTCTTCCACTCGGCTCGTTATTCTTCTTCGTTTCTCCGTGGCAGCGTTCTCGCGACCATCTCATTCCGCAGCCCACGCCCGCTTGCTCGCTCGCCATCGACGAACTTTAAATTGGCAGAGCGTATTCGACGATGTTAATATCGTCCCGGGGGAGCTGCTTGCTCCTGGAGGCGAGGCCCCGTAGGCTGTGACGGACGTGAAAACAATTTGGAATGGCGCCTTCGATTTTCGCTTGGAGTTCCACGAGGGAGATTCCCGATGATACGCGTGTTTTTACGCGTTTTTCAGAGAAATAATGAAACAGGTGCGCAGGCTCGGCAACATTGCCGGAGTTTGTAAACGAATTTCTTGCGTAACTGCTACTTTTTTACGCCGCTTTTGTGATTGATGGTTGTTCGCTATTGTGCGGTTTAAAGTTGAAAGAAGTTGAGCCATCGTTGGAGACGGGTTCGACGTGAACGTCGATGCGTGCTTGGTAATTACGATATTCGAATATTCGAGAGTTGCAGGAAGAATTATAATCGATCGGCCTGTTCGTTTTGCATTGTTGCGTAACTAGAAATGTTTACAATCACGGAATCGAAAGTTAACGAAGACGAATCAATTTTGGTTAGATTGGACTTGGTTCTTGCATACGTAGTTACAATATAATTCACTGTTTTTATTATTTATTCGCTAGTATTATTAATATTGTTACTAATTGTTCTTCACTCATTGAAAATATGATAACGAGCAAAATTCATGCGGAATGAGAATCGCAATCCAACGGCAAAATTCCAGGCTGAAATTTCCCAATTACGAAGCTACTGAAATTTTTCATTCTCGGTTTCGAATCTATTATTCGCAGACAATTTGCCGGAAAATAACATTTTTGAAAGGACGTCTAGTTCGCATAGAATCGAACGACGAGGGAAATACACGCAAACATAACGAATATGTTTACCATGGTAGGAAGACTGCAAACAGTACCCCGTATCCAACCACACTGCGGTCCTGTAACGTTGGTCCACGTTCATGGAATAATTAATATCGTCTCGTAGGAGACGGAAGATCTGTGCAATGCAAATACTCGCCTTTGATGAACGCAGTGACAACATCGTCACAGGGATATTCGCTATTACACTAATGGAATATCAAGAATGTGATAGGTTACGCGAGCGCAAAGAGATCGACAATCGATTAGCCTGTATACGCTTGATGAAATTGATCAAAACGATAGCGTAACAGGGAGCAGAAAGAGAGAGAGAGAGAGAGAGAGAGAGAGAGAGGGAGGGAGGGAGGGAGAGAGATACAGACAGATAGAATGATAATACACGTCACGCTTCGTTTACCTCTTTCTGAACCAGCTCGGAATTAAACGTACGTGCGCATCCTGAAAAGCTTAATTACATTTTATCTGCGACCTAGATTTTAATGAAATATTTTGTCGGGTACAAAGTCGTACCTATTATCGTTTGTGCTAATATTACGTTTTCCATGTAATCGTGGACCAAATTGCTGGAAAAAAATCGAAATGAATAAACGTGGGAGTTGGTCGTTGAGCAGATATCGTTTAATATTTAGCGAGTCCTATAATCAGCACCGATGATCAGGCGATAGACGTAGGATATTTATGCAAGTTTACATTTTCACGAGTGGAACTGAACAAGTGGAACGTGAGTAGAGATTCGTCTCATCCTTTAAGTATTAATAGCGAGTATTTTACCTTGAGAAATTTCTATGTTTCAGTAGATTACGTGCATTCTGAATGTTTTTACACGTATAGATCGATCTTCCGCAAATGCATGAACATCTGCAATTTATGGACGACAGATCGTTGCCAGATTTTTAGACGGCATTTGCTTAATTTTCATAATTTCATTTTTTTCCACGTCTCGATAGCGAATCGAGAAGCTGAAACGATAAATGAAGCGAATATGGAAGGAATCGAGATCTTTAGTAGCAAAAGAGCTTCGACACACTTTTAGCTTTAATAAAGGCGTTGATAAAAATGTATCTCGCGATAGCGTTGAATATTAAAATCAATTATTCCAGCATTTACGGTGCTTATCGTCGCGAAATTTGCATTCTTTTCCAGTAGAAAACTATAATTTGTTATTTTGTTGTCACTTTCATCAGTTACTACTCGAACTGTATAATTATCCTGTCGTCTACCTAGTAGTTTCTAACGGGTCACGCGACGATGACAAGTTGTCTAATGCTTCGTGCCACCAAGTGGAACTCTGTGGAACTTTCTACTTCCAAGGTTGACCAAACTCCTGTCTACCGTCCATAGTAAAGCGACTGTTCCTCCTCCTCCTAAGAAATTGTATGCTCAGGGTGTAATAAAGGATTAAGGGAAGACACAGCTCGTGTAAACGTTAAGGATCCTTGAGACAGCGAGAAAAATTAGAGTTCTTAATTGAATCGTGACGTAACGATAGAAATAAAATTGGGATAGTTACAGATCGAGTAGCACAATATATGTTAACTCTCGAAAGATGATGGTTGGATTAATTTTGCATATGTATAATTCACGTCTGTTGCTTTCTATTTCCATGTATAACTTCTACGTTACGTTTATTATTATTTTATCAATATATATCGACTATTTCATTCTTTAAGCAAATTTCATTGATCAATCAATCAATTCGTTCTTGAGTTTTTGTTCATTTTTATAGTTAAAAATTTTAGGAACTTCCGAGTTATTAACATTTTGAGAATTTTTGACGAAACGGCTTTTATTTACGTTTGTTCTGACGCTATCGTTATTGAATCAAATTAATTTATAATGGCTCTATTTTATCGCGTAAAGTGAGATTGTTTGATACATATTGTTTTATCGTGATACGCACGCAAACGTTTCTCACGTTGCTACTTCGTATTCCATGTGCACGTAATTACTGGATAGCGTTTTAATGTAATACTATTGATGTTTATGGAAGACTGATGATCTCGTCCTCGTTCCAAGTATTTCATTACGAGTTTCGTTTTATGGGAATCGTGATTGTTCACTTCATGAATCATCGTTTTATATTACGTATACCATTATTTTCAAATGACCCGTTTCTTTATCATCTGTGCTACATTTTCACAATTTTTGCTAGTCGTACGAAGCTACCGCTAAATTACACGCAATTTAATATTCCAGACTTGATTAGTCAGCGTGTAAGTATATATTCTTACATACATCCTTAAAATTTTTGAATAATATTCCTGGCAAATTTATAACAATATTAAACAATACCTTTATCACTTTCGTTATATTCGAAGTATGCTCAAAGAACACTCCAAAAATACTCGTTCGGCTCTTTGAAACGTCTAATCTCCGCTCGCGTAGTTGCGAAGACACAAAGCATACTTAGTCGCAGCATTCGGATGTTCGATTCCCCATTCGACGAGCAATCGCCAAACGGCGAGCGAATGTCCGTTTACGCAATTATTTCCAAATTTTGCTAGAACCAGGGAAGAACGTTGGCTGCAAACGCACCATAGAGCCAAATCCTGTGATCTGAGAAATCTCTATATGCGTCTGCCTGTGACTATCGCGTTGATTTTCCATATTAATGTAACTATCGAATAGATCGCCAGAGAAATAGACGAAGAAAGAGAAAGAGTGTCGTAAGGGCGACAATGGAACGCCGGTTGTTTTCAATCCTCGATAATTCCTGATTACAGACGACAGTAGGGTGCTGGTTGGTCGGCTGGCCGACTGCTTGGCTAGCTACGCGATTTAAAAGTAATTATGGCCGCCTTATTTATGTCGCCTCCGGGTATCGGCTTCGGGTCGCACTATTTCATGGGGATTTAGGGCGGGCAATTAACAGATAAAATCTCCTGCTATTTTTCTGCTACCGAGCACCAGGCCGGAGTCTCACTTCCTGGGGATGTCCAGCCAGTACACGCCGGTAACAATTTATACAACGTTAAACAGCCCTGCTTAAGCCTTCTTTCTCTCTTTCGCTCGTCCTTCTCTTTTTTCTCGCCTCCGTTTCGACCCCTGTTTTCTACCCTCCCTGCTCTTCCCCCCTTGCTGATCCTTCTTGATTTATCTGCGATTTTAATTCTCCTTAGTGTTACTTCCGCGGAAGGAAGCTGACCTTTTTCCTGCTCGTAAGACTTAAGGAATTTCTCTTTTTGTGGTGTTCATTAAGAACGGTTGAGTCCAGGTGTCTCTAGTCAACGGAGCGCTAAGATTTATCGCCGTTAAATGTTTAGAACGAGCGAAAGGTCGCTACGTTATTTATCGGCGAAGGCGCGCTGGGTTTAGGAATTTAATAGCGCAAAGTGATTCAGTGGAGATAGGCCGGTTTAATCCTTCCCATCGGTTCGATGCTGAATAGAAATTAGTGAGAATTCAATACATTGTGGGGAACAATTACGGGTCGCTGCTGTACACGGTTTTATCGCATCAATCGAACAGACAAAGGTAAATGAATCCCATAAATTCGATAGAGCGACGTCACTCGTATGATATCGTGATAAAAACTGACTTTTAGACGATCATTAAGAAAATTGTACATACAGGTACATGTGATAGTACAGTCTGAATTAGGTGAATGAAGGAGCGACAGATTTTAAAATCTTCACAAACTTAGCCGTAAATTTTTGATCGTTTATAAAAGTAGACGTATCTGATTAAAAATACGTATACAATTTTTCTAATATAATACAGATAGCATTAAGACAAATATCATGATTTCGAGGAAGCTTCGTTAAATATTAAAGTTACTCGAACATAGAAGTCTAAGCGAACAGGAAGTCCGCTTGTATAAGCATAGTAGAAACGTATATCGCCAAAAAAGAAATTAATAGTCTTCATATTACTCGTCTGTGTTCTTTTGTAAGATACTGCGCAAACAATAAACGCTAAAAGTATATAGTTGTAAAATTCCTAGAAATTTACTTATCCAAATCTCAGCCACGCAACTGACGAAAACCTAACGAACGATCACCTCAAAAATATTACCAAACATCGCCTCCGTTTTATCTTCGACATAAATACAATCGTGTCGTCTCTTTACAAGACATAAAAATTTCGTTTACACGGAATCATCGTAGTCTCAATTATACCGTACTCGAAGCAGTGATTAACATTAAAATCTTTGCCTATTCAGCAGGCATTACGTAACTATTTCATTGGAGGACTCGTGACGCAACACAATTGATGCAACGTTAAGCAGCCTCGTTTAAGTCGTTTTCCTTTCGTTTCCGTAGCTTTTGTTCCTCGAAGCAAACGGCTTTCCTCTTTCCGACTTAACGTTTTCTCTTCGCTCTAATTACGTGTTTTCACAATTGAAGACCACCGACTCCATTGACCAGTCAGCACAAATCAAGAACGACCCTTGGCCGTGTACCTACCTGTTTTTTTTTCTTCTTTGCTCGACCGACGAACATCAACAAGATTTCGGCGAGTTTTTCAAGTAGAAGTCCGCACGAAACGGCTTGCGGAAGGTGTAGTTCGTTGCCACTCGAGTATCTCATTTTTGAGCCACTCGACAGGCTGAAGTGGTGGAAACAGCACGGATATTCCTCGAGGATCATAATGCAAAAATAGCGAGTGAACGTCTCCGAGAATTCTTTCAGGCTCGCATACCGACGTTTCTTACCCCGCTGCTTACGGTTTCAACGGAGGTTGTTAAATGTGTTGTCTGTTCTCGCTGAATGGAATAATTCTCGTAGGGATAAAGTGATTGTGTTCGGATTACGATTGTTATTTGGTTGGCTAAATACAATGGAGGACTTGTGAGGTTGTTGGATGCTTTTAGAATTTGTATTCTGTTGCTTTGTTTCGCGAGGAATATGTTACATCGGTAACCTTGGAATTGTGCAGTATCAATTGTGTGTTACTCGACGAGACTTTGGAATACGATTTGTCGAAATTTGTCATCGCTGGAATATCACGTGTAATATATTATTTTTGTACCTTCGTATCGTGCTTGCGCTGTTTGATACACGTCGTTTGACAGTGGCTACAAAATTATTTATATATATGTATATTACGACATTAATGGTCTGATTAATTAAGTTCAAATATATGAAATTTCGCATCATTTCGTACGACTACAAAGAATCGATGCTGTGAAAACGAAGTGTAGGACTTGCTAAAAAAAAAAAAAGAAAAAAACGCCCTGTAGAAAAGCAAGGGATTTTTTCGTTGTATTATACAGAATTTTCCAAGAATAAAAATACATTTTCCTTATGCAAGTGTCCCATTTTTGCTTGTTGAATCGCATATGCTTTCCCATCGCATAATCCGCTTTATTATTCTATTAAGCTTCAGCTGCATTATCACTGAGAATGTTTCGAAACTCATAATGCATTCACTTTGAGGATAAAGTACACCAGCTAATTATCAATTAATAATATCTAATATCTTTCAAACAGTAAGTACTTTGTTCAGACGTCGTGTCGGTGTACGAACTGATGAAATTATTATCATAATGTTCGTGATTAAAGACGGTGTGTCGCGATGTTGAAATATTGTTTGTACTACGACCGTAATTACGCATCCCCTAATTACGTGAACATTTTCTAAAAAAGTAAACTATGACCGTAAAAAGTATGACGCGCTATAATTTAATTGTAACTTGCATACGTACAACATTAATCGTCAATATAGAAAATCATTTATCATGATCTCAGCCAATATTAAAAATTAATTATGGCGAGATGTGCGAATAAAGAAAGCCAATTACGCGATGTTTCAAAAAAATCAATCGCTCGTTATTACGAAGATATTGTCAGGTATTTTCACTGATGGAAATGCGTGTAATATGTGGCCAACATAATACCAGTTAATTAATGAATGAATATTAATAAGCGATATACAATAGCAGATAATCATTACAATCGAAATCGATATTCATAAATCAGTGTCAGTAATCAAAAACATTACTTCCCGCTACTTTATTTTCAAATAAATTATTATATTCTAATCTTGTCAAAAATTTCTCGTCGACTTTGTATCATTTCAGGAAGTCTGTTAATAAAACAGACTTGTATATCGTACCTGTTAAAACCAACATGTTTCTAACATAAAACTGAGAAAAAAAGATTTCATATCTTGAAGTTTATGGAACATTATCGTTACATGATTTATTCAGCGCAGCCTCCCGTTCGCTGTCCTGATCGATCAGCTTGGCTCGGGTTACACGTTTTATATACAGTTTCCAATAAAGAACGTTAAAGAGAAGAGGCTGCACTAAATCTACGACACGGACGAAACATCTGTTATTTCTAGAAATTCTAATATTTTCGCTAAGCACGTTCGCTTGCTTCGATGATCTGGATTTGGACCTATCTCGTCGAATGGTATCAATCGAACGCTTTATCGGATGGAAGCTTGTTATAAAATTTCCTATTATCGAGACAAGTCCTTGGTAATAAGAAATCATCGACTTCTCTGTACCAGGAAGAAATTTTCACGACAGATGCCGTAATCTGTGATGTTATGTTTGAGAGAATGTATTTATTTTAAGGAGAAGATCTATATATTTTAGTAGAACCTGTCATCGAAATGTACAATTGTCGATATTAGTTGAATTATCGATGGCTTGCTATTGATACGTCGTTATGTTTAGCAGTGAAGAGCACGTATCAGAACTGTCATTGTGCAAATGGTATTAATTATAGCTACGCGAGTTAATATTTTAGTTATATCATGTCTCCTATCGGAATGTTTGTTTCCAATTAGAATTCCATGCGTGTACAGTAACTAGGGTAACTTTAATAGGCTGATGAAATGGAATAATTTACTCTGACTAGCTGTTTAGTTCATAAATGATAGATACACGTATCATTTGACAGATAAATCACGATTATAATAATATACTTTTTTACCTTCGAGCAAGAAGACGTTTACAATGTAGGAACAGAGTGTGAAATTTGTAAGAAATTTCTTTATTTATCCAATTCGACTATCAATTTTGATCATAGCAATGAAAGAAATAACCGACGACAATGTTTCTGTTTTATTTCAGGTAAGACATTGATTTTGACAAAAGCTCGGATGCAGTGATTGTGACACGGGGACAGTAAGTGTTGTCCGTCGATCACTTGACAATTTCTAATTGGCAATTTTTTATTCGTTCCGCCATTTCACACAAACTTTATAACAACCATTTTATTTTCTTATTTGCATGCCAATATAATCGTCGACGTTTCCAAAATCAATCGTAAAATATTCCACATATCGGAACACATGCGTGACATATTTAATCAATGAGATAATATTATTCCAGTGATTGAACGTTTGATGTAAATGATTTCGCGAAAGTTGTCGGGTATTGATTAATGATATTTGAAAAATGAAATCATCGATGAATTTTCCATGCAAATGCGTGTACCGGTGCACCGTACACAGAGTCAACAAACATTCGTTGATTACGTATGCGTGCAACGCAACGCAATAATTGTGAGTAGGAATTAATAATTAATTCACCGGACAGCGCGATAGTAATATGGCAAACGGCTGGATTTGTCATGCGATCGAAATTGTTGTCCCGTCAACGAATACGATTTACAATCAAATATTATAATGCGAGCTCGTTTTTAATAATTGATTCGATGATTGCGAACGTGAATAGATATTTCTGAGTCGCGGCATCGATTATTGGTCGTTATCGCGGTATTGACAGAAAGTATGCTTGTTCGTCGTGGTTTCGTTCACACTCCGCGTTCTTTTAATTTACGGCAACGAATTTCATTGATTAATTTCAAATGGCAATCTTTAAGTCCCGTATTACGTGTACTGTAATTTTCTTGAGAATTATTTATATAATATTATGTAATCGTTCGAGAATTATTTTCTTGTTAATTACAAGGAATATAAATTTTGATTCCATTGAAAATCGATCTGACGCTTTGGCTCGTTAATGTTATTATAACTAGTGGTGACTGAGAATGCTGGTATTTTCTGTATAGCATATTTAATCAGTATAAATCACGTAATTTTTCGCAACAGACGCAGATTTTAGAATCATCCTCTTTCAAATTTTAGAAATATTCCTCGTAATATTCAAATATTATTTGTCTCGATAGTTCTACCTTTGACTGTCGCAAAATTTTATCGACTATATCTTTGAACCTAGCAGATTCTTCCTATTTTTAGCTATTTTGTGTTACAATATCGCACTATTCCGTTTTGATCATAAAGCGATATTTAAATCAAAAGATCAACGAAGATGTCTTTTTCCTGCGATTATCGTGTGCAACGATATAACATAAAATATCATCATCGTGAGATTAGCTTAACTCGATTGCCGCGATATTATCCAGTCTTTTACGTTTTATTGTCAGTCAGATGCTCAACGTGCAAAGTTTCCAGCCCGTTAGATGAAACTAGGGAAAAAAGTAGCTAAAACCATATCTTCATTCGCCCAGTCGTTTCTCGTATCGCGGTTTCGCATCCCGCGGAGGGTTCAGAATCTCGAAATTTCGTGCCCTCGGGTCTCAATTATGGAACAAACGCTTCCCCTCGAAACTGTCGATGTAAACAGCGATTTTCTAGCTGGCTGTACACAGAATTAAAAGCACTCTTGAGGACTCGTTCGAACGAGGCAGCTGTTAGCTTGCCATTTCAGGAACGCCAATATTTGCGCGCTTATCGTTTCCTTCGAGTATCCTTTTTTTTTCTTTTTCGTCTACTTCCCTCTTACTCTTTCTCTCCATTTTTTTTTTTTTTTGCCTTTCGTACTACCGCGTGGTTATCGGCGATACGTATCGGGTCGAGGCTTGCCGAGGACATTTTCATTTAAATTTGTATCGAAAACGACTGACAGTACGTACACAGAAGACGAGAGTTCGGTATCGGCTCCCTTTCTCGCTCGACGCTCAAGCAGAATGAATAATCAATCCCGTTGCCCCGGAGAAAGCAGTTTATCGAACGATTCCAAGGGAAATCCGTTTATGCGAGGATAGTACTCGTCGAATTGAGGGTTAATTTTGCGACAAATATTTGCTCCGTCCATTTCGTCTACTATTTTCGATCGTGCCACCCGACGACTTCGTCGATGCTTCGTTCGATTGCACTCGAAAGTGTTGAAAAATCTTGGTCATCAAGTTAATCTGGTCGTAGTTCCGTGATTGAATCTCTGGTTTTATCCGTAGCTTTTCTGACGTTGCGGAGCCATTTGAAGCAAAGGGCTGGGTTTTCCTGGAAATGAGAAATTTTTATGGAAAATGATGTACGTACGGTTCTTCTAGAAACGAGATAAGATCCATATTTATTTAGGACAGTGGTTTGCAATCCGTGACACGCGAGAAGACTTTTGAAGTTACGCAGCAAATCGAACAATTGATCGCCTGTTATAATTTTAACAATTCTTATGTAATTACATGCAATTGAAGTATGCGAAATTTAATGTACATACGCAGTGGCTACAAAAAGTATTCGCACATACTCATATTTTCCAGAAAAGCGCTTTTCCTTCTTACCAAGTTCTTCTACGTTTCATTCTCGCAGTATCAAGTTTTTGTAGTAATTTTTATAGTTTCTATGGAAGGATTACTAAATCATAGGAAGTGTGGCTGGATCTAATTAATTAATTAACGCGTTTGAAATTGAAGGAAATTGGACGCAAATTTGATAGCGTGCCGCTACTTTTTATAGCCACACCTTGTGCAAATCAATTTGACACAATTTTTACCATTTATTTTCCTCTGTATCTGGAAAGATGCTAAACTCTCGAAATTCATAGCGTTCGAGCGATAAACGATAGAAACGCGAAAGTGATCAGAAATGCATTTTTCGTTTCCATCGGAGCTTTTCATCTCTCCCGGTCACATCGATCTTTATTTCAGCCTCTTAATTATCTGCCATCGATTCGTTGTAATTGCAGAGGAAATTCGGCAACAGACGTTTCAACGCTGACGCGCGAAGCTTTGATAATGTCAAATATACTTCTCACAAGGGAAGATTGATACAGGATAATGGCGTACCACATTTTTTACAACATCGTGCTCGAGCTGCCGGTGACACTCGTCCAGCTCTTTGCACCGAAAGTAGGATACAAAAATCGAGACAACGCAACGGTGGACGCGGTTCGACGTCTTGACGTTCCGGCCAGCTGATCCTCTTTTTCACGTTTACAAATAGATGTCAATGCCAGTGTCTGCGGTCTCCTTGTGCCTTTGTCCCGAGAATCATGGTAATTGCGAGTCGAAATGACCGGGCCATTCGCAGTCTCGTCGCTGAAATCGACGCCCATCACGCTGGTTAGGCATCCGGCCAACCGGAGTTCAACGAACTGTCCGAGCCTGTTCCACGAACGATCCTCGTTTTCGTTTCGATTCCGCGGGATCATCCTGCCAGCATCGTTTCGCTCTCACGGATCGCGTGATCCCACTTTCCGCGTAGCAACTATCGATCTCGTTGTGCAACATATTTCTATGAGAACCGAATTCGTTGTTTCGAGCCGTTTCTCGTTCATTCGTCGATCGACAAGAGCGTAAAGTTTCGTTGGTGATTAGGCTTTCTTCGGAGCTACTTCTGCTTGTTATTCGGCGTTTTGATACGTTGTTTCAGACCGCGGAGTCTTCTTGTGCTTGGTGCTGCGCGATTGCGAATGTTTGCAACCTGAACGAGATTTTATAAATCAAAGTCAAAGTCGATAAATTCTCTCGCGCAAGCGTAAGAAATTTGGCAATAGAACGAGCGAAGTTCTGTAACAGAATTCTTGAAACACGGTCATTTATTATGCAAGATGGTATCCATTTAATTATGGTATAATTAAGGTAATTTTTCAAATCGCTCTCATATTTTTCTTTTTCTCGTTGATCAATTGCTTATTGTAATTGAAATAACCGAAAGAAAGTTTTATGTCTCTTCTACTTATGTATCGAATATCGCGTGTCTGATTTCCTGATATATTAGAACGTTTCATCTTCATCTTCTGCGAAAGTATTGTAACAAGCACAGTAGTGTTTAATTAATCTTTCGTACTAAATGCAACATTCTTGCGGAATCAAGTTCGAAATGCTCTGCCATCGTTGCGTTTCAAACGGAAATTGTCCTCTTAAATTCATAAATTGCTCGTACGTATTGTACCGAGCAACCGTACAGTGGTAGTCAATTAATCAGATTATTGGGAAAATCGATGCTTTCACGACAAGTACTCGAAACTCGTTTCATTGTACGCCGCCTTCGAATGCGGGAAAGCATATGCATGTTGCAACTTCCTATGCACCGCATAATGTACGTAGCTGCGCGCATTTATCGAAGGTCCTCTAAGTTAGCCAATAAGTGACGAAACGTTCTCGTATTTGCGAATTTTAAAAAGCGTTTCCAATTAAAACTTTTAAGCAGTTTCCGTGCAGGTTTGGTCCTTTGTTCCTTTTGCTTCTTTTTAACGTAAAGTTCGCTTTGTGAAATACACTTTTTGCTACGATTTATGGTGCTTGATAATTAATGTTGTTCCTTCTTCTATAGCCTACAAGATAAATATACCTTCGCTGCGTGAAGTTGATCGAAATATTATCCCGTTATAATCGCTATGATTTTATTATGAAAATACAACGTTCCTAATATTATTTGAAAAGGTATTATCGTCGTAAATTTTAGAAAATTCTGCCACTTTTTCTTCCTTCTCTTTCGAGACGAACGACTAGCAACCTTTCGAAGAACGGTGTTAATCGACCTGCTGCTTTGACTGCAAACGAACTGAGTTTGTGAATGACTTGAATTTCGCGCGTATTCATCCTGCCATTGCAAGGTGGCAACCGAAGAATTTTCAATGGTATTTCAGATAAGAGACGGATGAAAAGCAATATTGTATAAAGAATACTTCATACGATATGTCAACAGCTTCGTACTTTAACAGCTGCACGAGAAAGTCTTTGCATTTCCAAGAAATGCGAACATACCTACATTACGTATCTTTTGTTTCGTTAAATTCAACCTATCGCGCTATCGGTCATACTTTTTTCTCGCATTTTCCCGAAGAAAACTTGTTCTAATTTCCTGCTGCAATTTTGTGCCGCGTTCAAAATCGCTTAAGTTTCTCTCGGATTGTGAGTCGGTGCGGCGTTGCTGAAAATAGTTTCCTGGGTACGGCATCGCCGTTCCTCGAGCTTTCAGGATCGTCTCAATTTTTCCTGAACCTGAGGAAACTGTTGCGGCAGACGAGCTCGACTTCTTGGCCATTTCTTCACACGTCGAGGATGAATGTGTTTCAATTAGTGGTACTGAAGCTTCGTTATCGAATTCTGCACTACGTCCAGACAGTTCTTGATCCTGGGATTCCCATTTCACAATCTCCAGAATCAATATTGAGGGTTCCTTATTTTAACAGCGGTTCCGCTATAAACTTTGTTGATATTCGTGATAATCTCCGGAGCATATATTCCTTTATTGAAGTCCAGATGGAAGTCGGAAACGCAGACTGGCCGAATAAATTATTATATTACAAATATTGATAATCTTAGCGACAAGATAACTCCTCCTTCCTGCTTAACAATTGAAACCAGCATTTTGCCGTATTCTCGTGTAATAATTGCGTAATTGCATAGGTAATTTCTTCGAAATATCGCGTGTCCTATGTGGCGAAATAAAATCGATAAACATAAATAGTGTTTTATTAATATTAAATTTAATAACGATAAACGCAGTTTTAAATTACCTACTGAAAGAGAGAAAGTTTGTGAAATGAGAATTCGAGCGTAGCTGTGACATTGTATCTTGCATTTCTTCATATATATATATATATATGAACGACTAATTTTAAATCGATTGATAACTCGAAGAGAAAAGTGTCAAAGAAAAGAAAGGCCATTCTCTGCACACGCAACTAAGCTTCGAAGATTGTGATTAATAATTACAATACAATGCTTTTACACGGTTGAGTTGAAAGTCGAAAGGTCCTCGCAGTATTCGTCTGCCTTTCGTAATTCGTAAAAGGGCGCAACGCTACGTCATCGATCGTGAATGCGTTAATATCGCATTCGTGAAATTATTAACGGTATCGTTGCTCTTCTGTTGCAAGCGTGCGCACGTTTTATCGAGCCTGTAATACGACGAGATAATTCGCATATTTACGTGTGTACACCGTCGCTCATAAGTATCAGCACACTTTGCTTGATTTATAACAACGGTACACGAATGTGAAATGTATAAATGAACGAGAAACCAGCGACCAAAAGCAATACTTATTATCCTTCTGTAGAATCAACGGTTAATCTTACTTATTTGTTCAACGATTGTCCGACAGTGTATCAAAATTAAATATACGATTCGTTGATGTATCCACTGGTTTTCGTTAAAATTTTTCAAATACGTGTTACTACTTGAACTAATAACGATGCTGTTTTTTTTTTTAGAAGAACTCTTTCTTCGTCTGCTCTTTCGCACTTCTTTCTGCACTTTTCCAGAATCATTTGTTATCGATTTTGTCCAAGAATTGTTCCATAACTGTTTAATTCTTACGGATGTCGCCGTTTCATTGCGATCGGGTTTTATCCTCTTGTAACAGTAAAATAATAACATAATATAGAATGTAATCGTTATTTGTCATATAAATTTTACCGTGGTTCCGTGATCAAATTACATCCTGTCAAAAATAAGCAAGTTTCCGCATACTTTTGAACGGTGGTGTGTAAACAGCCGCGTGATTACGCGCGCATTAGCGATTTAAGAAGAGCAAGCAACGCGAAAGGATACGAAATCGATACGTTGTCCGATCGATGACAAAATGACGAACGTACGAGTCGGTAATGTATATAACCGTGGCTGTTTCGGTGCGCGTATTGGAATTTATTCGATTGTTAATTATTCGAGGGTGATTAATGAAATTGCAGCCATTGATTGCGGTTGTCATCGAAGGAATGCCGATGATTAAATAAATGCTCGTTTCATCGTGCCTCGTGGAGATGCGCCCGATGAAATTGTTTGAAACTTATATCAACGAAAAGATTATCGCCCGTAATCGGATTTTTTGTGCATGCTCATAGGATTATCGCAGCCGAATTGGCGGATATTCAAGTAATTATACTATTTCGTGTATAGCAGATGAACGTTAAAGGTATCATATGTATAATTATAGGGTGGTGAATTAGATTCGTGTGATGTAGGATCGGTAATAAATTGTTACATTTACTTGCTATTATTACGTCATTATATGTATATTTGTACATCCGTGGAATTTACGTTACGTAGAATCTATAAAAGTTCGATACATACGTACGTGTATAAATAACGAAAAAATTTTTAATATAGATTCGGATTTATATCTCTTGTCAACGCGATTCCCATCGAATCGTATCTTGCATTTATGATATGTGATTTATAACAGTCAGTTACTCTCAGAACGTATTTTTTTTTGTTTCGAAAAGAGCAATTGTAGCGTGTACTGTGCCCAAGAGAACTGACGATTCGTATGCATGTTTAATGTTGTAACTATTTGTTTTTTAATTCCCGCAAAAAGATCGATGGGATATTTCTGTCCATTTCCATTTTGTATTTATTTTTACCCTATGTTCTTGTATAAAAATTTATCGTTGCCAGAAAAAAAAGGTAGGAAGGGAAAATTGTGGTAGATCGGGGAAATAAAAAAAAGATGAGTTCTCTGAATAGTCGTTTCGATGATGGATCATCGCACGAGGACGAAAAAGATAAAAGACGTCAATTCATTAAACAAGTAATAACGTTTATAGCACTATGCAATTTATGTACAATGTATCTTCTATAACTTTCACATCAGATAACAAATACGCGATTGTTATACTTTTGAGACTGACTAGACTTATTTAATATTTTTTTATTTGTTCATAATCCACGACTTGACCGCTTAGGCTGCCTTCGCGCGTACATTCTCCCTTCGTATAATATGCGTTTAAATCACATTTGCACCATAGTTGTAACATAATTATAGTACTTATCATTATCTTTCTTATTAAACCATGAACTTTCCGCTACGCTATTTCTCTATTATTATTCGTACTATTGCTGCTAACTCTGTTACGTGTAACTGCATGAAAACTTTGGTAGGTACGTCGTTGGACTTCACACTTTTATTTTGATATCGCATCGTACACGATTCTTCTGTCTTTTGTAATGCTCATTTCACACTCTCGTCACGTCCTATTTCCTTCGAAACTTCTATTCCTTTCCCGTGTTCTACTAGTCTTCTATACGCCTACTTTGTTGGCATTTTATTACATGTTTTAGATTCTCCGCTCATGTCTTATATTAAGTTGTCCGGAAAGTTTCTTTCGTTTTATAAGGAAACAACGGCTGCACGACATTTTTTGTTTCATACTATTTTATCGAATTACGTATGATCGTAATAATAGAAACGCAACAAAATGGATCATACGTGATTCAGTAAAATAACAGAAAACGAAAAATATCGTGCGTCTATTGTATCCTCATAAAACGAAAGAAATTTTCCTGACAACCTAATGCATCTCATATCTTATTGTATCTGTTGTGGTTATTGGTTATATTGGTAGAAGAACGCGTGGATTAATTGTAAGATAGAAAAGTATATTTAACGAAGAAGTGTATACACAAGTATGAATACAGTTTGAGCTGGTTCAGATCCGCACGCTAGCAATGTTACCTAGTAACTGAAAACCCAGAAGCCATCGTTGCCTGTCTATTGTCTATGGTTGCCATGTGGCTGTCTTTCGTCTATGGCCTGTCTACGGCTTCAGCGATTGAGAGAACTAAGCAGAACAGACGTAGAGTTTTCTTAGAAGTGTTAACCACTTCAACAATATCTTACGTGTCTTTTCCAGTGCCGATTACCTCTCATACCGTTACCTCATCTGTACCATTACATCTGCTATTACATCTATATCTCGCCGATAAGATTCTTCTATTTATTATATATATATAATTTTCTTATATATGATTCTTCTATATATTTCTATCGTTATTCCGAATCACTGGAATTTATAGAACTTTGCTACTCGCAAACACTTCACGTTGTCAACGCCATTCGAAGTTGATCACTTTCCACCACTCTGGCCTCTCGCCTGCAAAAGAGTTCCACAGGAGCTCTAACGGAAAGCATTTTTTCGCAACTTTATCGCATCTTCTCGATACACCATTCGGTCGCCTCAGACTTGCCAGAAGATAAGTTGATACGCGAGATCGTTGCAGAGAGTTGCGCGCAATTTCCATTCCTCTGAACTGCCGCTGCCGGTTTCCTATTTTCCACGTATCTACGTCTTCCTCCCTCTCTTTGCAACGCCTCTATCACCGCACTTAATTCTATTTCGCACACTCGCACGAAGCCGCTACGGCCGTTCCTACGAAGCCCGTTCCGGCCTCGTTATCGCAGCTGCGATTTTCAGTAGCTCGCGAAATTGCATTCGCGCTTACTCGCCGCGCGAACGCGTCAGAAGCCGATTGAATCTTCTTTCACGATCGCGTAGCCGTTTCGCGAACGGCGACCAGCCTCGTTTCCGCAGTCGTCGTCTCGGTGAAACACGCACCGGGCCACACGCGCGCACACACACACACACACACATACATAGGCCAAGCGTATAGGTGTAGGAAAACTACGAAAGGGAAAAGACAGAAAAATAGGGGAGGAGCTGCGCGTGTCTGTCTCGATGAGGCGATCTCTCGAAGTAACTGCACTCCTGCGAATTAGCTGTTCGACAAGGGTTTCCAGTGGTTTCGCATCGCGACGTTACGTGGAACGTGAGCCATCGGCTGCCTTTTTCCGAATTACATTTTTGATTTATACGGCCGTGCAGCTAGCCGTTTTCCCATTTACATGCAGATGCCATGGCAGACGTAATTGCACGTGGCGTGCTTATGGCTAACGCCAGACGTCCGGGCATCTTGCAAATCCCTGCTCATTCATCGCTCACGATTCGCCTCTCGTTTTATTTTTTCTTTCTCTCTCTCTCTTTCTCACACGCACACGCACACTGTCCCTGTATTTCTTTCCTTCTTTCTTTTCTTCTCGTTCCGTTCTTCCGTTCGTTCTGCGGTTCCCACCTTCCCCCTGCTCCTTTTTTTCGCGAAAATACGCACGTACTTCGCCGGTATCGCCGGGGGGATAACTTTTATTGGCACGTCCTGACGTTTCGTTGGATGGAACGAACCGCGAACTGGCGCGCTGCGTGCCGCTACCGAAGCAGAAACCGCGATTATTGCCTGACACCGGGGAGCGTTTCGTTTTTATGCTGGACAGGATTTAGAATTGGCTCGAACTCCTGTTCGATCTCCGGCGTAATGATAACGCGGAACTTTGCAACTAACGCGATTTATAGGGTCGGACTCGTTGTACGAATACCTTGACGGTTCATCCCGCAGCAGCTAATTTCGAATGAAGAATGGCGTACAGTTGGAAGTTAGTTGGAGCGGTTATTACGTGATCGATACTTCTGTTGGAACGTACGTAAGCCAAATGTATCGCGGTCGATGAAGGTAAAAAATACGCCTGTATTTTATCCTTTGCGCGCTGATTTATCGTGTTCCGGTAGTAAGAGTGATAACAGTTGTCATCATGTTACGATACGTGTTGATATTTATTTCAATAGAGTGTTATTTAGTATCGTTGTTCTTTCATGAGAAAGTAAGTATTTTATCGAAGTTGACTGTTTTTTACACGCGCACAAAGTTATTATACGTTTTTGGTATCGTACGCTTTTACGTAGATTGTTATTGGAATTTGTGGGAAATTTAGAGATACAAAAACGCGTAGAATGACTTACATAACATTGAAAAGTCAATCTCTCTACTTGCTATAATATTTAACACGCGAAACAAACGTTTATTTACACCCGCGCGCTTTTTGTATTTATAATGAAAAAAACATGAATTGGCGTAAACATTTGCAGTCACAGCGCAGCAATAACAAACAAAATCGCTTGAAACCTCTTCCGCCGGATATTCCCAAAAAATACAGTCGCCCTGCAGCCCGCAGCCCTTTCGCTTCTATTTTTTTACTATTAGAACCATCTTCATCGAGTTTCAGTAAATTTCACCAACATCGGCCAGCCAATCTCCCAAACAAAACACCGTTCCTCCGCTGTATAAACCAGCATTCTCCGACATACAGTACTCGCGGAATATCGAATTGCTTTATTAGCCGTTCGCCGACTCGTGTAGCGCGTAAGAACACAGAAGCGCGTAATCGTAGGAGTTGCGCGCCGAGGGAATCGCCTCGTTTCGAGAGCGCTGCGTTCTCGATTCGCCGGAAGAACAACGCCGCCAGCCCCCGGAGTACAACGATGCACGGTGTAACGGAAATTGCGCGAGAGCCGAGCCGCTTCGAAACGCAATTATCAGCCTGGCGTCGACTATATTTTCACGAGGCAGCACGGCGTTCCGCGTGCCGCATTAGCTCGCTTCGCAATAATTATTATTTATCGGCCGGCCATTATATTAGCCGGGCACGGCCGTTAACGCGCCGCCGTCCCCCGCGAATCCAATTGATTTCCGGAATTTATCGCGCGGCAGATTTTCCCTTTTGTTCGGCCCAGTCCCCGCGGACTGGCGGAAAACGCGCCGCCAGTGGACGGCCACTACGTGTAAATAATAAATTTCCTACGAATAATAAATCAGCACGGTTGACCGGTTTGCACGCGAACCTGAACAGCAACTCTGGAATCGCGCCGTTATGTCCGACATTGCGAACTGCTGCAATGACGCGCACGAGCGACTTCTCCTGGAACATCGTTGTTTCCGCTTCGATTTAATGAAATTCGACTGACCATGCCGCTTCGCCGCAGCGTGCACGCCCTATCGATTCTTGCAACTATCGGCCGATCTCCTTTTTCGAGGCTCGCCGAGGTTTGACGCGACCTTACGTTGGTTTCTCCTTATTTCCAGCGAAACGATTTTGTATATTCTCTATCGCCGTGGAAGACTTCGGACGAAGAATTCTGTCGACGAATCTTGTCGATGAGTTTTATTGCAACGTACAGGACATGACGAATTTCTACAAATAGTAGAGTACTTGGATGAATGAGCATCGGATATTTAAGGGAAAGTAACTAGGAAATTGTGGAGATTTTTGGCGATTATCGTCACGTTTGTGTGACAGTTTGCATCCAGCAAGCAACCCACGATCGATGTTAAATATAACGGTTCGACAATTTATTTCACTGTCAGTATTGGCTTTTTACAATCGTTTACACTCAGTCGTTTGAACAATAAAGTTGAGAAATGGAAGTTGTGAAACTTTGAGACAAAACTTTGCCTTGGTAATCGTTCCTCTGATAATTCGGGCCAGTTATTTCGTATAAGATAATTTTCATATACTTATCGTAAAAGACTGCTGTCGTTATGGTTATCGGATAGTTATCATATAAGGTAATTCGCATAACATATTTCGTATAAGATCAGCAGACTAATATTCACAAACGATTGTTTGATTTCCGACATTTCTTTACTGTCCCCTCTACGTAGTTTAACATTTCGAAATACACTGTTCTCATCTCGCGACCCACAGATTCGTACCTCGCAAATTTCCTTCATAGCTATGGCAAATATATCGACGAAAGAAAAAGAACTGAAACCGCGATCGCCGCGTACCAAGTTGCTCGCGATCTTGCGCGATACTCTCGCCGCGGCTCTTCCACCTTGCAAATCATTTTCCAATTAACAAAGACCAAACTTCTGCCTACGATCCATCCACTACTCTTCCTCTCGCTAAAGTACCAAACAATTACTCGAATACCGCGGATTTTTCGAAGACGGAGGCGAAGAAAAACAAGGAATGCCGGGCAGCTATCTGCCAGAACGCAAGTAAAACGCAATTAACGACGGCGCATCGGCTGGCGTAATTAGCCCCGAAGACGGGCAGCCAGCGGGTAGGTCGTGGCGTCGGTGGCAGCAGCCGGCGCGTCGTGGCGTAACACGCGCTGAATTTAACGAACCGTGGGTCGAGCAATAAAGTTCCGTCGGCCGGGAACGGAATAACAAGTTCATCGTCGCGGTCGGGGCCAGAAAATCCGGGCCGCGGATATTAGCCGCGAGGCCGACCGTGAGCTGGCGAAGAATATCGTTTCATTTTGCTAAAGTGGAGCGCCTAGCGTGCGTAAATCCTGGCCGGTCGCGTAACGATCGCCGGGAAACCGGTACTCGGAGAAAAACTGGCCGAGGCGTAAGGAGCTCGAGCATCCAACATCAGAGGGGAGACGTGCTCGAAAGATAATTAAAATGTCTTGGCTTGCCGCGGCAGGCACGAGTTATGGCACGAACTTGCCACAATGCCATAAGCGAACCATCCACCCCTTCTCGAGCTCATCGCTCGTTGCGACGCGGAATTTAACGAGCTGCCAACTCGCGAACCTGTTGTAGTCTTCGCGTCGCGCAAGTATCCGGTTATGTACTTAGCTTCGAGGGTGTCCGCGCGGTTCATCGATCGTTCGGTGAAATAAAACACGCTTTTGTACGTTTATTAACCAGTAAGCCTTGTGTCTCTTTGCTCGGCGATTCGCCTCGCTCGCTCGAGTAAACGAACAGCTTTCGCTGTGTGGACGGATTTTTAATACTGTTGTTTTAAACTGTCAACGTTTGTTAAGGGTTGAACGAAATGAAATTAAGAGATAGGAGTCTCGTCGCACTTTAGCGTACGCGTTTGGGACGAAACAAATAATCGAACATCGAACACATTTTCATGAAACGCGGATAAGTTTGGGAAGGAACGGCGGCGAGCACGCGTCTGTAAGATTCGCGAGGATCGCAATTACACGTGTTTCAGAGAAACGTTGGGTAAAAACGTAGCATAAAAACATTGCATAAGAATGTTGCGTAAAAACATGGCATAGAAACGGTGCGTAAAACATGGCACAAAAAAGGTTGCAGATTCTGGCTAATCTTTTTACTGTACGTAGGGTAGATTATTTATGTTCAAGTATATTAGATGTAGTATCGTTGAACGTATGGTACTTCCATATAATTACAAAAATTCGATATCGCGCAAATGGAACGTAAGTTCCGGTGGAAAAACGTTTCATTAGGAAAGAAGGATATTTGCCAATGTCTTTTGAAGCCATTGTAAATGTACGTGTATTGCAAATTAGATGAATTTCGAGATTCATGTTCGAACTTCTCTCAATTCTATAAATATTTCCTACATATTCCTACTATCGGAATAATCTAACCGGTTTAAAAGTTGAAATCCCTAACATCGGTAATACGGACGAAAGCAACGCGCAAGAAGGTGGATAAAAGAGAAAGCAAATGACGCAAGTGAAGAGTATATGAAATTAAGCGCAAGATTTTATATCCAATAAACACGGAACAAATGGGACGTGCGCGAGAGAAATGTATCAGGAGCTTCTCGTTGTACGAGAAAAATTCGTCGGAAAGTATCGAGGATCGCTTGGAAAGCCGCTGATTACGACATGAAATAATTATTTCAGAGAGGGAGGATATCTGGCGTTCCTCTGGCGTTTACACCGAATCGGTGTCACGATGGTATCAGGCAGAGACAGACGATGGATGGACGAGAAAGGAACGAGAGATAGAAAGGGATGAATTACGAATTCTGAAATTCAGCTCGCGGGAGATGCTGCAATTCTAGCAATGGGGCGAGTTAACGAACTGTAAATTCGCGAAGTTCGCGTATCCTTTTGAGAGGCGGCGATGAAAGTGCGCGCGAAGTAGCGCGGAACCAGCCAGCGGAACACGCTGGCTGGCGAGCCGAGTACGATCGAGAGCATGAACCCGATGAATAGGAAATTGGTAATGAGCTTGAATCGACGTTTAAATATTTGAAGCGTTTCCGAGCGTTTTCCCATCTATCGTTTTCGAACCGTGATTTGATTTGTAGGCCAACGAAGTTTGTACTTATTAATTCCCAACGATTGTTAGGATTACGAAATGGCGAAGTTGCCTGCGAGCCCGTTAAACGCCAACCGAGCTCCGTTATATTCATTTAATAACGTGCTTAATCAGATTATTTCTGGCTAAAGTGACGAATTAATTGTTCGCGATGATATTTCGTTGGCGCAGTGATGCGAGTGCGAAGAATCGTTCGGAATTATTTATTGTTTCGCAAGTTGCCACTCGTTTGACGGATAAATGTGAAATTATTCTATAAAGGTTTTTGGTCGGATATATATATCGTAAAACTTGCCGATGAAAAGTAGTTCATACATATGTATATATAATAATACTGTAGAACTTTATATCAATGCTCACGCTATGGACTTATATATGGTGATTCACCAAAGTATTTGAACATTTACCATATAGGAAAATTTTATGAATATGTTATACGATCCTCTTCGAAATTTTACTAGTATTGCGATGAAATAGAGTTATCGCGATTATTTTGGTAAAATATCGAACCAATTTGAAAATGTGTATTTGCTACAAATATACGTACACTTATTGTTAGTCAAGAAATTAGGTTATCACGAATAGTCATGTTGAAGGTAATCTTGTTAAATATGAAGGATTATTAATATAATAGATAATTGGTTGTTCGAATATTTCGTATATCTTGTATATCATCTTGTAGCTTCGATGCAACTTCTTTCTTTTGCAATATATATATTATATTATATCAATTCCTCCGTAGTTTTTACTTTTACAATGTATCCACATACGTGCATACGCCTAATACATAAGCGTGTATACACCTGTGTGCAAAGTTTATGCATTTTCCTGAGGTAAATAAGCTGCTTTGCATCAATATTGGCATGAGATTGCTAGTTTGAATGAAGATTCTACTTAGATAAAATTTACTCGTAATTGTGTAAGTCATGTGCCGTACTAGGTGGTCTTGAAACTTATCAACGTAGAATAATAAACATTAATAACGAAGTAGTAAAACGAGTATAAAATGGGAAGCACTCTGGTATGCAAGATGCAGTTGCAGTTATCTATGTGGAGCAGCTACGACTGCGGAACTTCCGTTTCCCAAGGAATTCTGTGGCAAACGGCAGCCCGCTTTTCCGCGGGATTGTTTAGATGTTGCACGGAAAGTTTCTATGTAAATTCGAATTTGAATTTCCTAGGATATATTAATAAAGTTTATATTAAACGCTTCGAGGCAGCTAGTAACACCGCACTAAGAATTATCCATTACACTGCTTGTGTCTGATATTTTTCTTGGAAGATATGCTTGTTTAATAATAACCGCTTAATCGATAAGCAAACATTACGCGTTGATAAATAATAATTACGTTCTGCGTTATTAATACGACGAAATTGATTTTGGGTTTAATAAAATTGATTTTCGCGAGACGGAGAAATATGCAGTGAAATACTGGCAAATGAGGCTGGCGCAAGAGTCGGACAATTTATGAAATAAATTTTCAACAAAATTCGTAGCGAAATAAAACAGAAAAGCTTTTTATCCCAGTTTTTAAGATACAAATCAGGTAGCAAAAGATTCTTCTAAACTTATAGGCACACTATCGTAATTAGATCAAGTAGCAACGTCTAAAAATATATATAAATAAAATATTTATAGAAACCAATATTTTAACAAAATTTCAATGATACGTCGTTGGTCGGTTTTTAAGCAGATAATTAAAACGTATTATTTGTTGATTCTATGAAGATATACCAAGCATATCGCTTCTAGATATTAGGTTTTCCTTAATTCGTACATTTTGCGTTCGTGTATCGTTGCGACAAGTTGGCTCTCTCTAGTTTCCAAATATATCAATATATATATATTTGTATATTCATATGATTAAATATCACGGAAGAAGGTAGTATTTCCCTTGGATGTAATTATTCTCCGACTTTTCGATGCGGTTCCAGCCCTTAATTAACCGTTCTTAGGTAATTCTATTTATGTAATATCCATCACTTTCCTTTGATTAAATTAACCAGCAGAGAGGATAATAATTCGAAGAAATTAAATTTCAAAGTTTAGAAAGCAAAGTTGAGGGATTTATATTGAATTACGACTATTTTTAGAAAAGATCTGCCAACAAAGAAGTAAGAAAGGAAGAGTAATCAGTAAGTTTGGAGCGGGAGCCGGTAGGTAGCGAGTTTCAGTCGCTCAATTTTAGACGTCTCAAATATTGATCGTAAACAAGTAATTTGTACAAGGAGGACGTTTCTCTTGAAATGAAACGAAAGGGTCTCGATTTTCATGTCGTTAGAGACGCAACTTGGGTATATTTACCGGGCGCTGTTTCTTATTCTTCTCGTCGTTTTCGAATAGATCTTTGACAGTGACGGATGCACTCTGAATATCAGGCATGTGTTCTTTCGTGAAAAATCCCCAGCAAAAAATGTCACCGCCTCCAGTGGGGAGACCGAAGAAAATAGAAGAGAGAAAAGAACACAGGAATCATTTATTACGTTGATGCACTTCGTCGCAAATGTACTCTCAATTTGCGCCGTTCCTCTACCTGTTCCACTTTCTTCAAACTTGTTTAACTTCGTTTTTGCCTCTTTTAATTCTTTGCCATTATTAGTTTTGCAACGAAGAATTACTTTTTCATGGAGATACACCGTTTGCCATTATTCGTCGCATATTTGTACCGTGCTAATTTTAAAAAAAAAGGTTTCTGCAATTACCATCGTCAACATTCACAGTCGTTCCTTATTTCTTGGTCCGAATTCGTTCGCGCTTAATCAACGTTCGCTACTAAATTCGGTGAGTTATGGAAATGAAATTAAACGTTTCGTCGTTAATGCTTTTTTAAGGAAATTAACTTCGGTTAATGTTTCGATCAGTGAAATACAATCGGCGGGAAAAATAAGCAAACAGATAGTGGGAATACCCGTCAATGTAGTTTCAGTAAATACGGCTTGTTTACGCAGGAATGCAAATATTAATTCCAATTATTCACTAAATAATCTATCTAAATAATCGATAACAAATAAAGCTTGACGTATTATGACAAACGTATACTAGTTCGATTTAAACGTCCTATTAATAAACAGCAGTTAATTAAACGTTAAACTACCTACATCCACTATCTGTCCTCTTCTTTTCCATTGTATTATCTATACGACTTCTTTTATGGAGGAATTTTCCAATCGCGTTCTTTAAGCACGCCGTAGCAATTTTCTGATCGCGTTGTACGAGTACCGCGTTTTACAAGCATCTATTATACTTTTAATCATCCATTGAATTCTAAAAGAAAGATCCGGTTAGGTCATTAAGCGGCATTCGCAAAGATCGATTCTGCAGCAGTGGGAGATTAGAGACCGTTCATGGCTGCAAGTTGCCCGAAGGACATTGTCGAGTTACCGGTTCATGCAGAATTTCCACAACAGACCGGGTTAACGAGCTGTGAACTCGTGAACACACCTTAGAAGTGTTACGAGGCGGTGCTAGAAACGCGGTAGGAAGTGAACCCCCGTGGTAAATTGCGCGTGTATAATGATAATGGCGAGAGACAAGGAATCCATCTGCGGTGACGCGTCTCTTCTGCGAGTGTCAGCCCGTTAATAGGCGATTCGTGATTGCGAATTGGGAGCACGGGTCTGGAGCGTGTTGCGCAAACCTCGCGCAATGAAAGTCGTTGCTTGCTGCAACGCGGCTGACAACGACGTTCCTTTAACGCGAAGTCTGACGATCGGCGATTCTTCGACAGTGATAAGATATTTCAGAGGATTTTTTAAGACGGATACATCATGGTATCTCGCGCTTCTAATGAAATCACCCTTCTCTCGTGCTCTTAATGGAATCTTCTGTAATTGAAAATTCTTCGTCTCGACTTACCAACGCGATTATCTCTGCAGCAATAAATGAAATTACGCACTTGATAGATTTGTTAAGGCAAGTTCGCTTGATCCTTCAACGCTCACAGTCTTGGATAAAATTGCCTGAAATTTGCGAAACTGAACTGCGGTACGTTTCGTTGATTTGGCATACATTAACGTCTTAGCTACTTTCACTCGTATGACAAATAGTACAAAGATAGTTGATTCGGCACGACGAACATTCTGATCCGTAACGTTCTTCTTTCGAGAGAGTGCTTTTGTCGAGTTTTCAAATTCGATAACATTTTTTGATGGAGTGGGACTAAGGATAAGAGAGTTCTGAATGATTGATTTAAAAGATATTTTAATTCGGATTTTATAAAGCTTATTGTGCGAAAGATAACGAAAATTGCAAAGCGATATTTTTAATACGATTTTAAAGTGCTTTGATCTTTCTAAAGTTGTCTCGTCACAGCACAATTATATTTATAAGTATAATAAACTGACTGCTGAAGTTCATATACTCCAACTGCGTATAATTTGTTCAATCAAACTATTATTTGAGAAATATTAATTTCAGAGGAAAATTGCTTGGTACGAATTTCACACACAATGCGATTGGTATAATAATAAATAGAAATGTTATATGCATAATAGTACGAGATACGTGTATATTCTACGGCATACGTAATTATTCGAACAAATTGCAAAATCGATAACTGTTACTCTATTGATTTAATATTATTATAGATACAATTAAAATCAATTTGCAATAACCACATCATGAAATTTGTACTAACCATATTAGGAAACAATTGCTCTTGTTACTCTGTAATAAAATCAGCGATATATACATTCAGTGACTACTATTCAAATAATTCCAGGCGCTAATATACGTTATATTACTTTACTATATGTATATGTATGTACTATATGTATGTAGAATATATAATATTTTATTTATGCGTATGCTATACATTATGAATGTAATTTTACACAATTATATGTTGTATCTTTTTAAATTTAAGTTAGCGATATTTATAATAATTTGTTCTTCTTGTTTCAGGTAAGACATTCGTACAAACGTAGACCAAGTTCCAAGCATAATTACTACAATTTGAATGTGGTGAGTCGTTTTAATATTCAATTGAATTCTCAAAAAATAATCACATCCTAAATTAACATTTTAAATACATTTGAAACTTAATTGGCTTCCTTCTCGATAAAGATCTACTTTCGAACGCTGCTAATACTTATTTCGATCGATCGTATTCGAATCTATTTTCTAAAGCTTCGTTCTTTCGATAATTAATCAATTTCGCAATATTCCTTCCAAAATTTTCCATTGACATTTTTATTTAATTTCTACGTATGTACTTACGAATGTAGTACATATTATTTAACATTTTATTTCATTAATATTCATCGAAATTGTTCAAATCCTTCAGACTCGGGGCTCTTACAAAGACCAAAAGTATCACGTAAAAGACGTGTTAAGGAGGAATTCTCTTCGTAATTCGTGTTATTTACAAAAACATTGCAATTAGCAAAAGCCATTAGACTAAACTTCTAACAATAGCCACACTTTACGTCAGTAAACTCTCATAAATTCTCGCGTAATTACCTCTTTCCTTTAGTTCTAAGAAGCAGACGCGTTATAAAAGGAAAACAAGAAGAAAAAGAAAGAAAGCGAGAAACATGTTGGGTGATTTATATCGACTGATTCATATCGTTTTATCGAATTACCAACACGATTGTCTCTAGGGCAATAAGTAAAATTAAACATTTGAAGAATTTCGTTAAAAGCGTAATATATACATGTAGTGCCGTTCAAAGCGAGCAGAACAGAGGTTTTATTTAGTTGCACTCGTTTTACGGTTTATCGGGATCGAATGTGACGAGAGACGTTTTACAGTACGGAACAGCCGGTGTTTTAAATTCGCCAAATTGATGATGTCGTGAAAGTTTTAATTATAGCCCACCGATTGCATTATTCCTATCGGGACAGATCTACGTAAAGTACATGATTAAAACTGGGTGCCTGGCCTGCGAAATTTTCGCTGCTAACGAGTTAAATTTTCGGAAAATGCGTACCGACAAAGTCATTTGGTTAATTATTGCTCTCTACATTTCGATTTCTTCTATTTTCTTTTTTACTTTGCCTTTGTTCGCCGATAGTCCATTTTTCAAACCACTCAGATTCTCTACGTTAATTCTATAGATATCAGTAGGCAATTTTGTTCTTGTACCGATGTATATACGGTCGCTTGTAAGTATCAGGATACATGAGTTTTACCAAACTATACAAACGAATGATGAAATAATAGTCAGAAGCAACGCTTTTTAGAAAATCATCAGGATATAAATCTGTATTACATATTGAAAAATTTATTTTGGTATTTAATGTACATACGTATTAATATATACATTCGCTGCTTAAATATCATTGGCCGTATTAACATGGAAAGTCTTTCTACCTGTTTAGAATACCTACATTTACCAAACTATCTTCCAATTCAAAAATTAAAGAGTCCAGAGATAAAGAGCTTGTCGAGCAACAAAATAGTTCTGTATGTTATGACAATTACAAACGTTGATTTTATCGTTATACATTCACTTTTGGACATTCATTTAAACGGCTCCTGATATATCATTACACACAACCATGGCGATTCTGAAGAACCAAACGACGTTGGCCTGGCGTGACCGTAGTTTCGTAATTAAAATGTGCCAAAAATAAACAAGCGTCCGAATACTTTTGAGCAGTACTACTCCATTTATGTCACTATATTTCCTGTAAATGCATACACGCGATAGTCCCACGTACTATGAAACATTTCGTAAAGAACGTACTCCTAAACAACACCGTAACTCGATGGAATCGATTGCATCGACAATTTACGATATCCGCGTTTCAAGGATTTATTAACAATCGCCGATACTTGTGTCACTAATCGTATTAATAGTTGAGGAACGTCCATACTCTAACGAGTACGTCGTGCAGGGCGGTTAGCTCAGATAAACGTGTCACTGTCCAGCCAAATACAGTGGGATCTGTTTTTTAAAAGAGAGGTTACCTTCGGAGGCTAGTCCAGGCCAGAATTGCGCGCGATCCGTTTCGATCGGCAGGTGCATCCTGGCTGATTTATCGCTCGCCTTATCGGCCTCCGGCTACGGGCCTTCGATACCAGTGATCGTTTCCTATATTTTACAGCGGCCGTGATTTATCGTCCGTTTCGCGAGTTCCCTGCTGCAATTATCAGTAACTCGGTCCCGCCGGGCCAGAGATTAGAAGCCGATCTCGTTGACCGGCCCGCGCGCTATTTTATCAGCTTCGACCGACGATTTAGCCTGCTTTGTTTATTGCACGTCCCGCAGGAACTCCATCCACGGCAACTTGGCCGCTCGATGAAACGAGCGAGTCTCGTTCACTCTGAACCGGTATTCGGGGCACTCTGCGTGTTTCTTGTGTATACACGGACTTAAGTATCTGGGCTATGCAAACAGAGGAAGTTTAGAAGATATACGACTCGTTGATTTGAATAAAATTTCGTCGCGATAATATTAGCGAGAAGTTTGACGACTGAGTTTTCGTATGTTGGTAAATATACGTAGAACGATCTCGGATGAGATGCGTTGCTTGGAAGAGTTGAAATTGTTTAAATTCTTCGTTCACAGACCATTGAGTTTCCTATTCGACCGCGTTTCTCGAATTTTTAGCATTCTAACCGAGGGAACACCTACAGTGTTTGAAGATGTTTAAGTTAAAATCGAAACCACAGATTATGCACGTTGATAACAAGCGCGTAGAATGTAATGCGTCGTGTTTTTGTACTCAGTTGGAAATCATGGTTATTTCTGAAGTCTAGTAGATCTGCACTATTCAGTTAGCTTCTGTGTTATGCAAAGGCAGATTACCGCTTTTCTCTGTAGAAAAACTCTCCTTATTTTTGGCTTAAATCAATACTCGGCCTTTTGCTTAAAACAATACCCTGTTTTGTACAAGGGTACAAGGTTTTGAAAACTTTATTTTATAACATTTTTTTGGAGTTATGAAATAGGTGCTACGTTTATACGTCCTGAGAGATAAAATTTATACTACATACGAACTTTGTTGTTTGTTTTATTGTGTTCCATTTATTGAATTCTGTTTGTTTTACGATATCAAACGCAGTATAAATATTTTGTGTCTTTTTTTTATCTTTATCTTTCTTTTCACCCTTTCCAGATATATTCGTTATTTCTCTATTCTTTGAATGTTATTCGCAAGCTTCTTTTAAAACGTCGCAATGAAATTTTACCGTTAAAACTATCGTTATTATCAAAAATTATTTGTAGATATCGAATAGCGAAATAAAATCTAGTAAAGTCGCAGGCCAAGTTGTAACTAACCATTGTGCATTTCAAATTTCTGGACAACGTGTGTAAACTGCAGTTAATATGTTAACTAAGTTGCACATTGTAATTACCAATCGTACGCAACCGTTACTTCGATGAAAGGCTGCCGTAATGATCATTCGCATTTACAAAAAGAAAGTCTGGTATAATGGCTTTTAACAATGAGAGGATTAATTAGATCTTCAAAAAAATTCGTAGCAATGAGTTAATTATAGAGAGAAACCATCTGCAAATGAATGTAAATTTCCAGACGTCGACTAATAAGGTTTAATTAATTTTATTAGGTCTATAAGTAACGTCATATATATCTGATAAATATGGTATATTAGATGGAAGTAAAGGAAAACTGAAAGGGACGAATTGTAAAGATTAACCTTCTGAGAAAGTATGTAAATTTCAAGAGATAAGAAAGATACCAAGTTTACTTTAATCAATCTTATTAGGTCAACACATAAATAACGTGATTTTTCCGATAAATATATTAAGTGAAAATTGATCGTTACCTATCGGTGATTAATCGCGATCCCTTTTCCATCATCTCCATAATTGTTTACCATCCTTCCATTAAATTTACTGGTCCTCTTTTAGAAAACTCTTCTCTTAACGACTTTTTATCGAGTCAGCCCGTAAATAACGCGATTTTTCCGCTAAACGTATTAGCTGAAAATAAACAATCTATAAGAGATACACAGTTTTCCTAATCTCTAATGAACTCTCTTTATCTCTCGTACAAACCTCTTACCGTAACGACCGTCGTTGCTGTAAATTTCCGGATAGTCCGCGTTACTTACAGAAGGATCTAACGTAGCCAAGAAAACAATAAGTTATAACCGACGACAGGAAGAAATTTTTGAGGAATTTTACTTCCGCGAATCTTTCGACCAACAGATACGAAGTAACACCGATTTTACAGACCATAATGTGCCACGTAATTTCCTTCTAATTATGTTACCTATAATCGAATAATTTCTGAACTGCGGCATAATACGAATTTATGACACTGCCAAACTTGCCCGCCGCGTACAATAATGTAGCCAATATCGCTAATAAGCGTAACATCGGCCCGTACTTTTACATCTGATCCACGTTCGCTTTACCACGTCATCGTATAATCTTCTTGGATTATGCGGTGGCACGTTAAGCTTTATATTTTACCCGTAGTATTACAAACGGTATAACAATAACGGCAATTAACAGTCGGCTGTAATCAAGCCAACAACTAAAGTATCGCGCGTGGTTAGCCCTAATTAAAATTTACCTTTACGATCGAACTCACTGTACTAATAAACGAATTGACGTTAGTGCTATTGCCGTCCAAATTATGCTCGCTCTTTCGTCCCAGATTGTCCATCTGCCTTGAATCTCTCTCCGGGGTATTATACGTTACGGTGTATTTATATATTAATATGTAGCATTTTTAGAACATAGTATTTAGTGGTTAGCAGCGTAAAATTAAAATTCCGAGGATACTTTTGCGTGAAATATGAAATGAACAAAGAATACGTGATATCGACTGCGATATTGTAACTTTTATTAAATATCGCTTTATTCAAAACTATATTGCTCGTACTCTTTGAATTCCTCCCTGGGGTACTACGCGTTTCAATGTACTTATTTGTTAATGCGTAATACCTTTTCATAGCGCAATATGTGGCGTTAGGTGGTATGAATCTAAAATTTGGAGCTAGATAATTCTCGCACGTTAAAACTGAAATGGCCAAGGAATGCGCAATACCTATTTTCACAAATCGCTAATTAATTAAATAACGAATGTATTCTTTTTCAATTATCTATTACTAATCTCGAATATCAATGCGTCATACCTTCCATAGAAAATCATCCAAAAAGATACGTTTTTATTATTCGTAACTAATAAAGAGAAACCTTCTCTCGCAGAGCAACAAAATTCTATTCTGAAAGCGTTAATTTAATACTAAATATTGTTACACGTATTGTTATGTAGATACTACCAATTCGTACAAACACAGATTCAATTTTTTCGAAAATCGAGTCTGTCAAAGAAAAATTCCACTCTGCATTCTCGTCTTATTTCCAACGAAGGAATCACCTTCATTCATAACAGCCTCCAATTAATAAAGCAGTCGCTATAGAAAGTCCGAAAAAATTAACTTGGCCTCCCACGCGATCGAAATTTCAACACCCTTCAAAACAGCATCTATTCTAGTTCTCCCTTTTCTATCGAACGAACGTTCGTGCAACGTTGCGTTGTTAAACGTTCGGAGCACTTATTACGCGTGCATTAAGCGGTTGTCGGTTGAGAGAGCTCGGTTAATTAAGACGATCACTCGAGACGCAACTCGTACGTACAAAAGTACGTTGCTTCCATTTCTAGCCAGCAGGTTGGCGGGGCCTTTCCGGGGCGCATCCTTCCGCAAAATTCGCAAATTCCGTGCCGCTAAGCGCAGCTGTTGCAGCTATAACTGCAACGCCGTCTACATCATGTGTGCTATTTGTTTAAACGCCCGCGTTCATTCGGTATACAAATATACTTAACTGCGTGGCATTATCTGAAGTAAATGCGGTGTATAATCAAACGACGAAATTGTCTTGCTATTTGCCACTTCGGGGAATCGAATCGCGCCATATGCAATAAACTGCGTCTCCCGGAAGCGAGCTTTTGCGATGCTGCTACCGAGAATGCTCGGTTAAGGAAGAAACCGTGAAATTTTGTTATCGTGAATCTCGAGTGCTGTAAACTTATGCTTTGCGTTTTATTCGAAACTTTCTGGTCGATAATTATTTTCTACGATCGAAGGCGAAGCGTAGAAACGGAGAATGGGACGAAACGTTCATTTTCATTCCAGTTTCGCTCCGATGCTTAATTACGCTATACACTTCGTGTTATAAATAAACTGAAAGTGTTCGTGCAGATGCAGATTTATATAAATATAGTCGAAGAAACGAAACATATGCACACCTCTGTTTCATCCTCCGGATATTACAGGAAGTACTTTGTCCTCTTAATTCTGTGTATTCTTTGCAGTCTAGTTATGAACAATACAGTTATGTACATTCGTTCAGCTTCATTTTATAGTAGCGGACTAAAGTATGGAAAATGCACTTCCATTCAATTTTCATATAATATAATATTTTGCAACGTTTCGATATAAATATCGATCGTGGCGATGAATACTTGTTGATAGAATTTGCAGTGGCGGGAGGTATGAACGATAGCATGCGAAGGCAATTAGAATTCCATCGATCATACGTGTCGTAAATGAGGCAATCATACACGAGTTTATAAATCACGTAGGAATAAATATGTTGTAAAATGAAAGTTAATAAATACACGAATTTTTCAGATAATAAGTAAATGCGCCTGCTGTCATTGGTTCGCGGTATAATAAAAATTTTGGAAGAAAATCTACTTATCTCTGTAACGTGTCAATGTATCCTTCATAAAAGATAATGAAATAGCCACTTAGAGATACCGTAACATTTATCTGCTCACGTTAGAAATTCGCGCGACTAAGCGACAAAATCCATGTGTTTGTAAGCGACCGCGTATAAATAAAAAAATAAAGAAACCGCGTATGTAGATAAATTTTTTCCTCCAACGAGAAGCTCATAACGATTACGCGCTGGAAAAGCGTACCTCGAATTAAGAAACGATCGATGTTCGCGGTCGCCAACCTTTGTGCCAAAGTTATCGCGCAATTCCCCGCCAAGCGCAATTCGAAAAAGCAACGAACGCAAGATGTAAGGTCCACATAGGAATCTTTCCATCGGACTAGCTGAGTATGTAAGGAATGGAAAGAACGCAGCGAAGAACAGCCAAAGGTATTACTTGCGGGAAAAGGAGAGCTTTTCTCCGGTTTGCTTGAATTCAGCTTATTCCTTTTAACTGTTACGTTTAATAAGCGAATCGCGAACAGCTCTGCCGGAGGTCGGTATCGAACTCTGCCAATATAATTGCTCGAATTCGTGCCACTCATTCCAATAACACTTGGTATCTTACGTTCTTTTATTATTAAAGAATTTTTTTTTATTCACGGAGATGAATACAAAGATGAAGATACAAAGTTCGGCAGGTATCGATCGTACCAGAGGAAAGTTTTGCAATTAATTAACGCAGCACTAAAGTATTAAGTTTATAAAATATAACGAGCTTCGAGTTATTTGCTTCTACGATTATGTAAAAAGTACGAGTATTAAAAATGCGTACGTTTCGAAGGAGAAGCGAAGGATTTGCAGCTATGAGGAAGCAGCTGCACTTTCCGCTAATTTCAGCGAACCAACTTGGCTCGCGATCAATCAAAACCAAATTCCTTTTCCAAACGTGCAATAAATTCGTAGCAACTAATTCGTAGCAATATATTTTCGCCCGTTCGAGAACAAGACCTTTCATTTTCTTCCAAACAATACAACGTAATTATCAGAAGCACCCGTTTACTGTTGCAGGCTTTTCAACTTGCGTTTGCTTTTTCTCGTCTTCCGTTTCGTTAGAAACTCGCGATTAAACGAACGAGCACGTATCGTCATCAGCGAATGTCTATACGTTTATGGAAAATTCGAAAACGCGAATATGTGCAGAATGCACGCGATACGCAGAAGTCTAACAAATATCTGAAATAACGTAGCCGTTGTAAAGTTTAGGGGATGAAACAAATCTCCATGTACGTAACTTCTATTTTTTTGATTATCTCTATTTTTACCCCAAGAAAATATACGTATATTTGCATAATAATCCTCAATCGAATAACATCTTGCAAATGAAACGTTCTGCTCTAATACAGGGTGATTGGTAACTGGTGGTGCAAGCGGAAAGGGGGTGATTCTACGCGAAAAAAGAAGTCGAAAATATAAAATGAAAATTTTTCGTTTGAAGCTTTATCAGGTCTCGTTATAACGGATCTCACTGTAGATCATTATCTCGATTGACGTTATGTCGATAACACTTCCAATGTGACCGAAGTGTTTTCCTACCTATTAACTTACTATCCGACTTTTTTATTCTATATTTTTCTTATTCTATTTTTTTTATTCTTATTCTTTTTATTCTATATTTTCGATTTCTTTTTTCGCGTAGAATCACCCCTTTTCCGCTTGCACCACCAGTTACCAACCACCCTGTATATTTCAATCTATCGCTGCTGCCACGGCATAGTATAGAAAATTCGCGCGGTAATGAACGCGTTAATTCATCCTGCAAGCAACATTTTATTATACATCGGCCGCCACGAGCTATCTTCGCGATTTCGCGTAAACTAACCAGCGAAGACGAAGCAGCGTTTGCCAGCGGCAATCGTCGGTGAATTTTTCCGCGAGAAACGCATTCGCCAGCTATTTCCTCCGCTCATCATGGGGGCGAGCGGCACGTGCTGCAAAATGCAACTGGGAAAAGCAACGAATGCCAGCGGGACGGTTCATATGGAAATTCTTTCCGGAGGTGGTTGGCGGGCCACAAGTTGCGTGGCGGAGGGCTGTGCGGGCCGAGGGGGAGACATTATCTATGTAAAGGGGTGGAGAGGTCGTTATGGAATTGTGGCGCGCGGCTGGTTCGTCCCTACCGTTCTTCCATAGCACAGAGAATGTTAGTGCCGCCGTGCCACCCCTGTGCCCCTTTTCCTCCCTTACACCCCACGACCGAGCCTCTACCAGCCACTCTTTCGCCGGGGGGTTGCTTTAAAGTATCTGGGTGGTGCGGTGGCGTGATGTCGTGATCAGCAGGGCGGACTTATCTACGAGAGTCCAGTGGTGCTCATTTTGGGGCCTGGTTTGGGTCGAAGGGTCAACCCGGCGCGAATCAGTTAGATTTCAAGTTATTAATTTCTTTTTCTAGCGTCGATACGTGTTTTGCAAGCTCTTTGACGCGCAGACAGCGGGATATTCGAGCGAATTTTGGTAAATGGAAAACAGATACATCGCGTCAGTGCGTGTGTGGTATTTCAGTTGTTAATCAATTACAGTTGGAGAATAATGTTTTAATTATTGAGTGGTTTCAAACGATGCGTCTGTTCTGCGGTATGTGAATATTGTAGAATTGTGTATTTAGAAATGTATCCGAGTGGTTGAATGGTTCAGCGAATGAATATGAATTAATCTAAATGAATTATTTTCTTAAAGCGGAACAAGTTAAAGGGAAAAGAAGACAGGATGGTAGATATATTTTTGTCGGTAGAGAATGAGTTAATATAACGCGTTATAAGCACTGATAAAATTTTCGCATAGTATGCATACGAAGTACCGTGTTATTTTAATTTATCAATCCGCTGCTTCTCGGAAAATATTGTCTACGGTCCACGTTCACGCTACTCTCTTTCAAAAGCGACGCTTTATATCAAGAAAGGGAAAAACCGCCACTCGCGGAAATCGTTCCTTTCACCTTTCCTGGCACTTTTCCATCACGCTTGACATATGATGCATTCTCCGCAAACAGAAAACACGTTGAGTATCTATTCTCTTCCAGCGTGAAGCACGAAGTGTTATACCAAGCTTTCTGATGATAACAATGATCAGACCGCGGATTTGTGGGAAATCTGAAGATGCAAAAATGCATATATATATATACATTCAGTAATATATAAAATATCCATAATACTCGTTACACTGTTCAGTGATAATAACAAATTTTCGTCCAAGTCCGTATTTTTTTTTTTTTTTTTTTTTTTTTTTTTTTTTGATTATATTCGTAAAAATATGAATTTGCATATATATATATATCCGTAGTCTAAGGACGAGAAGGAAAAGCACAGTTACCGCTGGCAAGTGTCGAAAATAGATCGTTTGGTGTTTGTCTGCAATGTACTCGTTCTTCTCCAAGTATCCGCGAGAGAGATGCATGAGGAACAGGGGTCGAATAAAGTTTCCGTCTATTTTATGTCACCACATTGGTTTTATATCGTCGTGTTCTCTCGCCGGCAAATATTGAAACATACGAGCAAGCGAGACTTGCCAAGTTATCACCTATTTCATCGGCTCGTTCGCGTTTGGCTGGCTTGCAACTTTTGGCAACCAGTTCTGCACTCGAAAATACAAGGGGCGGCGCAAAATTTCATGGCCGCAATTTCGAATATCCTATCGGCGGAACGTATCGATGCCTGTACTTATCCATCGTCGTCTATCGTTGTCCATAGATATTTCGCGCTATCGTGTACGGTTAGTGCTATCGAGTCGTATGGATAAGATGGGAATAATATTTTTTTTTTTTATCAAGCGTTTGGAATCATGCGCCGGGGACGCATTTCAACTGTACAAGTATCTAAAATATTTCTGCAGATAGAGAGCACGTAAATGGAGTAAAGCATAACATTTGCGTAGAGAAAGAGCAGGTACGCAAGTATAGAATAGAGTATTATATTTGTATGGACAAATATTGTTTGGTCGTTTATACGCTGCATATCGTGGCTCATAATTATGAAACCAGCTAAAAGTTTCCAATTGTTATTATATTTTTAGACGTGGGCGGTATAGGGAACGACAGTGTCACACGTTTGAAATACGCAGAGACAATTTATCCGTTTCTTTTTTCGCAAAATGATATATTTGCAACTTTTTCAAAAGCTGCGGTCGATATAAAAATATAAAACCCTATGAAAAAAAACGTACCTGCACAGTATGATGTAACGTAGAATCGCGATATACGAAGCGTAAAGGTTGATGATATTGGAAAACGATTAATGAAAAAGGGCTTTCTCTCTGAAATTCGATTGATATTAGAAAATTCTATATTTGCTGAATTTTTGGTATTTTTAATGTAATCTTATCGGCAGAGATAACAATCTCTACGATATATACTGGAAACTATTGTTCAATAGCAATTGAGTGTTGTTCCCTATTACGATTGTAATAATTCAAACTCGATTTGCGTTCGAAATTTCTAAAGGTATAGACATTTCTCTTGTTATTAAAAAGAAACGTTAAATGGATAATTTTTAATCACTGCTTGTTTGGTTTGTCTTGATCAATCGTTATTGTATTATAGGCACTAATTGAATTTTATGGAGATCCCGGGGCAAGCGAGATTAGTAAATGCATTTTATTCCACAGAATGATCGACAGGCACTCGTATAAACTTCGCTACGAAAAGCTCGTACAAACGGAGGTTATTAAAAGTTTGACCAGAAAGTTATAACAAGAAATATTAGACGCGTAGAAAACAATAACGGTTTTATTCTTAATAAAATAATTAACGTTATGAGCAAGCTAGATTTTCAACGCGTCGATCCAAGTTAAAGAAAAATTCATATTTTAACGAAACAATTTCACGGATCTTCGTTATCGATCAACTGACACCACGAAATCTAAGAATCATACAGTGATAAAATATTCGTTGCAAGTTTAACGTTAGCAGCTGACTGTTGGTCGAATTGGTATTCATTTTTGCCAAGAGTAGTTCCACAATGGCGATTTTTATTTACCACCTCCGCTTCATCAGCATCAGAGTATTTTATTGCACAACAAATACGATTCACGAGACATTTTGGTCGCACATTTTCCGTTACATCAGAGGGTTCTTCAGGCAGTTTGGAGTCGGATGAAAATTCTTGAGATCACCAGCCACGGGAAATTCCGCTTGAACTGACGCTGAATCCTATCGTAGAAATATTTTCTGCACTGCTTGACGAGCATCTCGCCGGCAACGTCTTTATATGCTCGAAAAGATTGCGAATTATTTCCATTGCCTCCCGATGCTTCTCCACAGGCATCCTATCGTCGAATGGTTTGTGTTTTCGCTGAAATTTTGTGTATGTATCGTGCCATAGCAGATATCGTGTATTATCTTACGCTTTCGAAGAATCTTTCCGTTTTTATTGATTCGAAAGGAAAATATAGAACTTTTGATGGGAAAATTCTGCTTATTTATGCCTTGTTTATTTCACTCGAGCAGCTTGTTATTGAGAAGAAATACTTGAAAGAACTGCGAAAGCGTTCGAGAATCAAATATAATGATACTTTTAGATTGACGTTTAAACGCTTGTTTTTACGACAGAGAACGCGGAGAATATAAGAGCGTTGATAAAATAAGAGAATGAAATAACGAAATAAATTTGATTAAAGAACAGGAGAAAATGACAGTTTCTAATTTATACGATTACCATTTCATTTGTTATAGCGTTTATTTATTCAGGCAAATATTTCATTCGCTTTATCGGGTTACTCGTACGAATCATGCATATACGTCATTAGGAGATTTTCTTTCTCCCATATTTCGTACATCTGTGAAAATGATGAGTTGCGTCGCGCGTCCTAACGACGTGCTGTCTTGATATATTAGACAAATTCGCGCAACTAATTTACGAGCTGTATATAGACTTTCGCGGTTGACTGTACATCGTCTTCATACATAACCTACTTATTTTCTCCTTCTCTTCGCGTCTTTTTCAATTTTCAACGAAAATATTGCGAGACGCGCGTGGACTGCACAAGCGATGGAATAATTCCTCGATATCCACGACGATATCGGATTTCACAAACGTATCGGTCCGTATCGAGGTTTCTAGGTGCTGCGACGCGAGCAGAAATTGCACTCAAATCGACCTTCGATTCTGGCCGATCGTGCAAGTGCGCGCAGAATCCAAAGCTCGCTGCTAGCACCGGCAACGGTCTTCCTCAGGTCGAAGAAATAATCGCCTAACGAGGATAATGAATCTGAGAGCACCGCGAGACTCCGCCATGATCTCTCACGCTGAAAGCAGGACAAAGCGAGAAAGAAAGGGGAAACGAGAGACAGAGGAAGAGGAAAGCAAACGCGTCAACGTTGCTAACAGCTGCGTAATTCCGAGGATGACGAAAAGAACGCTCATCTTTGTTCGTCCTCTCCGTATTTCTATACGTTCTTCGTGCATGCTGTACGTAGGTACGTGCACGCGCCATGTGCAAAATAATGCACGCTCCACTGTAAACCGTTAATTAAAACGCGTGGACTTATTAATTAAAGCGTGCATTCCGCGTTCGTACGTCTACGTACGGCTGGATTAACGACCAACCGGTATGTAGGCTAATGCCGGGATATTTTTTCGCCGAGAGTGGTAATTGAAAGGTAAATAGGCGAGCCAACGTTCCTTATCCTTTTTATTTTCTGCGTGTAGAAAGAAGATGAGAGTCTGCTTGCCTTCAAAGAATTGTTGCGATATAACGATGCTTTATCTACGAGCCGAGAGTTACACGCGCGTTTATATAAAATATGAAAACTCGCGGTAATAAGGCATTTGCAAATTGAAACTTCAGGCCGAGTTCGACTCACGCATCGGCTTACATTGAGCGAAAACGATACGAAATAATCTAAGTTCTAGAAAAATTCCATCTTCTCGAGCGATTCCACTTCCATGTTATTTCTATCGACACGGTTGTTTCTACGATCTGCTCGCGTCTATATACGAATATAATAGAATTGGAGAAGGAAGAGAACGATTTCTTAAATCCGAAGATATAAGCCTTGCAAAAATGGATACTACAAAATCAAACTATTAATGTTACGATTATCGATAGAAATGTTTCAGTGGAAGAGTACATATTTCATCGGAAAATCAAATATAGAAACACGGTATTACTGATACAGAATCGACTAACAACGTACTAAATTTCACAACTGCTCTCTTATAAAGTCCAAGAATTGTACAGTGTCTTTCCCCTGTGGTTTCCATGTTTCCTTCGATTATTCAATGTAGTTAACGTTAGAAGGACAAAGGCAGGCTGAAAGAGAAAGGGATAGGAGGAGGAAAAGCTGGAAGTTACGAGTCCTGCGAGCTTCGTTCCAACATGTATCTCGAGCAACGGCGGCGTTGGATTATTTAGCGCGGAATGGACATCTTCTGGCCCGGTACGTAATATTAATATGTTCTCCAGCGTTCGCTACGTCGGAGACAATGGCGGAGATTGTGTTGAATGCAGTAATCAGAGGGCAGACTGCGTCCTGGGGGACTTTGCCTCGGTTCGCTCGTTCCTCTCTTCACGTTGATCCTGCAGGAACAGGATCCGGCTGCTTCCTTTCGCTCGATGCCTTCTTCCTCTCGCTACCACCGCTTTTCCTTACTCCCGTGCATCTCTTTCCCGCGTTGTATTTCCCTAGACGTGCGTTCAACCCTCTTCAAACGGTTTCTTTTCGGTCCAGTCGAGCGATCTTTACTCAAATTCAAAGGTACGTTATTTTAGATAGCGCTCCTCTACGCGATTTTCCGTGCGTCCTGAACGACACTCTGGAATCTATTTCCCCTACGTTGCGCCTAGTTTCTCTGTTTTAAACGTTAGATTTTATTTTGCGGGTTTTATTTAATTTCGCTTTGACGTTATTCCGATGGAAACGCGGAACAAACGATGATTTTCGATAGATTCGCGTTCTTCTTAGCGCACGTAACATTAGGAGAACGTGAAGCTCAATATCGATATTTGTATTATATTGCGATCTGTTGGGTAATCTTAATATTAAGACAAAGAACTTGGCGCAATCTTGGCGTAATAAGATCAATTTTCTTAGTTTCAAGGAATAAACGCGATAACAATAAACAAAATCGACGTATAAAACACTTACAGAACATGAAACGCAAAATATCGAATTATTTCAACGTCTAATGTGAAATATTTTTTTACTAAAAGTGGATTGCCGTATTTAGCAATTACGAGGAAACAGTATCGATTCCGATATAATAGAACAGCTTGAGAATTTTTAAATGATCTATTCCCCTTGCCGAAATGCCAGACCTACGTCGAAATAATTACAACAAAAAGGTACGGGAAGGAACGGAAACATTTTAGCAAATGCCGCAGCATCGATCGTGATTAATTTCGAAACTCGATTATTGAAATTCCTCGCAGCATGGCCGGCTCTGCTAATCGATTCCTCCCTTTTTTTCCCCCGTTATAAGGGCCAGTAAATCAGGAACGTATCATAACGGTGATTTACGTCGTTCATTACGGCCGCTCTAACATAACGCGAAGGTAGTAAATCTTAGCTGTGACTCGCCGTAACTGGCCGCAATTGATGGTCGTGCAGATCTTGTTAGTGACAAGTGAAATCTCGACGACCTATCGATGCCTGTACTTGTATCCTTGTCCATAATTGAATCTTCTCTGCGATAGAACTATACGTCCGAATACTAATTATCGAGCTGAATGTCATTTACTTAGGATAGGCAAGCCGATTATCCTGCGATTAATCGCGACGTTAGCGAAACGCGTATTGCGGATGAAGGAACGACGATGATCGTGCAGCAAACGGTAATTGAATAGTTTGGAAACGACAAAGCTTGCAGGGGTGATAATGTTCCGTGGCTATCGAAACCAGTTCCTGTTTCCCATTATTGCCTGCGTTTAATTGGATTTTTAACGTCATCTTGATATACGACCTATATTTCTTATATATTTCCTTTCAATAAAATCGCAGATTTATAGCTTTTCCTTTCGATGGAAGATCGAGAGAAGCTATTTCAAAAAAAAAAAAAAAAAAAAGACGAAGCTCGAATATTGCTTCGGTTTGTTGGCTCGAAGAATTATGAGATGAAAGGTAGTACGTAATGCGCTTTAGTAACAAACAAATCTGTAACGAAGTAAATAAGAGGATGAAAGCATTATATGCTTATTTTCGCAGGAAATTTTGTACGATAAATTTTGATTCGTATTACCATAACTTTAATTCGATACGTCTATTCATTTATCGCTTTAAACGAGTATCGTCGATAGGAAATTTCATTTCAATCTTCGTCAGGTTGTCCGAAAAGTTTCTTTCGTTTCATAAGGAAATAATAGATGCACAACCCCTTTTAGTTTTATATTATTTTATTGAATTTTGTGCGATCCATTTTGTTCCACTTCTATTGTTATGATCGTACGTAATTCAATAAAATAATATAAAATGACAAAAAACGAAAGAAACTTTTCGGACAACCTAATAGATTAGTCTTTGAAAAATTGACCTAACCCCATCTATTTTAATATTTCTACGCAGAATATTTAAGTTGATATACGTACTTTTCTTTCTTGTATTATTTTATAGTGCGTTATATTATACGTGTACACGTATTGCATTAGAGATAATGCTTTAAACAGTGTGAGCAACGTGTTTCTTTGGGTGCAACTGGATCTAGTAGCGATGCAGAGTTAAGACCTCTAGAGATCAATGAACGTCGCAACTATTATACATATAATGACAGGGGAATTGGAACGAGGAAACTGCGAAAGGGGCTGTTATCAATTTTCTCTATCATTAGTTATTTGTGCAGAGCAAAGTTCTGTTCATTATTAGGGAACGTGAAACTGATAATACAAAGACGTTGCAGCAATTAAGTTATGCAGTGCACTGGATAAGGTCATTGTAATCGTAGTTGGGATAGTTTTCATAAAGAATGATTTTGTAGTATTTTTGTGATCGTTTCTATCAAAATATCAATAGCTTGGTAGTCTCTGAAGATTAAATTTTGCTTTTATAATAAAACATTTAAGTATAATTCGTCGATAACGACACAGAGAAATATTTGTTTTCGCTTTCAATGATTTTCGTTCGTGAAAAATGAGTTTTGCTATCAAACCGTTGTTTATCAGTGAGATATGCATGAAATAAATGAAATAAAATGGTCGACACTCTAAAAATTCTTTCTTACATATACGATCCCGAATACTCGAAGCAAAACTGATATCAGAATGCGTCGTAACTGTATTTTATTAAATAAAAGTTCTCATAAAAGGAACAGTGAAAATAGCTATTTCAAATTCTATATGCGGCAAAAAAATCATTCGGTCCTTCATGCGCTAATAAAAATTCTCGTAACTTCCTTACAGTATATTTTATCTTATGAGCTGGGATCTCTAGTTGTCTTTGCTATGATACCATGCTTCTTTTACTGCTGGTATATTTATCAGTATCGTCTTTATCCCGTCCTTCTATTCAACTTACTTTTTACACCGTTTTACTTTCACGCTATATTTATAGCGCTTTTTTTCATTGTAAATAAATATATCGTAACGCTTCGTAGCATTTTCTGCGCGTTTTGTCGCAATTTTGTAGCTCACAGAAAAATCTAGTTATCCCTATAGTAGTCAAATTGTAACGTAAAAGTTAATTGAAATGGTCATTATGTTTGTGTTTGCATCGCAATTTGGCAAACAGAGTTTATATTCTTACGATATAAATTATATTACATTCTACTTCTATTGTATTATACAGTATAACATAGTATTTAATATTACTATCATCAAATTAATTCGTACAGATTCTTTTTGATTAATTTAAAAATATTTTCATCCAAGAGAAATTTAATAGAATGTTTGTTCGTTCGAATAACTATTGCTACATGTTTTCAAATATTCTAAAAAAGACCCGAGATATGTTTGTCGAAACCTGAAAAGAATTTTAATCGTATCTCAAAGGAAGGAGTGGAAGAAGCTGCTATTCCTCGATGTCTGACTGTGCATTGACCTATACTACTAACTACCGACTGGAAGCAAATATATATCCCGAGTAAGATACTGCAGCATTATTTTTTAATGGAAGGTGATAGAATGGTTTTATCAGAGGTCGGGAAATTTTTTCATAAAGGAGGTGCCCTGTCATACATTAAAATTTCTGAAGCCCCTTTGACCTTATTTTCTTATATAAGAATTTTTCGAAAGATTTCCATGTTAGATTCAACTAAAATACATTGTAAAATATTATACGTTCTTAACGTGAATTTTTAGGTTCTTCCCGATACCTTTTTATGTTACAAAAATTCCATGCAAACATTTTTTACACATAGCTTCACATTTAAAAAATGTTTAAAACGCTTTGAACGAAAGCGAAATTGAAAATCGTAGAAATGTTCGAACAACGAGCAATTTTACATAATTACATTGATTTGATATAAAATATGTAACGCACATACAATGTATACCTAAATTATATAATACTTTTTTTTATGTAATGCGATCTGAATTTTTTTATTACGTCGCTCATGGACCGAATATTTTTGCGATGTCACATTTCACGATTATTTAATTTACCATTTATTACGCAGACTTGGCGTATATTAAATAAACAAAATTTACGTACACGATAACAAATTATAATAAACAAATATTAATTGGATTCACCACTGTAGGTACAAGGCTGCTGCTGGTAATTCTAAACTGAACTCTCCTTTGCCACCATCCATGCAAATTTCACAGCAGTGTGCAAGCTCCATTTCGAAACCCAAATAATTAGTCCCTAAACTCACACAAGCACACAGATTATCTGAAGACTAAAACACGCGAACCATAATCATCCATAATCAACGGTACATTTCCAAAGCAAAAGAATCTGACGAGCGCGTAATGGCCAAAATTCGCGAGTTTTACGGTCGTAACATGCAGGCAGGCTGGCCATCGTATAGGATAGTTCGATGGTTCGAGGTAATTAACAGCGTCATCGACGAGTAAATGAAAGTACCGGGGGCTCGGTTCACCGAGGTATCTCGTAATCTTCTCGCGCAATTAACGCGAGCGCCGACAATGGACGTTCGTCGCGGAGGCTCAGGTGAAACGAAACGGGATATTTACGATGTAACAAACTAAGCAGGCGGGCTAGGCGTGTACAGCGACGTCAGGCCTCGCGGCATACGTGCTTTTGTCGTTGTTGGAGCTTTAGAGCCGAGAAGGTACAGTCGAAGACAAAAATTAGTGGGCGTGTAATGGAAAATGGGTACAAACGAAGTTTCTTTCCTTAGAAATGTCTTTCTTTAAAGAGCAATTTAAAGAAACGGTCCGAAGCAGCCTGGAAATAAAGACGCTGCTGTATTACGTTATCTTATAATTTTTTTTACTGCAAAATGCTATACTGGATATTCTCTTTTCTTTTCACCGAAATCCATTCATAATCTTGTAATCAATTCGCGACTTGGTTGAAGACTGGGTTTCTGATCACGCTTAGTCCAAGAAAATTTTTAAAGTTATACAAAGACTCTGTTCTTTGCTAAATGTCGGCACGACATCCGGCTGGAGCAACCGAAGGGAAGATAAACGATTTCTACACGATACTTGCGATACGACTTTACTCACCTGCTAGGCCTTCCGATATCAAGTTTCAGGAAAACTACACATTATATTCATTTTCTTATCCTTTTCCCGAACGCTCGTTTAAATCCGCGCTGTGGAACGCGAGGACTTGGTCTGCGAACGTGGTCAAAGATTCTCATTGAATTTCTCATAACTGCACCGTGCCGCGTGGCGAACATTATCCGGAGAAGCGTATTTCGGAAATTGCTCGAGTTTACTTGTTTTTCGCCACGTTCGGCTCAGGCTGAACTCAGTTGCAGGCAGTGGTGGGGATGACTCCGCGAACATGAAACAAAGACTAAATTATAATCGATAGAACTTGACTATGTGACGCTAGTTTGCATCAGTTCGATTAATCTTCATCGATACCTACTGCCACCACTACCTGTCCACTTATTTTTGTCTTCGACTGTATGTGTGCGTAGCTGGTAACGAGAACAGCCTTCGGGGAGCTGTTGCCGCCCCTCGAGGCTGCCAGTGCGACTTTATTGCAGCAATAAGAGTTATCACCCGGTGATAACTGCCCCCATAATTCCCCCGTTCGCGATGAATACATTCCTCCTACCCCTTGTCCCTTTTGTCCTCCGTTGTCAGAGCTTCTGCTCTCGTTGCGGTATCTACAGCCTTATCCACGATATAGCCACGATGTTCCGCTTCAGTCATATTGTTCAATTACTTCGTCTTCTTGTTTCCCTCTTTTTAACTGTTTTTTGGAAACTTGGTGGAACTTGACTTGGAAGGATAGAGCGTACGAAGCGTATATGATACATAATATATATATATATATATATATATATAGTATCAGTAAGTTAGTACAGTATCAGTGAGTTTGTTACGATGAGAGATTTATTAGAGATGTTTCTGCAATTTTTTTTTAGATGGAACCATATACTTTTTGTATACCGATCGATACGCTTTTTTGTTCCCTGTATAAAAGTATTCGATGTATTTGTGATCGAAGGTGTGTAATTGGAAAAAATTACAGAATTCCCAGACTCCGGAAAATTACAGCATCTAAATCTTAAAGAATAGAAGCATGACACTTTTCGTATCGTAATATGCGTTCCTTCGAAACGAAGTATCTTTGAATCACGGTGAAAAAATGCTGCGCAATATGCGTTTCACCAAATATCAGCAAACTTAACGAGAGTTAAATCTTAATGACAGCTGTGATAGCGCTGGGATAATGATAGGATGGATGCGTTTCGGTTGTTATTCGGAATAAAACTGGTTCCCGTTAGAAAAGGTGAAAATCGGCAAAGTTAAAATGGGTATGGATATTGGAATTGGAAAAATATTCGACTCTGCTATTGGCTGTAAGGTAGATTTAAAATCGATGGAAAGCGTGGGTAGTAATAGCGAAAAGTGAGGTGTTCGGCCGGGAAATTCGACATAGAAAGAGAAATGCGGATTTCATAATAAAATGACATACGTAGAAATTGGGAAATTTCGTATAATTATTTTCGACGTATTTTTAGAGCAATATTCATTTGTTTAGTTCTATGGACGATTAAAATTTATGTGAAGATGAAGCTATAAATCTCCTCACATTGTTTAAAACCGTACGAAATTACATTTTATTTTATAATCGATAATTGTGAGCTGTTATACAGTTTTTGTCGTATTTAATAAAAGGAATCGCTAACACGCGTAAAAAATCCTTACGAGTCTTTTTTGCAAGTTTTGCAACTCGTGTCCCATATTTTTCGAAGCGTTTTTCTTGTAATCTCTTTGTTCCCATATTTTGACTATTCTATTCTTCGTAAAATACTGTCGTAGCTGTACTAGTTGAAATTTCACGGTAGAATGGAAACGATAAATTAACGAATTGAAATCTTCCAAAAACGATTAGATTTTTCACAAATATACTACGATTCTGTTCCGGATTTTCTATAAAAGTTAACTTCTTTCAAAATAATATCATTTATCTCGAAATATCTATAGGTTGTGCTAAGTTTTATATTATATGTCTTTAAGAGATCAGTTTAGGGTGTTAGGGAAAAGCATCCCATTAAGAATGATTAAGAGGGCGTTCAAGCAATGTTGAAAAATCCTCTGGAATTTTTATAAAATAGTCCAGCTATAAATTCCCAGGTAATTTTTTATACTTCTAATGGGTCTATGTCTTACTTTGAAAAATTACGTGATAACGTAGTCCCTTTAGGTGAAGAGAAAATAAAGCCCCTGATAAATGACGCCGAAGCGCAGAGAAATGCTTCGTTTAAAATTAAAATTTCATACGGCAGACGTTCGTATGTAAAACGTGGTAACTAACGTGCTTTTCGGTTGAAACGAGTTATTCATACCAGTCTGCCTATAATAATTTCAGGCAAAAACTCTTGTAATATTGCAGGAACATCCTGTCAGCTTTGTGTTCGTTATTTGAAGCTTCGAGGGACATCAAGTTCCGAAGCCTTTTAACCGAGTAGTATTTGGATATACCTGAAGTACTATTTCTAATTGAAATTCTTCAGCGTTTGAACAATTACGATGCCATATTGACGATAAAAGAATCCTTTATGGAAATTTAACAATCGAAAATCCTTATTTCTATTTAAGAAGAGTAGTTGAGTGACGTTTCCTCCATTGCAATGGATTTTAATTACAGTAGAGCCTCCCGTATCCGAAATAATAGGAAGAAAATATAATAGGAAACTAATATAATAATATAATATAATAGGAAATAATAGGAAACTGTTCGAACAACAGAACAATCACTTTTCTCGTATGAAATTTCCTCTGTTCAAATACAGATTAAGATTAATTGATGGTTTTTTAAATATTTGTGGATCCTACATCTTTTAAGCTGCTAAATCACATTATGCTTTCAACATAAGCAACTACACAGAGTTACGTTCTTTTTGTATTTCGAACCATCGAATACGAATATTACCAATTTCGTTCACTGTTTCCATTTGTGCAAAAGCCTCGCTATTATCGTCTTTATCGCCATGAAACCGTTTCGTTACATCGGTATATTTAAGATTTTTCTGCTGTCTCCAGTATCTACGTACTTTGGATTATTTTCGATATCGCGTCACCGTTTCTTAATGTCCGTGATCGTGGCTTTCCCAACACCATGTATTTCTAATAATCTTGTTACATATACGTCGCTTTAGAATTTTTTAATTATTTCCTATTTTGCCTCGATAGTTAGAACGCTGTTAGTTTCGTGCTAAATTCTTATACTATCAGAATTGGCTCGATCGAATCGCGGAAAGAATACATTGTGCACTGAGAAATGTTACGTTCGGACAATGGGTGTTCGGGTAAGCGTATAAGGTTTTGGGCTCCACCGTATCTTCATTTTAGCTTTCATAAAAGAGAGACACGTTGATACTGTTCTCGGAGCGAGGTACCTGTAATAATTATTCGACACGATTTTCATATTCCAACCAGACGATCTGCTCACATTTGATATAAAATTGATGCCGCCATCGTGAAAACTCGTAAACTCTTTAGTCCACTGTTTGAAACCAACGAAACCTAAGTTCATAACCTCCTACTCCAAGGAATTGAATCTTCGAGAAGGCAAGATCAACAGATCTAGAAACTTTTATGCCTAGGAACGCCGACAGGCTCGAATCGTACGCCGGCGCATTAAAATCTACATCGACGCGTATCCTGCCCTAAGTATCGCAAAGTATCCTAAGAAGCAATGAATATTTCACGTGTTTCTATTTGTCTCGTGCCTGCACCCGCTTATCCTTCGGTTATTCGACGCGAAGCAGCCGTTCGATCTTGTCGAAGCTGTTACCTTTATCCTCCTCGTTGCTGTCTTGGCCCTCGCTGTTGTTGCAACACGTATCTTGACTTATTTCCGGCCGAGTTGCAGCTGCCTGTTCTCACATCCTCCCGAAGGATGGAGAAGCGAGCGGAGAATTCGCTCGAGAACTGTTCCAGCCGGTTCTTGTTGGCTTTGCCCTCGCCTCGATAGTCGTCGGACCTTGGATCCCGAGCAACGTTCTGGCTTTAATTAACTTTTTCGGCCAATGTCGCTTTAATTAATGGTCCGCTTTATTTTCTTTCTTGCGGGCCAAGCGGAGGAAGCAGGGGGAGGGGGAGGGAGTTGGATATGACTTTCGAAAAAATTGATTGACGAGGGAACTGTAAGATGAAATGGAGTCAACGAGGGGAAATCAAGAAAAAGCTGGCTGTCGGGAAATGAAAAATACTCGCTGCGAGATGTTACTCTCTGTGTAGGACGTTGAAGCGTGTTTGAAAAAAATACACCGTGACTCGCGAAATTATGCCAGCACTTGGCATAGGGAGTTCTCGTGAATATATTATGTGTGTGTGTGTGTGTTGCATAAAACTTTTCAGAACTTCATTAATGGCGTAATGAGACGTAACTTTGTTATGATTACGTTGGTAGAGTTAGAGATAAGGCCGAGGATGTGCGCAGAATTTACGACATTTTCACTGCGTACGTATGTTTCGTGGAATTGACAGAAATACTTGATACCGGGTTTCAGTACGCACGCGTGTGCGTAGATCTGTTTTTATCCTTTGGATATAGCGTATCGTATTTGTCAAAAATCATTCGAGCGACAAATTTCTATTTACTTCTTTATCGTTATGAATTTTTCTTGTAGAATGAATTTGATGTTCCATTACGAGATTGAAGATGGCTTTGAGACTTCAACACGTACAAGCGATGAAAAGATTGAAAAGTATGTCGTGAAATCCCTTTCAAACCGAGTAAGATGGTCCCAGTTTGAAAATAATTTCACGTGCTCTTCCTCTTAAATAATTTTCTACGAAAAACACGAGAGTGGATAGGTAATAGAGTGACGTTATTTTTGTTTATGCTTTGTAGCATATTTTTAGAGATATACAAATAAAAGTTGCACCTTGTTGAAAGTTGGAAAGTAACATTTCCCTCTTCTGAAAAAAAAAAGAAATCGTAAAAGTTATAGGAGGTATGTCTGCAACTAACGTGCACAAAACGAACGTTTCTCAATACGAAATGAATGAGGCACATCTGCAGAGAAAGTTTATGGTACGAGACATCCGGTTAATAAAGGCTGAAACTTTTTCCTAGAGATTATCGATCAGGCACGTGGCACAATTTATAACTTTGATAGTTAAACGAAGATTCAAGCGACAAATTCAAAGGGATAACTTTTTAAACCTTCGCGAAAAAGGACGACGCAATTTATCGGTTATATAGTTTTTCATAGACATATTTATAGTTCGTTGCTTATATACGTATGCTTCTTGATACTAACACTAAAATCAAATAATAAAATAAATAAAAGTATCTGAACTTGGTTGACAAATTAATAAATTCAGTGCACGATGTTATCATGACGCATATTCTGTACGTTCAGTTCTAAGAGTCTTCAACACGCTACTTACGATATATTACTGTACAAAATATTATTCATTGTTCCACTGAAATTATTAATATTTTTATGATACTATACGGAAACTTTAGCGTATTAATCAATCATGAACGGTTCACCATCCCTGCTACAATCTTTAAATTTGTACGTTGCGCGATCTTGCTCCCATTTTATCAAAAAAAGAAAAAAGATTTGCAAAGTTGCAGAGGATGAAACGAGAAATCATACACAACGCTATCCATTTCACCATATTTCGTTGAAACTTGATATACATATTTTTTAACGTTGGAAAAATACAATTGGATTGAAAATGGTAGGACGTAGTAGAATTAATAACAGTTGGTATTATTTTTACCTTAAACCGTCGCTATTATATTTCCGTATCCATCTATTAATGAAAACTACATTGCAAAACACTTCAATCTAGTATTTTTATTCCATATCCGTTACTATCAATTTCGTGTTTTTCTTTTTCAAGACTGTTTCACGTTATTTTCGACGAAAATGGTATATTTTTTCTGCGTTTTTTTTTTTTTTTTTTTTTTTTTTTTTTTTTGTTGTTAACCAGGAAATATACGTTACCGGTTTGGTGATTTACAATGATTTTGCAGTAGATTTACATCGTGAGTCGATCGGTACAAGTGGAAAACGAATTTACGTTCTCTGTGAGCCAATTGTTACAAGCGGCACACGTGAATTTACGATCCTTGCAAATTGAACGGAACTGCAGGTTTTTTTCTCGAATTAGGATAAAAGTGAGCACCGTTTCGTGTTACGAAAAGGATTTAATTTCGAGCGTTAATCTCTTTCCATTATTTTTCGTTCAATGATTATTTCCATTTAGCCCACATTTTATTATTATTTTACAGCCGTGTTTTTCAGTATTAAAAAGGCTGCGCATGTACATCCGCGATATGTGATATGTGATATTGGAGGGAAAATAATAAAATCCAATGTTCGCAGACTACTCGATAAATTTACGGTGAAATTGATAAAGGATTAATGATAATGGTAGATGAATGCAATTGATAAACTGTAAAACAATCCACGGCTGTAGTAAAAATTTGTATTATCGGTGAATTACCGACATGGCAGTATTTAAAAGGATTAGTACCTGATGCAAAACTATCGTGAAATAGATTTATATTCGAATCTGAATAAGTTTGACAAGTTCGGCGTGTTTTAGTGTGTGATATTACAACGACGTTGTACAATGTTACGTATAATGTTGTATAGTGTGATTTAATGTTGATTAATTTAATTTAAATTAATTTAATAAATTAATTTAATGTCGTGTTGATTATCATATATGTAAGTATAGTTGATCGTTAATAAGAAAAAAGAAATAAGAAAAAAGATTCGTATGCAAGCTAATAAAAATGTTCTGTTCAGTTGTTTCGCGGTAAATTCGGCTGTTTGATGGGAATTATTCGCTCTATAACTTTCGTATTGCAATAATTGGCGAATAAAAACGAGAACGCAGAAGCGGCTATATTGGCGGAGCGGCGAAGAATATGCCACGATACTGTTAAACGAAAGTTTAATCTAATTAACCAAGTTTCGTTAGAGGAGTGACTGTATGGGATAAGTAGTTGTATCGATTTCATACTGCGCTATTGATTTCCAATTTCGTTAGCGAATACACTTTGCAACGAAATCGACGCGATATCGGGGCGTCGCGTATTGAAACGATAGATTTTAAGTCAGGTGTAGAGATAGAGCGAGCACTGGATCACGCACATACGTGTTTGCGTGTTGTAATTTGCCTGAATGTAACTTGTTAAAAGTAATGGAACTCCTAAAAAAAAAGTAAAAATGTTTTAATAAAGTTTGACATTGGTAAAAAGGTTAGTTTACGATTTATGATCGTAAAGAAACAACGATTGAATTAAATTCTTGATATTTTTGTTTCAGTTTAGTGAAACAACGATATCCTTTGATCGTAGGATGAAAATTTTACGATTAAAGTATTGTAATATATTGAAAAATTATTCGAGGTTTGTTCTACGAAGTAAACGGGTAATTAAAAGAACATATACGATAAAACGTTGTGCAATAAAACTTAATAGAAATTATTATGCTTGTATCGTTATGAACGACTTTGTTATACCGTATAATCGAAAATTTGTTATACATTAACGGATAGTGGGAAAGCAATTAGAAACAAAGTGATGGAAGTTGAATTCGATTTCTGACAAAGTTCTAACTCCTTGATCCGGACTTTAATTCATCGAGTTCTTTTGCTCGTGTACTTTATGACTCACAATCAGTTTTATTACGAAGGAGAAAGTATCGCGATCATAATGCAAGATAGTGTTGCTTGACTTGCAAATGAATTATGTGCATCGAATTCATGCAATCGCCGTGATTAACCGAACAGGTATTCCACGTTATGTTTTCATTACATTAGAAAAATATCCTGATGGCATTGTTGATTAGAGCGTATGATTTATGATGCAATCGTAGCGCATATGGAAACTGTTAAACTAATTTCATTTTTACAATTAGTGGAAAAGAAATAAATTAAATGTATTCGCACACACACACACGCGCGCGCACACACACACACATAACGCTAAAATCTGAACGAAGAACAAGCGCAAAATTCAACTACCACGAAAATCAGACAAAGAATCGTTCGATCACCCCGATTCAAATTTCACCGCGTCGAAAATTTCATCGGCGAAGGATCGTTCTAATTCCCTCGCATAAAGCAACCGCGTTTAATTCCCCTATGGCATCGATCGAACAGCACGGTGACGGTGAATCCAGCGCGTGTTCCACTTAGAAGATTGCGATTAGGTGTCAAACGAAAGTTGGACAGAAAGTCGTGGAGTGAGGGACGGGTGTATCCTGAAGCTCATAAGTTCAGGGGCACATCGGCCAGCTTGTGAGATTGCACGTGCTGTCACGTGTCGGCGAGTTGTATCGATATTAACAACGACAAGTTGAGACCACGCAGGGTGGACACGCGATCCCGACAGTCGCGGAGATTACTTTTTTCCACGGCCACGGACTTGCTGTCGCGCAACAAACAGCATAATTATTCCCGCGACACGTTCCCACTCGATAATGCGTAATCTGATGATGGACTTTTTCTTCCTTTTCCTTCCTATTATTTTTTTTCTTTTTTTTTTTTCTTTTTTTTTAACGGCAACACCATTCGCACGGCCGTTTAATCGTTTCTTCCTGCCGCGTCGTGTTTTACACTCGGTCTCCCTTTTTCCTTTTTGCCCGCTCGTTACGGGATTTGCAATTAACTCCCGTTTCTTTCGTACTCGATCGTATCGCTCGGACGTAATTCCGAAGGGGAGCTCTCGTGGAACTTGTAAATCTAAAGCGATCGCGAGTCGTGCGTTAGGTGGAAAAGTAAAAAGAAAACGCTGTTTATTCAGTGAATTGGATGATCGTGTGAGATTTTGTCGCAGAAGTAACGCTACTCGCTAAATGTGCTTTTCAAGCGTGGAAATCCTTTATGGCCGTAGATTGAAAATGGTAAAAGTTACACATGCTTCGCTTTTACGAGCGTTATTCTTCTCGCAGATACGACGAATCTTATTACGTTCGAAGATAGTTTTCTGTAGTTCTTGAGACACGGGACACTCCTTTCCCTTCGCCTGTGATCAGCTACGAATTGAAAATTTGAAATGTTCCTGGATCGTGTCACTTTCGATCATTGCGTGTAACGCGTGTGTTTGTTTTTCGTAAAACTTATTAAATATTTTCCTTGTAGAAACTTAACGGAAACGTGTTATCAACGGCCTAAAACCGTAGAATCTTGCACAACGAGGGGCACGAAAATTTGTGAAAATCACGAAGTATAATTTGTGAATCTCGTGTAACGATCTTTTGGTGATAAGTGTGAAGAATAGGGCTCCGGACGAATTACGATAAGTAAACTGCGGATTTTTATGCATTGGACTGCGAAAATAGGAAAATTTTCAGACCGCGCGTGATGCGGAAAAGTATAAAAAATACGTGAAACAGAGTAGCCATAAAATTTAGGGGATGAAACAAGTCCCTATATAGATTCTTTGATTATCCCCATAAAAGTATATATTTGCGTAAAAATCCGCGGTCCAGCGATAAAAACACCTCGTTCAGTCTAAATGGCTTCAGTTTAATTTTGCTCTAGCACAAAAATCCTGTATCTAAGATTCCTTGGCGCTGGCATGTGCGTATACTACGACGTGACAGCACAAAAGAAAAAAGTACAGATCCGTGTTTTCAAACTGGTTGTTGCACTTTTAAAATCGTAGGCGAATCGGTCATTATAGACGATAGAATTTGAGAAATTTGGCAACGCGAGATTCCATGTTGCCTGTGTGGTCGTAGCAATTGCCGGCGAAATATTTCCGCTTCCAGCGCGACGCGATGCATTCGAAAAATGAGGCGCCATATCCGAAATTACGATACGCATTTCTCTCGTCCTATTTGCGACGACGGAGAGCGAAGAATGGAATCCTGCACGGTGTATCCTGCGATTAACGAGACACCGTTTTTACACTCTGTTTCGTATAACTTCGTTCTCCTGTTTAACGAATCGCAAATACTGCGCGCGTGTTATGCGAATTACGTCAGAGCCACTTCTTTTATTAATGCGACTTCATCCTCTGGTTGTCGTCCGCTGGAAGGTCATGAATCAGCATTTCGTAGCAGCTTATAAACGTCGGTCAAGAATAATGACCGTATTTACGAGCTGTTGCTAAGCACGGTTCTCCGCTATTGTGCGTATCAATAATCGTACAAATCGATGAAATTTGCTGGAAATGGTACGCAGAACGTGCCATAGGGTTTCGTACAAATTTCGTTATCGCGTTCTAAAACCGAGAGTCGCATGGGAAAAATGTAAAAGCTTTTGAAATTCATCTTTATATCGCAACACATCGAGGAAATAGAAAAGCTACAACAGTGCCGTAAACGATTTTTTTCCCTCTAATATAGGATTTATAGAATAGCTTTTTGCAAATGGACTGCTATAAATACGACAGCTTTTTGTTTGCAAATAATAATTACGAGCTAAACTAGGTTGAATTTGATCCAGAAGTATTCCTCGTTTTCATCTTCGCGACTGTATGCGCGCAATACGCAGTAAAGTGGTCCGACCATTTCGATGACTATCGCCATAGCAACTCTGTTCCACATAGTGCTCATTGCCAACTTCGAGCTACTTCAATCGCGAAGGTCTGGAAAACAAGAGCGTAATTCAATCTTCGCCTGGAAAACTACAGTAAGATCATGCAGTAAACACCGGGCGCTATTATATCAAAGCATTTATTGTACGAAACGCGTTCTATATAGGTACATTCGTGTTATAACCAACCATACAACGCAATTCTCCTTTAAAGTAGAGAAATTCAGCGAGAATCGAAGCGCATTTCATCCACGGTTCCTGCTCGTTTCTGTTGTTATTCTCCCTTTCTCCTGTTCATTCTTCCTGCACTTTAGCAACATTTGATAAAACGAAAGTGTAAACGAGCGTTCGTTCGCCGTTTGGCTCGCCGAATCAGAGATCGAATGTTCTACGAACGCTCTAAAAATGCTGCGAAAGTGTTTGTTCGATGCTTTTACGTGCTCGTCGAGGTCTAATCTCTGCGAACGTTCGCTCGCGTCGCTTCACGCCGTGAAGTCAGAGCAGTCTTCGGGCATTCGCACGTGGAATTTCTAATTCTCGTTTACGCATTCGTTTGTAATATTTATTAACACTTCGATTCGTCACGGCGACCATCGGCGAGCCACGTTGCTAAATCTCTTAGAATCGTTAAAATAAGATAAATTTCCTGGACTTTTCGTATCTTCGACGTGATCGACTTGGCTAACATTGCCGGAAGGAAGTTCGCATATATAGTATAATATTTCGTCAAACTTTAATTATGGCGCAGTGTAATCTCAGTTTACTGCTGTTGCCAGGGGCAAAGTACATAAAATTCGCGTGGCAGCCAATATCGTACCGCGATCTCGCTATCATTTCTGCAAATAAAAAGACCCTTA